>CM061063.1:49369195-50569195 GCA_030762895.1 Sophora flavescens
AACAGTCTTGAGATGCGATTTCTGTGGAGGTGATCATGAGAATGGAAGATGTGAGGCACCACCTAGTTCCCATGAAGAAGCCAATTATATGGGGAACTATGGGCGACAAGGCAACAACCAAGGGTGGAGGAATCAACCGAATTTTGGTTGGAATCAAGATGTCGGGCAAACAAGCAAGCCTCCTCCTACACAACCGCTTCAAGATCGGGTTTCTATTCTGGAGAACACACTTAATCAGTTCATGCAGTTGTCCATGACAAACCAGAAAAATACCGATGCTTCTCTAAAGAATTTGGAGGTTCAAGTTGGCTAAATTGCAAAGCACCTAGCAGAGCAAACTAGCAGCAGTTTTTCTGGTAACACTCAAACTAATCCGAAGGAGCATTGCAATGCTATTGTGCTGAGGAGTGGAAAAAGTATTGAGAATGTGACCGGTGAACCTTTGGTGAAGAATCAGAATGTTGATGGGAAAACAGAATTGAGTGCAGAGAAAAAGAAGCAAACGGTCAAGATGTTATAGTTGAGGAAGAAGAAAAGGGCAGTGCACAAGACAAGAGGGATAAGCTAGTAGATGAGAATTCAATTTTGAGGAAGACTAAAAGTCAGCTTTTGAAAGATTGGGACAAGCCTCAAGTGATTCCATCTTATGTGAAGTTGCCATACCCTCATCATTTGACCAAGAAAAAGGAGAAAGATGAACAGTTTGCCAAGTTTCTTGATATCTTCAAGAGGTTGCAGATCAATATCCCTTTTGCTGAAGCACTTGAGCAGATTCCCAATTATGCAAAATTCATGAAGGAACTGCTCACGAAGAAAAGAAAGATTAAAGAAGGCGAAACTGTTGCCTTAACTGAGGAGTGCAGTGCGATACTGCAAAGGAAGCTACCTCCGAAGCTGAAAGATCTTGGTAGTTTTACAATTCCTTGCACTGTTGGGAATGTTGCTATCAGAAAAGCCTTATGTGACTTGGGAGCGAGTATCAATTTGATGCCGCTCTCCATGTTGAACAAGCTTGGAGGAGGAGAGGTGAAACCAACCAGGATGGCATTGCAGTTAGCTGACAGATCAATCAAGCATCCTTATGGTATTTTGGAAGATGTTCTGGTAAAGGTGGATAAGTTTATCTTTCCAGCGGACTTTGTGGTTTTAGACATGGTGGAGGATGCTGAAGTTCCGCTCATACTGGGGAGACCTTTTCTAGCCACGGGGCGAGCTTTGATAGATGTAGAAAAAGGCCAGCTAAAATTCAGAGTGCAAGAAGAAGAAGTCAATTTCAATGTATTGGAAGCTATGCATCGCACGAGCAATGAAGAGGAGTGTTTCCGCATGGACATGGTGGATACAGTAGATAAAGAAGTCATTGCACATCAACACCATCCCTCTACTCCTGAGAAGAAGGAAAAGCCCAACATGAAAGCAAATCTGAAGCTATGCAAGACAAATGATGTATCAGTTGGTGATGAAGTTGGATCTGCTCCTCTTGTGAAAACAGAACCTCCGCCGGGAAGGAGTAAGAAAAAGGGCAAGAGGCCCAGAGAGAAAAAGGCAAAGCAGAAGCACAATTGTTGGCCCTATAAGCAAAATCATCTCTTTACAGGAGTTTCATGAAAGAAAAGTGCTCTTGCAATTCTATGTCCAGCAGACCCCGGTTAATTGAAAGAAGTTGTCTACACGTCAAGCTAGTGACGTTAAAGAAGCGCTTCTTGGGAGGCAACCCAAGTTTCTTAACTCTTCTTTTTAGTTGTTTTCATTTTCTTAATAATTTTGTTTTTGATTTTAACCTCTTGAATAATGTGAGAAGCTCAAGAGGAAAAATAATAAATTGAGAATTGCCAAGTTTTTCAGGGTAGGAATGAAGGAAGGAAGAGCAAGGAGAACAAGAAGAAAAGTCAACACCCATCATGGCCAGATTTTCTGACTGTAATGAGAGTCAACACCCGTTACCGCCTCGGTAAGCCGTTCCAATTTTTATTTTTTATTTTTCTCCTCTCTCCAACTTGATTGTTTACATTGGGGACAATGTAAATTCTTAAGCTTGGGGTAGGGGTATTTTTGCATTTGTTCATATTGCATCCATATAGTTTTGCATGATAGTTTGCATAATCACACATTAATTTGCCCTTGCTTAGATTTTGCATCCAAATTGTGAAAACTAAGTGCCAAATAAATTGTGGTAGTGAATTCTTGAACCCAAGTTGTTATTCTTGTGATTTGGCTGCAAATGAAAATGTTTGAGATAATCTTGGATAGTTGATAATTAGCATATGGTTCTAAAGATTTTTGTTTTTCATTGATTCTGAACTAAAATGTGAGATTTTGAGCCAAAGGGGTACTCACTAAAATTTTACCCCATTCTTTGTGTTAGAGTGTTATTCCTCTTGGGTGATTTTCTCTAGAACTTGACTTGAAACCATTTCGAAGCTTAAAAATTTTTGAAAACATTTTTGAAAATGATTGAGGCAATAGGCATTTTTCTGGCCTTCTGAGCTTTGAATGACTAAATGCTACCCCTTAGTTGCCCAATTTTGAGCCTGAAAGAATAAAAATGCTTTTCTTGGTACCCTGAAATGTTTTGATAAATATGTTTGATAAGTGACCTTCTAAAGTATTACAAAAGGGTAAAAAGGTAGTTGAAAAAGTTTGGGAAAAGAATCAGAAAAAATAATAATAATAATTCTCTTGATTTGAAAAATCTCCCTTTCTCCAAGAAAAAGAAAAAGAAAAAAAAGAAAAAAAAATTAGAGAAGGGGATGACAAAAAGAAAAAAAAAGAAATAAAAAGAAAAAGAAAGCAAAGAAAGGTGGAAAGTGAATTGAAAACCCAAGAAGGTATTTTAGAAGGTCATGCTTTGAAAATGTTGATATGTTGTGTAGCCTTTTGAAATATCCTTTTATTGATTTCCCCACCTAACGATTAATCCCATGGCCATGTTACAACCAAGTAAAAGACCTCTTGATTCTTAATTGTTTTCATTAATAAAGTAGAGATTTGGTTGATAGTCAAGCCTATGGTAGGATTCATTCCTTGAGGAAAATTGAGCGAAATGTTACATACCACTAAGCACTTGAGTGAGGTAGAAAGAGAGCCAAGCAAATGAACAAGCTTGGGGTGAGCTTCAAGTGAGGAAGAGTACCCAAATCAGTGAGAATATGAGTCTAAGGAACCTAAGCCTCTAATTGGACTTGAATTGATTGTCTCTTGCTGAATTGTTTGAATTGCCTATTACTTGGATCATTTACTCGGGTTCTTAGTTCACTATCCATGTTCTGTTTATTCTTCTGGCCTTAGTGATTGCTTGAGGACAAGCAATTGAATAAGCTTGGGGTGATTTGATAGTGTGATTTTACATGATATTTTCTATATACTTTTGCATGCATATTTCATAGAGATTAGGCATTCTTTATTTGATTTTAGTTAGATTTTCCCTTGGAACGGGTGAAGCGGTTTCTTGGTGTTGTTTTGCAGGAATTCAATGTAAAAATGATCAAAATCAGCCTTGATGAAGCAGAGCAGAAGGCAAAAGTCAGAGTCTGTCACGGCCTGGCCGTGATACACATCACGGCCGTGACCCAAAACCACCACAAGTCAGAATCCATCACGGCTTGGCCGTGATGGAGATCACGGGCATGAAATGGAGGCTCGCCACGCGAGAAGGGGCTCGCCACGCGAGAGATTAAAAATTCCCATAACTGCCAGAAACAGAGCCCATCACGGCCGTGACGCGCAGCAGGTCTATATAAAGAAACGCAGCAGACAGAACTGGAGAGTTTTTTTTGGGAGCAGAGAAAAGGAGGCAGCCCAGAGAAACCCTAGGGGACGATTCTTTGTTGCTGTGGTGGCTGGGTTCATCCTTCCATGGAGTGCTTCCCTTTCTCCATCTTAGTATCTTCCCTTTTCCCTTCTCCTTTGATGATGTGTAACTAAACTCCCATTGTTGGGGTTAGGGTAGCCATTTCTGAATTCTTATGCATATGACTTGAATCTTGTAATATGGTTTTTACTTCTTTATTGAGTGATTGATTCTCTATTCTTAATGCTTGTTGTGGCTAGCACCCCCATGACATGATTAGTGTTTTGATATGCAATTGGAAAATTCGTGTTAAAACCGGAATTGAGATTAATCACCTGATAAGCCTTGTATCTAGGAATGGAACTAGGTTTATTAGCAATCGTGTAATCCCTAATCATAATGCAAATTCATTAATCTAGGCCACCTAATGAATTAGAGTCTATTAGTGGATTTAGGCTTTTGTCATCCGAGGAATCGGGGCTTGAGTAATTTAGTGGATTGATTGTCATAATAGAAGTGGAAACTGTTTATTAGTCATTTCATTGCATGAGGATGAAGTTTGGTGAACCTAATCCCAACATCTTTTATCATATTTGAAACCCATCTTTTATTGCCTTCCAAGTGTTTGAGAAAAGTACAAAAAGAGTTTGTTTTTCTTATGTTGTTAGTTCTAGCTTTTGTTAGTTTAGAACTCTCTTCAATCCAAGAATCGCTTAGATAGTAATTGAATTGGTACGTGCTAGTACTTGTTGTAGTCCCCGTGGATACGATAACCGGTCTTACCACCGTATTACTTGCACGACTGGGTATACTTGCCCAGATTCGTCCAACAGACACCACCACAGAACTCTCCCCAAGTGACCACCTCCACACCTCCCGGACCTTCACTAAAGGACCTTGTCAAGCAAATGGCTGCAAACAATCTCTAGTTTCAGCAACGAACGGATTCTAGTATTCATACTTTGCAGACACAAATTGGACAACTTGCCACTTCGATGAATGCCATTCAGCAAGCTCAAGGATCGAACCAAATACCTGCACAAACGGTAGTGAATCCTAATGTCCCTAATCCTAATGTGAGTGAAATTTCTCTGAGATCCGGAAAGGTTGCAGAACCAACTCCTGAAAAAAATAAAAAAATTGTTGAGGTAACACCTGAACCTTCTGTTGTTATTGAGACTAAAAAAGAGTACGTGCCACTAATTCCCTTCCAGCAAAGAGTACTGAAAAATAAAAAGATTGATGAGGAAGACAAAGAGAGAGAGAGATTCTGGATGTATTCAGAAAAGTGGCGGTAAACATTCCGCTTGTTGATGCGATTGAGCAGGTTCCAAAGTACGCGAAGTTTCTGAAGGATTTGTGCACACACAAGAGGAGGTTGAAGGGAAATGAGAGAGTCAATTTGGGACGAAATGTTTCAGCCCTCATTTAACCTAAACCTGCACCTGAAAAGGTTACCATTTCAGCCCTCAATCAGGCAATGCCACAGAAATGCAAGGATCCGAGAACTTTTGCTATTCCATGTACCATTGGGGATAGTAAATTCGACAATTGCATGTTGGATTTAGGAGCCTCTATTAATGTTATGCCTACTTCTGTTTTCAACAATCTTGATCTTGGTCCTTTGCAGCATACAGGTCTTACTATTCAGTTGGCAAACAGGACCAATGCTCGCCCCATTGGAGTAGTATAAGATGTGCTTGTTCAAGTTAATGACTTGATTTTCCCTGTTGATTTTTACATTCTGGACATGGCAGGAGAAACGAATTCAAGCAGATCACCAATCATTCTGGGCAGACCGTCCATGAAAACGGCGAAAACAAATATTGATGTTGACGATGGAACCATGTCCATGGAATTTGGTGACATTGTTGCAAAATTCAATATTTTCGATGCTATGAAGCATCCCTTGGAAGAGCATTCTGTTTTTCAAATAGATTTGCTTTCTGAAATTGTTGATGACACTTATTATGATTTGGTTGCAGCTGCTGAATTTCCATCTTTTTCTGGTTTTGATGATGTTTACTCATGTGATGATTGTACTAACAATAACCTTTGTGCTATTTGTGTTGAGATTGATGCTGCCTTGCAGGGTGACAGTGTAAATGAAGCTGTTTATTCAGCTGAAGTTCTTGACAGCACGACTGCCCCAAACATACCATCTATTGAGCAGCCACCCTCCTTAGAGCTTAAACCACTTCCTGAAAATCTGAAATATGCTTATTTAGAGAGGAATGAAAAACTTCCGGTTATAATTTCCTCTAACCTTGACTTTGACGAGGAAACTAAGCTCTTGCAGGTTTTGAAGAAGCATAAGAAGGCGATTGGGTGGACCTTGGCCGACATACCAGGTATTAGCCCATCCAGGTGTATGCATAGGATTCTGTTGGAGGATGGGGCTAAAACAGTTAGGCATCCCCAAAGGCGGCTTAACCCCTTGATTCTTGATGTTGTGAAGAAGGAGGTAACAAAACTCTTGCATGCAGTATCATATATCCTATCTCCGACAGTGTTTTGGGTGAGTCCAGTGCAAGTTGTACCTAAGAAATCTGGACTCATAGTGGTAAAAAATGAAAACAATGAACTTGTTCCCACTAGAGTTCAGAATAGCTGGAGAGTTTGTATTGATTACAGGAGATTGAACCAGGATACTAGAAAGGATCACTTCCCTTTGTCGTTCATCGATCAGATGCTTGAACGACTAGCTGGTAAATCACACTATTGTTTTCTTGATGATTTTTCAGGTTACTTTCAGATCCACATTGCACCAGAGGATCAATAAAAGACAACTTTTACGTGTCCTTTCGGCACTTTTGCTTACAGGAGGATGCCATTTGGTCATTGCAATGCTCCTGGCACATTCCAGAGATGCATGATTAGTATGTTTACTGAATATATTGAGAATTGCATGGAAGTGTTTATGGATGATTTTACTGTTTATGGTTCTTCATTTGATGCATGCTTGGATAGTTTGAATCTGGTTTTGGAGAGATGCATTGAAACTGACCTTGTTTTGAATTATGAAAAATGCCATTTTATGGTTGAACAGGGAATTGTTTGGGGGCATATCATTTCTGAAAAAGGTATTTCAGTAGACCCTGCTAAGATTGAGGTGATTTCTACACTGCCTTAACCATCTTGCGTTCGCGAGATTCGCTCTTTTCTTGGTCATGCAGGTTTTTACAGGTGCTTCATAAAGGATTTTAGCAAGATAGCTCTTCCTTTGCCAAACTTGTTGAAGAATGATGTCATTTTCAACTTTGATGACAACTGCAAAAGGGCATTTGATTTCCTGAAGAAAGCATTGACCTCTACTCCCATCATCCAGCCTCCTGACTGGACCCTCCCTTTTGAGATTATGTGTGATGCCTCTAACTATGTCGTGGGGGCGGTCCTTACACAAAGGGTGGACAGGGCTGCCCATGTGATTTATTATGCTTCTAGAACTTTAGATGCTGCACAGGTTAATTACTCTACTACTGAAAAGGAACTTCTAGCTATTGTTTTTGCTCTAGATAAATTCTGATCATATTTGCTAGGTTCCAAGGTTGTTGTTTTCACTGATCATGCCGCTTTAAAGTACTTGTTGAAGAAACCAGAAGCAAAAATGAGATTGATTCGGTGGATGTTGTTGCTCCAAGAGTTTAGTGTGGAGATTAAATATAAAAGTGGAGCTGAGAATTTAGTGGCTGATCACCTTAGCAAAATAGAGAGAGATGCAGGAGATCCTTCTCCTATTCAGAACAACTTTCCTGATGAGCAGCTTTTACAGTTACATGGGGTAACTCCTTTGTTTACTGATATTGTTAATTATCTTGTTACTGGTGTTTTTCCGACAGGTGCAACTAGGTCACAAATTCACAAACTAAAGAGTGATACCAAATATTATGTTTGGGATGATCCATATCTTTGGAAATTTGGTAGTTATCAGGTAATTAGGATATGTGTCCCCGACTATGTGATTGAGTCTATTTTGCATTTTTCTCATGCTTCTCAAGTAGAGGGACATTTTGGGCCACAAAGGACTGCAAGAAAAATTCTAGATTCAGGTTTTTATTGGACCACCATTTTTAAAGATGCTTATGAGATTTACCGCACTTGTAAAGAGTGTCAGACAGCAGGTACAGCCATCACTCGTAAGAGTGAAATGCCTCAGCAACCTATGCTTTTCTGTGAGGTGTTTGATGTGTGGGGAATTGACTTTATGGGTCCTTTCCCTGCATATTTTGGTTTTCTCTATTTTCTACTTGATGTTGATTATGTTTCAAAGTGGGTGGAAGCTATCCCCACTAGGACTAATGATTCTAGAGTTGTTGCAAATTTTGTCAGGTCGAATATTTTCTGCAGGTTCGTAATACCTCGTGCTATCATAAGTGACCAAGGCACTCATTTCTGTAACCGCACCATGGAAGCTTTACTCCGAAAGTATGGAGTTGTGCACAGGGTCTCCACTTCATATCATCCCCAAACTAACGGGCAAGCTGAGATCTCAAACAGAGAAATCAAACAGATCTTAGAGAAAGTGGTGCAGCCAAATAGGAAGGATTGGAGCCGCCGTCTAGAAGACGCACTTTGGGCTCAAAGAACAGCTTTCAAGACACCAATAGGGATGTCTCCCTATAGACTTGTGTTCGTTAAGGCATGTCATCTTCCTATAGAAATTGAGCACCGTGCTTATTGGGCGGTCAAAAGCTGTAATTTGGAAATGCAAAAAGCAGGCATTGAAAGAAAACTCCAATTACAGCAGCTTGAAGAGCTTAGGTTGGAAGCCTATGAAAGCTCTCGAATTTATAAAGAGAAAACTAAGAACTTCCATGATAAGATGATTTCTAGGAAGGAATTCTCTGTGGGCCAACAGGTTTTATTTTAAAAGTGATGGCTGGGAAACTTCGATCCAAGTGGATTGGCCCATTTATTGTTACTAATGTTTTCCCTCATGGAGCGGTAGAAGTCAAAAGTGCAGGTAGCAACAAGGTTTTTAAGGTTAATGGGCAGCGCTTGAAGCTATTCCATGAGAGCTCGGTGCCTGAAGATGCAACCGTAGAAGAGCTTTCCATGGGAGAGCCCACCTACACTACAACTTGATCAGGGAGCACCTTCTCCTTTCCCTCACTCTTATTTTATATTTATGTTCTTTCATTGAGGACAATGTATGTCTTAAGTGTGGGGGAAAGAACCAATTGCTTTGTTTTTGTTTTGTTTTCCTTGTTTGTGTTGCTTTGTGTCGTATGTGTGTGAGTCTTGTGTCAGTGAGCTTGATGGATTTTAATTAAATTTAGCATAGATTGATTGCATGATATGTGTTGACTGTTGATGAATTCCCCCTAGGTGTTGAAAATTGAAAATTGATCCCCATGTGAAAAATTGAAAATTGAACTTTGAGATATTTTGTTGTGATTGCATGATTTATGATAAGTTTGGGGTGAAGGGATGCATACACTAGGGATTGAATCTCGGTCAAACAATTTGCAAAAAATGTCCAGGTGAGGATTTGAGCCTCCAACATGTTTTTAATTGTGTGAATCACTTTTAAGTTGCACTTTCCCGAATTTGCTTGAATCTCTTCATGGTTTGCATGTTTATATGGTTGCATCAAATGATTCAGGCAATTTTCTTTGAAATAACTACTTGGCCTAAAAAGAACCATCCCTAATGCATGTTCCCTAGTTAGCCACATTGAGCCTAATAAGCCTATTGTTTCTTGATGACCTTTTGTTATAAGCCAAAAATCTGGAAAAACCATGTTAATCCAATCTTAGGATTAGGAGAGCATGGAAGCTTAGCAAGAGAAGGGTTGCAAGAAAGTAAGTTTGGGGTGGCTACAAGGATACGATATGTTATTTTGGGTTGAGAAAAATAAAAATAAAGGTTGGAGCCAAAGGCAAAAAAAAAAAAAAAGAAACAAAGAAAAGTACAAAAATGTCAAAAAAAGGGGGGTATTGTAAGGAAAATGGCTGTAGTCACCCAAATCATCAAAAAGAAAAATGAAAAAAGGAATAAGAGTGGAAGTCAAGGTAAAAAGTTTCATGCTCTCTTAATTCCTAGGGATGTAAAGCCTAGTACCTTTGAATATCCTACCTTTAGCCAGACCCCATTACAACCTTTGAAAGACCTTTTGATGTTGCATGCATGTTTTCGTTGGAACTTTGTTTGAGATGAAAATCAAATTCATGGGAAGTGCTCTTGAAATGTGAAATTGAGTGAAAAGTTGATAGCCTAGACAAACCGAGCGAATGAGTGAAATATTAAATGCCCTTGTGAGGAAGGCAATTGTTTGAAATTGGTGATCTCCCTTTTCTATGTAACTTGGATCCTCAACTCAGATTACTAATTGCATGAATGATGGAATTCTCAATTGTTTAAAGTAAATGAAAGTGGGGATTACATTGTTGCAAAGGGGGAAAACATTGAAGAAAAATTGTTTTGTTAAAATTGCATGAAATTTGTGCCGAATTGATTGAATCCTTTAAGCTTGCTAAGTTTGAGTCTTTTTGAGTTTTAGTTTTCTTGGGGAAAAGCAAAGTTTAAGTTTGGGGTATTTTGATAAGCCTCTGGCTCATCTAGTTTTATAACTAGTAAGACCATGGCTTTTGTACTAATTATTCGAGTTTAATCTCGTTTTTGCCCAAATTTGGATTTAATTGTCCTCAAGCAACATTTTGAGTCTCTTAATGAGAAGAGCAAAAAGGGAAGGACACTTAAAGCGAGTGCCACCTCACGCCTGCATCAGTGACACTGGTCATGGCCGTGATGAGCTACCCATGAAGACTAGAAAGCATCACGGCCCAGCCGTGATGCCCATCACGGGCGTGATGAGAAGACCCTGAAGAAGTAATCAAAAGTTTGTATTACGTTTGTGATGGAGAAGTAATCATCAGAGATTAGTCTGCTGTAATCGGTTTCCGCCGATACTTGAGGTTCCATAATTCCCGATCAAATTGCTTATCTCTTTCAATATTATGCTATGCGCCTTGTTTGCTTAATTCAAGTTATATAGAATAAGTGTTGATTAATTTCGATGATTCTATGTTCCTATACCTTGATCGTGTTTGCTTAATTCGCGTGTGTTCGATCGTGTTTGCTTAATTCACGAGAGCTTCAATCCGTCTGCTTAATTCGGAAATTAGGAACATATATCTCGTAGTGTCAATTGCGCTTGTTTAATTGTTGCTACAATCGAAAAGGGATTAGAATCCGCTTAGGGCATGGAAATTATGTGAATCAATGATAGTTGGGAAACCGAAACAGCAGATTAATCATTCTAGCTTATCAATAATCACTTAATTGCACTGTTTTCTTAATCAAATCTTAAATCTAACCCCCCCCCCCAAAAAAAAATCAATTTGTAGGTTAATAATAATCCAAGAGTCCTTGAGATACGATACTCGAGTTGTGGTTCCCTAACTACAGTTTTTCTTCCAATCACTCGTTTTTTACCCGTGTGCGAAAATCAAATAGGTCAGAACAACTAGACCTAGTAGCCAAAACTGAACAAATCTATTAATAACAACAAGAGTCCCCGGCAACGGCCCCAATTTTGATCCTGAAATTGAGAGAACCTTGCACACACGCCGTAGAGCAATTTAGGCTAGCACTAGTTCACCAACCAATAGTGATAACATGGCTGATCAAATAACACTAAGACAGCTTGCTGCTCTTGATGTTAATTACAATGGTTTATGTATTGAATATGCTGATGTCGTTGCTCTTTTTGAATTGAAATATGGTTTAATACAATTGTTGCCAAGGTTTAGTGGTCTTGCAGGTGAGGATCCGCATAAGCATCTGAAAGAATTCCAGGTTGTTTGTTCTACACCATTGAGACTTGAAGGAATAACGGAAGACCATATCAAGCTGAGAGCCTTCCCATTCTCACTTCAAGGTGCTACGAAGGATTGACTGTATTATCTGGAGTCGAATTCTGTTTCAACCTGGAATGATTTGAAGAAAGTCTTCCTAGAGAGATACTTCACTGCCTCCAGAGCTGCATCAATCAGAAAAGAGATATGTGGTATTAGACAAGGCAATGAATCATTGGCCAAGTCTCGGGAGATATTTAAGAAGTTGGTGTCCATTTGTCCACAAGACTGATTTCCGAGCAACCGCTCATTCAAGACTTTTATGAGGGATTGCTACCAATGGACGGAAACATTTTAGATGTCTGTAGCGGGGAGCACTTGTTGATAAGACTCCAGCCGCTGCCAAGTCATTGATTGAGAACATGTCACTCAACTCCCAACAGCTCACAACCGAAACAATTACCGTAAAACAAGGGGTGTGAATGAGGTCCATGCTTCTTCTTCCCACAAAGCCCTTGAAACCAGACTTGATGAGCTTACTTCTTTAGTGAAACAGTTGGCAGTGGATAAAGCTCAAACAACAAGGTTGTGTGGTATTTGTACTTCTCCTGAACACCTGACCGATACATGTCCCATTCTGAAAGATGAGTCGGTCACTGATTTGCCTCAAGCATATGCAGCCAATCTTTACAATCAAGGCAACAATCAGAACAGGTACAACATTCCTGACCTTTCCACTAATAAGTACCACCCCAACTGGAGAAACCATCCAAACCTTCGGTATAGAAACTCATCCACACAACAACAACAACAACTGATGTTACCGCTGGCACCACCACATAACTCTCCCCAAGTGACCACCTCTGCACCTTTCGGACCTTCACTAGAGGACATTGTCAAGCAAATGGCTGCAAACAATCTCCAGTTTCGGCAACGAATGGATTCTAGTATTCATACTTTGCAGACACAGATCAGACAGCTTGCCACTTCGATGAATGCCATGCAGCAAGCTCAAGGATCGAACCAACTACCTGCACAAACAGTAGTGAATCCTAATGTCCCTAATCCTAATGTGAGTGCAATTACTTTGAGATCCGGGAAGGTTGCAGAACCAGCCCCTGAAAAAAATAAAAAAATTGTTGAGGTAACACCTGAACCTTCTGTTGTTGTTGAGGCTGAAAAGGAGTATGTGCGACCAATTCCCTTCCCGCAAAGAGTACTGAAAAATAAAAAGATTGATGAGGAAGACAAGGAGAGAGAGAGATTCTGGATGTATTCAGAAAAGTAGCGGTAAACATTTCGCTTCTTGATGTGATTAAGCAGGTTCCGAAATACGCAAAGTTTCTGAAGGGATGCACACACTAGGGATTGAATATCGGTCAAATAATTTGCGAAAAATTTCCAGGTGAGGATTTGAGCCTCCAACATGTTTTTAATTGTGTGAATCACTTTTAAGTTTCACTTTCCCGGATTTGCTTGAATCTCTTCATGGTTTGCATGCTTATGTGGTTGCATCAAATGATTTAGGCAATTTTCTTTGAAATAACTACTTGGCCTAAAAGAACCATCCCTAATGCATGTTCCCTAGTTAGCCACATTGAGCCTAATAAGCCTATTGTTTCTTGATGACCTTATGTTATAAGCCAAAAATCTGGAAAAACCATGTTAACCCAATCTTAGGATTAGGAGAGCATGGATGCTTAGCAAGACAAAGGTTGAAGGAAACTAAGTTTGGGGTGGCTACAAGGATACGATATGTATTTTGGGTTGAGAAAAATAAAAAATAAAGGTTGGAGCCAAAGGCAAAAAGAAAAAAAGAAAAGCACAAAAATGTAAAAAAAGGGGGGGGGGGGGGGTAATGTAAGGAAAAGGGCTGTAGTCATCCAAAGCATCAAAAAGAAAAATGAAAAAAGGAATAAGAGTGGAAGTCAAGCTAAAAAGTTTCATTCTCTCTTAATTCCTAGGGATGTAAAGCCTAGTACCTTTGAATATCCTACCTTTAGCCAGGCCCCATTAAAACCTTTAAAAGACCTTTTGATGTTGCATGCATGTTCTCGTGGGAACTTTGTTTGAGATGAAAATCAAATTCATGGGAAGAGCTCTTGAAATGTGAAATTGAGTGAAAAGTTGATAGCCTAGACAAATTGAGCGAATGAGTGAAATATTAAATGCCCTTGTGAGGAAGGCAATTGTTTGAAATTGGTGATCTCCCTTTTTGTGTGTAACTTGGATCCTCAACTCAGATTACTGATTGCATGAATGATGGAATTCTCAATTGTTTAAAGTAAATGAATGTGGGGATTACATTGTTGCAAAGGGGGAAAACATTGAAGAAAAATTGTTTTGTTAAAATTGCATGAAATTTGTGTGAAATTGGTCGAATCCTTTAAGCTTGCTATGTTTGAGTCTTTTTGAGTTTTAGTTTACTTGGGGACAAGAAAGGTTTAAGTTTGGGGTATTTTGATAAGTCTCTGGCTCGTCTAGTTTTATAACTAGTAAGACCATGCCTTTTGTACTAATTATACTAGTTTAATCTTGTTTTCGCCCAAATTTGGATTTAATTGTCCTCAAGCAACATTTTGAGTCTCTTAAGTAGTTTTAGGACATTTTAGTTAATTTTGAGTTAAATAAAGCATTTACTAGTATTTCATATTTTTAGGTTAATAAGAAGAGCAAAAAGGGAAGGACACCTAAAGCAGAAGCCATCACGACCAGGCCGTGACACTGGTCACGGCAATGATAAGCTACCCATGAAGACCAGAAAGCATCACGACATGACCGTGATACCCATCACCGGTGTGATGAGAGAACCCTGAAGAACATAATTGATCACGGCCTGGCCGTGATGGAGGTCACGGTCGTGATGCCCATCACGGCTAGGCCAGCCGTGACGCATTCTGCCAAGGGCGCGCATTCAAATTCCAGTCTATCACGGTCGTGATTCCCATCACGGCCAGGCCGTGATCAATTCTGTCCATGAGTGCTGATCTGTCACGGCCGTGACCTCCATCACGGCCAGGACGCGATCAATTTTGTCCTTCAGGGTCTTCTCATCACGCCCGTGATGGGTATCACGTCTGGGTTGTGATGCTCTTATTCTCATCACGCCCGTGATGGGTATCACGGCTGGGCCGTGATGCTTTCTGGTCTTCATGGGTATCTCATCACGGCCGTGACCAGTGTCACGGCCTGGGCGTGATGGCTTCTGCTTTCAGTGTCCTTCCCTTTTTGCTCTTCTCATTAACCTGAAAATATGAAATAGCAGTAAATGCTTTATTTGACTCAAAATTAACTAAAATATCCTAAAACTACTTAAGAGACTCAAAATGTTGCTTGAGGACAATTAAATCCAAATTTGGGCGAAAACGAGATTAAACTCTAATAATTAGTACAAAAGACATGGTCTTACTAGTTATAAAACTAGACGAGCCAAAGGCTTATCAAACATAAACAGAAAGTAAAGGAGTTTGAGTTTAGGGATACCACACAACCAGATTTATCCTGGTTCAGTCACCTCCACTGTGACCTGCATCCAGTCCCCACTCCACCTGTGGGATTTCACACACTAACACACAAGCTTTGCCAGGTAGCTTGAAAAACCTTTACACCACAGAGCACTCCTTCACCTTGAGATACCACACTCTTGTGAAGAGCCTCAATGTTCAACCTTAGTGATACCTCACCCTAATCACTTAGAGAGACTCCCCCTTTCTTTACAATCAAAATGTAAAACAAAAGTTGATTCCTAACTCTCAATAGTCAGATAAAAAAATTAAAGCACTTATGAGTATTGAAACACTCTTTTCACATTAAGCTCAAGAAAGATGATGAATGATTTTACAATTGATTTCTCAAATTGATTTCGTAAAACTGTGATATGTTATGATATTCGTATATGTTGTAAAAGTGTTCCTTTGATCCTTCTTTATATAGAAAACAAGTTATAGTCGTTGGGATCAGTCAAAATAGATTTGGATCTGATTAACAGAATCTGTTTTCTTGATTCTCGTTCTTAAAATAAGATTCGGATAGTTCTTATAGAATTCGCGTCCATCTTGAAAATAACCGCATCCATCTAGCCATTAAGATTTTACATTCGGATGGGCTAGTAGACGAGCTCCATTTAGTAGACGAGCTTCATATGGTAGATGAGCTCCATATGCCACGACATTTGATGGAGCTTCTCATTAAGAATTTAGCAGGTCCAAAGACTTTTGCGGACGAGTGCTTCTGTCACCTTAGTGGACGAGCGCTTGTGTCACTTTAGTGGACGGGCGCTTGTATCACTTTAGTGGACGATCACTTCTGTCACTTTAGTGCACGAGCGCTTGTGTCACTTTAGTTGACGGGTACTTGTATCACTTGTGTTGGACGAGCGCTTGTATTATTTCATTGTAGGACGAGCACTTGTATTAAAAAATCTTATTTCCAAAAATCATTTTCATTAACGAAAAGTTATTTTTTTTTAATGCAGGTTATGAAAATTGATTTTCTTTCATGCATCTTTTCAAATGAGCTTTTTGTGAATAACAGATTTCATCTGTTACAAATCATCTAAGACTTAAATCTAATTTCTCCTTTAAGCTCTTGTCTTGATGATCCTTTGATCTCTGTCTTTGCTCTTTGATTCCTTCAAGTTCTTCCTTGAATATTCTCCTTTGATTGCTCACTGAACTTGTTGATCACTGCTTGATACCTGTCTTTGCTATTTGATACTAAAACATTTGCATACACTTTAAGTTGTATTTTTCATATATCAAAATCTCTAAATCATTGAGTATAACATCCTGCACTTGTTTGAATGCTCCGCGCTTCCCTACTTGGTTGAAGCTCCGCGCTTCCCCCTCTCCGCCGAGCTCCGACTCCCGCACATGGTTGAGTGCTCCGCGCTTCCCAACTTGGTTGAATGCTCTGCGTTTCCCCTTCTCGGTCGAGACTCGGCTCCCTACTTGGTTGAATGCTCCATGCTTCCCCTTCTCGGTCGAGCTCCAACTCCCTCACTTGGTTGAATGCTCCGTGCTTCCCTTTCTCGGTCGAACTCCGGCTCCCACACTTGGTTGAATTCTCTACCCCTCTCTTTCTCGGTCGAGCTCCGACTCCCACACTTGGTTGAATGCTCCGCAGTCCCCAACTTGGTTGAAGTTCCGTGCTTCCCCCTCTCGGTCGAGATCCGGCTCCCACACATGGTTGAATACTCTGCGCTGCCCAACTTGGTTGAATGCTCCACGCTTCCCCTTCTCGATCGAGCTCCAGCTCCCAACTTGGTTGAGTGCTCCACACTTCCCCTTCTCGGTCGAGCTCTGGCTCCCACACTAGGTTGAATGCTCCGCGCTTCCCCTTTTCGGTCGAGCTCTGACTCCCACACTTGGTTGAATGCTCCGCGCTTCTCCTTCTCGGTCGAGCTCCGGCTCCTGCACTTGGTTGAATGCTCCGTGCTTCCCAACTTGGTTGAATGATCAGTGCTTCCCCTTCTCGGTCGAGCTCCGGCTCACAACTTGGTTGAATGCTCCGCGCTTCCCCTTCTCGGTCAAGCTCCGGCTCCCGCACTTGGTTGAGTGCTCCGTTCTTCCAATTCTCGATCGATCTCCAGCTCTTGCACTTGGTTGAATGCTCTGCGCTCCCTCTTCTCGGTCGAGCTCCGGCTCTTGCACTTGGTTGAATGCTCCGTGCTTCCCTACTTTGTTGAAGCTCAGCGCTTCCCCCTCTCGGTCGAGCTCCGACTCCCGTACATGGTTGAAATCTTCGCGCTTCCTAACTTGGTTGAATACTCTAGCCTTCCCCTTCGCTCGGTCGAGCCCCGGCTCCCTACTTGGTTGAATGCTCCGCGTTTCCCCTTCTTAGTCGAGCTCCGGCTCCCGAACTTGGTTGAATGCTCCGTGCTTCCCCTTCTCGGTCGAGCTCCGACTCCCACACTTGGTTGAATGCTCCGCTCTTCCCCTTGTCAGTCGAGATCCGGCTCCTGCAGTGGGTTGAATGCTCTGCGCTTCCCAACTTGGTTGAATGCTCCGCATTTCCCCTTCTCGGTCGAGCTCCAACTCCTGCACTTGGTTGAATGCTCTGTGCTTCCCCTTCTCGGTCGAGCTCTGACTCCTGCACTTGGTTGAATGCTCCGTGCTTCCCAACATGGTTGGATGCTCCGCTCTTCCCCTTCTCGGTCGAGCTCCGGCTCCCAACTTGGTTGAATGCTCCATTCTCCCCCTTCTCGGTCGAGCTCCGGCTCCCGTACTTGGTTGAATGCTCCGCGTTTCCCCTTCTCGGTCGAGCTCCGGCTCCTGCACTTGGTTGAATGCTCAGTGCTTCCCTACTTTGTTGAAGCTCCGCGCTTCCCCCTCTCGATCGAGATTTGTCACCAGGGAAATTCGAAAACTCCGTATGAGAACCCAACCAAGTACCTGAGCAATCTACTTGGGTACATACCAGGGTAATGTACTCGGTACTAAGTCAAAATGCTTCCAAGCATGTATGACGGCTCGGGTGACTCCAGAAGCACATCTTCAAATGCACCAAAGGTTCTCGAGATAACACATCTTAAATAATAAACGGACAAGTTTCAGAGGAACCACGACGATAACCAAGTTTCAGAGGAACCACTACAGCAATCACCCGACTAAGGCTTCCATCAAACAATGGACACAAGTCCAAATCGGAGCCGTGAAGTTAAAAGTCGATATTCATGACCACGCACTACTCAGGATCGAGAAGGATAACATCAATCATAGCCTTTTCGCTGTACATAGCTTAAGGCTAGGTGGGCTTATGTTCCTACCACGGGTTTGCACCCGACCCACTTTACTATCAGGTTAGACAAGAGACCCATACAACCTAGGACAACGGCCCAACATTGACCAAGGTCTGGTTCGAGCACATGCCAGATATGAGGGTTAAGACCTGACTTAATGGATACCAGGGACAGAGTAACCCACTTACTCGGCCAGAATGAGAAGGAATGCACTTTCCCGAGAATGAAAACTCCTTAACCGAGTACTCTACTTACTCGGCTCCGAGTCCTGGCCGACTCTACCCACTCCCTAAACGAGGACACTGCCTACTGAGCCTTCTCAAGTATTTACCCAATACTCGACCAAGCTTCTCGAGTACTTACCCAGTACTCGGTCAAGTACCCAGTCCGCAATCTACTCGGCCAAGAGTACTTTCCCAGTACTCGATCAAGTACCCAGTACTTACCTAGTACTCGGCCAAGAGTACTTACCCACTTCCCAAGAACACAATCGGTTTACTCGGACCGAAACCTTAACAACTCTACCTAAGTACCTTAGTAATCTACTCGGGTATACAACGAGATGAAGTACTCGGTACTCGGCCAAACCACTCGTAGACTATCGAGCATACCAAACGTCTCCCGAGCTTATCTTCCGAATGTACTAGAACGTTCTCAAGGATACGTGTCTCAAATGCTAGCTGCTAGTTGTATGACCATGACACGCAGCACCGGAATAGTGGAGACCATACAGACGACGCCTACTGTCCGCGATACCCATTAACTACCTGGAGGGGGACCACGTGACGTAAGGAGAAATTCCCTTCATGCGTGTAAATATATAGGGGGACGCTCACTAAGCTGAGGGGGCTATCATCCAAGCAAAAACCCTAATCTCTATAAATCACTCCCAATCCTCATTCTACCACCGAAACACCTTCTCTACGAGACTCACCATCATCACCGCCTTAGAACTACGTAAGCCTTGATTCACATCTGGGATACGTAGGAGCAGAGCACCATGCACTGTCAGGTTCAATCCACAAAACCCCCACCGCTCTGCTGTTAGTGGAAGAATTTCAAATTCTTGACAGAAATAATTCCGACAGGCTGACGAAGGAATTGAAATAAAGGATGTTATTTTCTAAGTGTCGAAAATACTTAGTTGACAAGAAAGTGTACATGTCGACGAAAACATAGATTGACAAGAAGTCTTTTTAACGAAATTCATGGGAGGATCGTCAAAGATATGGAAAGAGAAAAAATGACCAAGTCTTAAAATCGACAATATAGTTAAGACAAGTTGTCAAGCAGTTAATACCGTCGAAGACAAGCTAGTTGACACGGAGTGGTTCAAGACATTGAGCAGTTATTGGAATTGTTTGACAAGCAGTTTAAATGTAAAGCCTAAGAGAACTGCTAGGGACATGTGGCAGTCATTTAGATAGGAAGTTACTACTAGGTAGTTATTTTATTTGCCTATAAATACTAGTTATTACAATGTAATAAAGGTCGGTTACTTGATACACATCCTACACATCTCGATCACATAGCAGATTGATGAATTACATTCAAGTATTCCCTCCATCCTTCTTATTTCAATACTATGGCAAAATTCAATGCCATTTTCATCTCTTTTGTTCAAGTTCTTTACTTGTTCCCTTTAATTTCCAGTATTTCTCTCAAGTTCGTTTTTTAAGTTTATTTTACTTCTTGCAAGTAGTGTCATTTAAATCTTTCTTTACTTCACTTTGCTTTCAAACTTCAATTTTCTTTTCATTATAAACTCAGTACGATTAGGAAGTTATTTTCAATTAAATAACTGTCCTTCTTTTTAAACTTCAAACTTATCTTTTCAAACTCAAGCACTTTTATTGTCAACTTTCATTATTGACAATATTCTGCACATCTCTTTCAAACTTACATATTTGTTTTAACAATAAGTCTTTGCCAGTAATTCCTAATTTGGCTAATTGTCAAATTTGTACTTGGCAGACAATTCACATAAATATTTTTGACGACATTAACGCATAACTCATAGGTCCCACACTCGTTTGATCTTCAATTATTTGTCATGAAGGAATTTTGGTTAGAAACCAAAAAATCACCATTAACAAATTGGCACGCCCAGTGGGACGATTTTAGAGTAACTCGTTACGTGTCTTTATTTTTTACATATAGAGTTTGTATACGTCTGAGAAGCGGGAAAGTGATAGAAAATTCATCAATTTCCCACACTTCCGAGAATATCAGTAATGCAACAAATGCTGTCGTAAATAGTACAAATGTGGCTGCCTCGTCAGTAGACGCACCCCTTGTGTTTGTTGCAGCCACTACAAATCCTGAAAAATAATCAAATTGTTGCAGGAGGAATGCCAGTGATGCAAGCGGACAACCATCGTGACTATGTCCCTCCTTTATCTCTCCTGGCACCACATTCACCGCCTTTGCAAATAGTTGCTATGCAGGGTACAGGATTATCCCCAAACTGTATTGTCAACTCGAGAAATCCAAGGGGAACCACCCAACATTTGCAACAACCTGCGTATGGGATGCCTTTTGGGTCTGTCCCTACAACAAAAACATAAATCTTCAATTTTATATGCCATATCCAAATGGGATGATACCGTATCCTAATGGAACAACCGCTGGTTCGTTTGGCCAGCATAGCCCTTTGGTGATTGGAGGGCAAGCCCCTACTCAGGGTCTTGGAGTAACAGGGTCCATGGTCATGACACCCGTTCGACAAGAGCGTCCAGCGCTCCAGGCCCCAGTGTCACCAGCAAGATAGGCTCCTTCACATATTGTCGGTTTAACACAAGCCTCGTGGCAGATGTTCGACATCAGAAGGA
The DNA here is from genome assembly GCA_030762895.1 of Sophora flavescens. NCBI lineage: Eukaryota > Viridiplantae > Streptophyta > Magnoliopsida > Fabales > Fabaceae > Sophora > Sophora flavescens. Next base: position 49,390,355 of record CM061063.1, read on the forward strand.
CCTTAGCTGTAACACCCTAGTTTTTAAACCTAGGATTAATTATTTTATTTGGATGTTTATGTTTATTATGTTATGTGGTTTAGTTTGAGTAATTAAATTACTCTCTTCAAATTATTTTATTGGGTGCGTTAGCACTGACTTATTTAAGTGAATGCACGCTTACTAGACAATAATTTATGTTATTGTCACTATTATTACCATCTGAAGTAAAAATATTTTAAATAATATGATTAAGAGAAAAACATTTTCATATATTTATTCTATTTAATTTTAGAGTTAAAAATATTTTGGTTTGACCTTAATCGGAGATTAAATTTTGGACAGAGTATTTTCTTAGTTGATCAGTTCAACTATTAATCTTTACTTTAATTTGAATTTCGAAATCATATCTTTATCAATCTTTATTTTTAGATTCCAAAAAGTAAAAACATGTTCATTTTAGGCCTAATATTTATCACTCATTTTGTACCTATTACAAAATAATGGGTTTAAAACTTAACTTTCTCACATTTTTCTCTCTCTCTCTCGACGCCCTCTCCCTCATTTTTCTCTTTTCTCTCTGCTTCTTTCTCTTTTCTTCTTTCTTTTTCTCTTCTTCCTCCTCACTCCATCTTCTTCCTCCTCCTTCTCAACCAACCAATATCGCCGCCCTAGGAGCCGCCCATCGCCGTCCAGCCGTGCTCCGCATGGGAGGTCACCGTTTGGTTGCGCCTGGTAGCGGAGAAGACGCGCGTTCTGCTTCGTCTCGTTCCTCCTGTTCACGTCGTGCTAGCCACCGCGGTAGGTGCTGTCCGCCGCCACCTCCATGGTGGTTTTCACTATGTGAGTTGTCTTGAACTCCATCTCATTCTCTTTTGGTCTAACCCTCTCTTTTGGTCCTTGTTTACTCTAGAAATCATCCAACCGCCACTGCGATCTTGCCGAAGCCGTCGTGACGCCGCCGCCGCACCCATGGCTGGTCACTGCGTCCTCTGCCTTCAAGCTTGGGTGAGTGTTTTACCCTCTAATCTCTTCTAGATTCAAAACCCCCAAATTGATTTTGAAACCCTAACCCTAGCCTTTTTAATTCAGCTTCCAATCTTGAAATTGAAGCTTGTTTTATGCTATTGGGACTATGAATTTGTGTTTCCCTAAACCAATTTCATTATTCTTTAATTAAAATGAGTTTTCCCCAAATTGTATTTAGGAGCCCTAAATCCCAATTTGATTTTATTTGTATTTGGTTCTGTTTTTGTGAAATTAATTATGATTTAGTGCAATTAGGACTCTTAATGGATAATTCCCAAGTTCTTTTTCATGATCCTATAATCAAAACAAAGTTTCCTAAAAGGGTATTGTGAAGCGTAAGCTCCAAACATGATTTTCTTTGAAAATAACCTTGTTTGGTAATAAGATAAAGTGTTTAGATCAAATTAGAATGTGTGTTTGATCATGTGTAATTGATTTCTTGATTTCTGGTTGTTGCGCGTTGTGGGATTCCCTCTCTGAGACGTTTGACACGGCTATGATTGCTTGATGGAGTAGATAGTTACACTCTTGGAGCTAACGTGAGCATTAAGACGAGGATCCTTTACTTGTCTTCAAAGGTAAGGGGAGACTGCCTGAGGGATTTTCGATAACTGCATGCTATTTGTGTGTCGTATTTGAGTTTATCTGTTGTGCTGTGTGGTGTCAAATTAAATTGTAATATGACTGTTATGTGGTTTTTAATGTTTTATGTGAAAGCATGATTATACTGTGATGTATGGATCATTTGTTGGTTGGTTGGTTGATTGACTGAGAAGCCTGGCATTGGTCAGTTCTCAATTAAATTAAAGATAAAAGCGTTGAAAAAGCTTGATGAGAAATTCAAAGGACTTGATTTATGGAAGAAAAATATTGAAAGTATGTATATTTGATGATGTTTTGGAGAAAAGAGTGATTTCTAAATAAATAGTCAGGACAACATCTTGAAAATATTTCAGTTACGTTGTCTTTTCCAAACAAATTCAAAAACAAGACGAAAAGTTATTCTAAGAAATGTAAATGTCAAGGATATTTTAACAATGATTATGAAGAACTTTTGTAAAAGAGAAAATCATTTGATTTACAAATGACTTTATTTCCAACGAAAAATACTTTAGAAAAGTATTTGACAATGAAAACTATGAGGGACAATTTTATTATTTCAAATAGAAATGAGTTAGAAATGATTTTACGAGGATTTGAAGTTGTTATGGAAAAAGGAGTTTTCAAAGGAAAACGGATTTGAGAAAAATGAATTTCTCTATGATTTGATGGTTTTATAAATGAATTTCAAACGGAAAGGATTTCTGGAAATGAGTTTTACACAATGGTGTTATTTCCGTCAACTTGGATAAGTTGAGGAAACTTTGGTTTTGTTTTGTATTTCACAGAACGAAAATGATTTAAACGAACCTAGCACCCGAGACGTCGGATCTAGTGTTCTATGATATGGGCCTGGGGTCCGAATGATATGGGCCTGGGGTCCGAATGCTGAATTTATGGACTAGATGTCCAATAAGTGGGTTATTGGTTTTGTGCACTAAAATCTACGTATCTATGACTGGTGCATCGGTCTAGATTTCGTGATTTGCACACTTTTGACTTGGAGTCAATTATATTTGAAAGAGGTATTAAACTTGAAAGTTTAAAATGGTGATTTGGTCGTGAGGTTTTTAGCTCCAACATATAAAGATTGAACACAAAGAAAACAACGTGAACAAAATGTTTTACATGCATTACAGGGCAGACATGCCTTTGCATAGGACTTGAATGCTTGATGGCAAGTATTCATGCAGTTTGCGTCACTGTGCCTTGATGGATATACGACCAAGTAGACCATGTGCTATATGTAGTCACCACTTTGCCTTGAGTAGGACTGTGGAATGGTCAATAGAACTTTGCCATATCGGGCATTGATTCTGCCTTAATTGGCAACTAGAGCCTAATTAGCTCATTTATTTGATGGTTGGAGCTCCGGAGATTAGGTCTCAAAGTTAGTTGTGGAATATTGAAGTGTCATGGTTTTTAAAACGGGTACGACTGTCGGGTATGAAACCCTTTGATAAATATATTGTTTATCTTTGAATATTCATGTTAAATGGTAATTGAGAGTCGTGCATGTGGTTATCGTATTTAAATCCATATATTGGGATCTCACCCTTACAGACATATCAGGTTTTCTTCTGGTTCGCTATTGTACCATGGGTGCTTTAGTACAGATGGTGTAGAGGAGTCTCCTGTTGAGTCACCGGCAAGTGTACCGGGTCGTCGCAAGTAATAAAAGAAACACGGTAAGAATTTACTGAGGTCGAACTCAGGGATTGGGCTACCAATTCAACTAATCCGCGGGAAATCAGATACGTTTGGTCAAGCGAGGAAAGTGGTTGAGAGAGAGAGATTAAGATCGCAATTCAAATAACAAATCAAATAACGCTAAGGTATTAAAAATCAGGAATTAAAATATCTAGGGTCTCAAATCCACCTACCCAATCATGCATAGTACCCAAGTGATGATGTATTCTTCCCTAAGTTCAATTACAATGTCAACCGGGACCCCCAAATTCTCCTATATCCACTATCGTGCTCAATAGGACGTATTTGAAGATTGGATTAATTACTTACTAGGTCTCATAATCCTAATCATCAAATTCTATTAAATCTTGTTCCCTATACAGTTGCACCGATCTCCTACTCACTCTCGTACAATATTCGATCGATGATCCCAATTCAAGTTCTAAAATGCGAATCGCCGATCAGCCTCAACACATTTAACTAGTTAATCACGCAAGCATATGATCAACACAATCAAATCAGAATTGGAAAACAAGAATTGAATTAAAGGGGAGAAAAACATACATCACATGAACACTATACCGCCATGGGTGGCTTCATCGATCCCCTAGACGAGGGGATTAGTTCCTCATGCCCGTGACGACAAACGAACAATCGACAATAATCTCCATAATAAAATAAGAAAAGAAAAGAGAAGGGAGACCCAGCTCCAGAAACAAGGATTCATCCTAAAACTGATCTAAAACAAGTGGAGTATCAAAAGTCCTCAATCTGATCTGAAACAGCCTATAAATAGGGATTCTGGTTCTCGGACGCTCGCTGGGCGAACCATATTTCGCGAGGCGAACATTAGTTTTGGAGCGCTTTCAATTTGGATTCTCGCGAGGCGAGAGTGTGTTCGCGGGGCGAGTTTTCAAACTTCAATCTCTCACAGCCGTGACCTTCATCACGGCTGGGACGTGATGGTCTCTGTCTTCCAGGGTCTTCAAACTCTCGCGGGGCGAGACTTCAAACCTTAATCTGTCACAGCCGTGACCTTCATCACGGCTTGTCTGTGATGGTCTCTGTCTTGCAGGTCTTCATGATTCGTGAGGCGAGAATCTTATCGCGGGGCGAGACAGAATTGATGATGTTGCTGCTTAGCTGATCTTCAGGCTCGCGAGGTGACCATCCACTCGCGGGGCGAGCATCTCCAGATTGGCAATTTCCACTATTTCTTGACTTTCCTTGACTCCCGGAGCTTCACTTCTAACCTGAAACAATAAAAATACACAAAAAGCATAATTCTATTCAAAATAGACTAAAAACTACTAAAAATGCCTAGAACGAGTAAAAGTCTACTTAGGAACAAAACAAGGCCAAGTTTAGGCGAAAACGAGATTGAACTCGAATAATTTGCACAAAAACCACAGTCCATCTAGTTATAAAACTAGATAAGCCAAAGGCTTATCAAAACACCCCAAACTCAAACCTTGCTTGTCCCCAAGCAAGCTAAAACTCAAAAAGGACTCAAGACTTGGCAAGCCTAAAGGAATCAATCGATTTCGCACAAATTTCATGCAATCAAAACAGTTTTTCTTCAATGATTTCCCCCCTACATCAACGTAATCCCCACATTCATTTACTTTAACCAATTGAGAACTTCATCATTCATGCAATCATTAATCTAAGTTGAGGATCAGAGTCACGCACAAAAGGAAGATCACCAATTTCAAACAATTGCTTTCCTCACAAGGGTATGTAAATTTTCACTCATTCGCTCAAATTCGTCTAGGCTATCAACTTTTCACTCAATTTCACATATCAAGAGCACTTCCCATGAATTTGATTTTCATCTCAAAGATGGTTTCCACGAAAACATGTATGCAACATCAGAAGGTCTTATAAAGGTTGTAATGGGGCCTGACTGAGGGTTGGATATTCAAGGATACTAGGCTTAAGTCCCTAGGAACTAAGAGAGCATGAGCATTTGACACATCTTCCACTCAAATTCCTTTGTCCATTTTTCTTTTTGCCTCGGGTGACTACAGCCTTTTCCTTGCTATTTTTTCTGCCTTGCCCCTTTTCTTTTGGCAATTTTTTTTAAATCAACCTTTATTTTTCTTTTTCTCACCCCCAATATGACACATCACCTTGTAGCCACCCCAAACTTAGTTCCTCACAACCATTCTCTTGCTACGCTTCCATGCTCTCCTAATCCTAAGATTGGGTTAACATGGTTTTTCAGATTTTGGCTTATAATATAGGGTCATCAAGAAACAATAGGTCAATTAGGCTCAATGTGGCTAACTAGGGAACATGCATTAGGGATGGTTCTTTTTAGGCCAAGTAGTTATTCAAAGAAAATTGCCTAAATCATTTTATGCAACACATAAACATGCAAACCATGAAGAGATTCAAGCAAATTCGGGAAAGTGCAACTTAAAAGTGATTCACACAATCAAAAACAAAGTTGGAGGCTCAAATCCTCACCTGGACATTTTGCAAATTGTTTGACCGAGATACGATTCCTAGTGTGTGCACCCCCTCACCCCAAACTTATCATAAATCAAGTAATCACAATAAAATTCTCAAAGTTCAGTTTTCAATTTTTCACATGGGGATCAACTTTTCTAGTTTCAGAACCTAGGTGGAAATAATCAATGGTCAAAATAATTCATGCATTCAATCTATGCTCAATTTAATTAAAATCCAACAAGCTTGCCGACACACATTCATACACATACTCTTGATCTTCTCAAATTATTCAAGAGTGACAACAAAAACAAAAACAAAAACAACAACAAAAACAAAACAAAAGTGAGGAGAGGAGAGGGTGCTCCCTGATCAAGTTTCCATGGTTGCCTCCTCATCCAATTGGTCCCACGGGCTCCCTTCTGTTGCATAGCATCCTGGAAGAACTCCTGCAAATTAAAACCTTAAGTGCAGATTCGCGGGGCGAGAGAACACTCTCGAGGCGAATCTGGAAAATTGTTATTCACACTTTCCAGAATAGCGAGGCGAATATGGAATTCCAACAGATGATGATGCCCAGAATCGCGAGGCGAAAGTATACCTCGCGACGCGAGACAGAAGTGTGAGCAAACCTCTGAGATTTAGGGCTTCTGTCTCGCGCGGCCACTGTGGATTCGCGTGGCGAATCAATCTTTATATATATATATATATATATATAAATGACAAACTAAAAATAAAGGATACCTATCTTGGGTTGCCTCCCAAGTAGCACTTGTTTAACGTCCCGAGCTTGACTTATTAAGAAGCATCCACCTGGATCCCATAGCCTGTGGTACAAGGGCCAAGAGATGCTCATCATGTGAGACCTTCCACCCGGATCCCATGGTTTGTGAAGTGGCCCTTGCAGAAGCAATATGACTCTATCCATGATTTCACCTGGCCTGAGTGTGAAAACTCCATTGACCTCTGTAATTATGAACTCACTTCCTCTCGGGTCAAATGGTGTTTTCTCGAGGAAGTGTGCCAGACAAGTGGGAGGATCTAACTTATCAATGTCCACACATGCATGTAAGCCAACATAGTTATCCAATGTCCAATGCAGTAATTTCAGGTTGCTTGGCAAGCATGGTGAAATCCTCTACCACTTTATCTGCATTTTGATCTCTACCCCCTTGCTCCGGTGCCTTGTCACTTGTCAACTCCTCTTCCTCCGGTTGCTCTTCCTCAACATGTGGTAGTTCTTCCTCAACTTGTGGTTGTTCCGGGGCCTTATCACTTGTCAATTCCTCTTTCTCAGGTTGCTCTTCCTCAACATGTAAACTTCCTGAGAACTAGTTGCATCCCAGTCAGATCCCAACACCCTACCGTTTCTAGTTGTTATGGCTTCGCATTGGTTCTTAGGGTTGTTCTCTGTATCACTTGGGAAAGTGCCTGGGAGACACTCATTAAGTTTCTCTACGAGCTGACCCAACTTGTCTATTGCCGCATTTGTCCTCTCAAGAGCCAACTCCCAAGGTTGTTGTTGTTGGGCCATCTTATCAATTGCCGCAATTGTCCTCTCAAGAGCCAACTCCCAAGGTCGTCTTCCACCATCCTGTTAAGGTTGTTGTTGCCAAGCCAGACCATCGCCAGCACTACTCCAAGCGAAACCCGGATGGTCTCCCCTCATATAATCCCAATACTGATTCTGACTCTGATAGTTGTTCTGGGGCACGCTGTCATAGAAATTATGGCATGAGTCCACATATTCTTGAGAGAAGTAGAACGGACAGCTCCAAGTGTCATGGTCACCATTACAATATTCGCAACCCGGAAGCATTCCCTCGTGAATCACATTCACCCGCTTGTTCCAAGACAAAGCCTCATTCTGCATCTGCAACAGTCTATTTTGCTCTAGAATGGCTTCTATTATTGCAGAACTGAATCCATTTGAGGTTTCCCAACCACGGTTGTAATCATTGTACGACATCTCCTCCAATGATGCCCATCCATCCATTCAAGCCTCTTTTGCTCTCTGCTTCTTTCCTTAAGCGCTTCTCGGTCTTGGTGATCTCCGTATCAAATAGCAAGTCCTCTTGTGGGAGGGTACCTCGCATACAAAAACAAGGCAAGACCAAGTGGAATCAAAGAAGTAGAGAGATAATAGTAATTAAAAATAAAAATAAAAATAAAAATAAAAATAAAAATAAAAATAAAATAAAAATAACTTAACCAAATAATCAAACTTCCCTAAAATTAGAAAAATTGGTTGTGCCAATCCCCGGCAACGGTGCCAAAAACTTCGTGGGTCACCGGCAAGTGTACCGGGTCATCGCAAGTAATAAAAGAAACACGGTAAGAATTTACCGAGGTCGAACTCAGGGATTGGGCTACCAATTCAACTAATCCGCGGGAAATCAGATACGTTTGGTCAAGCGAGGAAAGTGGTTGAGAGAGAGAGATTAAGATCGCAATTCAAATAACAAATCAAATAACGCTAAAGTATTAAAAATCAGGAATTAAAATATCTAGGGTCTCAAATCCACCTACCCAATCATGCATAGTACCCAAGTGATGATGTATTCCTCCCTAAGTTCAATTACAATGTCAACCGGGACCCCCAAATTCTCCTATATCCACTGTCGTGCTCAATAGGACGTATTTGAAGATTGGATTAATTACTTACTAGGTCTCATAATCCTAATCATCAAATTCTATTAAATCTTGTTCCCTATACGGTTGCACCGATCTCCTACTCACTCTCGTACAATATTCGATCGATGATCCCAATTCAAGTTCTAAAACGCGAATCGCCAATCAGCCTCAACACGTTTAACTAGTTAATCACGCAAGCATATGATCAACACAATCAAATCAGAATTGGAAAACAAGAATTGAATTAAAGGGGAGAAAAACATACATCACATGAACACTATACCGCCATGGGTGGCTTCATCGATCCCCTAGACGAGGGGATCATTTCCTCATGCCCGTGACGACAAACGAACAATCGGCAATAATCTCCATAATAAAATAAGAAAAGAAAAGAGAAGGGAGACGCAGCTCCAGAAACAAGGATTCGTCCTAAAACTGATCTAAAACAAGTGGAGTATCAAAAGTCCTCAATCTGATCTGAAACAGCCTATAAATAGGGATTCTGGTTCTCGGACGCTCGCGGGGTGAACCATATTTCACGAGGCGAACATTAGTTTTGGAGCGCTTTCAATTTGGATTCTCGCGAGGCGAGAGTGTGTTCGCGGGGAGAGTTTTCAAACTTCAATCTCTCACAGCCATGACCTTCATCACGGCTAGGACGTGATGGTCTCTGTCTTCCAGGGTCTTCAAACTCTCACGGGGCGAGATGCTTCTCGCGGGGCGAGACATCAAACCTTAATCTGTCACAGCCGTGACCTTCATCACGGCTTGTCTGTGATGGTCTCTGTCTTGCAGGTCTTCATGATTCGTGAGGCGAGAATCTTATCGCGGGGCGAGACAGAATTGATGACGTTGCTGCTTAGCTGATCTTCAGGCTCGCGAGGTGACCATCCACTCGCGGGGCGAGCATCTCCAGAATGGCAATTTCCACTATTTCTTGACTTTCCTTGACTCCCAGAGCTTCACTTCTAACCTGAAACAATAAAAATACACAAAAAGCATAATTCTATTCAAAATAGACTAAAAACTACTAAAAATGCCTAGAACGAGTAAAAGTCTACTTAGGAACAAAACAAGGCCAAATTTGGGCGAAAACGAGATTGAACTCGAATAATTTGCACAAAAACCACAGTCCATCTAGTTATAAAACTAGATAAGCCAAAGGCTTATCATCTCCCTAAGTCATTCAGAGGCTTAGATCTGGTTATTTGATGAAGTACTTGATTGGGGAAAGATCACGTGAGTTTTCTCAGGAATAACTTTTAGAATGACCAGCTTAGGGTTTGAAACTAAGATTATTTTTGATAGTATGTATGAGTATGGCTCTGAGAGCCTTTATTTTTGGATGGAATGTAAATGGCTCGGAGAGCCCTTCTTTTGGATGAAAAACTTAAACTTTTCCTGTATAGCTAATTGTTATAACTATATTTTTTTTATTACTGCCTGATGGTATTTGGTGTTACTGGAATTCTGGAATGAAAATGTAATTATTTTAGCAGGTGTTCTTTTACCTGGGATGTCCGAATTACAGAGGAGACTCTGTCGAAATTTTCATAAAATATTAGCTTTTATTCAAGTATATTCTTTAAATGAAATAGGCTTGCCAGGCTATGATAGTAAGTCTGTGTGCCGATCAAGGCTTAGGTGTGGAGTCATGACAAAAATTTTTATACCCAATTTCAGACACTTATGTACTTATACAAATTATTTTCCGAAAGCACCAGCAAATTATCTTTTAATTTTATTTCCGCACGTGTTTAGAAAGTAATGCCCAAGGGGGGTGTTACATTAGCAACATAGATATGATACACCATATGACTCAACAGATAGGAACTGTGATTACCCTGGTGATGAACAATACCAATAATAAATGTAATGCATTGACATTGGAAATTGGAATGTTGAACCAAGCCTTGGGCGTTATAGCCCTAGAGGACAACCGGAATCCTAACAGGGGTAGAAGGGGTGACGACCAACCACCCCAGAATGAACAACTGAATGTCCAATGGGAAATGATAGATCTGGATGACGAGGAACCTCCTCGACAACCACCATGGCAATGACCATATTCTCCAACTAGGAGAGGACGGACATATTGTTGCCAACCAAGGTCCTTTAGGAGCAATAAGGCAAAGCGTTTTGAATCAAAACGTGAACCAGGTAGTGGAAAATGCGTTGAATCGGTTTGGCTTCAATATTGGCTACACCAATCAACCATACTTCCCTTCTGCGTTTCTAGATTGGGTACAACAAGCAGAAATGCCTAGAGGCGTGAAAATGCCAAAGTTGTTAAAATTCTCAGGAGAGAGCGGTGAGTCGACAGTGGAACACATTGCTCGATACGTTATGCAAATAGGTGATTTGGCATTGGAAGAAGGCCTCAAAATGATATTCTTCCTAGGTTCCTTGACAAAAAATGCTTTCTCTTGGTTTTCAAATTTAAGACCCAATTCCATACATTCCTGGAATCAATTAGAGAGGAGTTTTCATGATCAATTCTTTAGGGGTGACCTAATGGTTGGGTTAACAAAATTTTTTGGCATCAAGAGAATGAATAACGAATTTGTCGATGACTACCTTGGCCGATTCTTTCAGATGAGGAGTCGTTGCTTCACCCCTATCCCTTAAGCAGAAATAGTAAAGATTGTTGCCGGAGGTCTAGATTATTATACTAGAAAGAAATTGGTCAACCAACATCTAATTAATCTCGCCCAACTAGGTGATAAAGTTCAACAAATTGAACAACTGAAGACCGAAAAGGTTTTCAAGCAAAGAAAGTTCCTCAAAAGGGAAAAGATTAATTCTGTCGGATGCGATGATTCTGACGAAGAAGATAATAATTCTGAGGAATATGAGGTAGATTATGTCGAATTAAAAAACGGCCCACCTTATACATGCCAAGCCTTGAGGCCCGCAAGGGCTAGAGAAAGGATTCCTTTTGTCAATAAGAAAGTGTATACGTTTGACGTGACCAAAGCCGACCAAATATTTGACATATTGCTTAAGGATAAGCAATTAAAATTGTCAGATGATCATAGGTTATTGAAATCCCATGAAATAAAGGATCGAAAATATTGTAAATTTCATAACACTTTTGGTCATGTGACTGACAACTGTATGCTTTTTGAGGATATCATTCAGAAAGGTTTAGCAGAAGGAAGGCTGAAATTTTCAGACAAGAAACCGGTCATGAAGATTGACATGGAACCATTCGGTCCTGAAGTTAACAAGGCTGACCGCCAAGTCCCTTTGGGAATAGGCATGGTCAATATAAGAGCTGGACATAATATCCATATGGACCTGACGTATTCATTCGATATCTATCCAAATCCAGGGGAACCGCTTGTTGATTTCATAACACGGAAAAAATCTGGTGGCATATTTAAAGTTTTCCCAAGATGTGAAGAATTTTACGATGATGATGATGCCGAGAAAGTCAGGGGGTAGAGAACTCCATCATATCACCCACAAGACAGAACTGAGTCTCGTGATGGTAGTAGTCAAGGCAAGTTTTCGCACCCGAGGAGCCATACTGGGTGTAACAATATGCACAGTACCGGTGGGTATGTTGTCGACAGGGAGAGAGATAGTCGTCAGCAAAATATATATCAAGCAAGACCCAGATAACATAACACTGGAGGTTGGCTCGAAGAGCCAGTCAGAGAATCAATGGGAATTAACAAGTCTGTCGGCGGAGGCTTCAATTCCGTCAGGATCAGGAAACCCCCGTCCCATGTAATAGTGGATTGATGGGTAAGAAATTCTACCATGGATCGTTATCCAGAACTGCGTAAGCAGAAATGGGCCAAAAGGAATAAGTTTAGTGATAGGAATCCTCCCTTCTGGAATGAGGATTACCGAAAAGGGCTATTAGCTCGAAATACTCAGATGACTGGGCCTGGTTTTTCAGGATCATCAAGTCAGTTGGCCATATCTAAGAGTCAAAAGAGGAGGCTACAGAGGCTCCGACAGGCTCAAAAGAAGAAGCTTTCCAAGCAAAAGGGCATCACCATAAAGGAATTTCCTTCACGGGATACTGGTTGTTTGGTTGTAGTGGCTGACAACAGTGGAGATGTCAAAATGAAAAGCATGATAAAGGCTCATCAAATGGAAGTTGACACGAGGGTGCCTGTTAATCAAGTCAGGCAGAGTAAGCCTATGTCACAGGTTTATGTAGAGAAGAAGAAGGCCTTAGAGCTGGCATCACCACCAACAAAATCCACAGGCAAACGGCCTGCCGGTATGGTAGACATAGAAAGGGTTGCAGGACTCGAGAAGGAGTTTGAGGCAAGAATTGAAGAACAACAGTTGGCAACGTTCAAGCCTGAATACGACCTAACCAAGGAAGATTTGTCTTTCGATGTTGTCATCGAAGCACTAAATGATCCAAATGATGACATAAACATCAGTAAAGACATGGACATGGATAGCCAGAATGAAGATCTAGCTGATATCATCAAGGCACTGGATAACTGCGGCATAGGAATATCCCGACCTCTATCAGATAGGTTAGGATCAGATGATGAGAATGACTTAAAAAGAAATCATGGTGGAATGGTTGGAGGTGCATTCTTGGATAAGGATCCAGAGAATGAAGTTATATTGGAACTAGGGATGAAAATAAAGATAAGATTGATTTCATTCATTCCAGTAAAATATGAGGGATATCTCGAAGTTGATTTCTCTGACGGTGAAGATGTTGTCAACAATGATAGAGATCCAGGTGATTTTTGGATGTATGTTCAAGAAAACTTGGTCACTACGTTTGATAATGTGGCCCAATTGGAGAAACGTACAGATGAGCAGAGGAACCATTTAAGGCCATTGCATGTAAAGGCCATAATAGATGGAAGACCTACCAATAGGGTTTTAATTGACGGAGGAGCCGCTGTGATTATGATGCCATGAGAAATGTTCAAAAAGCTCGGGAAGGATTAGTTGGATTTAATCCCAACAGATATTGTTGTCACCGATTTCATTGGCAAGACTTCTCCGTCAGATGGCGTCATCCTATTGAATATGCAAGTTGGCACTGTCGAAAAGATGACACTGTTTGTGATAATCCCCGTCAAGTCAAGCTACAATTTATTACTTGGCAAGGATTGGATTCATGCAGTAGGAGCAATCCCGCAAACGGAGCATCAGAAGGTAATTTTGTGGAATGCACAAGATCAGGTGGAAATAGTTGAAGCCGATGACAGCGCTTGCTATGTTCAGCAATTACATGTCGATTTCAAAGTGTACGCACCAAAGGTCAAACCTATAACTGCAAATGAAGGGGTTGTTGACAAGGATGGTTTGGAAGCAAGCCTTCTCAGTCAATTCGATGTTAAGATAAAGGACGAGACCGACAAAACTCGGCTAAATTCTGACAAAGAGTCTTGAAATACAACTAAGGAGATTGTCGGCTTTTCTAGCCGATAAGGAAATACACACTTCAAAGAGTGTGTTAGAAGATTGTATAATTGACGACAGCCCTTTAGGTTTCGAAAAGGGAGCCGAAATGAAACAAAATGTGGAAGTCGAGGATCCCCTAGAGGAGATAAACTTAGGCACTGAGGCCAAGAAAAGACCTATCTTTGTGAGTGCATTTCTGCCAGAGGATTACAAACAAAAACTTGTCAGATTAATCACATAATACAAAGATTGCTTCGCATGGGACTATGATGAAATTCCTGGGTTGAGCAGGGATCTCGTCGAACATCGATTACCACTCAGGGAGGATTGCAAACCTGTCAAACAGGAAAGCAGAAGATTTGCCCCATAGGTGGTACATAAAATCAAAGAGGAATTAGAGAGACTGCTTAAGGTAAAGTTCAGAACAACTAGGTATGTCGACTGGCTTTCTAATGTAGTTCTTGTTATTAATAAAAATGTCAAAATGAGGGTATGTATAGATTTTAGAAATCTCAATAGTGCTACCCCTAAAGATGAATATCCGATGCCAATAGTCGACATGCTTGTCGACTCAGCATCAGGAAATGAAATTTGAAGTTGTATGGATGGCCATGCAGGTTATAATCAAATCTTTATAGCCGAAGAAGATGTGTCAAAGACTGCCTTCAAGTGTCCAGGAGCAATTGTGACATATGAATGGATTGTCATGCCTTTTGGTTTAAAGAATGCAGGAGCCACCTATCAGCGAGTAATGAATACCATTTTTCACAATGTAATTGGGAAATTCATAGGGGTATACATAGAGGAAATTCATAGAGGTATACATAATCTCAAAATCAACCCAAAAAAGTGTAGCTTTGGAGTGTTGGCTGCCAAATTCTTGGGCTTTTTAGTTCATAAGAAAGGAATTAAGGTGGACAAAAATAAAGCCAAAGCAGTTATGGAAGCCGCAGCACTGGCAAATAAGAAGGGATTACAGTCCTTCCTAGGAAAGGTTAACTTTTTGTAGGTTCATATCGAATTTTTCGGGAAGAATAAGAGTATTTGCACCATTGGTCAAGTTGAAAGCAGAGCAGAGCTTCATATGGGAACCATGTCATCAAGAAATTTTTGACCATATCAAGCAATACTTAGTCAATCCACCGGTCATGATGCTTGCTATGCCTCGTCGACCATTGAAGTTGTATATATCAGCATCTGAAGACACTATAGGATGTCTTTTGGCCCAGGATGACAATGACAATGTCGAAAGGGCTGTGTATTATCTAAGCAGAGTCCTCAATGATGCTGAAAGAAGATATAGTGCTATAGAAAAATTATGTTCAGCATTGTATTTTTCATGTACCAAACTTAAATATTATATGATGCCTTGTAATGTATTGGTAATATCTAAGACTGATGTAATAAAGTATATGTTGTCAAAACCAGTCCTTAATGGGTGTATTGGTAAATGGACCATTGCTTTGTCGGAATATTCTTTACAATACGTGCCAGCCAAAGTTGTCAAAGGTCAGGCAGTTGTTGACTTCTTGGTAGAACATCCAGCATTGGATGTACCAGAAATAAACTTTGTCACTTTACAACCCTGGAAACTTTACTTTGATGGGTGAAGGCATCAATGAGGTAGTGGAGTAGGAGTCTTGATCGTGACTCCACAAGGAACTCCTACTAAGTTCATGTTTGAACTTAAGTATCCATGTTCTAACAATGAAGTTGAATATGAGGCTTTGATTGTTGGACTGGAGATACTAGTAGAAAAGAAAACAGGAAATGTGCATATCTTTGAGGATTCTCAATTAGTTATAAAACAACTTACCGAAGAATACAAGTGTGTCAGTTATAACTTGACAAAATATTGTATTATAGCAAGTAAGTTAATAAGAAAATTCGATGACGTAGTTTCCAAGAATATCCCTAGAGAATTAAATCAAGAGGCCAACGAGTTGGCTCAAATAGCTTCAGGATATATCAAAAGACTTTGTCAGGTCTGATGGAAATCAGAGAGTTATTATATCCATTGAAAGAAAGAGATGTCTTGGTCAATGATGTAATCCTGCCAGACGATTGGAGATTGCCAATAATTGAGTATTTGGAAAATCCAAGTCAAAATGCAGATAGAAAGACAAAAAAATAAAGCATTGAATTACACAATGCAGGGTGGACTATTACATAGAAGATATATTGACGGAACTTTACACAAGTGCATAAGTGAGCAAGATGCTTATTTAGCTTTGCCAGAGGTCCATGAGGGTATATGTGGAGCCCACCAAGCGGGAGATAAAATAAAATGGGTACTTCGACGTAGTTTGTATTATTGGCCAGCTATGGTAAAGGATTGCATTCTGTTTGCCAAGTCTTGTGAGCAATCTCAGAAACATGGTCACATACAAAATGTTCCGGCCAATGAATTACATTCTATTGTCAAGCCTTGGCCATTCAGAGGATGGGCCTTGGACTTAATTGGCCAAATACATCCTTCTTCGTCAAAAGGACGTCAATTCATTTTACCAAGTGGGTAGAAGCAGTTTGCTTTAAAGCAGTCACCCAACAATATGTAATTAACTTTATTGAAAATCACATTGTTTGTCGGTTTGGAATACCACAAACCTTGACAACTGATCAAGGGTTAGTTTTTACTAGTAAGAAGATTGTGGAATATCCAAGTTCTAGGCATATAAAGATGTTAATGTCTACCCCATACTATGCATAGGTCAATGGCCAAGTCGAGGCGGTAAATAAAATTATCATTGGCCTCATTAAAAAGCATGTGGGTCGACAGCCTAAAAACTGGCATAACACTCTTGATCAAATACTATGGGCATATAGGAATTCACCTCGACAGTCGACGGGGACATCACCATTCAAGTTAATATACGGGCATGATCCTGTATTACCTGTCGAAATCAATCTTCAATCAACTCGTATTCAAAGGCAAGATGACTTGCCTATCGACTAATATTGGAATGTAATGTTGGATGAATTGGACGAATTAAGTGATGAAAGGTTGGTTGCATTGGAAAATTTGATTCGACAGAAAGAAAGAATTGCAAGATTCTATGATAGTCGAGTTAAGTTTAAATCATTTAAAGTGGGTGATTTAGTATGGAAGGTCATTTTGCCCAAGGATAAAGGCTGTCAAGAATGTGGCAAGTAGTCACCAAACTGGGAAGGACCACTTAAGATTTCCAAAGCATTTTCTGGGAATGCTTATGCACTTGTCGATGTCAATACAGGCCTAAGAATTAAATCGATTAATGGCAAGTATTTCAAGGAATATAAACCGACAATGCTGGAAGTAAAGATTGACAACAAGTGAAAAGAAATGAAAATTTTTATTCACTAAATTGGCAATACAATCATATATTGTCAAAAGTAAGAATTGTCAATCTAAGCTATATATAGGTTGGCAATACAATCATATATTGTCAAAAGTACAAATTGTCAATCAAAGCTAATTTATTCCTAAAAATAACTAAGAGTCCAAGACTCTGATAAGTTCGGTAGACTTTTCTCATTCGTTCTTCGACAATGCAGTAGTGTGACCCAATTTTTTGAGACTTCATTCCCACTTGATGAGGTTTTATCTGCTTCATATGTCGAGAGTTGATAAGCCGCTGGCTCATCTAGTTTTATGGCTAGTATGACCGTGGTTTTGTGCTAATTATATATCGTTTTTGCCCAAATTAGACTTGATTGTCGTCAAGCAACATTTTGAGTCTCTAAAGTATTTTTAGGTTAATTTAGCTGATTTAGAGTCGAATAAAGTACTTACTGTTAATCCTTGTTTTCAGGTAATAAAGAGAAGCAGTTCTGGAGTTTTTCGCCCTGCGAGAGGCTACTCGCCTCGCGAACCTGAAGCCTGACTGTGCAAGAAATGTCATCTTCTCTGCCTCGCCCCGCGAAACAATGTCTCGCCTCGCGAGTCATCCAAACCTGAAGGACAGAGATCATCACGGCTTACCCGTGTCGAAGGTCACGGCTGTGACAGTTTAGAATTTGAAGAGTCTCGCCTCGCGAGCCATTCTTCGCCTCGCGAGAAAGCCAAACATTGAATATTGTTCATAATATTCGCCTCGCGAAGGTATGCTCGCCTCGCGAGATCGCGAAATCCAGAATGTGTATTTAAGTCTGCTTTACGGTAGAACTGAAGATCTCCTCTCATCTTCTTTTCTCTTATTCTTTTCTTTTCATAGACAGCTGCAACAGTAGGTTTAGGTTTATGTTTGTAATGGAGAACTAGTCTCCTTGATTAATCTACTGTGATCGGGTTCCATTTACGCTTGAGGTTTTGTAATTCCTAAACTTAATGCTATTCTCTTTCAATATTTGTTCGGTATGTTCTGTTTGCTTAATTCAGGATTATATAGGATAGGTATTGATTTGTTTCGATGATTGTATGTTCCTATACTTAATCGCGTTTGCTTAATTCGCGTGTGTTCGTTCATGTTCGCTTAGTTCATGAGTGCCTCACCCCGTTTGCTTAATTCGGGAATAGGAACATATGTCTCGTAGCATTGGTTTCGCTTGTTAATTGATGTTACAATCGAAAATAGAGTAGAATCCGCTTAGGGCATGGAATTATATGAATCGATGATAGTGGGAAACCGAGAACAATAGGTTAGTCGCTTTAGTTTACTTGGTAATTATTTAGTTTGCATTGTCTTTCTGCTTTGTTTTCTTAATTCAATTTCAAATCCAAAACCCCCCAAAAACTGACTTTTCTGATAATAGCAATCCAAGAGTCCTTGTGAGACAATACTCGAGTTGTCGCTCCCTATCTACATATTTTTGTAAACCGCTCGCTTTTTGACGTGTGCGCGACAACGCGTTCAAAAATTGGCGCCGTTGCCGGGGACTCTTGTTGTTGTTAACAGAAAATTACATAAAAAAAAACTTTTGCATTACTGAATTAGTTACGGCTGCTTTGTCTGGTTGTGAATCTTAGTGCTTCCCATGGATAATTATATGCAAGATTTTATGCCTAATGTTGATTATGAACCATGCATATATTATCCTGACTTTAGTAAACCACCACCATGCATATGTTATCCTAACTTTGCTGGAAGTTATGAGTTTAACAGTGGTTTTGACATGATTGGAGTGAATGAGGAGCAACCTTTCTATCATAGCCAACATGGTGGAGATCAATGCAACAATCAGAACAGGCACAACATTCTTGACCCTTCCACTGATGAGTACCACCCCAGTCAAGTGACCACCTCTGCATCTTCTGGACCTTCACTAGAGGACCTGTTCAAGCAAATGACTGCACAGATAACTGCACAAATGGAAGTAAACTTTCTCGAATTTCAACAGAGGATGGAAGCAAGTAATCTTGAATCTCAACAGAGGATGGAAGCAAGTAATCTTGAATTTCAACAGAGGATGGATGCAAGTCGTCAGGATTTTGCCACTTGAAATGCTTTCATCGTTTCCGCCTTGGCTACACTGCAAACTCCACATTCCCTTGAAGAACATACAGATTCACAAGTAGTTATTCTTGACAATACTTCTGAGGATAATGAAGAACCTTTGGAATTAGATGGTTTTATGAATTCATATGCATGTGTTGAAAGTAATGGGGTGGATGAACCGTGTGTTGAAATTCAAGACATTCAGGCCTTTTCTGATTCAGTTTATTGTACCATATGTACTGACTATACTAACACTAACCTTTGTGTGGTGTGTGCTGAGAATTCTGCATGTATAACAGGTGATGAGTTTGTTAATGCAGTGAATGAAGATCGTGCAGAAGATGAAGCAACACCAGAGATCCCCGCTACCTGTTTGCCACCTCCCCCTGTGGAACCACCAGTGACGGAGTTCAAGCCTCTGGATTTTGCACCCTTGGATATGAAGACACTATGGGCAGTCCAAGAGGTTGAACCCCACTCTTATTGGGAGGACTTTATTGACAAGGTTGAAAAAGAGGTCAATTGTGACCTGAGAGGGAGTGAGAAGTCCGCCGCACTTGAAGGAGTTACCATGATTATCAAGCGGCCGCTGTCATACTTATGCTGCATGCCATGGGATCCGGGAGGGTCATATCGTACTTTGAGTATTCCGTGGCCGCTGTATCATAGACAGTGGGATCCCGGTGGAACCGCCCCCATGAGTTTTCTCTGAACCTTACTCTTTTTAATTGCTTTGCCTTGCTTTGTTTTTGTTTTGTTTTCTTTTAGCTCTTGAATAATTTGAGAAGATCAGGAGCACTTGTGTGTTGAGTCTTGTGTCGGCAAGTTTGTTGGATTTTAATTGAATTTGCATAGATTGATTGCATGTTATTTGTTGACTGTTTTCCCCCTAGGTCTTGAAATTTGAAAATTTGATCCCCATTTGAAAAATTGAAAACTGAACTTTGAGATATTTTGTTGTGATTGCATGATTTATGATATGTTTGGGGTGATAGGATGCACACACTAGGGATAGAATCTCGGTCAAACAATTTGCAAAAATGTCCAGGTGAGGATTTGAGCCTCCAACATGTTTTTAACTGTGAGAATCACTTTCAAGTTGCACTTTCCCGAATTTGCTTGAATCTCTTTATGGTTTGCATGTTTATGTGTTTGCATCAAATGATTTAGGCATTTTCTTTGTAAATAACCACTTGGCCTAAGTTGAACCAATTCTTAATGCATGTTCCTTTGTTAGCCCTTTTGAGCCTAATTAGCCTGTTAATTCTTGATGACCTTATGTTATGAGCCTAAAATCTGGAAAAAACCATGTTAACCCGATCTTAGGATTAGGAGAGCATGGAATCTTAGCAAGAGAATGGTTGCAAGAAACTAAGTTTGGGGTGGCTACAAGGTGTGATGTGTTGTTTGGGATTGAAAAACAAAATTAAATAATAAAGGTTGGAGCCAAAGGCAAAGAAGAAAAATAAAAATAAAAATAAAATAGAAAAAAAAAGAAGAAAAGAAAAGTGCAAAAATGTCAACAAAGGGGTATTAAAAGAAAAAAGGTTGTAGTCACCCAACGCATAAAGAAAAATGGAAAAAGGAACTTGAGTGGAATTTCGGTATGTTGAAAAGTTTCATGCTCTCTTAGTTCCTAGGGTCTTCAGCCCAGTACCTTTGTATATCCTACCCTTAGCCAGGCCCTATTACAACCTTTAAAATCCCTTTTGATGTTGCATGCATGTTTCCGTGGGAACCATTTTGAGATGAAGATCAAATTCATGGGAAGTGCTCTTAAAAGTGAAATTGAGTGAATTGTTGATAACCTAGACAAACTGAGCGATTGAGTGAAACATTAAATACCCTTGTGAGGAAGGCGGTTGTTTGAATTTGGTGATCTCCCTCTTGTGTGTAACTTGGATCCCCTGCTTAGATTAATGATTGCAAGAATGATGAAATTCTCAATTGTTTAAAGTAGATGAATGTGGGGATTGCATTGTTGCAAGGGGGGAATCACTAAGGAAAATTTGTTTTGTTGGAATTGCTTGAAATTTGTGCAAAGTTGATTAAATCTTTTAAGCTTGCCATGTCTTGAGTCTTTTTAAGTTTTTGAGTTTTAGTTTGCTTGGGGACAAGCAAAGTTTAAGTTTGGCGTATTTTGATAAGCCGCTGGCTCATCTAGTTTTATGGCTAGTATGACCGTGGTTTTGTGCTAATTATATATCGTTTTTGCTCAAATTAGACTTGATTATCGTCAAGCAACATTTTGAGTCTCTAAAGTATTTTTAGGTTAATTTAGATGATTTAGAGTCGAATAAAGTACTTACTGTTAATCCTTCTTTTCAGGTAATAAAGAGAAGCAGTTCTGGAGTTTTTCGCCCCGCGAGAGGCTACTCGCCTCGCGAACCTGAAGCCCGACTGTGCAAGAAATGTCATCTTCTCTGCCTCACCCCACAAAACAATGTCTCGCCTTGCGAGTCATCCAACCCTAAAGGACAGAGATCATCACGGCTTACCCTTGTCGAAGGTCACTACTGTGATGCTGTTGGAATTTGAAGAGTCTCACCTCGCGAGCCATTCTTCGCCTCGCGAGAAAGCCAAACATTGAAGACTGTTCATAATATTCGCCTCACGAAGGTATGCTTGCCTTGCGAGATCGCGGAATCCAGAATGTGTATTTAAGTCTGTTTTAGGGCAGAACTGAAGCTCTCCTCTCATCTTCTTTTCTCTTCTTCTTTTCTTTTCATAGACGGCTGCAACAGTAGGTTTAGGTTTATGTTTGTAATGCAGAACTAGTCTCCTTGATTAATCTACTGTGATCGGGTTCCATTTACGCTTGAGGTTTTGTAATTCCTAAACTTAATGCTATTCTCTTTCAATATTTGTTCTGTATGTTCTGTTTGCTTAATTCAGGATTATATAGGATAGGTATTGATTTGTTTCGATGATTGTATGTTCCTATACTTAATTGTGTTTGCTTAATTCGCGTGTGTTCGTTCATGTTCGCTTAGTTCATGAGCGCCTCACCCCGTTTGCTTAATTCGGGAATAGGAACATATGTCTCGTAGCATTGGTTTCGCTTGTTAATTGATGTTACAATAAAAAAGAGAGTAGAATCCGCTTAGGTCATGGAATTATATGAACCGATGATAGTGGGAAACCGAGAACAATAGGTTAATCGCTTTAGTTTACTTGGTAATTATTTAGTTTGCATTGTCTTTCTGCTTTGTTTTCTTAATTCAATTTCAAATCCAAAACCCCCCAAAAACTGACTTTTCTGATAATAGCAACCCAAGAGTCCTTGTGAGACGATACTCGAGTTGTCGCTCCCTATCTACATATTTTTGTAAACCGCTCGCTTTTTGACGCGTGCGCGACATTGCGTTCAAGAGTGCGCAGAGGTATAGGGAGAGAAGCTGGCACGAGCATATCTCACCATCATTTCACCCAGAAGGATGTGGTTGCCATTGGCGCAGTAAAGGTGACACCAAGAGAAAACAGCCATCCTCTGGGATGAAGATGATGGAACTAGAACAATATGCACTCATTCTGTTTCCAGATTGGCTTCTCCCCGGATGTGCAGCGAGGTTAGCTCAAGATGTTACGTTGGTTGCTGACCTCCACTGCACACATTACGTTGGTTACTGACCTCACATTACGTTGGTTACTGACCTTCAGTAAGAAAATGGCCATCAAGACAAAGACTTTGAGTTTGAAGTTCGAAGGTGATAAGGCCAGGCTCCTATGGTGGAAGCAAGAAGAATAAAGAAAAGCTTGTTATGGATGGGAGCATATTTCGTTTGAAGTAAAAATGTTCAAGTGTAAAGGTGTTTGATTAGCAAGCCTTGCTATTTATCATTGTCCCTGAGGGATAAGAAATTTAATGCGAGGAGTTTGCCAATGTTTCGAAACTCATCACAACATTAATTATAATTCGCCAAGAGTAAGTTACGAAATTCGTTGGGAACAAACGGACGACTCAAACGATAAATGATAAAGAAAACGTGTAGATAAGCCAAAAGACACGTTCGTTAAAAATATGACAAAGCAGGTGTCAGAAATTACAAAATTGAGCTGATAGAAAAAAGAATTGCAATAATTAATTCTTGTCTGAGCTAATGTCAAGGGACAACTGATCCCATGCAAAAGAAAGATCAGTCCTGCTCATTACAACAACAGTATCATATTCAGGCTTTAATGCGCAAAGTTTGCCAACTACGGTCTCAGCTTCTTGACCGAGCTGCTCTGATTTGTTGTCAATGGCCTTGACCTTCTCTTTACTCTTCTCTAAGGCTTTGTCAAACTTGGCACATTTTTTATCTGTCAATTCAATCTTTGCCAGTATCTTCTTCCGATATTCCATGAGAGTTTCTTTGGTATGAGACCCGGTAGAGATAAGTTCCAGTTCCTTCTGATTGGAAGCTTCAAGATATCGGAACTTAGCCAAAAGTTGGTCTTTAGTTTTTTTCCTCTTCCTCATAAGAAGGAATGACAGACGTCATCCTCTCTAACTTGTTAGAAAGCCGATCCCAGAATTTATAGATTGAAAGAAAGTGGGTACGGCTAGACATGAGGAGATTGGAATGAAGAGGAGTGATTTCTTTTATCAGCCTTGACAGTTCTTGTTGGATGTTAACATCAGAGCAAAGAGTACTGAAGGAGTTGTCAAGAAGAGCTCTCAGGTCATGCATAAGATTGATGACTCGAGAATCACTAGAGTCATACTAAGTTGATGCAGACTGACTTCAGCCAGCATGTTAATCCAAGTTTTGAAATGAAGAGCTGGCTTGGGTTCAGGAGACTTTGTTGTTGTAGGTCTGATTGGAGGTGGAGGAAGGACGACGGGAATTGTTTCAGCCAGCAAGGCCTCAATGTCAATATCTTCATCCGGAATCTCAATCATAACAGCAGCTTCAACTGGCTTGTCTTGGCCACGGAGTTGGAGTTGGAATGGTTGAAAGCTGTTGTTGAGAACTGGGGTACATCCCTTCATTGGAATTAGGGCTTGAAGGATTTTCCGTCATAATCTCAACCCTAGAAGCCATAGTCTTTGGATTTTCTTCAACCTGAAAAAGACAAGAAAATAATTAAAGGCAGATCTAAATGAATAAATGGAGGAAAAAACAAGCAAATTGACTTATACCTCTGGATTAGGTTGATTCACAGGTTCAACAGCTTTGTTAACAATTTCCCGGATAGTCATCGAGTCTTCAATTTGGGGAGTTCTTTCCTCATATATGAAATATAAATGAGATATAGGTGAAAGATGAAAACAAGGTGACAATATGAGGAAATACCATATTGGAGTCTGAAGACACTGAATCAATGTATGTGCCTGCCATATTTATTGTTTGAATAGGCTGGGCAGTATTCTTATTCTGTCGAAGTGAAAAGAAGAGAATATAAATAGAAAAGTATAATCTAACAGACCAATTATAAGAGTCAAGATTTTACCTTGGATTGGTCAGAAGGGGAATTGTTGGATGAGCCAGTAATAATGTCTTGTGATTTAGATGGAGTTTTAGCCTTGGCAGTGTCAGAATCTACTGAAATTGAAGAGCTTCTAACAGACTTTGATTTCTTGGAAGGAGAATCAAAGACTAAAGTTTTCTCTTTTCTTTTCTTGGTCCCTCTAGTCGTTTTAGTCTTAGGGACAGGAGATTTGGTTGATCGTGATCCTTTCTTGGCAGTCTTGGTCTTCATAGGGATCACATCTTCATCTTCGTCATTGTTATCTTCAGATATTTCTTCTGTTGATACATCAGCCTTGGATTTCCCAGGAAGTGGTTGGTCAAGAGGAACAACTGTCATTGAAAACATGAATAAGTTGACTGTCAGTGAGGAAGAAAAGAAACTACATATTTGTTTGATGGATAAGTACCTGGGTTATAAGTTAGTATTCGTGAAATGAATATAAAGTCATCATCAGGTTGGAGAAACCGATGAGCGAAGGTAACTGGGTTTGGCTTTTCAAAAGGGTCAACATAAGCACTTACGCTCTCTAAAAAGATGAAGTTACATCCATTCATCAGCTTCCCTGGATATGAATCAGCTAAACCAAAAGGGGCACATGGAATAGGCACAAGATCAGGAAAAGGAACCATTAAGCTGTCAAAATATTCTTTGGTCATATTTGGAATATCCCGATATTTGGCAAGTCTTTCAGATTCTTGGTTATCATGCTTCCTTTTGGCTTTAGCTAAAACACTATTGACAAGACGAACCATATCATATGGTCTCATGGGATTCCACTTGATTTTGTAAAATTTCTCAAAAGCTCGAATTTCTTTCCGAAGTTCACCTTGAGTTTTTGATGTTGGATCTTGTTCCTGCACAGAAGAATCATCACCATTACCTGCAGCGTCTTCAATTCGACTCAAGCATACTTTTAGGCTTGGATGATAATTGGAATAATAATAATTCCACCAATCAAGAAAGCTTTGAGTTGCTCCATGGAAGATAGAAAATGGGACAAGCTATAAAAAGGTCATGCGAGCTTTATCATCATCACTGATGGCCATAATATCTTCATATGTCGGGGCCTTGGCATTGGTGAAGTGATCATCCGGGTTTGATGAGTAAGGAGCAGGAATGGATTGACAAAAACCAAGCCGACAAGCAGTGGTATTGGGTAAATGGAGGTAGATTCGATGGGTTTTAAAACCAAGAACATCGACAAAGATGATTCTCTGACAAAGGAAATTGGCCCAGATTGATTCATTGGATTTGGATATAGTGGTGCTCAGCTTGGTAAACCACTCTGAACCATACTTTCGGTCGACAAAAGGAGTAAAATTGACTCTTGGAGAAGTTGACGAAAGATAGTGGAAAATTTTGAAGTAGAATTTGAAATTGGCAATCCCATCTTTTGACAAAGACTCAGCAGAAATGTAACAGAGATAAGAGTCATAAGTATCAATTGACAAATCTTTAGGAGCCTTATAAGACAATCGACGTTCTAGGACATCATGCAGCCATAATTGGAGAAGCCAAAGGGGACCTCCTATGTTAGTTTTCTTTTATTGGATCTGGCAGTGTAAACTAACATGATAATGTTGTCATAAAGACTGGCCAGAACATATTGTCCTAATGCTACCCTCTTGCCAGTAGCAAGAAGATTGGCTAGAGGAACATAAGCTGCAATTAGAGTAGCAGATTTGCTGCAAAAGACATAAGCACATAGCCAAAGAAACAAAAAGGCTACATGCTAAGTGTCCGTCACGGGTTCTTTATCTTTACCTCTAAAATCTGTGACATGTTTGGAGAAAGAACATCTTGGGACATAGACATCAATTTGTCTCTTGACCTTGACACTAGAATGCATAGCAAGGCCATCCGGACGAAGTCCTATAATGGCCGACATGTCGAAAAGGGTTCGACCCATCATTCCATATGGAAAATGGAAATTGTTGGTGGTTTTACTCCAAAAAAAAGCTGATGCCCCTATTAAAGAAAAATCTACCAGTTTAAGATGACGGGAAAGCTGAATAAATTCAAAGATTCCAGCTTCCTCCCACACATCATGTTTTTAGGCTTGGACACGATCAAGCCAAATAACGTAGGCATCAAATTTGGTAGCAGGGGGCATCTTAAAAATCCTATCACCCTTTTTTAATGCATGGATAGGGAGTGAAGGTAAAGAAACTAAGATAGCTTTATCTGGATTATTGCAAGGAAAAGAACCACGCAAGTTCTCAGGGACTTCGTTCTGGGCAACAAAAGGACCCAAGAACGCAGTAGGTGGATTCAGAGAAATGGAAGAGTCATGAATTGGGTAGATTACCTTAGATTCCTGTCATAGTTCTGATTGGTCCAAGATTGGGTCTTGAACTACCGCCCTAGGAGCAGCAATTGAAGCTTGGGGTGTTGAAGTTGAAATCTTGGAGGAAGTTGCCATGGAAGTCTTTGTGAAAAAAAAAATGAAGGGTTTTTCGCGAAGGAAGAAGAACAGCAAGAAAAAGAAAGTCACAGTAGTGATGTGACTGCTATTTAAAGAAGAGTGGGAGTTGCTGGTTCGGTAAAACTTGGGGGGGGGGGGGGGGGCATCCGTTAGTGGAAGAATTTTAAATTCTTGACAGAAATAATTCCGACAGGCTGACGAAGGAACTGAATTAAAGGATGTCATTTTCTAAGTGTTGAAAATACTTAGTTGACAAGAAAGTGTACATGTCGACGAAAAGATAGATTGACAATAAGTCTTTTTGACGAAATTCATGGGAGGATTGTCAAAGATATGGAAAGAGAAAAAGTGAATAAGTCTCAAAATCGAAAATATAGTCAAGACAAGTTATCAAGCAGTTAATACCGTCGAAGACAAGCTAGTTGACACAGAGCGGTTCAAGACATTGAGAAGTTATTGGAATTGTTTGACAAGCAGTTTAAATGTAAAGCCTAAGAGAACTGCCAAGGACATGTGGCAGTCATTTAGATAGGAAGTTACTACTATGTAGTTATTTTATTTGCCTATAAATACTAGTTATTATAATATAATAAAGGTCGGTTACTTGATACACATCCTACACATCTCGATCACACAGCAGATTGACGGATTATATTCAAGTATTCCCTCCATCCTTCTTATTTCAATACTATGGCAAAATTCATTGTCATTTTCATCTCTTTTGTTCAAGTTCTTTACTTGTTCCTTTTAATTTCCAGTATTTCTCTCAAGTTCGTCTTTTAAGTTTATTTTACTTCTTGCAAGTAGTGTCATTTAGATATTTCTTTACTTAACTTTCCTTCCAAACTTCAGTTTTCTTTTCATTATAAACTCAATACGATTAGGAAGTTATTTTCTATTAAATAAATGTCCTTCTTTTTAAACTTCAAACTTATCTTTTCAAACTCAAGCAGTTTTGTTACAACTTTCATTATTAACAATATTCCGCACATCTCTTTCAAACTTACATATTTGTTTTATTACTAAGTTTTTGCCAGTAATTCCTAATTTGGCTAATTGTCAAATTTGTACTTGGCAGACAATTAACATACATTTTTTGACGTGATTACCGCATAACTCATAGGTCTCACACACGTTTGATCTTCAATGATTTGTCACGAAGGAATTTTGGTCAGAAACCAAAAAATCACCGTTAACATCCGCCGAGCCGGAGCTCATCGTTCCTACCCGGAAAAAATCGGCATGAACAGAATTGATAAATTAGTCAGTTGGCAAAGTTATGAAAATCTAGAAACTAATCTCATGGTTGGCAAAATAGAAGCCCATATATATAATTGGTGGTTGCAATTGAAAGAAGTTAAGCAAATATAAATAGTAAATATGGTTCTACGATCAGGATAGCAAGGAAGCAATTGAAAGGCACTTAGAATGGTCAAGAGGGCAAGGGGCCGCAAAGGGGGTGAACTGGATAGACAAAGAAATAGGTGCCTAACTTTGATGCGTCACATGTGACGTGAGGATATTGTTGAGGATGAAATTTTGGATTTATGACAGATGTTTTCTTGATAGGATGATGAAGGGATTGAGGAGGTAATCAAAATTTTCTAAGTATTGAAGATATTTGGTTTGCCCAGAAAATACATTTTGACAGAGGAAAAGATTCGACAATCAAATTACTGACAAAATAATAAAGGAAGACTTAGTCGAAGGAAGAGTTGTCAGAGAAATGGAAAAGTGAAGAAATTGGTTAAGTCTCCAATCCGACGAAAGGTACAATACAAGTTGTCAAGCAGTTCAAACCATCGAAGATAAGCAAATTGACACGGAGCCGTTCAAGACATTGAGCAGTTAGTGGGATTGCTTGAAAAAACAGTTTAAGTATAAAACTTAAGAGAGCCGCCAAAGACATGTGGCAGTCATTTAGATAGGGAGTTATTTCTAGGCAGATATTTTATTTGCCTATAAATACTAGCAAACACAATGTAATAAGGGTCGGTTACTTGACACACATCCTACACATCTCGATCACATAGTAGATTAACGGATAACATTCAAGTATTCCCTCCACCCATCTTATTTCGATTGAATATGAAAACCCAGTGCAATACTGGTTGTGTTCTTCAAGTTCTTTACTTGTTCTTTATTATTTCCAGTATTTATTTCAAGTTATTCATCTAAGTTTTTTTTTTCACTTTCCTCAAGTAATATTGTCTAGATCTTATTTTCTTCAAACCTTCTTTTGAATTTTTGTTCTTAGATTTTACTTTACTTAACCTCTCTTTTCAAGACTTTTGTTTCTTGATCGTTATAAACTGAGTTCAATTAAGAAGTTATTTTCTACAATAGGAACTACTTTAATCTCTTAAATTTTAAAGTTCCCTTTTCTATTCTTCTTTTAAATGCATGCAGTTTCATTGTCAAGTTTCCTTGTTGACGACAATCTTAAACACCATTTTCAAACTCATATACTTATCATAACATTAAGTCTTTGCCAGTATATTACTAGATTTGACTAATTTGTCAAATTTATACTTGGCAGACATTACCTTCAAAATAGCATATTCCTCTCGAGATTACCGCATAACTCGTAGGTCCCACACTCGTTTCATCTCTAATTATTTGTCACGAAGGAATTTTGGTCAGAAACCAAAAACCAACGTTAACAAATTGGCACGCCCGGTGGGACGAGTTTAGAGTAACTCGTATAGTGTCACAAACTCTGACATACAAATTTATTATATGCGTCTATAGAGTGATTCAAACATCATCTAATTCCCAAAACTCTCTTAATATGAGTAGTGCAAATAATGCGGGCGTAGTCAGCACTAACGCCGCTATGTCAACGATGGATGCTAATCCTATAACCACCGTTGCGCCAGTTGATAATATTCCTGCAACCATGGCTAACGCTACTAATGCAGGAAATAATAACACTGATAGTTTAGTGGCGAAAAGAAGCGTTTCCTATTCTCAAGTTGTCAATAGGCTTGACGAAGTTGGCCAAGGAACACTCCCGTCACCAACTTCCCCACTTTTACAACAAATAAATCCGCCAACTACCGGATTGTCTCCACGGAGTGTTGTGAATTCAAACCCAAGAGGGACTACGCAACCTCTGCCATAACCTTTGTATGGAATGCCTTACAGTTCGTTCACTGTCAACCCAAATACCCCATTTGCATACATACCATATCAAAATGGAGTAACGACGGCCGCCCATACATCTGGACAGGCAGGATCGTCGACTGGGGGGCAAATCCCCAGTCAAGCGAATGGGATAACAGGGTCAGTGGTGATGACCCATACTCGACAAGAGCATCCAGTAGTAAGGCCACAAGTATCTCCACTTAGACAACCCCCGTAAAATATTGTTGGTCTGTCATAGGCTACATTAGCCAATGTTCGACATTAAATTGACACTAGTAACTTTGACATGGTGGATGCATTTACTCAGAAAATGGGTACAGTGATTACGCCATTAATGCAAAACATAAATAATGCATACATGACATTGGCAAATGAGATACGTAGGTTAAGTAGAGCCTTGGGTGTGTTGGCCCCAGACGACAACCAAAATGCCAATAGGAATGTCAACCACGGTCAAAATAATCAACCACAGGTTGAACCACCACAAGTTATCCAACTTGATGGATTTGAACAAGATGACGAGCGGCCACAGCCCCATCATCGAGTCCCTTTGAGATGTGGAAATGTACATATTCTACAGCCAGAGGAAGACGAAGAATTTGTCATAAACCAGGATGCTCTTGGAGTGCTTCATCAAAATGTTCTAAACCAGAATGTTAACCAAGTTGTCGAACAAGCATTGAATAGGTTTGGTTTTAACATAGGTTTTGCTAATCAGTCATTTTTTGCATCTGCATTTCCTGACTGGGTCCAACAGGCAGAAATGCCTCGAGGATACAAAATACCCAAATTGTCAAAATTCTCGAGGGAAAGTCGAGAGTCAACTGTCGAGCACATTGCCCAATATAAGATCGAATTAGGAGATTTGACTTTAGAGGAGGGACTAAAAACGAAGTTCTTTCCTAGTTCATTAACTAAGAATGCTTTTTCTTGGTTTTCAACTTTGAGACCTAATTCCATACATTCCTGGAATCAATTAGAGAGGAGCTTTCATGATCAATTCTTTAGGGGTGATTTAAAAATTGGGTTGACAAACTTATTCGGTATTAAAAGAATGAATAACGAGTCTACCGATGATTACCTTGCCCAATTCCGTCAGATTCGGAGTCGTTGCTTCACCCCTATTCCTGAGGCAGAGATAGTAAAGATTGCTGCCGGGGGATTAGATTATTATATTAGGAAGAAATTGGTCAACCAACACCTGATTGATCTTGCCCAGTTGGGTGGCAAGGTCCGATAAATTGAACAACTGAAGGCCGAAAAGGTTTTCAAGCAGAGGAAATTCCTCAAAAGA
Source organism: Sophora flavescens (assembly GCA_030762895.1). Classification (NCBI taxonomy): domain Eukaryota; kingdom Viridiplantae; phylum Streptophyta; class Magnoliopsida; order Fabales; family Fabaceae; genus Sophora; species Sophora flavescens. The sequence goes on from CM061063.1 coordinate 49,421,874, forward strand.
GAAAAGATTGATTTTGTCGGATGTAGTGATTCCGACGAGGAGGGAAATAATTCTGAAGAATTTGAGGTAGACTATGTTGAATTGAAAAATGGTCCCTCTTATACATGTCAAGCCTTGAGGCCTGCAAGGGCCAGAGAAAGGATTCCTTTCATCAATAAGAAAGTGTATACATTTGACGTGACCAAAGTCGACCAAATATTTGACATACTGCTCAAAGATAAGCAGTTAAAGTTGTCAGATGATCATAGGCTATTGAAAGCCCATGAAATAAAAGAACGGAAGTATTGTAAGTTTCTTAATACTTTTGGTCATGTAACTAACAACTGTATGCATTTTAGGCACATCATTCAGAAAAGTTTGACAAAAGGAAGACTAAAGTTTTCAGACAAGAAACCAGACATGAAAATTGATACAGAACCATGCGGTCCTGAAGTTAACAAAACTTGCCGCCAAGTCCCTATGGGAATAGGCATGGTCAATATAAGAGCTGGATAGAATATCCAGATGGACCTGACGGATTCATTTGATATCTATCCGAAGCCAGGGGAACCGCTTTTCGACTTCATGACACGCAAGAAATCTGGTGGTATCTTCAAAGTTTACCCAAGATGTGAAGAATTCTACGACGATGCCGCCGCCAAGACGACTAGGGGACAGAAAACGCCATCATATCACCCACAAGACAGAACTGAGGCTTTTGAGGGTAATAGTCAAGGCATGTTTTCACACCCGAATAGCCATACTGGTTTGTTAGGATCGTCAAGTCAGCCGGCTATATCTAAGAGTCAAAAAAAGAGGCTACAGAGGCTCCGACAGGCTCAAAAGAAAAAGCTTGCCAAGCAAGAGGGCATCACCATAAAGCGAATGCCTTCACAGGATACTAGTTGTCTAGTAGCAGTGGCTGACAACATAGTTGACAAGAGTGGAGATGCCAAAATGAAAAGCATGATAGAGACCCATCCCATGGAAGTTGATATGATGGGGCCTATTAATCAAGCCAGCCAGAATAAGCATATGTCACAGGTTTTTGTAGAGAAGAAGACCTTAGAGCAGGTATCACCACCAACAAGATCCATAGGCACATGGCATGTCAGGCTGCTAGACATGGAAAAGGGTTGTAGGACTCGAGAAAGAGTTTGAGGCAAGAATGGAAAAACAACAGTTGGAAACGTTAAAGCCTGAGTGCGATTTAGCCAAAGAAGAAGTGTCTTTCGATGTTGTCATCGAGGCATTGAATGATCCAAACGATGATATAAACATCGGTAAAGACATGGACATAAATAGCCAAAATGAATATCTGGCTGACATCATTGAAGCACTGGATAATTGTGGCACAGGAGTGGCCCGACCGCTGTCAGATAGGTCAGGATCAGATGACGAAAGTGATTTAAAAAGAAATCATGGCAGAATGGTTGGAGGTGCGTTTTTGGATGAAGATCCAGAAATTTAAGTCATAGTGGAGCCAGGTAGTAGAATGAAGATAGGATTGATTTCGTTTATCCAAGCAGAATATGAGGGATATCTCGAAGTTGATTTCTCCGACGATGATGATGTTGTCAACAATGATAGAGATCCAGGTGATTTTTGGACGTATATCCAAGAAAACTTGGTTATTGTGTTTGATAATGTGGCCCAGTTGGAAAAGCCAACCGATGAGCAGAGGAACCATTTAAGGCCATTGCATGTGAAGGTCATAATAGATGGAAGACCTACCAACATGGTTTTAATTGACGGGGGAGCTGCTGTGAATCTGATGCCAAGAGAAATGTTCAAAAATCTAGGGAATGATCAGTCGGATTTAATTCTGACAGATATGGTCGTCACTGATTTCAGTGGCAAAACTTCTCCATCAGATGGGGTCATTTTGTTGAATATTCAAGTTGGCACCATCGAAAGGATGACAGTGTTTGTGATAATCCCCGCCAAGTCAAGCTACAACCTATTATTTGGCAGGGATTGGATTCATGCTGTGGGAGCAATTCCGTCAACAGTGCATCAGAAAGTAATCTTGTGGAATGCACATGATCAGGTAGAAATAGTCAAAGCAGATGACAGCGCTTGTTATGCTCAGCAATTACATGTTGATTTCAAGGTATATTCACCAAACGTCAGACCTATACTTGCCAACGAAAGGGTCATTGACAAGGATGCATTGGAAGCGAGTCTTCCCAGTCAATTTGGCATTAAGATAAAGGAAGAGGCCGACAAATCTCTGTCACATTCCGACAATGAGCCTTGAAATACAACAGAGAAGGTTGTCCGCCAATCTGGCAGACAGAGAAGTACACACTTCAAAAAGTGTGTTAGCGGATTGTATCATTGACGACGACCCTTTGGGTTTTGAAAAGGGAGCCGAAGTTAAGCAAAATGTGGAAGTGGAAGATCCTCTGGAAGAAATAAACTTAGGTAGGGAGGAAAAGAAAAGGCCTATCTTTGTGAGTGCTTACCTACTAGAGGATTACAAACAAAAACTTGTCTGATTAATTGCTGAGTATAAAGATTGCTTCGCATGGGACTGCGATGAAATGCCTGGTTTAAGCAAGGATCTTGTCGAACACCGGTTACCACTCAGGGAGGATTGCAAATCTGTTAAACGAGCGAGCAGAAGATTTGCCCCAGAGGTGGTACACAGAATTAAAGAGCAAGTAGAAAGACTGCTTAAGGAAAAGTTCATTCGAACAACCAGGTATGTCGATTGGCTTTATAATGTAGTTAATGTTAATAAAAATAATGGCAAAATGAGGGTATGCATAGATTTTAGAAATCTAAATACAGCTATCCCCAAAGACGAGTATTCGATGCCAATAGTCGACATGCTTGTCAACTCAGCATCGGGAAATGAAATTTTAAGTTGTATGGATGGCCATGCAGGTTATAATCAAATCTTTATAGCCGAAGAAGATGTGTCAAAGACTGCCTTCAAGTGTCGGGGAGCAATTGGGACATATGAATGGATTTTCATGCCTTTCGGTTTAAAGAATGCATGAGCCACCTACCAGCGAGCAATGAATACTATTTTCCATGATGTGATTGGGAAATTTATAGAAGTATATATTGATGATGTGGTTGTCAAATCAAAAACTAAAGATGATCACTTAGAGCACCTGAAGCAAGGGTTTGAAAGGATGAGGAAACACAATCTCAAAATGAACCCGGAAAAATGCAGCTTCGGGGTGTCGGCTGCCAAATTCTTGGGCTTTTTAGTTCATAAGAAAGGAATAGAGGTGGACAAAAATAAAGCCAAAGCAGTTATGGAAGCCGCAGCACCGACAAATAAGAAATAATTACAGTCCTTCCTAGGAAAGGTTAACTTTCTGTGGAGGTTTATATTGAATTTTGTCAGGAAGAACAAGAGTATTTGCACCATTGGTCAAGTTAAAAGCGGAACAGGGCTTTGTGTGGGAATCTTGTCATCAAGAGTCTTTTGACCAGATCAAGCAATACTTAGTCAATCCACCAGTCATGATGCCTACTATGCCTTGTCGACCGTTGAAGTTGTACATATCAGCATTTGAAGATACTATAGGATGTCTCTTGGCCCGGGATGACTATGACAATGTCGAAAGAGCCGTGTATTATCTAAGCAGAGTTCTCAATGATGCTGAGAAAAGATATAGTGCTACAGAGAAATCATGTCTAGCATTGTATTTTTCATGTACCAAACTCAATTATTATATGATGCCTTGTAATGTATTAGTAATTTCTAAGACTGATGTAATAAAGTATATGTTGTCAAAACCAGTCCTTAATGGGCGTATTGGTAAATGGACCATTGCTTTGTCGGAACATTCTTTACAATACGTGCCATCCAAAGTTGTCAAAGGTCAAGCAGTTGCCGACTTCTTGGTAGAACATCCAGGATTGGATGTGCTGGAAATAAACTTTGTCAGTTTACAACCATAGAAACTTTACTTTGATGGGTCAAGGAATCAAGGAGGTAGTGGAGTAGTAATCTTAATCGTGACTCCACAAGGAACTCCTACTAAGTTCATGTTTGAGCTTAAATATCCATGTTCTAACAATGAAGCTGAGTATGAAACTTTGATTGTCGGATTAGAGATACTAGTGGAAATGAAGGCATGAAATGTGCAGATATTTGGGGATTCCCAATTGGTTATTAAACAGCTTACTCAAGAATATAAATGTGTCAGTTATAATTTGACAAAATATTGTATCATAGCAAGCAAGTTAATGAGAAAATTCGATGATGTAATTGTCAAGTATATCCCCAGAGAACGGAATCAAGAGGCTGATGAGTTAGCTCAAATAGCTTCAGGGTACAAGATATCTCAAAAGACTTTGTCAGCGTTAATGGAGATTAGAGAATTATTATATCCGCTAGATGAAAGAGATGTCTTGGTCAATGATGTAACTCTATCTAATGACTGTATACCAATAATTAAATATTTGGAAAACCCAAGTTAGAATGCAGATATAAAGATAAAATATAAAGCATTGAATTATACTATGCAGGGTGGACTATTACATAGAAGGTATGCCGATGGAACTTTACATAAGTGCCTAAGTGAGCAAGATGCTTATTTGGCTCTGTCAGAGGTCCATGAAGGCATATGTGGGGCCCACCAAGCAGGAGAGAAAATGAAATGGGTGCTCTGACAGAGTTTGTATTATTGGTCAACTATGGTTAGGGATTGTATTTTGTTTGCCAAGTCTTGTGAGCAATGTCAGAAACATAGCCACATACAGAATGTTCCGGCCAGCGAATTACATTCTATAGTCAAACCATGGCCATTTAGAGGATGGGCTTGGATTTAATTGGCCAAATACACCCATCTTCACCAAAAGGACATCAATTCATTTTGGTTGGGGTTGATTATTTTACCAAGTGGGTAGAAGCAGTTTACCTCAAAGCAGTCACCCAACAAGATGTGATTGACTTTATTGAAAATCACATTGTTTGTCGGTTTGTAATACCACAAACCTTGACAACTGATCAAGGATCAGTTTTTACCGGAAAGAAAATTATATAATATGCCAACTCTAGGTATATAAAGATGCTTACATCTACTTCATACTATGCACAAGCTAATGGTCAAGTTAAGGCCATAAATAAGATTATTATTGGTCTTATTAAAAAGCATGTGGGTCGACAACCTAAGAACTGACATAACACTCTTGACCAAATACTGTGGGCATATAGGAATTCACCCAGACAATCGACAGGAAACTCACAATACTGGTTAGTATATGGACATGATCCTGTATTGCCTATCGAAATCAATCTTCAATCAATTCGTATTCAAAGACAAGATGACTTGCCTCTTGACCAATATTGGGATGCAATGTTGGATGAATTGGATGAATTAAGCGATGAAAGGTTGATTGAATTGGAAAACTTGATTTGACAGAAAGAAAAAATTTCAAAATTCTACGATAATCGAGTTAAGTTTAAATCATTCAAAGTAGATGACTTAGTGTGAAAAGTCATTTTGCCTATGGATAAAAGTTGTTGAGAGTATGGTAAGTGGTCACCAAAATGGGAAGGACCATTTAAGATTTCCATAGCATTTTCTGGAAATACGTATGCACTTGTCGATGCCAATACGAGCCTAAGAATTAATTTAATTAATGGAAAGTATTTGAAGAAATATCAACCGATAATATTGGAAGTAAAGATTGATAACAAGTGAAAAGAAATGAGAATATTTTATTCACTAACTTGGTAATACAACCATACATTGTCAAAAGTATTCCAAGACGGCTGCAACGTTATGATTATCCCTATTAAGTAGGGATATGATTAAGTTGATAAGATTTAATTACTGAGGTTAAACCCAGAATTGAAAACCTGTTAAGGATTTGAAAATTCAAATTTTTCTATTATTTCGGACAAAGCCGTCGAAAAGTAAAACTTGGGGGGCATCTGTTGAGGATGAAATTTTGGATTTGTGGCAGATGTTTTCTTGATAGGATGATGAAGGGATTGAGGAGGTAATCAATATTTTCTAAGTATTGAAGATATTGGGTTTGACAAGAAAATACAGTTCGACAGAGGAAAAGATTCGACAATCAAATTCCTGACAAAATAATAAAGGAAGACTTAGTCGAAGGAAGAGTTGTCAAGAGAAATAGAAAAGTGAAGAAATTGGTTAAGTCTCCAATCCGACGAAAGGTACCAATACAAGTTGTCAAGCAGTTTAAACCGTCGAAGATAAGCAAATTGACACGGAATGATTCAAGACATTGAGCAGTTAGTGGGATTACTTGACAAAACAGTTTAAGTATAAAACTTAAGAGAACTGCCAAAGACATGTGGCAGTCATTTTGATAGGGGGTTATTTCTAGGTAGTTATTTTATTTGTCTATAAATACTAGCAATCACAATGTAATAAGGGTCGGTTACTTGATACACATCCTACACATCTTGATCACACAGCAGATTGACGGATAACATTCAAGTGTTCCCTCCACCCATCTTATTTCAATTGAATATGAAAACCCAGTGCAATACTGGTTGTGTTCTTCAAGTTCTTTACTTGTTCTTCATTATTTCCAATATTTCTTTCAAGTTATTCATCTAAGTTTTTTTTTTCACTTTCCGCAAGTAGTATTGTCCAGATCTTATTTTCTTCGACCCTTATTTTGAATTTTTGTTCTTACATTTTACTTTACTTAACCTCTATTTTCAAGACTTTTGTTTCTTGATCGTTATAAACTGAGTTCAATTAAGAAGTTATTTTCTACAATAGGAACTATTTTCATCTCTTAAATTTTAAAGTTCCCTTTTCTATTCTTCTTTTAAATGCATGCAGTTTCATTGTCAAGTTTCCTTGTTGACGACAATCTTAAACACCATTTTCAAACTCATAAACTTATCATAACATTAAGTCTTTGCCAGTATATTACTATATTTGAGTAATTTGTCAAATTTATACTTGACAGACATTACCTTCAAAATAGCACATTCCTGTCAAGATTACCACATAACTCGTAGGTCCCACACTCGTTTGATCTCTAATTATTTGTCACGAAGGAATTTTGGTCAGAAACCAAAAACCAACGTTAACATATATAGGAAAAAATGATGTCAATTTACACTGAATCTTTATTTGACAAGTCTAATAAGTTAGTTATAATTTTAATTAGTTTATAAATTTGTTTAACTAAAATAAAAGTAGTTGGTAAACAAATTTATCTCGTTGATTTATAGTTTTTTTTTGTAAGCTGATAAGCTAGCTTATAACTGATAAACTAATTTTAGTTGATAACTTATAACTGACGAAGAGAACTTTCTTGTGATCGACTATTGCCACCTGATTTGGTTTTCCGTACAAATTTGATGTTGAGATCTTCTCCAAAGTCCAGTGTTGGTGAGATTTGGAAGAATATCTTGCCCATTGCTTCTATAATTTCAGGTACGATAATGAAAAAACACTGGACTTTTCGCAATTCAGATAATGAGGATAGGGATGACAAGCATAGAGAGCATAATTTTAAGACAATGATATAAAATAAAATATAGATAATGCCAAAATTTTGATACTTGATATAATGATATACCATAAAAATAATGATTGAGGTAATAGTCTAATACCATAATAATTTGGTTGTGTCTACCATGAAGTACCAAAGTAGGTTCTTCATGGTGAGGCACCAGTTTACCAGTTTTTTTTTAATATTGTGTAAATACCACTTGTGCCCTTGTCTTCTTGTCTGCCTTCCACCTCTCACCATTGACCCCTCTGCCCACTTCCACCACAGACACCCGCTGCTTCTAGATCCGGCCATCGCCACCACCACTCCTCTGTCGGCGCTCCTCAAACTGCCACCTTCCCTCATTTCCTCCATCGTTGTCGCCACTGTCGCACACCCTCCTTCCTCCGCTTCTCCTCCGCCAACCTCGACTCCCACCCTTACGACTCTTCAACCTTCGATGCCGGCCAACCCATCCAACCGCACACCAACAGTCCCGTCGTTCGCCGCCATCACAGAACCCAACCTTCGACGCTGTTCGCCGGCAACTCGAGCACCATCGCGGTCAGTTCCCTCAGATCTAGGCCTGACGACGCCGTGGTGGAGACTAGAGCGGCTGTTGACAGTGGACTGCAATAGTCACCTCCTACGCTTCCCAACCACTCTATCTCAATCCTCCTCCTTCTGTTTTCTTTGCACAAGTCGTGATCCTATCTCCAGGTTTATTAATTTCATTGTGCATTCCGTTATTTAAATTTCTGGGTTGTTCTAAAACTCTGAAAGTTTGATTTTTTGACTAGGATATACTCATTTGGAAAAGAGAGATTTTACAAATGGGTTCCAAAGAATTCGAAGATTTTTACAGATATGGAAAAATCAGTGTGGAGGGTGCTGCTTGGGGGTGGCGGTGGCAGTGAATGTGGGTGTAGAACCAAATGTTGAAGTTGAATGGTGGCCGGTGGGGTGGGAGGATGGCTGGTGGTGGGATAGGTGACAACCGGACACGATGGTAATGGTGGTGGCACGGCGGTTCTGGCTTACGGATTAGAGTGGCTGAGTGTATGGATAGGGATAAGATTGTAAGGGTAAAATTGTCTTTGGAGATTACATTTTTTTTTTCGACAATCAAATCCGAACCATTCATTATTTTAGTATTATATATAATGGTTAAAATTAGTGCTCACCATGAGGCATTTGTCTGGGTACTTCACCCTAGACGCGGCCTAATAATTTTGGCAATTCAACTTCCCAAACCAATCAACAGTTAAAGTTTATCATTTTCTCATCAAAGCCAATTTTTTCGAAAATGACTACTCTCTAATTGCATTAAACCTCGTATTCTTATGTAGGGATGACAATTTGTACCTTACACAATGGGTACCCGCAAAAATTACCTACAATGGGTAGGATAATTATCCACACAATGGGTTAGGACCCGGGTATGAGTAATTACCCGTAAAATTGAATGGGTATGGGTATAGGTAGGGGTACTATGGTACCCACCCCATCCCATACCCGCACATATGTATATGCGTATATAATTATTTGTTTATTTATATGACCAATATATATAATTTTAACTATAATACAAAATTTAAAACCAAAATTAATCTAAACATTCTTAACTTTCATAACCTAATTGCATCTACAATTCCTTTTTGGATGTTTTTATTTATTTAAATATTTTGATTTGTAATATTTTATGAGTAGATTTAAAATACCTTTGAATCGTTTTTTAATTATTATAACGTTTCTTTTGTTATTTATTGATTTTTCACATTTAAACTACGGGTAACGGATGCGGGTTCAAGTACTTAGGTACCTAGATGGTACTGATAAGGGTACTAAAATTGTTACCCACACGAGTACAGGTCCGGGTATGAGTAATTTTTTCAAATGCGTGTATACATATGAGGACGAATACTATAGTACCCTACCCAAACCCTATCAATTGTCATCCCTATTCTCGTGGGTTTTTAATATAAGATATTCAAGGTATATCAAGTGGCAGGGAATATAATAAAGTCATGGGGAATGTGCAGTGACCCGTCCTTAACAGGATTACAAACACAGACTAGTAATACAATAAGAAAGTAATGGGCCACGTGCCCAGTATTACAACTTCCATAATTTTTACCCAAGTTCAAAAAACGAAATGAAAAGATGAGATTTGAATATCGTTGTGTTGCGTAAGTCATGAAACAGAACACGTGAATCCAAACGTTGCAACAAAGGCAAATATAAAATTAACAATGCAATTCATTATTAGCAAATTAGCAATTAGAAATTGAGCAAGAATTGACGTAGGACATATCAACAATTTACTAGTCATACTGCCATATGCAAGTAATTATTTTAATAAAAATGAAAGTTAAGAACTTATTTCTTTGCTAAATCTCAGAATATATGTTTTTGATTGATATCCACCGAGCTCAACAGCTTTCATCTGTTCGGGTGGTTGATGGCGAACGCAGGGGATATGAACATACATATAAAGAAAGAGAGATACATATGTATATAGATTTGGATTGTTCTATAAACAATTTCAGTGGATCACACATTAGTGACAATGTACCACAACAATAACGTAGCAAAAATAATATAAGAGTTGAACCATACATCACCCACGCAACAAAGAATAAAACCAATCCAAGCCCCAATCGAGGAACTAAAAAAAGAGATACAACCAGCAAAATGCTGATATGAGAAGCATGACCCTGCAAACAACTTGAATGCTAAGCTTGGATAAAGAAAAACCAAAAAAACCAAAATCGAAGAACAGGAACTGCAAAGCCAAAAACCAACCAACAACTCTTATCATATGGCTGCTATCCACAATTGATCCTGACCAACACAGATACGAGAGACCAGGAAAAGCTCTATATGCAACAAACCAGATTCACATAACAAAAGCCACCATCTCTATCTGATGGCCCAGCTATTCTTGGAACGGATTGACAGCCAGGTTATGTCCTCGATTGAGATCCTCTATTGCGGCTTTCCAGTTATATGGAGCGAATAAAAAACGAAGATGGAATATGGGGGTGGACGACCACTTTCCAGATCCGAGAGTTGATCCTCGACTCCATATGGGAATTAAATAAGGTTAAAAAATCTCATTTCAATTAAGAGGAATGGAAAAAAATAGTCGTATGGACTTCAATGCAATAAAAAAACATATATATCAAAATAATAAATAAGATGAGATGACTTTATCCACTTGTCATTTATTCAATATGCATAAGTTACGGGTTTCGAAACCCACAATTTTACATGGGTTCAGGAGCACTTCCTTTCATATATTTAGGACTCAATTACCTGCTTATCCACATTATTAAATATATTTTTTTATTGTCATAACATAATGAGTGATTATTGAAGAGTATGAATAGAACAATACATTGTGTACCCGACCCCTTGTCAACTGTTGATATTACACATAAACCTCAATGAGAGACTTGAAACCTAGAATTGGAGTTATTTTGTAGCTACTGAAACCTGCAGAAAAAATAAGTTTGGCCAATTCTTTCTCATTTCTCTCTTTTTCGGTGGCCAATGTCATCATCTCCATATCAAAGAAGAGCTGCACTTCAACTATTTCATTATCTACCTTCTCATTCCCCATCACCACATCTATGATTATCACCTTTGCTTTCTTCCCTTTGTTCATGATTGCCTCCTTGCATTTCTTCAGTATAATAATGCATTCCTCATCATTCCAGTCATGCAATATCCACTGCTTATCATTCAAATTCAAAGTGACAATGCTAAGAATCACTAAAAGGAAATAAAAAGTTGATTTGCTAATGATCATTCATGTTCATCTTTATAAAATCTCCATGTCTTTTTTTTTTTTTTTTAATTTTTGTAAACCACATAAAACTAGGCCCTAATGTTGTGATCGTAAATGTGATGTGCAAGTGTACACAGTCAAACAAGTAATAAAGAGTGAGTAGAGATCGTTCTCACGAGGATTTAAATGCATTGAATCTAAATTCTAGAATTAACCTTCCATATTTAGCTTAACAAAATAAAACGTTACTTTAAGCATGTAAATTAAATGGAGTAATTGGGTGTCAGAACAGTAAATAATAAATGCAAGAAATTAATAGAAACAATAAATGGGTGTTTAGAACAGAGATGGAAACAGCTAGGATTCTAAACCTTTGTAATCTTAACTTCAGGGTAATTGATGTTTCGAGGATGCTACAAAGATTTAGTCCAGGAATTGAAGTTTGCTTTCCAGCAGTAAAAACCAAGTTCATTAAAAGCTCCTTATTCCTAAGTTCATATTAATTTCCCTCAGTTGTCAGATAATTGTGTCCAGCTACTTAAAGACTTGAAGGCTATTCCTAGCTCATTCAACACAATTAATTTTCCAATTAATTGTTCTATCTTTATCTTCTAAACAAGTCCACTAATTAAGTTTTTCCAAACCCAACTAGCTAGTATTCCAAATTAGTTGATCAATCTAAAATGAAATTAAACTTTCAAACATAGAAGAAGAAAATGAATAACATCCATTTGCATAAATCACCCTTAAGTATCAATTACAAATTCATAGAGTCCTAGCTAAGAGAATTTAACTCATAATGAGCTTAAAGACAAAACCAACAAGAGCAATGGAAAATAAAGGCATAATGCGTAAATGCAAATTACTGAGAGGACAATGAGCTGACGGCTGCTACTCTACCTAGCTGCTACTGTACGAGCCCCCTTAAAGTAAGGTCACAATCCTATTTGTACTAGCTCCCAAAAGTAGGGTTACACTCTCTTTCTCTTGCCTCACTTTTTGGGCTTATAAAAATTCAAAGAATAAAATAGTCCTTAGCCCAATTCCCAAGTACACACAGCTGCTGCCTTCCGTTTCCTCTTTCCTCGTTTTGGGACAGCGCAGCAAGTTCTCTTGCAGTAATTGCACTTCTAAATCCTGCTCAAAACTCAAACAAACCTTCAGCAAAAACAATTCAGACTTCACAACTTTTTCAGCATTTTAACAATTCAACACAGATATTTACTAAATAAGGCAAAACTTGAATTTCTTTTCCAAAATTGATCAAAACAAGAACAATGATAAAGTTAAAAGGATAGTAATAACTCTTATTTCTATGAGTTATCACACCCCCAAACTTGAACCATTGCTTGTCCTCAAGTAATGATACTCAAAAGCTTGAGCAAACTAAAAACAAACTCCGAACAGCATAAGCAAAATCCATGGCAGTCTTCAGATGCATTTTTCAAAGACATGCTCAACACAAAACACCCTTTTTTAATCACCTTCCAAGTGTGTGTGTGATTTCCCTTTTTTTCTCAATTCATCTTAATCAAAAAGACTCCACCCAAACCACCTCTCAACAGAGTCTTAGGTGCATTTTTCAAATATCCTTTGGATGCGAGGGTGAAGACTCACCAGATTATCTTCCTAAGAATAGGGGCTTGACACATTATTGAATTTGTCATATCACTCAATTTACTCTACTTTATGTTCTGTGTTGGTGTTTCACTTAATCTTCATTCATATGCAACTCTATCATAGGCTTGCCAAATTTCTAACAATCAAAAGCACAAACACAAATTGCACACATCAAGAGGAATTTAATGGGTTGTAATGGGGCTAAGGTTCAGGTGTGGAATTTTTGGAAAGTAGTTAACTTAGGTGGAGTTCAAGACCTCTTGTCCAAATCACCCACCCCCAAACTTAGGCATTTATGTATTTCTGCCCACATTTCTAATGATAAGGAGGGGTACTTTTTTTTTTTCTTCTTCTTTTTTTTTTTTGCTCTTTTTGAATAAAAAATCAGAATAGAGGAAGGAAAGGCAAGGCAAATTGAGCGTAACACACTCTGCAGTTTACATATTTCACATTGTTCTTTTGGTGCCTTTCCTTTTTCTCCTTTTGTTGCAGCAACCCCCCCCCCCCCCCCCCCCCCCGCGCAAAAAAAAAAAAAACTTATGTTAATGGTTGTCCTCAACCATCTTGGTAAGGACCCACATTTCAAAAGATTTTACCAACATTCTCAAACTCCACCTAAAAAGGTATTACATTGTTTTTTCATGGAGATTGGTTTGTAATTTGGTTTAAAACAGAAAAAAGGGCACAGGCTCAAAAGGGTTCGCAAAGGGTATTGGCCTTTTAAGTTTTAGTATCTAAATCAACAAAAGTGCCTCAAGCCAATTTGTGTGCAACAATGAAATGTGCAATCAATCGCAGAATAAGGCAAGTTCTGCAGAGAAAACACATGAATCGAATGCCTGATGAAAGAATATGTTGAAGCCCAAGAGCTCACAGGATTTATGCTGCAAAGTGCTACAACATCTTGTTTAGTCTCATACACCCCCAAACTTAAGTTGAAATCTAATTCATACCTCATCCTCGGATAAGGGTTTGCAACCCAATTCCCAAATTGAATGATGACTTTGAATGAAATCCTCTTTTGAAATCCATTTTAAGGTAGGGAATTTTTGTGCTGAGAAAGGATTAATTCAGGGTGTTCATGTATTGTACATGCAACACAGCATACACAAACAACGGGTCTTCATCAGAAGCACATGGACAGCTAAACCATTCATTCATTCATTTACTTTTTCTTTCAAAAAGGCCCCGACTTTCCATTAATCCCAATTCTTTTGAAAGAGTGGGGGCATTGCAAACTTCAATCAACTACAGAAACAAACTATTGCAACCAATAACAGAAATGAAAAACGAAAACTAACTAAAGAGAAGTTTGAAAAGGGTCCTGGTCATCTGGTGTTGCAGGAAGCTGCAACACCTTGGGTTGGGACTTCTGCTCAAGGCTGAGCAATTCTGGCACTGCTCCTCGTGCCTCCTCCTCTTGTCATCTTCCTCATGATGGGTTTGCTTGTTGCTGGATTTTCTCTGGTAATAGCCACCTTCGGGCTTACATCTCCTGCTACCTCCACCACATCCCCTCCACCGGTCTTTGCCTTAGCTTTGGCCCCTTTTGCAATTTTCTTACTCAGAGGTATGTTATCCTCCGATTCTTCAGTGCAGTCAGAATATACTTCAGCCGCCAATTCTGCCTTTGTTTTTCTTGGCCTAGGGGGAGCTGTGTGCTTGATTCTGCCCTTTTTGGTTGGAGGAGGGCCTTCAGGCTTAGCTTCAACCACCTTCTTCTTGCCTTTGTCTTTGCTGCTGGATTGTGCCGGAGGTGGGGTGGGATCCCTTGGTGGTGGTGGTTGTGTCCAGTCAGAACTCACTTCATTATTGTTCACAGAGTGCTCACTTACTTTGGGATTTGTAGGGGGCTTCAGGATTTTGATCTGGCACAGATGGATTGTCAGGAACAGGGTCTGGTATCTTGGGGTTGTCAGGAACATCTTTTTTCACTGGTTCAGGGGCTTGCTATTTGAAGGGTTCAAACAATGCTTCAGGGAACTGGGGGGGGGGGGGGGAACTGCCTAGTCTCATCTTGTTGATTCCTAGGGTTCTCTACAACCACAAATGCTGCTCCTTGGCAAACTCCCAGAAGAGATGTTGTTGCTGCATGTTATGCTGTAGCATTTGACAAAGACTCCACCTTGTTCAAATCATCCGGGTGTTCCTTCCCGCTCAACCGGGAGGGGCGACCCTTGTACCCTTGATGTTGATGCTTCAAAACTCTTAACAGCCATCCAATCGATGGCCCCATTGTTTTCCTTGATCTCATCTTCAGGGAAAGCCTTCACTCCACTTTTCAGACATAAAGAAGTGATTAAGGACGAGAAAAACAGCAGTCCCATCTTCTTGAATGCGCAAGTAATAATTTCCCTTTCAATCAGTTGCCCCACATCTATTCTCTTCTTCTTCAAAATGCAAAACAAAAGAACTAACCTCTCTTTGTTCACTGTTTCTAAGTGCACGGTAGGAATAATTTTGGTTCTGATGATATGGTACCACACCTTAGCTAATGGGGTGAGATCAGGCCTTGCTATTTTCCAGTTCTCGTCCGTCTGTATCCATGCTGGTCCTTCCATTGTGACTTCTTTCATCATGTCATTCAGCTCTGTCTCCTCAGCAGTCTTTAAAAGATCTGAGTACTCATCCTCAACATCTTTCAAGCCCCACATCTTGTTCAACATAGCAGCAGAGAACGATACCTTTGAACCCCTAACCATGACATGCTTTTGCTGGGGTGAGGTCAGATTGGCATAAAACTCGCACACAAAAGGGATTATAGGGTCTGTTGGATGAGCCACGAACTTCTTCTTGTTGTGATTGTCTATGAGCTGAGTAATTTCCTCTGTGAGCCCATAATGAGTGGAGTCCAAAAAGAAGAAACCCTTTTCTAAGTGGAAGTTCCGCTTCTTGATTTCTTTTTCATACTTCAGTCTCCCTTCTGCGTCCACAAAACGCTGTTCGAATTCTTCTTCAGAAGAGAGGGAAATGGCGGTGGACGGATTTTTGGAAGGTTGAGCTGGAGTTTTGCCCATTATATATTGCGGTGGTGGGGTTCAATTGATAGTGATAGACAGAGACAAGTGATGCAGAAAGAGCGTGTGGGGTTTAGGTAATAGGTGTAGTAGCTTTAATAGGGAAGAGTGAGCTGAGGTGAGAGGTTGAGGATAGATGTGAGTGGTGGAGAGAGATGGTCGTAATTAATGGGAAGTTAATGACAAAATACACTCCCCACGTTTTCCTGTACTTCTTCTCCCCAAAACATTTCAGCTTTCTGAATTAGAATTTCAAAATGCTTGCAGTTGAACTTGGGCCTTGCAGCTATCCAACTGCCACAACTCCTAGCACCTGATCAATGGGCTGAAACTGAATTGACCCAACCCCTAGCACATCCCAACGACTATATTGTTGCAGCCTGCATTAACAACATATATTTATTTGAAATTAAATTAAATGAAATAAAACTAAAAGCTAAAATAAACTAACTATTTAAAGGATATAAAACTGGGTTGCCTCCCAGGAGCACTTGGTTTACTGTCTTTCAGCCTGACCCCACACTCGTGGTTAAGGGTCTCTAAGTTGGGTGGTGGCCTTCATCCTTACATAAGGCTCATCCCAATATTGTTTCACCCTTTGACCATTAACTTTGAATTCCCTCCCAGAATTTTCGTCTCTCAACTCCACAGCTCCATGAGGATAAACTTTGATCAATTTGAAAGTCCCTGACCACCTCGATTTCAGTTTCCTAGAGAATAGTTTCAGCCTGGAATTGAATATGAGCACTTGCATGCCCTCAACTAGTTCTCTGGGTTGAATTTTCTAATCATGTCAGGCCTTCACCTTGCTCTTGTATGTTTCAGTATTTTCATAGGCAAAAAGCCTGAACTCTTCAAGTTCATTCAGCTACAGTAGTCTTGCTTCACCAGCTGCTTGAGCATTAAAATTTAACTTATTAATGGCCCAGAATGCTCTGAGTTTTAGTTCAATTGGTAAATGGCATGCCTTGCCATAAACCAGCCTGTAAGGGGACATGCCAATTGGAGTCTTGAAAGTCGTTCTGTAAGCCCACAGAGCATCATCTAGGTGTAAAGACCAGTCCTTCCTAGAAGGATTCACCATTTTTTCTAGAATTCTTTTAATTTCTCAATTGGACACTTCAGCTTGTCCACTGGTCTGAGGGTGATATGTAGTAGCCACTTTGTGTTTCACCCCAAATTTCACAAGCAAATTGGCAAACATCTTGTTACAAAAATGTGAGCCCTCATCACTGATTATAGCTCTGGGAGTACCAAACCTGGTGAATATGTTCTTTTGTAGGAATTTTTTAACTACCTTGGCATCATTGGAAGGCAGTGCTACTACTTCTACCCATTTTGAGACATAATCCACTGCCTATAGGATATAGACATTCCCATAAGAGATAGGAAATGGTCCCATGAAGTCTATTCCTCACACATCGAACAATTCTATTTCCAGAATAGTGTTGAGTGGCAACTCTTGTCTATTTGAAATGTTCCCAATTCTCTGACACCTATCACAACTCCTTGCATACTCTTGTGCATCTCTGAACAAGGTGGGCCAGAAATACCCTGATTGCAAGATCTTGGCAGCTGTTCTTTTTCCTCCAAAGTGACCACCATAAGGTGCAGCATGGCAATCACTTAAGATGTCTTTCATATCTTCTTCAGCAGCGCACCTCCTCATGATCTGGTCTTGGCATCTTTTGTACAAATAGGGTTCATCCCAATAAAAGTGATTTACTTGATGCAAAAACCTCCTTTTCTGTTGTGGGTTCATATCTGGTAGAGTCACTCCACTAACTAGGAAGTTTACAACATCTGCATACCATGGTGCTGCAGCATCTTCCAGCATTAGAAGGTGCTCATCAGGAAAATGCTCCTTGATTTCACCTTGAGGCTTGGCACCCCTTTCTTCAGCAATTCTGGAAAGATGATCAGCTACCTGATTTTCAACTCCCTTTTTGTCTTTAATTTCCAAATCAAATTCTTGAAGCAAAAGAACCCATCTAATAAGCCTAGGCTTTGCATCCTTTTTGTCAATGAGGTACTTGATGGCTGCATGGTCTGTGTATACCACTACCTTGGCTCCCACCAGATAGGGTCTGAACTTGTCAAAGGCAAATACTACTGCTAATAACTCTTTTTCTGTGGTGGTGTAATTAATCTTAGCATCAATGAGAGTTTTGCTAGCATATTAGATTGTGTGAAACATCTTGTTATGCCTCTGCCCCAATACAGCTCCCACTGCGAAATCACTTGCATCGCACATCAATTCAAATGGTTTCTCCCAATCAGGAGCTACTATCACAGGTGCAGTGATTAAAGCTTCCTTCAGAGTTTCAAAAGCTGATAAGCACTCAGCTGTGAACTCAAATGCACTATCATGCTCCAACAATTTGCATAGTGGCTTGGAGATTTTAGAGAAATCTTTGATGAATCTTCTATAAAAGCCTGCATGACCTAGGAAACTTCTGATGCCCTTCATAGAATTAGCAGGAGGGAGCTTTTCAATCACTTCTATCTTAGCTTTATCCACCTCCAAACCTTTCTTTGATACCTTGTGGCCCAACACAATGCCCACTTTTTCCATAAAGTGACACTTTTCCCAATTCAGCACTAGATTAGTTTCCTCGCACCTGTACAACTCTTGTTCTAAGGTATCCAAACATCCCATGAATGAGTTTCCAAACACTGAAAAATCATCCATGAATATCTCCATGGTCTTCTCAATGAAATCAGAAAAGATAGCCATCATACATCTCTGGAATGTCGCAGGAGCATTGTAGAGCCCAAATGGCATTCTTCTGAAAGCAAATGTACCATATGGACAAGTGAATGTGGTATTCTGCTGATCTTCTGGTGCCACTGCAATCTGATTGTAGCCCGAATAACCATCAAAGAAGCAATAAAATTCTCTTCCAGATAATCTATCGAGCATTTGATCAATGAATGGTAGTGGAAAATGATCTTTCCCTGTGGCTTTGTTCAGCTTTCTATAATCCATGCATATCCTCCACCCGGTAACTGTTCTTGTAGGAATGAGCTCATTCTTTTCATTCTTCACCACAGTCACTCCTCCCTTCTTTGTAACACATTGCACAGGACTCACCCATGCACTATCTGAAATGGGATAAATAATTCCTGCATCAAGCCATTTAATGATCTCCTTATTTAGAACCTCTTTCATTATTGGATTCAGTCTTTGCTGGCCCTCGATACTGTTTTAGCATCCTCCTCTAGCAAAATCTTGTGCATTCAAAGACTAGGACTGATTCCTCTAATGTCTGCCATTTGCCACCCGATAGCTTTCTTGTGCCTCTTCAAAACTGAAACTAAACTACTTTCTTGCTCAAAAGTTAAGAGAGAAGAAATGATAATAGGAAGAGTTTCTTTCTCCCCAAGGTAAGAATACTTCAAATTGGAAGGTAACTGCTTCAATTCAAGGGTGGGAGGTCTTTCAATGGAGGGTACATTTTCTTTGAAGGTGTCTGAAGATACATCCAATGATTCATATTTTCTATTCCAGGATTTGTATGCTACACTCCCTTCTACTATCTATTTCAGTTCTTCATTTTCAGGAATAATCTCCTCATTCACTTCAAATTCAAGCTCCCATTTTCCTTCGGATGCTATCATATGCTCGTGTACCAGAGATTCCATATCAATAAGATAAGAACAACTCTCCATATCTTCATCGGGATAGTGTAATGCATTAAAGACATTGAGGGTTGATGAGTGTGATTTCACCTCATATTTCCATGACATTTTGCATGCATTTTCATATAGCTTAGGCTTATTTTATTTGTTTAATTGTTAATTTTACCTTGGAACGAGTAAGGTGGTTTGGTGGTGCTTGTGTGCAGGAAAAGAAGATTAAAATGCTCAGGATCAGTCGCGTTGGAGCTGGCACGAAGATGGGAGCTTGGAAAACAAGAAAAAGGGGGCAAACGGAGCTGATCACGGCCAGGCCGTGATGCCCATCACGACCGTGATCAAGGGAAGCTGAAAGAGAAGAAGGAAAAAGACAGAAGCTGTCACGGCCTAGCCGTGATGCCCATCACGGCCGTGACAGGACAACTGAGCCAGACCCCTTCTAGGCAGATCTGTCACGGCCAGGCCGTGATGACCATCACGGCCGTGACAGACGATTTATTGAAGCAGCGTTCAAGGCAGAAGCCATCACGGCCGTGATGCGCATTCCATGGATCTTCAGCAACTGATTTAATCTGGTTTTTGTATTGGTTTAGGATTCAAACTGCCCAATCTTATAAATATGACCTAGGGGCTCAAGTCTGGGCACTGAACTTTTTGTGGGCTGATTACCTAAAGATAATTGAGAAAATCTTCTTCTTCTTCTCCTCCTCTTCTCTAGGGATTTTTCTGTTCATGTTATTTTAACCAAGCTTGCTACAATCATGGCAAGGCTTAAGTAGTAGTCTAGTTTCCAGGAATTGGGGCTATGCCCAAAACTCGTTTATGGTGATGTATTGATTTTGATTTCTTGTTAATTCAGATTTTTTTTCGATTCGATCCCTATTGCTTTAATTACTCGCGAATTCGGTGGCCACATGTTTGCGTGCCATAGATACACTAAGGACGAACCTAGTGGTGAACTTAGGTATCGGATCTATAGGAATCGAACTTAGGACATAAATCACGAGAGTTAGAAGCGGTCCTTCGAGGATTCACGAATCGTCACAAAACTCAAGGGGTCTGATTTAAATTCAATTACCACTAGAGTAGGGATTGATTTAATCGGGCACGACTTTTGTAACCCGAGAAGGAGCATTAGCTAATTTAGGACAGATTCACCTTCAAAACAAAATTTGGTAATTAACAAGGAGAGGAATCGATTCAGTAACATAAACAGTTTTGTGGTATTCCAATTCCTGGGAACCCATTTGAATTTAAAAACCCCCAATTTGAATTGCTTTCTGTTTTGTTTAATTGCGAAATTAAAATTTGATTGCTACTTGATTCTGATTTCAAAAACCAAAACCTTTTCAAAACCTTTTTTTTTATATAGAGTCCAGTTTAATTGATTTGATAATTAGTTGTGATTTGGGATCACGGTCCCTGTGGGATCGATCTTTTTATAACTTGCCAACGAATCCGGTACACTTGCCGGAATTTATCACATCAAGTTTTTGGCGCCGTTGCCGGGGACTGTGTTTTCTTGAATTTCAATTTAATTTTTAAATTGATTTTTCTGGACATTTTTTATATATATTAATTTATTACTTACTTATTTTTATTTTCTTTTTTTAGAGTATCTATCTCTCTACCATAGGTATTTTTCTCTTTTATGCAAAGATCCCTAAGTCTTGGAAACCTTATTGAAGCCGACCCCGAGATCGAAAGGACCTTTCATAGACGTAGGAGACTACAAAGAGAGAGAGAGAGAGGTTGATTCCCATTTCACTCATGGCGAATCTACCAGATACAAAGCCACTGAAGGACTATGCAGCCCCAAATGCTAGGGGTCTGCGAACTGGGATTGCAAGGCTGGAAATTGAGGCGGAAAACTACACTATACCGCCTCACTTAATTAGCATGATTAGGCAGCATCAGTTTGGAGGATTACCCTCGGAGGACCCGACGGATCATGTGGAGACATTCTTGGAATTCACCAATGCGATAAGGATTCAAGGTGCCTCGATCGATGCTATACGCCTGAGGTTATTCCTCTCCTATCTGACTGGAAAAGCGAAAGCTTGGTTGAAGCAAGTGCCCGCTAACACTTTGACAACATGGGACCAACTAGAGCAAGCATTCTTGGAGAAATTCTTCCCTCCATCCAAGACTGCTTACCTAAGGACTCAGATCATCGACTTCTTCCAAAAAGACGGAGAATGCTTATCCGAAGCTTGGGATCGCTACAAGGGGTTGCTGGAGTCTTGCCCACATCATGGACTGGAAAAGTGGTTGTTAGTGCATACCTTCTACAACGGATTGGATTATTCATCAAAGGTGTCACTCGACTCCGCAGCTGGTGGAGCCTTCATGAACTGACCCCTGACTGAAGCATTCAACATCATTGAGAACGTGGCCACCAACTACCACCAATGGAGTTCAGAAAGAGGTAATAATCCGAAAAAGCTTTCGGGGGGTAAGTTCGAAATGAATAGTACCGATCTGATTATGTCTAAATTCGACTCACTAAATAAAAGATTTGATAAGCTTGAAAAGGCTCATGTGAGTTCAATCGGTGCTACTAATGTTGTTTGTGAGATTTGTGGAATACAGGGACATGACATAATGGAGTGCCCACATGGTATCGCTTCTGAGTCCGGTGCTTCAGGAGAACAGGTGAAATCTTGTCACAATTTCTACGACACAAACCCTAAGATACCAAATTATGCTCCCCCAAATCCCTACAACCAGAGGAGGAATAGTCCTTACCTTTCCTACGGAAACTACAACAACACGTTGAATCACGAATTCCAAGAAGGACAAGGTAATAGGAAACCCGCATCTGGGTATCCTCAGGTACAAAAATCTAAACTCGAGTCTCTCATGGAAAACTTTGTTGCTACTCAAACTAAGCAGAACGAAGAATTTAGGCAACAAGGTAGGGTAGTTAATGAGGTAATAAAAGAACTAACATCTAAGGTAGATAACTTGATCATTCATAACAAGATATTAGAAACTCAAATTGCCCAACAAGCTGGAAATTCGATGAGGCAACCGGGCAAGTTTCCTGGACAACCTGAGGTGAACCCAAATAATGAACAATGTAAAGCCGTGAGTCTAAGGAGTGGTAAGAAACTTGAAAAACCCTAGGCTAAAGGGGAGAGCGATAACAAGAGTTTAGCTGAGGAGGAGGAACCTACCGAGACACAACCTTCAGGAGAGGAAAAGCCTAGTGAAAAAGTATCTAAGTATGTCCCTCCACCACCTTACCAGCCTCCGATACCTTTTCCTTAAAGGTTAGCTAAGGCCAAGTTGGATAAGCAATTTGGAAAATTTCTAGATGTCCTTAAGAAATTGTATATTAATGTACCCTTCACTGAGGCATTACAACAAATACCGACATATGCTAAATTTCTTAAGGATATCTTGTCAAATAAGAGAAAGCTAGAGGACTATGAAACAATGGCTTTAACTGAGGAGTGCATCACTCTAATTCAAAATAAATTGCCTCCTAAATTGAAAGATCCAGGTAGTTTCTCTATTCCATGCTTAATTGGTAACACTAGTTTTGATAAAGCTCTTTGTGATTTGGGGGCTAGTGTTAGTCTTATGCCACTCTCTGTTTGCAAGAAGTTGGAGATGGGTGAACTAAAACCCACAACAATCTCCCTTCAATTGACGGATCGGTCCATCAAATTCCCTATAGGCATCTTGGAGGATGTTCCTATTAGAGTGAGTAAATTTTTCATTCCTGCGGATTTTGTAGTACTTGAAATGGAAGAGGATTCTCAAATCCCCATTATTCTTGGTAGGCCTTTCTTGGCTACCGCAGGAGCCATTATTGATGTTAAAAATGGGAAATTAACCTTAACTGTGGGTGATGATAAAGTTGAATTTGATTTAGCTAAATCTATTAAACACCCTTCTTTTGAAGATTCTTGTTACAGGATTGACTTAATGCACCAAGTGGTGAAAGAAGAATCTACACAAGCTTGTGTTGATGACCCGTTGGAAATGTGTTTGATCGGTGGAGACTTAAACGCTCATGGAGGAGAAGTAAGGAATTACGCCCGCTTTCTGGAGGCTAGTCTAGAAATTCCTCCCAACAAAACAAAGAAAGGGAAACTTGAGTTGACACCAGAGAAAAAGAATCTGAAAGATGAAGAAGCCCCTAAGGTAGAACTAAAACCCCTTCCCTCCACATTGAGGTATGAATTTCTCGGTCCTAACTCTTCCTATCTGGTAATTGTGAATGCTAGCTTGAATGAGTTGGAAATTGAGAAATTACTTAGGGAGCTTAGAATGCATAGGAAAGTGATAGGATATACAATTGATGATATTAAAGGCATAAATCCTTCCTTTTGTATGCATCACATTCTAATGGAAGATGGGCATAAACCACCCATTGAGCATCAACGTAGGTTGAACCCTAATATGAAAGAGGTGGTTAAAAAGGAAGTGCTTAAGATGTTAGATGCGGGGGTTATTTATCCGATCTCTGATAGTGAATTGGTTAGTCCGGTGCATGTGGTTCCTAAGAAAGGGGGATGACTGTTATTCAAAATGAAAATAATGAGCTAATCCCTACTAGGATAGTAACCGGTTGGAGAATTTGCATAGATTATAGGAAGCTAAATAAGGCAACAAGGAAAGATCACTTCCCTCTCCCATTCATTGATCAAATGCTTGAAAGGTTAGCTAGGCATTCATACTTTTGTTACTTGGATGGATATTCCAGTTTTCATCAAATTCCTATACATCCTAGTGATCAAGAAAAGACCACGTTTACTTGTCCCTATGACACTTTTTCCTATAGAAGAATGCCTTTTGGTCTATGTAATGCATCGGCTACTTTTCAAAGATGCATGACTGCAATCTTTTCTGAATTTATTGAAAACATCATGGAGGTTTTTATGGATGATTTTTCTGTATATGGAACTACCTTTGATGATTGTTTAACAAATTTGTCTAAGATTTTGCAGCGATGTGAAGAAACCAATCTGGTATTGAATTGGGAGAAATGCCATTTTATGGTAAAATAAGGGATAGTGCTTGGGCACTTGATTTCTGGTAGAGGTATTGAGGTGGACAGGGCCAAAATAGATGTTATTGAAAATTTTCCCCCACCAATAAATGTGAAAGGAGTTAGAAGTTTCTTGGGACACGCCGGATTTTACCGGCGTTTCATCAAAGATTTTTCAAAAATTTCTAAACCCTTATAAAACCTTTTAATGAAAGACGCTCCATTTGATTTTAATGAGGAATGTTTGAGTGCATTTTGTAGGTTGAAGGAAGCTCTGACCACCGCTCCCATTCTGCAAACATCGAATTGGGATGAGCCGTTCGAAGTAATGTGCGATGCTAGTGACTACGTTGTGGGAGCAGTATTGGGACAGATGAGAGACAAGAAGGTCCATGCAATATACTATGCAAGCAAAACTCTAGATGGAGCTCAAGCAAATTATGCCACAACTGAGAAAGAGTTGCTTGCGGTTGTCTTTGCAATCGAGAAATTCAGATCATACCTCGTGGGGTCTAAAGTCATAGTGTACACTGACCACTCCGCACTAAGGCACCTCATGACTAAGAAGAAAGCAAAGCCGAGACTCATCCGATGGATTCTACTTCTTCAAGAATTCGATTTGGAGATTCAAGACCGGAAAGGGACGAAGAACTTAGTTACGGACCACTTATCCAGATTTGAACCATTTGAACATGAGAAGGACAACCTGCCGATAGATGATTCTTTCCCCGATGAGCAACTGTTTGCCATCTTGCGAGAGGAAGCTCCATGGTATGTGGACTTTGTGAATTACTTTGTATGCGGGATTCTACCACCGGAGCTCAATTATCAACAAGAGAAGAAGTTCTTTTCTGATCTCAAGAACTACGTATGGGATGAGCCTTACATTTTCCGCAAGTGTGCAGATAACATATACATAAGGTGTATTCCGGAAGCCGAGGTTCCAAGTATCTTGAGTTGTTTTCATTCCTCATCTTACGGGGGACATGCTAGTGCCTCGAAGACAGTAGCGAAGGTGCTTCAGACTGGTTTCTATTGGCCTCATATTTTCAGAGATGCCCGGATGTTCGTGCTTGCTTGTGATCCATGTCAAAGAACGGGAAACATCTCTAAGAAGCATGAAATGCCACTCAACACCATGCTAGAAGTGGAGATATTTGATGTTTGGGGAATCGACTACATGGGACCCTTTCCTTCATCTTGTAATAATAAGTTCATTCTTGTAGCTGTTGATTACGTCTCTAAATGGGTGGAGGCCATTCCTTCCCCAACAAGTGATGCAAGAACCGTAATCAAACTATTCAAGAAGGTGATTTTTCCAAGGTTTGGGATTCCAAGGGCAGTCATTAGTGATGGAGGATCGCACTTCGTTGAAAGACAATTTGAGAAACTCCTACTCAAATATGGAGTCACTTATAGGATAGCTACACCTTACCACCCTCAGACGAGTGGGAAATTCGAAGTTTCCAATCGAGAGATAAAGATCATTCTTTAAAAGACTGTTTCGGGCTCGAGAAAGGATTGGTCCTTAAGGCTTGATGACGCTCTTTGGGCCTACCGTACAACTTACAAGACTCCTATCGGGATGACACCCTTTAGACTTATTTACGGTAAGCCATGTCACCTACCAGTCGAGCTTGAGCATTGATAGTGTGATTTTATATGATGTTTTCTGTACTCTTTTGCATGCATTTTGCATATAGATTAGGCATTCTTTATTTGGTTTTTATTAGATTTTCCCTTGGAACGGGTGAAGCGGTGTCTTGGTGTTGTTTTGCAGGAATTCAATGCAAAAATGATCAAAATCAGCCATGGTGGAGCTTGGATGAAATAGAGCTTGAAAAGTGAAGAATATGAGGCAAACAGAGCCCATCACGTCCTGGCCGTGATGACCATCACGGCCGTGATCAAGCAGAGCAGAAGGCAAAAGTCAGAGACTGTCACGGCCTGCCCGTAATAGACATCACGGCCGTGACCAACCAGAAAATTAGGGTTTCGCGACGCGAAACCTAGCTCGCCTCGCGAGACTTCATTTTGTGCAAACACGCCTTGGACAGAACGCGTCACGGCCAGCCCGTGATGGCCATCACGGCCGTGACGCGCAACAGGCCTATAAATAAGAACGCAGCAGACAGAACTGAAGAGTTTTGAGGGTCCATTTGAAGGCATTTGGAGGCTGCAGCTGGGCTAGGGTTTCAACCCTAGAAGGGAGCCAAGAGGGGTTGCTTTGAAGAAGAAGGAAAGCTCACATGGGGCCTCTCCTCTCCTCTTCCTTCCTATTTCTCTGGTTTGGTTTTCTTTGTTTTATGAGTAGTTAAATCCCTGTGTTGGGATTAGATGTAATCAAACTTATGTTTATGTATTTAACTTGACGAATTATTCTATGTTCATGTCTTCATATTAGTGGTTATGTTTCTGTGCTTAATGCTTGTTGTGGCTAGCACCC
Organism: Sophora flavescens; assembly: GCA_030762895.1. Taxonomy (NCBI): domain Eukaryota; kingdom Viridiplantae; phylum Streptophyta; class Magnoliopsida; order Fabales; family Fabaceae; genus Sophora; species Sophora flavescens. The sequence continues at coordinate 49,448,825 of CM061063.1, forward strand.
CCATGACTTGATTTGTGTTTTGGTATGCAATGGGGACGTTCGTATCATAACCGGAACTGAACTTAATCACCTAGTAAACCTTGTATCTAGGAATGGAACTAGGTTTGCTAGTAATCGCGTAATCCCTAATCTTAATGTAAATTCATTAATCTAGGCCACCTAAGGAATTAGGGTCTATTAGTGGATTTAGGCTCTTGCCATCTGAGGAATCGGGGTTTGAGTAGTTTAGTGGATTGATTTTAATATCTGAAGCATGAATGGGAGGTATCTAGTCCTGATAGTACATGAGTTAGAGGTTTGGTGAAGTCTAGTCCCAACATATCCTTTATGCACCCCAAGTGTTTGTCAAAAGTCCCCAAAAAGACAAAAAGATTTTATTTCTTTTCTTTTGCTTGTTTTGAAGTCTCTGTTTAGTCTAGATAGTTGCTGAGTTTGCGAATTGGTAGTTGACATCCAATCCCCGTGGATACGATAAACCGGTCTTACCACCGTATTACTTGTACGACTGGGTATACTTGCCCAGATTCGTCCAACAAGTTTTTGGCGCCGTTGCTGGGGATTGGTTTTGCCAATATCATTAGTAACAGAGGAGGCAACTAATTTAGACATTTTTAGTCTTTTTTTATTTTTCTGTATATATTTGATCTTTTTCTTTTGAGTTGTGTTTGTACAAGGTGGATGCAACAAATGGAGACTTATTACTTTCCCACCTTGGATGGAGTTACAAAATACCACTTTGGGCCCAATGTAGTCTTGGGAGACTACGGGCTCTGGGGACGTCACTGCCCTCATGCACAAGCTTATAGTGTGATAATGAAGCATGAGGAGGAATGGGAATGGAAGGAGCAAATACCGTTGAAAGCTGCTCTAGAACAGTATTCCCAAGAGCTATCCGCCTCTGAGGCCAAGGCAAGAGCAAATTGTGAGAGTATCGAAGCTGTGAAGCAGAACTTCAAAACGCACGTTGAGGAGATTTGCCAACAGTTAGTACAAGAGTCACATGAAGCCCAATTTGAGGAAAATCTGGTTTGGGGGATAGTTCAAGATGAAGACGAAGTGGTAGGGGATTCCACCATGCTTGCTGACCAGTTTGATTTTTCTGCATTGGACAAATATGTCGGCTTGCATGCATGTGTGGACATTGGTAAACTAGTCCCTTCCCCATGTTTTTCAAACTTCCTGGTGAAAATGCCATTTTACCCGCTAGGAAGTAAGTGCATTATTATGGTTGCAAAGGTCAAGGGAGTTTCCACCCAATGGCTGGGTGGAATTGAGAATAAAGTTATGTTACTGTTGCAATCACCACCCCAATTTCCATTTGATCCGGGTGGAGGATCCAGGTGGATACTTTTTAATAAGTCAAGCTAGTGACATTAAAGAAGCGCTCATTGGGAGGCAACCCAATTTTTCTTTTCCTTTTCCTTTTTCCTTTTTGTTTAGTTAGATTTTATTTTTGACTTTAAACTCTTGAATAATTTGAGAAGATCAAGAGTTTTCTTTTACTAATAAAATTGCCAAGTGATTCCAGGGTAAGAAAGAAGGAAGGAAGAGCAAGAAGACAAGAAAAAGCAACCCAACTTTCAAGCAGTTTCTGACTGAAATGAAAGCCAACACCCGCTACCGCCTCGGTAAGCCGTTCCAGTTTTTTTTTGTTTTATTTTATTTTTCTTCCTCTCTCCATCTTGATTGTTTACATTGGGGACAATGTAAATTTTTAAGCTTGGGGTAAGGGTATTTTGCATTTGCATTTTTCATGTTGCATTCATATAGTTTTGCATGATAGTTTGCATGTTCACATGATTTAGATTGCCCTTGCCTAGATTTTGCATCCAATTGTGAGAACTAAGTGCCCAATAACTTGTGATAGTGAATTGTTGAACCCAATTTGTTATTCTTGTGATATGGCTACAAATGAAAATGTTTGAGATAATCTTGGATAGTTGATAATTAGCATATGGTTCTGAGGACTTGTGTTTTTCATTGATTCTGAACTAAAATGTGAGACTTTGAGCCAAAGGGGTACTCACTAAAATTTTACCCCATTCTTTGTGTTAGAGTGTTATTCCTCTTGGTTTGTTATTCTCTAGAACTTGACTTGAAACCATTTTGAAGCTTAAAAATTTTTGAAAACATTTTTGAAAATGACTGAGGCAATAGGAATTTTTTCTGGCCTTCTGAGCTTGGAATGATAAAATGCTACCCCTTATTTGCCCAATTTTGAGCCTGAAAGAATAGAATGCTTTTCTTGGTACCCTGAAATGTTTTGATAAATATGTTGAATAAGGGACCTTCTAAAGTATTACAAAAAGGGTAAAAGGGTAGTTGAAAAAAGTTTGGGAAAAGAATCAGAAAAAAATTATTCTCTTGATTTGAAAAATCTTCCCTTCTCCAAATAAAAGAAAAAGAAAAGAAAAAATAAATAAATAGAGAAGGGGATGACAAAAAAAAAAGAAAAAAAAAGAAAAGAAAAGTGAGAAATAAAAAGAAAAAGAAAGAAAAGAAAGGTGGCAAAATAAATTGAAAACCCAAGAAGGTATTTTAGAAGGTCATGTTTTGCAAATGCTTGATGTTTATATAGCCTTTTGAAATGTCCTTTTCTTGTTATCCCCACCTAACGATTAATCCCATGGCCACGTTACAACCAAAGTAAAGACCTCTTGATTCTTAATTGTTTTCATTAATAAAGTAGAGATTTGGTTGATAGTCAAGCCTATGGTAGGATTCATTCCTTGAGGAAAATTGAGTGAAATGTCATATACCCCTAAACACTTGAGAGTGGTGAGGAAGAGAGCCAAGCAAATGAACAAGCTTGGGGTGAGCTTCGGGTGAGAAAGAGTGCCCAAATCAGTGAGAACATGATTCTAAGGAACCTAAGCCTCTAATTGGACTTGAATTGATTGTCTCTTGCTGAATTGTTTGAATTGCCTATTACTTGGATTATTTGCTCGGGTTCTTAGTTCACTATCAATGTTCTGTTTATTCTTCTGGCCTTAGTGATTGCTTGAGGACAAGCAATTGAATAAGCTTGGGGTGATTTGATAGTGTGATTTTATATGATGTTTTCTGTACTCTTTTGCATGCATTTTGCATATAGATTAGGCATTCTTTATTTGGTTTTTATTAGATTTTCCCTTGGAACGGGTGAAGCGGTGTCTTGGTGTTGTTTTGCAGGAATTCAATGTAAAAATGATCAAAATCAGCCATGGTGGAGCTTGGATGAAATAGAGCTTGAAAAGTGAAGAATATGAGCCAAACAGAGCCCATCACGGCCTGACCGTGATGACCATCACGGCCGTGATCAAGCAGAGCAGAAGGCAAAAGTCAGAGACTGCCACGGCCTGCCCGTAATAGACATCACGGCCGTGACCAACCAGAAAATTAGGGTTTCGCGACGCGAAACCTAGCTCGCCTCGCGAGACTTCATGTTGTACAAACACGCCTTGGGCCAGAGCAGCGTCACGGCCCAGCCCGTGATGGCCATCACGGCCGTGACGCGCAATGCACCCTATAAATAAGAACGCAGCAGACAGAACTGAAGAGTTTTGAGGGTCCATTTGAAGGCATTTGGAGGCTGCAGCTGGGCTAGGGTTTCAACCCTAGAAGGGAGCCAAGAGGGGTTGCTTTGAAGAAGAAGGAAAGCTCACATGGGGCCTCTCCTCTCCTCTTCCTTCCTATTTCTCTGGTTTGGCTTTCTTTGTTTTATGAGTAGTTAAATCCCTGTGTTGGGATTAGATGTAATCAAACTTATGTTTATGTATTTATCTTGACGGATTATTCTATGTTCATGTCTTCATATTAGTGGTTATGTTTCTGTGCTTAATGCTTGTTGTGGCTAGCACCCCCATGACTTGATTTGTGTTTTGGTATGCAATGGGGACGTTCGTATCATAACCGGAACTGAACTTAATCACCTAGTAAACCTTGTATCTAGGAATGGAACTAGGTTTTCTAGTAATCGCGTAATCCCTAATCTTAATGCAAATTCATTAATCTAGGCCACCTAAGGAATTAGGGTCTATTAGTGGATTTAGGCTCTTGCCATCCGAGGAATCGGGGTTTGAGTAATTTAGTGGATTGATTTTAATATCTGAAGCATGAATGGGAGGTATCTAGTCCTGATAGTACATGAGTTAGAGGTTTGGTGAAGTCTAGTCCCAACATATCCTTTCTGCACGCCAAGTGTTTGTCAAAAGTCCCCAAAAAGACACAAAGATTTTATTTCTTTTCTTTTGTTTGTTTTACTTTCTCTTGATTAATAGTTTAGTCTAGATAGTTACCGAGCTTGTGAATTGGTAGTTGACATCCAATCCCCGTGGATACGATAAACCAGTCTTACCACCGTATTACTTGTACGACTGGGTATACTTTCCCAGATTCGTCCAACAAGCATAAAGCTTTATAGGCTATTAAGATGCTCAACTTTGATATAAAAGCCACTGGGGAAAAGAGAATCCTTCAACTTCAAGAACTTGATGAGCTAAGATTGGATGCCTACGAGTTCGCATGATCTTACAAAGAGAGAACAAAGAAGTGGCACGATAAGCATATCCTTCTTAGAGAATTCTATGAAGGAGAACTAGTGCTGCTTTATAACTCGAGGTTGCGGTTATTCCCAGGGAAGCTCAAGTCTAGATGGTTCGGACCATTTAAAGTAATGAAAGTATTCCCATATGGTGTCGTCGAGGTCTGGAGCCAAGAACGTGGAGCATTCAAGGTCAATGGACAGAGGTTGAAACACTACCTTGGAGAACATCCACTTGAAAAGGAGGTTACGATTCCCCTCCTAGATCCAACAACGAAGGACTGAAAGGACTATGGTCAAGCTTAAGACCATAAATAAGCGCTTCTTGGGAGGCAACCCAAGTTTTCTTTCCTTTTTTTTTTCATTTGTTTTTAAATTCAACTCTTGAATAAATTGAGAAGATCAAGAGGAAAAAGATCATAAATTAATAGATTTGTCAAGTGTTTTCAGGTCAGGAAGTGATGGAGAGTGAAGAGAGGATGGAAAAGTAAAGTCAACAACCATCACGGCTAGGCCGTGATGTCCATCACGGTCGTGATGAACCAACAGCTAAAAGTCAGAACCCATCACGGCCCAGTCGTGATGTACATCACGGGCGTGACAGATAATCCCCAGAAGATTAGAGTCCATCACAGCCAGGCCGTGATGCACATCACGGCCATGATGTGAAGACCAAGAGGGCCAGAAAGGATCACGGGTAGGCCGTGATATAGGTCACGGCCGTGACAGGTAGCTAGAGCAGGACAGAAGCCATCACGGGGAGGCCGTGATACGCATCACGTGTGTGACTCAGGGTTTTCTAAGAAACAGAACGCATCATGACCAGGCCGTGATGGCCATCATGGCCGTGACGCGTACCAAACCTAGGTTTTAAAACGCCTTTCTGCTACAAACCCCCGTTCATTCCTTCATCTTCTCCATCTTCTCCCAGCTACCATAGCCACCAAACCCTACTTCCTTCCTCCCAACTCCTCTCTTCCATCATATCATTCATCACGCACTATCCCCCATTAAATCAACACCATCACCCTCCTCACCATCCTTCTCTTCTTCTTCTTCCTCTCACACCCACCTCCATAACCACTTCTCCAAAAAGCTCGAAAATCACACTCCCCCTTGACACCCACAAGCAACCAACCCCACTCCTTACTCTCTGGACCTAACCCAAACAGCCCCACAGGGCAAATCCTTCAATTTTGGGCAGATTCAAAATTCCCAATTTTGAAACCCTAACCAGCAGAATCTCAGAAACAGTGAAAGGGATTTTGGATTTTGGAGCTTTGGGATCATGGCAATGTTGTTACGCCGGCAAGTGTACCGGGTCATCGCAAGTAATAAAAGAAACACGGTAAGTAATTACCGAGGTCGAACTCAGGGATTGGGCTACCAATTCGACTAATCCGCGGGAAATCCGATACGTTTGGTCAAGTGAGGAAAGTGGTTGAGAGAGGGAGATTATGATCAAAATTTCAAGTAACAAATAGATTAAAACTAATGTGATTAAATTCAGAAATTAAAATATCCAAGGTCTCAAATCCACCTACCCAATCATGTATAGTACCCAAGTGATGATGTATTCCTCCCTAAGTTCAATTATAATGTCAACCGGGACCCCCAAATTCTCCTATATCCACTGTCGTGCTCAATAGGACGTATTCGACGATTGGATTAATTACTTGTTCTGTCTCATAACCCTAATCTCGAATTCTATTAAACCTTGTTCCCTATATGGTTGCACTAATCAAATAAATCCACGGTCGTGCTCATTATTCAATTAGCGATTCCAATTCAAGTTCTTAAACGCGACTCGCCGTTAGGCCTCAAACACGTTAACTAGTTAATCACGCAACACATATGATCAATGCAATCAAAACAGAATTGGAAAACATTCATAAGAGAAGGGGAGAAAAACATACATCACTAGAACACTACACCACCATGGGTGGCTTCATTGATCCCTCGGACGAGGGGATTAGTTCCTCATGCCCGTGACGACGCACAAACAATCGGCAATAATCTCCATAATAATAAACTAAAAGAAGAAAAGAAAAGAGAAGGGAGATGCAGCTCCAGAAACAAGGATTCGCACTCCTATTCTGATCTAAACAGTGGCCTACAACTTCATACCAAATTCTGATCTGAATCAGCCTTTAAATAAGGATTCTGTTTCTCGCCCGCTCGCGGGGCGAGCTTATTCTCGCGACGCGAAGTTTAGTATTGGCGCGCTTCAAATTTTGGATTTTCGCGAGGCGATCTTGTATTCGCGGGGCGAGTCTTCAAACCTCAATCTGTCACAGCCGTGACCTTCATCACGGCTAGGCCGTGATGGTCTCTGTCTTCCAGGGTCTTCAAACTCTCGCGGGGCGAGATGCTTTCGCGGGGCGAGATTCAATTCTGACCTTCATCACGGCTAGGCCGTGATGGTCTCTGACTTCCAAGTCTTCATGCTCTCGCGAGGCGAGCTGTCTCTCGCGGGGCGAGTCTTCAAACCTAAATTTGTCACAGCTGTGACCTTAATCATGGCTAGGCCGTGATAGCCTCTGTCTTGCAGGTCTTCAGACTCTCGCGGGGCGAGAATACACTCGCGGGGCGAGTGTCTCCAGAATTGCAATTTCCACTATTTCTTGGCTCTCCTTGACTCCCGGAGCTTCACTTATTGACCTGAAAACACCAAAAGCAACCAAAAGCATAATTCTATCCAAAATAAGCTAAAAACTACACAAAAGACGCAAAACGAGTCAAAGTCCAACTTAGGAACAAAACAAGGCAAATTTGGGCGAAAACGAGAGTGAACTCGAATAATTTGCACAAAAACCACGGTCCATCTAGTTATAAAACTAGATAAGCCAGAGGCTTATCAAACACCCCAAACTTAAACCTTGCTTGTCCCCAAGCAAGCTAAAACTCAAAAACGACTCAAGACTTGGCAAGCCTAAAGGAATCAATCGATTTCGCACAAATTTCATGCAATCAAAATAGTTTTTCTCCAATGATCTCCCCCCTACATTAATGTAATCCCCACATTCATCTACTTTAAACTTTTGAGAACTTCATCATTCATGCAATCATTAATCTAAGTTGAGGTTCAGAGTCACACACAAAAAGAAGATCACCAATTTCAAACAATTGCCTTCCTCACAAGGGTATGTAAAATTTCACTCATTCGCTCAAATTCGTCTAGGCTTTCAACTTTTTCACTCAATTTCACTTATCAAGAGCACTTCCCATGAATTTGATTTTCATCTCAAACGTAGTTCCCACGTAAACATGTATGCAACATCAGAAGGTCTTTTAAAGGTTGTAATGGGGCCTGGCTGAGGGTAGGATAGTCAAGGATACTAGGCTTAAGTCCCTAGGAACTAAGAGAGCATGATCATTAAACACATTTTCCACTCAAATTCCTTTTTTCATTTTTTTCTTTTTGTCTCGGGTGACTACAACTTTTTTCCTTGCTCATCTTTTGATTTGCCCCTTTTCTTTTGGCAATTTTTTTTTTCAACCTTTATTTTTCTTTTTCTCACCCCAATATGACATATCACCTCGTAGCCACCCCAAACTTAGTTTCTCACAACCTTTCTCTTGCTCATTTCCATGCTCTCCTAATCCTAAGATTGGGTTAACATGGTTTTTCAGATTTTGGCTTGTGATATAGGGTCATCAAGAAACAATAGGCTAATTAGGCTCAACGGGGCTAACTAGGGAACATGCATTCGGGATGGTTCTTTTTAGGCCAAGTAGTTTTTCAAAGAAAATTGCCTAAATCATTTGATGCAACACATAAACATGCAAACCATATAGAGATTCAAGCAAATTCGGGAAAGTGCAACTTAACAGTGATTCACACATTCTAAAACAGAGTTGGAGGCTCAAATCCTCACCTGGACATTTTGCAAATTGTTTGACCGAGATACAATTCCTAGTGTGTGCACCCCCTAAACACCCCAAACTTATCATAAATCAAGTAATCACAATAAAATTCTCAAAGTTCAGTTTTCAATTTTTAAGTGGGGATCAACTTTTCTAAATTCAGAACCTAGGGGGAAATCATCAATGGTCAAAATAATTCATGCAATCAATCTATGCTCAGTATAATTAAAATCCAACAAGCTTGCCGACACGACATTCATACAAAAACTCTTGATCTTCTCAAATTATTCAAGAGCGACAACAAAAACAAAAACAAAAAGAAAAAGAAAACAAAAGTTAGGAGAGGAGAGGGATACCTAGCTTGGGTTGCCTCCCAAGTAGCGCTTGTTTAACGTCCCGAGCCTGACTTATTAAGAAGCATCCACCTGGATCCCATAGTCTGTGGTACAGAGGCCAAGGGACGTTCATCATATCAAATCCTCCACCCGGATCCCATGGTTTGTGAAGTGGCCCTCGCAGGAGCAATACCACTCTATTCATTATTCCACCCGGCCTTTGTGTGAAAACCCCATTGACCTCTATAATTATGAACTCACTTCCTCTCGGGTCAAATGGTGTCTTCACGAGGAAGTGTGCCAGACAAGTGGGAGGGTCTATCTTACCGGTGTCCACACATGCATGCAAGCCGACATATTTATTTAACGCATCAAAATCAGGTTGCTTGGCAAGCATGGTGAAATCCTCTGCCACTTTATCTTCATTTTGTTCTCTACCCCCTTGCTCCGGTGCCTTGTCTCTTGCCAACTCCTCTTCCTCTGGTTGTTCTTCCTCATCATGTGGTTGTTCCGGGGTCATGTCACTTGCCAATTCCTTTTCCTTCGGTTGTTCTTCCTCAACATGTGGTAGTTCTTCCTCAACTCCCTGAGAACTAGTTACATCCCAGTCATATCCCAACACCCCACTGCTTCTAGTTGTTGTGGCATTGCATTGGTTCTTAGGGTCGTTCTCGGTATCAACTGGGAAAGTCTCTGGGGGACGCTCATTTAGTTTCTTTGTGAGTGGGCAATCTGCATCTCTAATGCCGCATTCGCCTTCTCAAATGATGTGGCCATCTTATCAATGGCTGCGTTTGTATTGATTGACGATTTCTCAATTGTCGCACTCAACTTCTCAAGAGCCAACTCCCAAGGTTGTGGTTGCCAACTCTGTTGAGGTTGTTGTTGCCAATTTTGTTGAGGTTGTGGCTGCCAGGCTAGACCATCGTCAGCATTACTCCAAGCGAAATCCGGATGGTCTCTGCTCATATCACCCCAATACTGATTCTGACTCTGATAGTTGTTCTGGGGCACGCTGTCATTATGCCATGGTTCCACATATACTTGAGGGAAGTAGAACGGACAACTCCAAGTGTCATGGTTCCCATTACAATATTCGCAACCCGGAAGCATTCCTTCGTGTACCTCGCATACAAAACAAGGCAAGACCAAGTGGAATCAAAGAAGTAGAGAGAGATAATGGTGAATAAAAATAAAATAAGAGAAAATAAAATAAAAATTAGCTTAACCAAACAATCAAGTTTCCTAAAAATTAGGAAAATTGGTGTGCCAATCCCCGGCAACGACGCCAAAAACTTGTTGTTACGCCGGCAAGTGTACCGGGTCGTCGCAAGTAATAAAAGAAACACGGTAAGTAATTACCGAGGTCGAACTCAGGGATTGGGCTACCAATTCGACTAATCCGCGGGAAATCCGATACATTTGGTCAAGTGAGGAAAGTGGTTGAGAGAGGGAGATTATGATCAAAATTTCAAGTAACAAATAGATTAAAACTAATGTGATTAAATTCAGAAATTAAAATATCCAAGGTCTCAAATCCACCTACCCAATCATGTATAGTACCCAAGTGATGATGTATTCCTCCCTAAGTTCAATTATAATGTCAACCGGGACCCTCAAATTCTCCTATATCCACTGTCGTGCTCAATAGGACGTATTCGACGATTGGATTAATTACTTGTTCTGTCTCATAACCCTAATCTCGAATTCTATTAAACCTTGTTCCCTATATGGTTGCACTAATCAAATAAATCCACGGTCGTGCTCATTATTCAATTAACGATTCCAATTCAAGTTCTTAAACGTGACTCGCCGTTAGGCCTCAAACACGTTAACTAGTTAATCACGCAACACATATGATCAATGCAATCAAAACAGAATTGGAAAACATTCATAAGAGAAGGGGAGAAAAACATACATCACTAGAACACTACACCGCCATGGGTGGCTTCATTGATCCCTCGGACGAGGGGATTAGTTCCTCATGCCCGTGACGACGCACAAACAATCGGCAATAATCTCCATAATAATAAACTAAAAGAAGAAAAGAAAAGAGAAGGGAGACGCAGCTCCAGAAACAAGGATTCGCACTCCTATTCTGATCTAAACAGTGGCTAACAACTTCATACCAAATTCTGATCTGAATCAGCCTTTAAATAAGGATTCTGTTTCTCGCCCGCTCGCGGGGCGAGCTTATTCTCGCGACGCGAAGTTTAGTATTGGCGCGCTTCAAATTTTGGATTTTCGCGAGGCGATCTTGTATTCGCGGGGCGAGTCTTCAAACCTCAATCAGTCACAGCCGTGACCTTCATCACGGCTAGGCCGTGATGGTCTCTGTCTTCCAGGGTCTTCAAACTCTCGTGGGGCGAGATGCTTTCACTGGGCGAGATTCAATTCTGACCTTCATCACGGCTAGGCCGTGATGGTCTCTGACTTCCAAGTCTTCATACTCTCGCGAGGCGAGCTGTCTCTCGCGGGGCGAGTCTTCAAACCTAAATTTGTCACAGCCGTGACCTTAATCACGGCTAGGCCGTGATAGCCTCTGTCTTGCAGGTCTTCAGACTCTCGCGGGGCGGGAATACACTCGCGGGGCGAGTGTCTCCAGAATTGCAATTTCCACTATTTATTGGCTCTCCTTGACTCCCGGAGCTTCACTTATTGACCTGAAAACACCAAAAGCAACCAAAAGCATAATTCTATCCAAAATAAGCTAAAAACTACACAAAAGACGCAAAACGAGTCAAAGTCCAACTTAGGAACAAAACAAGGCAAATTTGGGCGAAAACGAGAGTGAACTCGAATAATTTGCACAAAAACCACGGTCCATCTAGTTATAAAACTAGATAAGCCAGAGGCTTATCCGGCAACCAAACGGCAAAGGGCAGCAGAGGCCTCACGCACTTGCAGCAGAGGAAACAGAAACCTAGGTAATTACTCTGACTCTGACTCCTCTAACTCTGATACTGATGGATATGGGTATGGGATAATTTTTAAGGATATTGGTCAGCAAGATAGGTTTAATGCTTTAAAAAATAGGAAGATAGTCCAGACCAAATATCTTGATGATGCATGCTTAGATACCCTAGGCTTGACTGTGGACATCAATTGGATGTTGCAAAACATAGGGTGGAGCGAGTTCGCTCGCACTAGATACCCTGCACATATGCTGGCCCTACTCTGGAGTTACTAAGCTCCCTGAATGCGGAAATTCTCCAAGGGCCGTATTGCCAAGAAGGACGGATCACATTCCGACTCTTCAACCAGGACTTCACACTAACCCTAGATGAATTTAATGAGATTTTTGGATTACCAGTAGGGGTGACCGAAGATACACCTTAGGGTTTAGTGCGCATAGTTTCTGGTCAGTAATAGACTTTGAGGGCAAAAGTTTTGACCCTCGGGCATCCAAGTCCACAGCCTTTGCTAACCCTAGCATCAGGTATATGCATAGGGTCATAGCCAATACCTTGTTTGGCCGTGGAGAGAGTCACGGATCCGTTCGCCAGGACGAGGTCTTTATACTATGGGCCATGCTCCACCCTGAGAGCAACGTGGACACATGGTCATTCTTGGCTAGGCACCTCTTAAAGGTGGACAAGAGTTCCAGTGGTGCTATTGTCATTGATGGCCTTATCACCACCATATGCCACCACTTCAACTTTGATCTGGATGGTGTTGAGGCCGCCCCTGGATGGACCCGTATCTCCTTGCAGGCTTGTGAGGCTATGGGGATGATCGTCCAGGAGGATGACATATACTGCCTAAAACACCCCAGGCTCAGGCACCCAATTCCTCTCCCTAACCCCACACTTCTAGATGTAACAAAACCGACAAATTGGAAAGTGTCGGTGGGAGAGGAGCCTCAGCCTATTAGGGTAGAAAAGCCGTTACACCCGCCACCGCAGGCTAGGCCGTCTGGGCACCCATTTTCTTCCCTCGCAGGTTCGTCGTCCGATGACCCCTACGTGTGGTTTGCATCCATTTTTGACACCATCCTAGCGAACCAGGAGTGAATTATGGTGGAGCAGCGCAAGCAAAGAGCTATGCTCCAGCAGCTCTACGACTGGCATCTGAGCCAGCACCCACCACCTCAGTGAGTTACTTTGTTCCTTTTCCTTTTTATTTTTATTTTATTTTATTTTATCCTCCCTACGGCTTAATTATTTACATTGGGGACAATGTAAGTTTTTAAGCTTGGGGTAGGGGTATCAACTTTGCATTCTTGCATGTTGCATTCATTTAGGATTAATTTTGCATAAATCACATGATTAAACTTCCCCCTGCTTAGGATATGCCCCCAATAGTGAAAAACTTTGTGCCAATCGAATTAGGACAGCCAATTGAATTATGACAGTGGATTTTTGAACCCAATTTTTGATTTCTTGTGATAGGCTAAAAATGAAAAATGCTTGAGACAATCTTTTGAAAGTTAATAATTAGCATATGGTTCCTTAGATTTAGGTTTCTCATTGATTCTAAACCACTAAATGAGAGATTTGGAGCCAAAAAGGGGTACTCACTAAATCTACCCCATTCCTTGTGATCGAGTGATTTTTTCCTCTTGGATTGTGCCCTCTAGAACTTGACTTGAAACCGTTTCGAAGCTTAAATTTTTTTTAAAACACATTTGAAAATGATTGAGGCACTAGGTATTTTTCTGGCCTCCTGAACTTCGACTGATAAATTGCCCCCCCCCCCCCCCCCCTTTGTTGCCCAATTTTAAGCCTAAAAGAATAAAATACTTTTCTTGGTACCTTGATCTATTTTAATGAACAATGCTTAGTATGGCACCTCTTAAAGTGTTGTAAAAAGGGCAAAAAGGGTAATTTGAAGATTAAATTGTGGGATAAATAGTTGGAAAATTTTCTCTAAAGTTAAAAATCTCCCCTTCTCCAAACAACAAAAAAAAATGGAGAAGGGGATGAAAAAATAAAGTGATAAATAAGAAGCAAAAAGTTGAAAAAAAAAAAGGTGGAAAACTGAAGCCCAAAAAGGAATTTTAGGAGGTGTCACGCTTTGCACTGCTTGATTTTGTTTAGCCTCTAGAATTTTCCTTTTCTTGATTTCCCCACCTAACAATTAATCCCATGGCCCCGTTACAACCAAAATAAAAGACCTCTTGATTCTTATGTGCTTTCATTAATAAAGTAGAGATTTGGTTAATAGTCAAGCTTATGGTAGGGCACCTTCCTTGAGGAAATTGAGCGAATTGTCACATACCCTCAAACACATGAGTGAGGTGAGAAGAGTACCTGAATTGGTGAGAGATGTGAGTCTGGGGAACCTAAGCTCCTAATTGGACTTAAAATCGATTGTCTGTTGGTTTCTTATTGAATATGCCTGTTGCTTGAATTCACTACTCGGGTTCTAGATTCACTGTCCATGCTTCGATTGACTATCTTTTTCTGGCCTTAGTTATTGCTTCAGGACAAGCAAAATCTTAAGCTCGGGGTAGTTTGATGAGTGTGATTTCACCTCATATTTCCATGACATTTTGCATGCATTTTCATATAGCTTAGGCTTATTTTATTTGTTTAATTGTTAATTTTACCTTGGAACGAGTAAGGTGGTTTGGTGGTGCTTGTGTGCAGGAAAAGAAGATTAAAATGCTCAGGATCAGTCGCGTTGGAGCTGGAACGAAGATGGGAGCTTGGAAAACAAGAAAAAGGGGGCAAACAGAGCTGATCACGGCCAGGTCGTGATGCCCATCACGACCGTGATCAAGGGAAGCTGAAAGAGAAGAAGGAAAAAGATAGAAGTTGTCACGGCCTAGTCGCGATGCCCATCACGGTCGTGACAGGACAATTGAGCCAGATCCCTTCTAGGCAGAATCTGTCACGGCCAGACCGTGAGCCGTGACAGACCATTTATTGAAGCAGCGTTCAAGGCAGAAGCCTTCACGGCCAGGCCGTGATGGCCATCACGGCCGTGATGTGCATTCCATTAATCTGGTTTTTGTATTGGTTTAGGATTCAAACTACCCAATCTTATAAATAGGACCTAGCGGCTCAAGTCTGGGCACTGAACTTTTTGTGGGCTGATTACCTTAGGATAATTGAGAAAATCTTCTTCTTCTTCTCCTCCTCTTCTCTAGGGATTTTTCTGTTCATGTTATTTTAACCAAGCTTGCTACAATCATGGCAAGGCTTGAGTAGTAGTCTAGTTTCCAGGAATTGGGGCTATGCCCAAAACTCGTTAATGGTGATGTATTGATTTTGATTTCTTGTTAATTTAGATTTGTTTTCGATTCGATCCCTGTTGCTTTAATAACTCGTGAATTCGGTGGCCACTTGTTTGCGTGCCATAGATACACTAAGGACGAACCTAGCGGTGAACTTAGGTATCGGATCTATAGGAATCGAACTTAGGACTTAAATCACGAGAGTTAGAAGCGGTCCTTCGAGGATTCACGAATCGTCACAAAACTCAATGGGTCCGATTTAAATTCAATTACCACGAGAGTAGGGATTGATTTAATCGGGCACGGGTTTTGTAACCCGAGAGGGAGCATTAGCTAATTTAGGACAGATTCGCCTTCAAAACAAAATTTGGTAATTAACAAGGAGAGGAATCGATTCAGTAACATAAACAGTTTTGTGGTATCCCAATTCCTGGGAACCCATTTGAATTTGAAAACCCCCAATTTGAATTGCTTTCTATTTTGTTTAATTGCGAAATTAAAATTTGATTGCTACTTGATTCTGATTTCAAAAACCAAAACCTTTTCAAATCCTTTTTTTTATATAGAGTCCAGTTTAATTGATTTGATAATTAGTTGTGATTCGGGATCACGGTCCCTGTGGGATCGATCTTTTTATAACTTGGCAACGAATCTGGTACACTTGGCGGAATTTATCACATCAAGGGTCACTTGTTGATCATTCACCCTCATGGTGAGCTCTCCTTTTTGCACATCTATCAATGTTCTTCTAGTGGCATAGAAGGGTCTTCCTAGAATGATAGGAACTTCCTTGTCAGCCTCAAAATCCAGAATAATGAAATCCACTGGAAACACAAATTTGTCCACCTTTATTAGAACATCTTCAATATTTCCTTCTGGGTACGCAATGGATCTGTCAGCGAGCTGCAAAGTAACAGTGGTTGGTCTAGATTCTCCAATCTACAGTTGCTTGAAAATAGACATTGGCATCAGATTTATGATAGCTCCAAGGTCACACAAAGCTTTTCCGCAATAAGTATTACCTATTAAGCATGGAATTGTAAAACTCCAAGGATCTTTCATTTTCTGAGGAACCTTATTTTGCAAGATCTGACTGCACTCCTTGGTCATGGCCACAGTTTCAAACACTCCCAACCTCTTTCTCTTTGTAAGAATATCTTTCATAAATTTGGTGTAGTTAGGCATCTACTGTAAGGCTTCAACCAGAGGTATGTTAATATGCAGTTGCTTTAGGATTTCTAGGAATTTGTTGAGCTGTTTTTCTTGAGCTGTTTTCCTTAGCCTTTGTGGGAAAGGAGGAGGTGGCCTTTCCGGAATTAACTTGACCTCTTTCTGCTTGGGAATTTCTTGCTCTGGTTCTTCTGTATCATAATTTCTTGTTGTTGGTTACTTAAATGTTACCGTATCCTGCAACTCTTTATCACTTCTCAGATTTATAGCTTTAACCTGTTCCTTCCCTTTGTCAGCAGAAGATTATGGACTTTTTGTGGATGCAGGCAGGGTTCCATTTGGTCTGTTTGTGAGGGCAGTAGCCAACTGACCTACCTGATTCTCCAGGTTCCTCACAGCTACACCTTGATTCTGAATTTGGGCCATGGTTTCAGTCATGAAAGCTTTTAGCATGGCTTCCAGAGAAGGTTCCTTAGCTGGGTCTTGGGTCTGATGCTCCTGACTGCTTTGTCCCTATTGTTGGTATTGTGGTGGAGTATTTCCAACTGAGGAATTCTATGTGTTGTTGTAATTCCCATAGCTGAAATTTGGATGTTGCTTCCAACCCGAGTTATAAGTATTAGAGTATTCATTATTTCCTCTATTACCCACATAATTCACTGAGACCGGGTTGTTGGGACACTCTTCAAATAAATGCCCCCCCCCACACACACACACAGAAGACGCATGAAAAGAACTCAGTTGAGCCACCATAGGTTCTGCCATAGCAGGTTCTTTACTGGCATTAGTAGCAGTCAGATTTTTCAGCATGTTAGTAATGGAAGCAAGCTGAGCAGAAAGGGCAGTTGCTTCCTTCACTTCAAGTATTCCAGCAGAAGTTTTAGCCGAATTGGCTCTCACGGTTGGCCATTGATAGCTATTTGCAGCTATGCTCTCAACCAATGCATAAGCTTCATTATATGATTTTGTTAAGAATGTCCCTCCAGATGAAGCATCTAACATCAATCTTGAAGGAGGCAGGAGTCCATTGTAGAAGGTTTCCATTTGGATGCATACAGGGATGCTGTGATAAGGACATCTCCTCAACAGCTCCTTGAACCTTTCCCACGATTCATACAGAGATTCCTCATCATTTTGCTTGAATGAAGTTATGTCACTCCTCATTCGTGCATTTTTTTTAGGAGGGAAGTACTTAGTTAAGAACTTTTCAACTAGGTCATTCCATGAAGTAATGGAGTTGGCCTCTAATGAATTTAACCAGGTCTTGGCTCTGTCCCTCAAGGAATAAGGAAAGATCCTTAACTTGAAAGCGTCATCACTTACTCCAGGGATCTTGAAATTACTTGCCACTTCTAGGAATTGCCTCATATGCAAGTGTGGATCTTCAGTAGGGGCACCACCAAACTGCCCGACAGTTTGCAGCATTTGAAACATCATTGGTTTGAACTCAAACTGCTGGGTAGTTATTTCTGGTCTCACAATCCCAGTGTTCATCGTTTGGGGATCAAAGACAGCATAGTCCCTGATGGACCTATCTCTATCATTTGCGGTTGATCCTCTTCTTCATCTCCAAGAAAGTGAGCCATGAAGCCTAAGTCAAAGTGTTGATCTCGTGCTCTCTGTTCATTAGTTCTCTTCCTTAGCTTCTTTGCGGTTTTTTCAATTTCTAAATCTAATTGGAACTCAGGTGTACCCTTGTTGCGCATACAAATGTACCTGTAGCTAAGCAGAGCACACAGAGCTTTAAGTACTAGCTAAATAGAAAAGTTGACAAAAGAATTTAAATATTCAACACCATTGTAATTCCCCGGCAACGGCGCCAAAAACTTGTTGTGATCGTAAATGTGATGTGCAAGTTTAAACAGTCAAACAAGTAATAAAGAGTGAGTAGAGATTGTTCCCACGAGGATTTAAATGTATTGAATATAAATTCTAGAATTAACCTTCCCTATTTAGCTTAACAAAATAAAACGTAACTTTAAGCATGTAAATTAAATGGAGTAATTGGGTGTCAGAACAGTAAGTAATAAATGCAAAGAATTAATAGAAATAATAAATGGGTGTTTAGAACAGAGATGGAAATAGCTAGGATTCTAATCCTTTGTAATTTTAACTTCAGGGTAATTGATGCTTCAGGATGCTACAGCATTTAGTCCAGGAATTGAAGTTTGCTTTCCAGCAGTAAAAACCGAGTTCATTAAAAGCTTCTTATTCCTAAGTTCATATTAATTTCCCTCAGTTGTCAGATAATTGCGTCCAGCTACTTAAAAACTTGAAGGCTATTCCTAGCTCATTCAACACAATTAATTTTCCAATTAATTGTTCTATCTTTATCCTCTAAACAAGTCCACTAATTATGTTTTTCCAAACTCAACTAGCTACTATTCCAAATTAGTTGATCAGCCTAAAATGAAATTAAACTTTCAAATAGAGAAAAAGAAAATGAATAACATCCATTTGCATAAATCACCCAACCCATAAGTATCAATTACAAATTCATAGAGTCCTAGCTAAGAGAATTTAGCTCATAATGAGCTTAAAGACAAAACCAACAAGAGAAATGGAAAATAATGGCATAATGCGTAAATGCAAATTACTGAGAGGACAATGAGATGATGGCTGCTACTCTACCCAGCTGCTACTGTACGAGCCCCCTTAAAGCAAGGTCACAATCCTATTTGTACTAGCTCCCAAAAGTAGGGTTACTAACGCGCTGTCGCACACCGTCAAAAAGCGAGTGATTGGAAAAATATATAGTTAGGGAGCGACAACTCGAGTATCGTCTCACAAGGACTCTTGGATCGCTCTCGGTTTCCCACTATCATTGATTCATATAATTCCAAGTCCGAAACGGATTCTAACCTCTTTTCGATTGTAGCAACAATTAACAAGAGAAACCAGCACTACGAGATATATGTTCCTAATTCCCGAATTAAGCAAACGGGGTGAAGCGCTCGTGAATTAAGCAAACACGAATGAACACATGCGAATTAAGAAAACGCGATTAAGTATAGGAACACACAATCATCGAAACAAATCAATACATATTCTATATAATCCTGAATTAAGCAAACAGAACATAGAGAACTATATTGAAAGAGAATAGCAATGAGATCAGGAATTACAGAACCTCAGGCGTCAATGGAACCCGATTACAGCAGATCAATCCAAGGAGACTAGTTCTCCATTAACAACTATGAAAAAAACCTACGAACAAATTCGCAGCCGTCAAAATGGGAGAGAAGAATAGGATCCTTCGTTCTGTCCTAAAACAGACTATAAATACAGATTCTGGGTTCCGCACGCTCGCGAGGCAAGTAGCCTCTCGCATGGCGAATCTTATGAGTTAGATCTTCATTGTATGGCTTTCTCGCGAGGCGAGACTTCAAATTCCAGTCTGTCACGGTCGTGACCTTCATCACGGCTAAGCCGTGATGGTCTCTGTCCTTCAGGGTTTGGATTTCTCGCGGGGCGAGACAGAGAGGATGGCATTTCTGGCACAGCAAAGCTTCAGGCTCGCGAGGCGAGTAGCTTCTCGCGAGGCGAATAATTCCAAAATTGCTTCTCTTAATTAACCTGAAAAAAAGAAATAGCAGTAAGTGCTTTATTTGACTCTAAATCATCTAAATTACCCTAAAACTACTTTAGAGACTCAAAATGTTGCTTGAGGACAAATACATCCAAATTTGGGCGAAAAAGAGATTAAACTCGAATAAAACAATGGTCTTTACTAGTCAAAAACTAGTCGAGCCAGAGACTGATCAAAATACCCCAAACTTAAACTTTGCTTGTCCCCAAGCAAACTAAAACTCAAAAAGACTCAGACTTGGCAAGCTTAAAAAATTCAATCAAATTCGCACAAATTTCATGCAATTTCAACAAACAATTTTATTCAATGTTCCCCCCTTGCAACAATATAATCCCCACATTCATTTACTTTGAACAATTGAGAATCCCATCATTCATGCAATCAGTAATCTAAGTTGAGGGATCCAAGTTACACACAAAAGGGAGATCACCAAATTCAAGCAATTGCCTTCCTCACAAGGGCATTCAATGGTTCACTCATTCGCTCAATTTGTCTAGGATATGAACCTTTCACTCAATTTCACTTTTAAGAGCACTTCCCATGAATTTGATTTTCATCTCAATCAAGGTTCCCTCGAAAAAATGCATGCAACTTCAAAAGGTCTTTTAAGGTTGTAATGGGGCCTGGCTAAGGGTAGGATATTCAAAGATACTAGGCTTAAGTCCCTAGGAACTAAGAGAGAATGAACATTTGACACGTTGAACTTCCACTCAAATTCCTTTTTCCATTTTTTTTTCTTTTGCTTTTAGGTGACTACAGCCCTTTTCCTTCAATACCCTTTGTTGACATTTTTGCACTTTTCTCTTTTTTTTTTTTGGTAATGGCTCCAACCTTTATTTTTTTTTTCTCAATCCCAAACAACACATCATACCCTTGTAGCCACCCCAAACTTAGCTTCTTGCAAACCTTGTCTTGCTAAGGATCCATGCTCTCCTAATCCTAAGATTGGGTTAACATGGTTTTTCATATTTTTGGCTTATAACATGAGGTTATCAAGAAACAACATGTTAATTAGGCTCAACGGGGCTAGCTAGGGAACATGCATTAGGAACTGGTTCAATTTAGGCCAAGTAGCTAATTCAAAGAAAATTGCCTAAATCATTTGATGCAAACACATAGATATGCAAACCATGAAGAGATTCAAGCAAATTCGGGAAAGTGCAGCTCAAAAGTGATTGACACAGTTAAAAACATGTTGGAGGCTCAAATCCTCACCCGGACATTTTTTGCAAATTGTTTGATCGAGATTAAATCCCTAGTGTGTGAATCCCTTCACCCCAAACTTATCATAAATCATGCAATCGCAACAAAATATCTCAAAGTTTAATTTTCAATTTTTCAAATGGGGATCAATTTTCAAATTTCAAGACTTAGGGGAAAATCATCAACAGTCAACAAATATCATGCAATCCATCTATGCAAATTTTGATCAAAAACCAACAAGCTAACCGACACAAGACTCACACACATACTCTTGATCTTCTCAAATTATTCAAGAGCTAAAAGAAAACAAAACAAAAACAAAGCAAGGAAAAGACAATTAAAAATAAGAGGGTTTAGAGAAACTCATGGAGGCGGTTCCATCGGGATCCCACTGTCTGTGATACAGCGGCCAAGGAATGCCCAAAGTGCAATATGATCCTCCCGGATCCCATGGCATGCAGCATGAATATGGAAGTGAGCGCTTGACATTTATGGTGACCTCGCCAAGTGCGGCGGACTTCTCACTCCCTCTTGGGTCAAAGTTGACCTCCTGGTCAACAAAGTCCTCCCAATAAAAATGGGATTCAACCTCTTGGACTGGTCATAGTGTCTTCATATTCAAGGATGCAAAATCCAGTCTCTCAGGCAGAGGCTTGAACTCCATCGCCGGTTGTTCCACAGTGGGAGGTGATAAACAAGTGGAGAGGACCTCCGGTGCTGCTTCAACTTCTGCACTATTTTCATTCACTGCATTATCCAATCCATCACCTGCTATACATGCAGAAATCTCAGTACACACCACATAAAGGTTAGTGTTAGTACAGTCAGTACATATAGTACAATAAGCAGAATCAGAAAAGGCTTGAATGTCCGAAAATTCAACACACAGTTCATCAACAATAGTGTTCTTGACATTATTATCAAAACCATGTTCAAAAGAAGTATTGTCAAGAACAACTATTTGTGAATCTGTGCGTCCTTCAAGGAGACGTTGAGTTTGCAGTGTGGTCAAGGCGGAGGCAATGTGACCAATTTGAGCGGCCAAATCCTGAAGACTTGCTTCCGTCCTCTGTTGGAATTCTGGAGTGTCTGTTGCCATTTGTTGCACCAATTCCTCCAGACTGAGTTGGACTTGTGTGGGGCCAGGCTGATATTGCTGCTCGCGTATTGCCATTTGATGCACCAAGGAGGCAATCTCATCCAAGCTGCCCTGTCCTCTACCATGTTGGCCAGAATAATCATTCACTCCGTTCATGCCAGAATCACTACTAAACTCATAATCTGCAGCAAAGCCAGGATAATATATGCGTGATGGTTCATAATAAACATTAGGCATATAATTTTGCATATAATTATCCATACTAAGGTTCATAACCAGACCTAGTAGCCAAAACTGATTCAGCAATGAATTTTTTTTTATTTTTTTATTTTTAATTTTTTATTTTCTGTTAATAATGACAAGAGTCCCCGGCAACGGCGCCAAATTTTGACACGCTGTCGCGCACTCGTAAAAAAGCGAGCGGTTGTAAAAATATGTAGTTAGGGTGCGACAACTCGAGTATCGTCTCAACAGCGCGTCAAAAATTGAGTGATTGGAAAAATAAGCAGTTAGGGAGCGACAACTCGAGTATCGTCTCACAAGGACTCTTGGATCGCTATTAGCAGAAAATCAGTTTTTTTTGGGGGGGTGGGGGGGGGGGTTGGATTTGAAATTAAATTGAGAAAACAATTAAGAAAATAATGCAAATAGGTGATTGTCAATAATTGAAACAACTAATCTACTGCTCTCGGTTTCCCACTATCATTGATTCATATAATTCCAAGCCCTAAGCGGATTCTAACCTCTTTTCGATTGTAGCGACAATTAACAAGCGAAACCGGCACTACGAGATATATGTTCCCGATTCCCAAATTAAGCAAACGGGGTGAAGCACTCGTGAATTAAGCAAACACGAATGAACACACACGAATTAAGCAAATGCGATTAAGTATAGGAACACACAATCATCGAAACAAATCAATACATATTCTATATAATCCTGAATTAAGAAAACAGAACATACAGAACTATATTGAAAGAGAATAGCAATGAGATCAGGAATTACAGAACCTCAGGCGTCAATGGAACCCGATCACAGCAGATCAATCCAATGATACTAGTTCTCCATTAACAACTATGACAAAAACCTACGAACAAATTCGCAGCCGTCAAAATGGGAGAGAAGAAGAGGATCCTCCGTTCTGTCCTAAAACGGACTATAAATACAGATTCTGGGTTCCGCGCGCTCGCGAGGCGAGTAGCCTCTCGCATGGCGAATCTTATGAGTTAGATCTTCATTGTTTGGCTTTCTCACGAGGCGAGACTTCAAATTCCAGTCTGTCACGGTCGTGACCTTCATCACGGCTAAGCCGTGATGGTCTCTGTCCTTCAGGGTTTGGATTTCTCGCGGGGCGAGACAGTGATTCACGGGGAGAGACAGAGTGGATGGCATTTCTGGCACAGCAAGGCTTCAGGCTCGCGAGGCGAGTAGCTTCTCGCGAGGCGAATAATTCTAGAATTGCTTCTCTTAATTAACCTGAAAACAAGAAATAGCAGTAAGTGCTTTATTTGACTCTAAATCAGCTAAATTATCCTAAAACTACTTTAGAGACTCAAAATGTTGCTTGAGGGCAAATACATCCAAATTTGGACGAAAACGAGATTAAACTCGAATAAAACCATGGTCTTTACTAGTCAAAAACTAGTCGAGCCAGAGGCTGATCAGTTACACTCTCTCTCTCTCTTGCCCACTTTTTGGGCTTACAAAAATTCAAAAATAAAATAGTCCTTGGCCCAATTCCCAAGTACACACAGTTGCTGCCTTGCATTTCTTCTTTCCTCATTTTGGGACAGCGCAGTAAGTTCCTTATCCTGTAGTGAAGGTGTGCTGAGTTGACGATTCTTTTGTCTTGTAGTGATTCTCTTCTCAGACGCTACAACAATCCATAACATTCCAGAGAAACTCCTGCAGTAATTTCACTTCTAAATTCTGCTCAAAACTCAAACAAACCTTCAGCAAAAACAATTCAAATTTCACAGTTTTTTCAGCATTTTAACAATTCAACACAGATATTTACTAAATAAGGCAAAACTTGAATTTCTTTTCCAAAATTGATCAAAGCAAGAACAATGATAAAGCTAAAAGGATAGTAATAACTCTTATTTCTATGAGTTATCACCTAATTCTAAAAAAGTTTAATTATTCAGTTGGTCCCCAAACTATTTATGAATTTTCAAGTGGGTCCTTGAACTAATTTTTTTTAATTGGGTCCCTGAACATATATAAAATTTTCAATTGAAGGTTCCAGAAATCCAAAATTTGAAATATATGCTTTTTCCTTTTTGCGGCTATTTCTTCCTCATCTTTAGGTTGCTTCTCCCTTTTCCTATATCCGTTTCACATCGTGCATCTCCCTCCCTGAAATAGTTTCTTTGTTTTAGCCTTACATATGATTGCATCTTACTTCATCTTGTTGTGACAATGTCTCAAGGTTCATCATTCACCTTAAAGAAGCTTGAAGTGTAAACGAGCCAACATAAATGTACAGCACAAACGAACACAAATGTGCATATGCAATAAGGTTTTGGGAGTTTGGAGAGCAGTGATGTCAGGTTGGAGACAGGTACGATTAGGGAATTCTACCTTGGGAGAATTGGGGAAATTTAGAGAATGAAGTGGAGTGTTACCTGGATTGTGACATGGCAAAGAAGGCTAGTATGGGTTTATATCCAGCTTGGATGGAATTGAACATATTTCGTCCAATTTCACGGTTCTCTAACAGAATATTTGCTACTGAGGGACCCAATGAAAAACTTTATATATGCTCACGGACCCAATTAAAAACTATTTTAGTTTAGGAAATTACTTGAAAATTCCAAAATTATAGAAATGAGCTGAATAATTAAACCTTATAAAACTAATAGATATATAGCATGATCAATCTACCTAATATGAAGGTGTTGATCAGCCTCTGGCTCGTCTAGTTTTTAACTAGTAAGACCATAGGTTTTATTCGATGTTTAATCTAGTTTTCGCCCAAATTTAGATGTAATTGTCCTCAAGCAACATTTTGAGTCTCTTAAGTAGTTTTAGGGTATTTTAGTTGATTTTGAGTCAAATAAAGCATTTACTGCTATTTCTTGTTTTCAGGTTAATAAGAAAGGCAATTCAAGGAATATTCGCCCCGCAAGAGGCTACTCGCCTCGCAAGACTAAAGACCTGCCTGAACAGCAACACTCATCCTCATTGTCTCGCCCCGCGAAACACCATCTCGCCTTGCGAGCCTGAAGGCCTGACAGTGCCAGAAATGTCATCCTCTCTGTCTCGCCTCGCGAATCACTGTCTCGCCTCGCGATAATTCCAAACACTGAAGAACTATTCATAAGATTCGCCTCGCGAGAGGGTACTCGCCTCGCGAGCGAGCGCAGATTCTAAAGGTTATAAATTGTTGTTTTAGGGCAGATTGAGGGATCATCTTCTTTTCTTTTCATATAGTGACGGCTGCGAATTCTTCTATTAGGTTTTTGTCATATTTGTAATGGAGAACTAATCTCCTTGGATTGATCTGCTGTAATCGGTTTTCATTGCCACTTAAGGTTCTATAATTCCCAATCTTATTGCTATTCTATTTCAATACTATGCTATATGTTTTGTTTGCTTAATTCAGGATTGTATAGAATATGTATTGATTTATTTCGATGATTGTATGTTTCTATACTTAATCGTGTTTGCTTAATTCGCGTGAGTTCAATCGTGTTTGCTTAATTCAAGAGCGCTTCACCCCGTTTGCTTAATTCGGGAATTAGGAACATACATCTCGTAGCGCCAGTTTCGCTTGTTAATTGTTGCTACAATCGAAAAGGGATTAGAATCCTCTTAGGGTTGGAATTTATATTAATCAATGATAGTGGGAAACCGAGAACTGTAGATTAATCATTTTAATTATTGATAATCACTTATTTCTTAATTGCATTGTTTTCTCTTAATTGACCCTTTCAATCTGAACCCCCCCCCCCCCAAAAAAAAAAATTGATTTTTGAAGTTAATAACAATCCAAGAGTCCTTGTGAGACGATACTCGAGTTGTCGCTCCCTAGCTACATATTTTTACAAACCACTCGCTTTTTGACCCGTGTGCGACAGCGTGTCAAAATTGGCGCCGTTGCCGGGGACTCTTGTTGTTATTAACAGAAAATAAAAAATAAAAAATAAAAAAAGAGATGCATTGCTGAATTTGTCGTGGCTACTAGGTCTGGTTGTGAACCTTAGTATGGATAATTATATGCAAAATTATATGCCTTATGTTAATTATGAGCCATCATGCATATATTATCCTAGTTTTACTGGTGGTTATCAGTTTAGCAGTGGTTTTGGCATGGTTGGAGTGCATCACTATTCTGGCCAACATGGTGGAGAACATGGCAGCTTGGATGAGTTAGCCTCTTTGGTACATCAATTGACAATAAGCCAGCAGCAATATCAGCCTGACCCCACACCAGTCCAACCCAGTCTGGAAGAATTGGTGCAACAAATGGCAGAAGACACTCTTGAATTCCAACAGAGGGCAGAAGCAAGTCTTCAGGATCTGGTCACTCAAATTGGTCACATTGCCTCCACCTTGACTGCACTTCAATCACAACGTCTCCTTGAAGAGCAGTCAGATTCGTAAATAGATATCCTTGGCAATAATTCCTCTGAGCACTCTGTTTCTCAAATAGAGTTGCCTTCTGACATTGTTGATGACACTTATTGTGATTTGGTTGCAGCTGCTGATTTTCCATCGTTTTCTGGTTTTGATGATGCTTACTCATGTGCTGATTGTACTAACACTGACTTTTGTGCTGTGTGTGCTGAGATTACTGCATGTATAGAAGGTGAAGGATTTGGTAATGCAGTGAGTGCAGGTTGTACAGAAGACAAAGCAGCACCAGTGATCCTCTCCACTTGTTTGCCACTACCCACTGTGGAACAAACCAGCGATGGAGTTCAAGCCTCTGCCTGAGAGACTGGATTTTGCATCCTTGAATATGAAGGCACCATGGCCAGTCCAAGAGGTTGAACCCCATTTTTATTGGGAAGACTTTGTTGACAAGGAGGTCATTGATGAGTGTGATTCCACATCATCTTTGTCTATCATTTTGCATGCATTTTCATGTAGTTTAGGCATATTTTTATTAGATTTTAGGTTAATTTTCCTTTGGAACGGGTAAGGCGGTTTTCGTGTGTTGTTTTGCAGATATAAAGGGTAAATTGCTCAAGATCAACCATGATGAAGTTTGGATGAAGATGGAGCTTTAAAACTGAAGAAAATGAGCCAAACAGAGTCCATCACGGCCTAGCCGTGATGCCCATCACGGCCATGATCGAGCAAAAACTGAAAAAGAAGAAAGGTCAAGTCGAGTTCCGCTCACGGCCTGGCCGTGATAGCCATCACGGCCGTGACCCAAAACCACCACAGGTCAGAGCACATCACGGCCCAGCCGTGAAATTCATCACGGGCCATGAAGCTGAGGGCTCGCGTCGCGAGACATATCTCGCGTCGCGAGAAATTGAATTTTCCAGAATTCGCAGAGGCAGAGACCGTCACGGCCTAGCCGTGATGGCCATCACGGCCGTGACGCGCATTACTTGGACCTGAAGAAACCGAAATAGATCAGATTTTGAGTTGGTTTGGGACTCTAACTTCCCCATTTCTATAAATAAGGATCAAGGCATCAGATCTGAGGGGACACAAGACCTTTGGGGCTACTACTCTAGGCATAGATCTCTTCTCTCTTCTCCTCTTCTCTTCTCTTTTCTGATTTTCTATTATGTTGGCAACCCAGCTTGTCATCTCCATGGCAAGACTGGAGTAGTAGTTTGTTTCTAGGGACTAGGGCTCTGCCCGAGGTTTGTAAATGATGTTGATTTGATGTAAAATAGTTGTTGATTTCGTTATTGTTTTAGATCTGATTTCTAGTGTGTTAATCACTCATAAATTTCGGCAACCGTTCATTTGCGTGACATAGACGTTCTAAGGAGGAACCTAGCGGTGAACTTAGGATTTCTAGGGTGATTCACTCGTAAAGCCCGGCAGCCACTGGTTTGTGAGATGTGAATGATCCAAGGAGGAACCTAGCGGTGAACTTAGGTTATTTGCATGACCGAGACATTCCAAGGAGGAACCTAGCGGTGAACTTGGGTGTCGGACCTATAGAAGTCAGACTTGGGACTGAAATCACGAGAGTTAGAAGCCGTCCCTCGAGGATCAACGAGTTGTCACGGAACGCAAAGGGTCCAATCTGGGATCGACTACCACGAGAGTAGGGGTCGGGTCAATTGGGCACGGCTTTTGTAACCCGAGAGGGAGCTTAAGCTATCAGAGGATAAACTTGCCTTCAAGGCAATTTCGGTAATCAACAAAGGTAAATCAGTTAGCAACATAAACGGCCTCAAAGGTAACCCAAATCCCTAGGAATCCGTTTAAATCGAAAACCCCCAAAAGATTTGTTTTTCTGTTTTAATTGTTCTCTGCTCAACTACATCTTAATTCAAATTCAAAACCTTTTTCAAAACTCTTTAAAACTGTCCAGATATAATCGATTCGAAAACCGATTGCGATTCGAGAACACAGTCTCTGTGGGTTCGATATCTTTTATTACTTGACGGCAATCCGGTACACTTGCCGGATTCGCACGAGCACGTCGACGAACGCGACATCAGTCATCGTTGACCCAAGAGGGAGTGAGAAGTCCGCCGCACTGGGTGAGGTCACTATGATTGTCAAGCGCTCACTCTCATACTTATACTGCATGCCATGGGATCCGGGAGGATCATATTGCACTTTGAGCATTCCGTGGCCGTTGTATCACAGGCAGTGGGATCCCGGTGGAACCGCCTTCATGAGCTTTTCTAAAACCTTTATCTTTTTAATTATTTTGCTTCTCTTTATTTGAGTCGTTTGTGTGCGAGTCTTGTGTCGGTGAGCTTGATGGATTTTAGTTAAATTTTGCATAGATGGATTGCATGATATGTGTTGGCTGTTGATGATTTCCCCCTAGGTTTTGAAAATTGAAAATTGATCCCCATGTGAAAAATTGAAAATTGAACTTTGAGATATTCTATTGTGATTGCATGATTTATGATAAGTTTGGGGTGAAGGGATGCACACACTAGGGATTGAATCTCGGTCAAACAATTTGCGGAAAAATGTCCAGGTGAGGATTTGAGCCTCCAACATGTTTTTAATTGTGTGAATCACTTTTAAGCTGCACTTTCCCGAATTTGCTTGAATCTCTTCATGGTTTGCATGCTTATGTGGTTGCATCAAATGATTTAGGCAATTTTATTTGAAATAACTACTTGGCCTAAAAGAACCATCCCTAATGCATGTTCCCTAGTTAGCCCCTTTGAGCCTAAGAAGCCTAATGTTTCTTGATGACCTTATGCTATAAGCCAAAAATCTGGAAAAACCATGTTAACCCAATCTTAGGATTAGGAGAGCATGGAAGCTTAGCAAGACAAGGGTTGCAAGAAAGTAAGTTTGGGGTGGCTACAAGGTTCGATATGTCATTCTGGGTTGAGAAAAAGAAAAAATTAAAGGTTGGAGCCAAGGTCAAAAAGAAAAAAAGAAAAGCACAAAAATGTCAAAAAGGGTATTAGAAGAAAAAGGTTGTAGTCACCCAAAGCAAAAAGAAAAATGGAAAAAGGAATTTGAGTGGAAGTTCAATGTGTCAAAATGCTCATGCTCTCCTAGTTCCTAGGGACTTAAGCCTAGTACCTTTGAATATCCTACCTTTAGCCAGGCCCCATTACAACCTTTAAAAAACCTTTTGATGTTGCATGCATGTTTTCGTGGGAACCTTGATTGAGATGAAAATCAAATTCACGGGAAGTGCTCTTGAAATGTGAAACTGAGTGAAAGGTTCATAGCCTAGACAAATTGAGCGAATGAGTGAAACATTAATTACCCTTGTGAGGAAGGCGATTGTTTGAATTTGGTGATCTCCCTTTTGTGTGTAGCTTGGATCCTCAACTCAGATTACTGATTGCATGAATGATGGAATTCTTAATTGTTTAAAGTAAATGAATGTGGGGATTACATTGTTGCAACGGGGGGAAGCATTGAAGAAAAACTGTTTTGTTAAGATTGCATGAAATTTGTGCGAAATTGGTTGAATCCTTTAAGCTTGCCAAGTTCGAGTCTTTTTGAGCTTTAGTTTACTTGGGGACAAGCAAAGTTTAAGTTTGGGGTATTTTGATCAGCCTCTGGCTCATCTAGTTTTTAACTAGTAAGACCATAGGTTTTATTCGATGTTTAATCTCGTTTTCGCCCAAATTTAGATGTAATTGTCCTCAAGTAACATTTTGAGTCTCTTAAGTAGTTTTAGGGTATTTTAGTTGATTTTGACTCAAATAAAGCATTTACTGCTATTTTTTGTTTTCAGGTTAATAAGAAAGGCAATTCTAGGAATATTCGCCCCGCGAGAGGCTACTCGCCTCGCGAGACTGAAGACCAGCCTGAACAGCAACAGTCATCCTCTCTGTCTCGCCCCGCGAAACACCATCTCGCCTCGCGAGCCTGAAGGCCTGACTGTGCCAGAAATGTCATCCTCTCTGTCTCGCCTCGCGAATCACTATCTCACCTCACGAGAATTCCAAATGCTGAAGAACTATTCATAAGATTCGCCTCGCGAGCGAGCGCAGATTCTGAAGGTTATAAATTGCTATTTTAGGGCAGATTGAGGGATCATCTTCTTTTCTTTTCATATAGTGACGGATGCGAATTCTTCTCTTAGGTTTTTGTCATATTTGTAATGGAGAACTAATCTCCTTGGATTGATCTACTGTAATCGGTTTCCATTGCCACTTAAGGTTCTATAATTCCCAATCTTATTGCTATTCTCTTTCAATACTATGATATATGTTCTGTTTGCTTAATTCAGGATTGTATAGAATAGGTATTGATTTATTTCGATGATTGTATGTTTCTATACTTAATCGTGTTTTCTTAATTCACGTGTGTTCAATTGTGTTTGCTTAATTCACAAGCGCTTCACCCCGTTTGCTTAATTCGGGAATTAGGAACATACATCTCGTAGCGCCTGTTTCGCTTGTTAATTGTTGCTACAATCGGAAAGGGATTAGAATCCTCTTAGGGCTTGGAATTTATATGAATCAAGGATAGTGGGAAACCAAGAACAGTAGATTAATCGTTTTAATTATTGATAATCATTTATTTCTTAATTGCATTGTTTTCTCTTAATTGAACCTTTCAATCTGAACCCCCCCCCCCCCCCCCCAAAAAAAAACTGATTTTTGAAGTTAATAACAATACAAGAGTCCTTGTGAGACGATACTCGAGTTGTCTCTCCCTAGCTACATATTTTTACAAACCACTCACTTTTTGACCCGTGTGCGACAGCGTGTCGGTGTTGTAGTTAAGAAGATCATTAATTAACTATGTGACTATATTTAATTTACCTTCAACAAGATGGAATCAGTGGGTGGAATTGCCTCAAACATGTTCCCTCCAACATACTTTAGGTTGTCATCGCTTCCTTGCAAGCCAGTAACGACATGTGGGAAATCAAATACAATGCAGTCTAGTTGTGGGAAGGACTTGGCAATGGCCTTAGCCATAGTGCCTGTGCCTCCCCCAACATCAACCAATGACTCCAATCCATCAAACACTCCCTTGATCTTATCAACCATCACACTAGAAACCAATCTAGTGCCACTAGCCATGCCATCATTGAACAAGTGATTGAGTTTGTGTTCTCGGCCAGCATAATCAAAAAATCACATTCCATGTTCCGTGTAAAACAGTGTAGGATCTTCATTTTTGAACCAAGTAGAAAATTGATGCCATGGCCTTACAAAGAATGGATCAAGTATGAATTGCATGAAAAGTGTCATACTAAAGGGAGCTTCCTTTAGCAGTAGTCTAGATGCATCAGTTAGCTCATACCTGATTTCTAGCTCATTTTCGGTGACATTTTGTTGAGAGAATGACACACTGTCGTACCCGCGTCAAAAAGAACGAGTGGTTTGTAAAGACTGTAGTCAGGGAGCGATGATGAGTGTGATTCCACCTCATCTTTGTCTATCATTTTGCATGCATTTTCATGTAGTATAGGCATATTTTTATTAGATTTTAGGTTAATTTTCCTTTGGAACGGGTAAGGCGGTTTTCGTGTGTTGTTTTGTAGATATCAAGGGTAAATTGCTCAAGATCAACCATGATGAAGTTTGGATGAAGATGGAGCTTTAAAACTGAAGAAAATGAGCCAAACAGAGTCCATCACGGCCTAGCCGTGATGCCCATCACGGCCATGATCGAGCAAAAACTGAAAAAGAAGAAAGGCTGAAGTCAGAGTCTGTCACGGCCTGGCCGTGATAGCCATCACGGCCGTGACCCAAAACCACCACAAGTCAGAGCACATCACGGCCCAGCCGTGAAATTCATCACGGGCCATGAAGCAGAGGGCTCGCATCGCGAGAAATTGAATTTTCCAGAATTGGCAGAGGCAGAGACCGTCACGGGCCGTGATGGCCATCACGGCCGTGACGCGCATTACTTGGACCTGAAGAAACCGAAATAGATCATATTTTGAGTTGGTTTGGGACTCTAACTTCCCCATTTCTATAAATAAGGATCAAGGCATCAGATCTGGGGAATACACAACATCACACATTGGGGGGCTACTACTCTAGGCATAGATCTCTTCTCTTCTCCTCTTCTCTTCTCTTTTCTGATTTTCACTATGTTGTCAACCCAGCTTGTAATCTCCATGGCAAGACTGGAGTAGTAGTTTGTTTCTAGGGACTAGGGCTCTGCCCGAGGTTTGTAAATGATGTTGACTTGATATAAAATCGTTGTTGATTTCGTTATTGTTTTAGATCTGATTTCTAGTGTGTTAATCACTCATAAATTTCGGCAACCGTTTATTTGCGTGACGTAGACGTTCTAAGGAGGAACCTAGCGGTGAACTTAGAATTTCTAGGGTGTTTCACTCGTAAAGCCCGGCAGCCACTGGTTTGTGAGATGTGAATGATCCAAGGAGGAACCTAGCGGTGAACTTAGGTTATTTGCATGACTGAGACATTTCAAGGAGGAACCTAGCGGTGAACTTGGGTGTCGGACCTATAGAAGTCAGACTTGGGACTGAAATCACGAGAGTTAGAAGCCGTCCCTCGAGGAGCAACGAGTTGTCACGGGACGCAAAGGGTCCAATCTGGGATCGACTACCACGAGAGTAGGGGTCAGGTCAATTGGGCACGGCTTTTGTAACCCGAGAGGGAGCTTAAGCTATCAGAGGATAAACTCGCCTTCAAGGCAATTTCGGTAATCAACAAAGGTAAATCAGTTAGCAACATAAACGGCCTCAAAGGTAACCCAAATCCCTAGGAATCCGTTTAAATCGAAAACCCCAAAAACATTTGTTTTTCTGCTCGTCTATCTTTTAATTTCAAATTCAAACCAATTTCAAAACCCTGTACAAAGTCCAGATCTAATCGATTTGAAAACCGATTGCGATTCGAGAACACAGTCTCTGTGGGTTCGATATCTTTTATTACTTGACGGCAATCCGGTACACTTGCCGGAATCGCACGAGCGCGCGTGCATGTGCGCGACATCAAGTTTTTGGCGCCGTTGCCGGGGACTGTGCCTTTTCGAATCTCAATTCAAATTTTGAATTGATTTTTCTGGACCTTTTCTTTTTATTTGATTTTTATTTCTGAAATATTAAAAAAAAATCAAAAAAATAAAAAATTTCTTTTCCTTCTATTGTATCCATCTCTCTGTGTGTTATATGCAAAGATCCCTCAGTCTTGGGAGCCTTAGTGAGATTGATCCGGAGATCGAGAGGACCTTCCACCGACGTAGAAGACTACAAAGAGAGGAAGAAAGGTTGAGTCCCGTTCCACTCATGGCGAATCAACCGGATACAAAACCTTTGAAGGACTACGCAGCCCCAAATGCGAGAGGTTTGCGAACTGGGATTGCAAGGCCAGAGATTGAGGCGGAAAACTATACCATACCGCCCATGCTAATCAACATGATTAGGCAACATCAATTCGGAGGATTGCCTTCGGAGGACCCGACCGATCCCATAGAGACATTTTTAGAGTTCACCGATGCAATCCGGATTCATGGAGCCTCGGTCGATGTTGTGCGTTTGAGATTGTTCCCCTCATCTCTCACTGGAAAGGCGAAGGCCTGGCTTAAGCAAATCCCAGCTAACACTTTGACTACTTGGGACCAATTGGAGCAGGCGTTCTTGGAGAAATTCTTCCCTCCATCCAAGATGGCCTACATAAGGACCCAGATCACCGGCTTCTTCCAAAAAGACGGAGAATCATTATCGGAAGCCTGGGATCGTTACAAAGGACTGCTGGAGTCGTGCCCACATCACGGACTCGAGAGGTGGTTAATAGTGCACACCTTCTATAACGGATTAGACTACTCTTCGAAGGTGTCACTAGATTCTGCAGCCGGTGGAGCATTTATGAATAGGCCTCTCACTGAGGCATTCAACATCATTGAGAATGTCGCCACCAACTACCACCAATGGGGATCCGAAAGAGGTAATAACCCGAACAAGATTTCGGGGGGTAAGTTTGAAGTAAGTAGCATTGATCTGATTATTTCTAAATTTGACTCACTAAATAAACGATTAGATAAGATTGAAAGAGCTAATGTGAGTGCAATAGGTGCTACTAACACTATTTGTGAGATTTGTGGAATGCAGGGACATGATATGATGGGATGCCCACATGGATCCGGCGCTTCGGGTGAACAAGTGAATTCTTGTAACAACTACTATGATACGAACCCGAAGCTGCCCAACTATGCTCCCCCAAATCCCTACAACCAAAGAAGGAACAACCCTTACCTCTCCTACGGCAACTACAGCAACACGCTTAATCATGAGTTCCAAGAGGGTCAAGGTAATAAGAGAGCAGCACCGGGGTATCCTCAGGTACAAAGATCTAAACTCGAGACTTTATTTGAAAGTTTTGTTGAAACTCAGACAAAACAGAATGAGGAGTTTAGACAACAAGGAAGGGCAGTTAGTGAGGCAATAAAGGATCTAGCATCTAAGGTAGACAACCTAGCAACTCATAACAAGATGCTAGAAACCCAGATTGCCCAACAAGCCATCACGTACTCGAGACCTAAGGGTACATTCCCGGGGCAACCCGAAGCAAATCCCAATGAGCATTGCAATGTCATACACTTGAGGGATGATAAGCTTGGGGTGGGGGTAGCTGAAATGGACGTGGAACCGGAGGAGGACACGAGCGAAAAAGAAGAGCCAGAACCGAAGTATGTCCCTCCACCACCGTACCAACCCCCGATACCTTTCCCACAAAGGTTGGTCAGGAAAAAGCAAGTAGATGTGGAGACTAAAATGCCTACTAAACTGAAAGACCCAAGTAGTTTCTCCATCTCTTGCTCGATTGAAAAAGTGCAAATAGACCGAGCCTTGTGTGACTTAGGGGCTAGTGCAAGCTTGATGCCCCTCACTATCATGGAAAGGTTGGAAATCAAAAAGTTGAGTCCGTTCAAATTCTCCTTACAATTTGTGGATGGCTCAACTAGGACTCCTCTAGGCATACTAGAGAATGTCCCTGTGAAGGTAGGGAAATTCTTCATCCCTACCGACTTCCTGGTATTAGACATGAAAGGGAATTCTGAATTCCCCATCATTTTAGGAAGGCCATTCTTGGCAACTGCTGGAGCAGTAATAGACGTAAGGAATGGGAAGCTCTCTCTAACTGTAGAGGAAGGTAGGATCGATTTTCAATTGACTAACTCTTATAACAACCCTCCTTTTGAGAGCCATGTGTGCCGAATTGATACAACGTCTCCAGTGGTAAAAGAAGAACTGAACATGGAAGCAACTCCGAAGGTATGCAAGGCTAATGATGCACCCAGCAGTGATGTAGTTGGAGTTGCTATCCATGCAGAAACAAAACTTCCGCCGGAAGAAAGGAAGGCTAGGAAGCTCCTAGAGAAAAGAGCAAAACGGAAGCGTTATTGGCCGTATGAGCAGAAACGGCTATTTGAAGGAGTTCCTTGGAAGAGAAGTGTGCCTGCACTTCTACGCCCAGCCGACCCTGGTTGATTTAAGGAAGTATGGTCAAGCTTAAGACCATAAATAAGCGCTTCTTGGGAGGCAACCCAAGTTTTTATTTCCCTTTTTCCTTTTGTTTTTGAATTCACCTCTTGAATAATTTGAGAAGATCAAGAGGCAAAAATATCATTAATAGGTTTGTCTAGTGTTTTCAGGTTGAGAAAGAGAAGAATAGCATAAAAAAATAAAGTCAGAGGCCATCACGCCCTGGCCGTGACAGTGGTCACGGCCGTGATGAACTAAACAAGAGCACAGAAAGGATCACGGCCTAGCCGTGACAACCATCACGGGCGTGATGAGTAGGATGCCAAGGCCAGAGAGCATCACGGCCTAGCCGTGATGTAGATCACGG
The DNA here is from genome assembly GCA_030762895.1 of Sophora flavescens. NCBI lineage: Eukaryota > Viridiplantae > Streptophyta > Magnoliopsida > Fabales > Fabaceae > Sophora > Sophora flavescens. Next base: position 49,485,206 of record CM061063.1, read on the forward strand.
CCTAGCTGTGATGTAGATCACGGCCGTGACAGGGCAACTCCTGAGGACCAGAAACGATCACGACCTACCCGTGATGAGCCTCACGGCCGTGATGAAATTTCTACCCAAGTTTTGACTAGAATGTGAGCCAACACCCGCTACCGATTTGGTAAGTTGTTCCAATTTTTCTCCTCTCTCCGACTTGATTATTTACATTGGAGACAATGTAAGTAATCAAGCTTGGGGTAGGGGTATTTATTTTTGCATTTGCATTGTTGCATTCATATTGCATTCACATAGGCATGGATTGGTATGATCACATTCTCTAGATTGCCCCTCACTTAGAACATGCATCCGATTGTGAGAACTTGGAGCCAAATGAATTGAGATAGTGAATTTTGAACCCAATTTTTCATTATTCTTGTGATATGGCTAAAAATAAAAATTCTTGAGATAGTCATTTGATAGTTGATAATTAGCATGTGGTTCCTTAGACTTGTGTACCTCACTGATTTTTGAACTACTAAATGTAAGATTTTGAGCCAAAAGGGGTATCCACTAAATCTACCCCATTTCTTGTGATAGAGTGTTGTAATTCCTCTTGGACTGTATTTTCTAGAACTTGACTTGAAACCATTTCAAAACTTAAAAATTTTTGAGAACATTTTTGGAAATGATTGAGGCACTAGGTATTTTTCTGGCCTCCCGAGCTTTGAATGATAAATGCTACCCCTTAGTTGCCCAATTTTGAGCCTAAAGATAAAATACTTTTCTTGGTACCATGAATTACTTTGATAAATAATGCTTGGTATGGCACCTTTTAAAGTATTACAAAAAGGGTAATTGGTAGTTGGAAAAAGTATGGGATGAAAAGTTAGAAAGTAATTTCTCTTGAGCTATAAATCTCCCCTTCTCCAAACAAATAAAAATGAAATAAACAGAAAAAAATGGAGAAGGGGATGACAAAGAAAGTGAGAAATGAAAAGAAAAAGAAAAAATATATATATATATATATATATATATATATATATATATATATATATATATATATATATAATAGAAGGAAGAAAGGTGGAAAAGTAAACCAAAGCCCAAAAAGGGGTATTTTAGAAGGTGTCATACTTTGTAATGTTTGATAATCTGTCTAGCCTTCTTGAAATTCCCTTTTCCTTGATTTTCCCACCTTACAATAAATCCCATGGCCACATTACAACCAAAGGAAAAGACCTCTTGATTCTTAAGTGTTTTCATAAATAAAGTAGAGATTTGGTTAATAGTCAAGCCTATGGTAAAATACTTTCCTTGAGGAAATGGAGTGAATTGTCATAAACCCTAAAACACTTGAGTGAGGTGAGATGAGTGCCCAAATCAGTGAGGACATGAACTTGAAAAAAACCTAAGCTTCTAATTGGACTAGAATTGATTGTCTCTTAAGTGCTTATTGAATATGCCTATCACTTGGATTAGCTTCTAGGGTTTTTGGTTCACTATCCATGCTTTGATTGAATTATCTTATGGCCTGAGTAATTGCTTGAGGACAAGCAAAGTTTTAAGCTTGGGGTGATTTGATGAGTGTGATTCCACCTCATCTTTGTCTATCATTTTGCATGCATTTTCATGTAGTATAGGCATATTTTTATTAGATTTTAGGTTAATTTTCCTTTGGAACGGGTAAGGCGGTTTTCGTGTGTTGTTTTGCAGATATCAAGGGTAAATTGCTCAAGATCAACCATGATGAAGTTTGGATGAAGATGGAGCTTTAAAACTGAAGAAAATGAGCCAAACAGAGTCCATCACGGCCTAGCCGTGATGCCCATCACGGCCATGATCGAGCAAAAACTGAAAAAGAAGAAAGGCTGAAGTCAGAGTCTGTCACGGCCTGGCCGTGATAGCCATCACGGCCGTGACCCAAAACCACCACAAGTCAGAGCACATCACGGCCCAGCCGTGAAATTCATCACGGGCCATGAAGCAGAGGGCTCGCCATCACGACCGTGATGGCCATCACGGCCAGGCCGTGACGGTCTCTGCCTCTGCCAATTCTGGAAAATTCAATTTCTCGCGACGCGAGATATGTCTCGCGACGCGAGCCCTCTGCTTCATGGCCCGTGATGAATTTCACAGCTGGGCCGTGATGTGCTCTGACTTGTGGTGGTTTTGGGTCACGGCCGTGATGGCTATCACGGCCAGGCCGTGACAGACTCTGACTTCAGCATTTCTTCTTTTTCAGTTTTTGCTCGATCATGGCCGTGATGGGCATCACGGCTAGGCCGTGATGGACTCTGTTTGGCTCATTTTCTTCAGTTTTAAAGCTCCATCTTCATCCAAACTTCATCATGGTTGATCTTGAGCAATTTACCCTTGATATCTGCAAAACAACACACGAAAACCGCCATACCCGTTCCAAAGGAAAATTAACCTAAAATCTAATAAAAATATGCCTATACTACATGAAAATGCATGCAAAATGATAGACAAAGATGAGGTGGAATCACACTCATCAAGCGACAACTCGAGTATCGTCTCACAAGAACTCTTAGATTGTTATTCACTTCAAAAATCAGTTTGGGGGGGGGGGGGGGGTCAGATTTGAAGGATTCAATTAAAAGAAAACAATGTAATTGAGGAAATAGTGATTATCAATATATTGAAACGATTAATCTACTGTTCTCAGTTTCCCACTATCATCGATTCATATAATTCCCATGCCCTAAGCGGGTTCTAATCCCTTTTCGATTGTAGCAACAATTAACAAGCGAAATTGACACTACACGATATATGTTCCTAATTCCCGAATTAAGCAAACGGGGTGAAGCCCTCGTGAATTAAGCAAACACGATTGAACACAAGCGAATTAAGCAAACACGATTAGATATAGGAACATAACATCACCGAAATAAATCAATATTAATTCCATATAATCCTGAATTAAGCAAACAGAACATACAACATAGTGTTGAAAGGAAGAAGCAAAATAATCTGGGAATTACAGAATATCAAGTGTCGGCGGAACCCGATTACAGCAGATTAATCCAAGGGAATTAGTTATCCATCACAAAAATGACAACAACCTAAAAGTATAGTGTAAAACAGTGAAAACTGGATGAAATTTTGTGTCTGCTGCGTTCCTATTTATAAAGAGGTCGCGAGTCACGGCCGTGATGGCCGTCACGGCCAGTCATGACCGCTTCTGTCAAGGGCGCGCATTCAAATTCTGGTCCGTCACGGCCGTGATACCTATCACGGCCAGGTCGTGATCGCTTCTATCCATGGGTGCTGATCTGTCACGGTCGTGACCTTCATCACGGTTGAGCCATGATCAATTCTGACTTCCTGTGTCCTCTCATCACGCCCGTGATGGATATCACGGCTGGGCCGTGATGCTTTCTGACTTTCATGGTTTTCTCATCACGCCCGTGATGTGGATCACGGCTGGGCCGTGATCCTTTCTGTCTTCCATAGGTAGCTCATCACGGTCGTGACCAATGTCACCGTCTGGGCGTGATGGCTTCTGCTTCAGGTGTCCTTCCCTTTTTGCTCTTCTTATTATCCTGAAAACATGAAATAGCAGTAAGTGCTTTATTTGACTCAAAATCAACTAAAATACCCTAAAACTACTTAAGAGACTCAAAATGCTGCTTGAGGACAATTACATCCAAATTTGGACGGAAAAGAGATTAAACTCGAATAAAACCATGGTCTTACTAGTTAAAAACTAGGTGAGACAGAGGCTGATCAAAGAAAAAGTCAGAATGTGTCAAAATCCGCATCAAGCGATAGATGAAGTTGGTTTTGGATGGATGGGTTGGTAGTGAAGCAATAAGTTCTGAGAGTGGCATATGTTGGCCATACTTGTGTATTACATCTGGTATGCACAAGTCAATTGCACATTTAAGGGACATAGAGTTTATGAAGCTAAAAGTGTGATGCAATATGTGGGTATGAACTTGAAGCAGTTTAGCAGCAGGCTCTTGCTTGACTCAAAATCAACTAAAATACCCTAAAACTACTTAAGAGACTCAAAATACTGCTTGAGGACAATTACATCCAAATTTGGGCGGAAACGAGATTAAACTCGAATAAAACCATGGTTTTACTAGTTAAAAACTAGGTGAGCCAGAGGCTGATCAAAATACCCCAAACTCAAACCTTGCTTGTCCCCAAGCAAACTAAAACTCAAAAAGGACTCAAACTTGGCAAGCTTAAAGGATTTAATAAATTCCGCACAAATTTCACGCAATCACAACAAAACAATTTTTTCTTCAATGTCCCCCCCCCCCTTTTGCAACAATGTAACCCCCACATTCATTTACTTTAAAACATTGAGAATTCCATCATTCATGCAATCATTAATCTAAGTTGAGGATCCAAGTTACACACAAAAGGGAGATCACCAAATTCAAACAATCGCCTTCCTCACAAGGGCATTTAATGTTTCACTCATTCGCTCAGTTCGTCTAGGCTATGAATTTTTCACTCAATTTCACATTTCAAGATCACTTCCCATGAATTTGATTTTCATCTCAATCAAGGTTCCCACGAAAACATGCATGCAACATCAAAAGGTCTTTTAAAGGTTGTAATGGGGCCTGGCTAAGGGTAGGATATTCAAAGGTACTAGGCTTAAGTCCATAGGAACTAAGAGAGCATGAGCATTTTTATATATTGAATTCCCACTCAAGTTCCTTTTTCCATTCTTCTTTTTGCCTTGGGTGACTACAACCTTTTTCTTTCAATACCTTTTTTTGACATTTTTGTTCTTTTCTTCTTTTCTCTTTTTTTTTTCTCTTTGCCTTTGGCTCCAACCTTTATTTTATTTTATTTTTCTCAATCCCAAACAACACATCATATCCTGATAGCCGCCCCAAACTTAGTTTCTTGCAACCCTTCTCTTGCTAAGCTTCCATGCTCTCCTAATCCTAAGATCGGGTTAACATGGTTTTTCCAGATTTTTGGCTTGTAACATAGGGTCATCAAGAAACAATAGGCTAATTAGGCTCAATGTGGCTAACTAGGGAACATGCATTAGGGATTGGTTCAATTTAGGCCAAGTAGCTAATTCAAAGAAAATTGCCTAAATCATTTGATGCAAACACATAGACATGCAAACCATGAAGAGATTCAAGCAAATTCGGGAAAGTGCAGCTCAAAAGTGATTCACACAGTTAAAAAACATGTTGGAGGCTCAAATCCTCACCTGGACATTTTTCGCAAATTGTTTGACCGAGATTCAATCCCTAGTGTGTGCATCCCTTCACCCCAAACTTATCATAAATCATGCAATCACAATGAAATATCTCAAAGTTTAATTTTCAATTTTTCAAATGGGGATCAATTTTAAAATTTCAAGACCTACGGGGAAATCATCAAAAATCAACATATATCATGCAGTATATCTATGCAAATTCAACAAAACCCAATCAAGCTTGCGGACACAAGACTCACACACAAACGACTCAAAGCAACACAAATAAAACAAAACAAATGGTTCCCTCCCCCACACTTAAAACATACATTGTCCTCAATGAAAGAACATAAATATAAAATCAGAGTGAGGGAAAGGAGAAGGTGCTCCCTAATCAAGTTGCAGTGTAGGTGGGCTCTCCCAAGGAGAGCTCCTCAACAGTAGCATCTTCAGGCACTGAGCTCTCATGGAATAGCTTCAAGCGCTGCCCGTTAACCTTGAAAACCTTGTTGCTACCTGCACTTTTTATTTCAACTGCACCATGAGGGAAAACATCAGTGACAACAAATGGGCCAACCCACTTGGATCGAAGTTTCCCAATCATCACTTTCAGGCGGGAGTTAAACAATAAAACCTGTTGGCCCACAGAGAATTCCTTCCTAGAGATCATCTTATCATGGAAGTGCTTAGTTTCCTCTTTGTAAATCCGAGAGCTTTCATAGGCCTCCAACCTAAGCTCTTCAAGATGCTGCAATTGGAGTTTCCTTTTAATACCTGCTTTTTGCATTTCCAAGTTGCAGCTTTTGACCGCCCAATAAGCACGGTGCTCAACTTCCACAGGCAGATGACACGCCTTACCGAACACAAGTCTATAGGGGGACATCCCTATTGGTGTCTTAAAAGCTGTTCTTTGAGCCCAAAGTGCGTCTTCTAGACGGCGGCTCCAGTCCCTCCTACTTGGCTGCACCACTTTCTCTAAGATCTGTTTGATCTCCCTGTTTGAGATCTCAGCCTGCCCATTAGTTTGGGGATGGTATGCAGTGGAGACCCTGTGCACAACTCCATACTTCCGGAGTAAAGCTTCCATGGTGCGGTTGCAGAAATGAGTGCCTTGGTCACTTATGATAGCACGAGGTATGCCGAACCTGCAAAAAATATTGGACCTGACAAAATTTGCAACAACCTTGGAATCATTAGTCCTGATGGGGATAGCTTCCACCCACTTTGAAACTTAGTCAACAGCCAGTAAAATATAGAGAAAACCAAAAGATGCAGGGAAAGGACCCATAAAGTCAATTCCCCACACATCAAACACCTCACAGAAAAGCATAGGTTCTTTGAGGCATTTCACTCTTACGAGTGATGGTCAGACCTCTTTGTCCGACACTTTACAAGTCCGGTAAACCTCATAAGCATCCCTAAAAATGGTGGGCCAGTAAAAACCTGAATCTAGGACTTTTCTTGCAGTCCTTTGTGGCCCAAAGTGTCCCCCTACTTGAGAAGCATGAGAAAAGTGCAAAATAGACTCAATCTCATAGTTGGGGACACATCTCCTGATTACCTGATCACTGCCAAACTTCCAAAGATATGGATCATCCCAGACATAGTATTTGGCATCACTCCTGAGTTTGTGAATTTGCGTCCTAGCTAGTTGCACCTGTTGGAAAAACACTAGCAACAAGATAGTTAACAATATCAGCAAACCAAGGAGTTACCCCATGCAACTGTAAAAGCTGCTCATCAGGAAAGTCATCCTGGATGGGATAAGGATTTTCATCCCCTTCTAATCTGCTCAAGTGATCAGCCACCAAGTTCTCAGCTCCACTATTGTCCTTAATCTCCACATCAAACTCTTGGAGCAACAACATCCACCGAATCAATCTCGGTTTTGCTTCTGGTTTCTTCAGCAAGTACTTTAGAGCTGCATGGTCAGTGAAAACAACAATCATGGAACCTAGAAAATATGATCTAAATTTATCAAGAGCAAAAACAATGGCTAGAAGTTCCTATTGGACGAATCTGGGCAAGTATACCCAGTCGTGCAAGTAATACGGTGGTGAGACTGTTTTATCGTTCCCACGAGGACTGCGACAAGTACTAGCACGTACCAATGCAACTACTATCTAAGCGATTATTGGATTGAAGAGAGTTCTATACTAATTATCAAACCCACAAAAGTAAAAATAAACAGAATAAGAAAAACAAACTCTTTTTGTAATTTTCTCAAACACTTGGAAGGCAATAAAAGAATGTTTTCAAATATGAATAAAGATGTTGGGATTAGGTTCACTAAACTTCATCCCCATGCAATGAAATGACTAATAAATAGTTTCTACTTCAAATATGACAATCAATCCACTAGATTACTCAAGCTTTAATTCCTCGGATGACAAGAGCCTAAATCCACTAATAGACCCTAATTCCTTAGGTGGCCTAGATTAGTGAATTCGCATTAAGATTAAGGATCATGTGATTGCTAATAAACCTAGTTCTATTCCCAGATACCAGATTTACTAGGTGATTAATTTCAGTTCCGGTTCTAATACGAATTTTCCAATTGCATATCAAAACACTAATCAAGTCATGGGGGTGCTAGCCACAACAAGCATTAAGCACAGAAAATCAATCACTCAATAAAGAAGTAGAAACCATATTACAAGATCAAGTCATATACATGAGAATTCAGAAATAGCTACCCTAACCCCAACAATGGGAGTTTAGCTACACATCATCAAAGTAAAAGGGAAAAGAAAATATACTAAGATGAAGGAAGCGAAGAACTCCATGGAAGGATGCACCCAGCCACCACAGCAGCAGAAATTGTGTCTTCTAGGGTTTCTTGGTCGCCTCCTCTCCTCCCAATCCAATCTCCCCACAATTCTGCCCTAAAACAGCTTATAACAGGGGTTCTGGGTTTGCGCGCTCGCGGGGCGAGACGTAGCTCGCGAGGTGAATATTAAAAATCTGGTCTTCAGAGAATTGATCTCTCGCGAGGCGAGAGTGGCTCGCGAGGCGAGACACTTAGGGTCTTCTCAGATACACCCGTGATGAGTATCAGGGACTGGGCGTGATGGCTTCTGGTCCTCAGGCTCGCGAGGCGAGAAATGGTTCGCGGGGCGAGACAGAAATGGTTGCATTCTCTGGCACAGTCAGCCTTTAGGCTCGCGAGGCGAGACAGAAAGGATGACATTCTACTGTTTCTGGCTGTCTTCAGTCTCGCGAGGCGAGTAACCTCTCGCGAGGCGAGCATTCCCAGAATTGAATTCTCCACTGTTTCTTCATTCCCTTGACTCTAAGTTAACCAGATTTTTCATTGATTCCTGCAAAACAATATACAAAACCACCTTATACGTTCCAAAGGAAAAACTAACTAAAATCAAATAAAGAATGCCTAATCTATATGAAAAATGCATCCAAAAGTGTACAAGAAACATGATGTAAAATCACACTATCAGTTCCTTTTCAGTAGTGGTGTAATTAGCCTGTGCAGCATCTAAAGTCCTAGAAGCATAGTAAATCACATGGGCAACCTTGCCCACCTTTTGTGTAAGGACCGCCCCCACAACATAGTTAGAAGCATCACACATAAGCTCAAAAGGGAGGGTCCAGTCAGGAGGCTGGATGATGGGAGTGGAGGTCAATGCCTTCTTCAAGAAATCAAATGCCTTCTTGCAGTTGTCATCAAAGTTGAAAGTGGCATCATTCTTCAGCAGGTTGGACAGAGGAAGGGTTATCTTGCTGAAATCCCTTATGAAGCACCTGTAGAAACCCGCATGACCAAGAAAAGAACGAATCTCGCGAACGCAAGATGGGTAAGGCAGTGTAGAAATCACATCAATCTTAGCAGGATCTACTGAAATACCATTTTCAGAAATAATATGCCCCAAAACAATCCCCTGTTCAACCATAAAATGGCATTTTTCATAGTTCAAAACAAGGTCAGTTTCAATGCATCTTTCCAAAACCAAGTTCAGACTATGCAAGCATGCATCAAATGAGGAACCATAAACAGTAAAATCATCCATGAACACTTCCATGCAATTCTCAATATACTCAGTAAAAATACTAATCATGCATCTCTGGAATGTGCCAGGAGTATTGCAAAGACCAAATGGCATCCTCCTGTAAGCAAATGTGCCGAAGGGGCACGTGAAAGTAGTTTTTTCCTGATCCTCTGGTGCAATGTGGATTTGGAAGTAACCTGAAAAACCATCAAGAAAACAGTAATGTGATTTACCTACTAGCCGTTCAAGCATCTGATCAATGAACAGCAAAGGAAAGTGATCCTTTCTAGTAGCCTGGTTCAATCTCCTGTAGTCAATGCAGACTCTCCAGCTATTCTGGACTCTAGTGGGAACAAGTTCATTGTTTTCATTTTTCACCACTATGAGTCCAGACTTCTTAGGCACAACTTGCACTGGGCTCACCCAATTACTGTCAGAGATAGGATATATGATACCCGCATGCAAGAGTTTTGTTACCTCCTTCTTCACAACATCAAGAATCAAGGGATTGAGCCGCCTTTGGGGCTGCCTAACTGTTTTAGCCCCATCCTCCAACAGAATCCTATGCATACACCTGGAGGGGCTAATACCTGGTATGTCATCCAAGGTCCACCCAATCGCCTTCTTATGCTTCTTCAAAACCTCCAAGAGCTTAGCTCCCTGATCAGCATCAAGGCTAGAGGAAATTATGACCGGAAGTTTTTCATTCCTCTCCAAATAAGCATACTTCAGATTTCCAGGAAGTGCCTTAAGCTCTAGGGAGGGTGGCTGCTCAATAGATGGTACGTTTAGGGCAGCCGTACTGTCAAGAACTTCAGCTGAACAAACAGCTTCATCCATACTGTCACCCTCCAAAGCAGCATCAATCCCAAAACAAACAGCACAAGGGTCAGTGTGAGTGCAATCAGCACATGAGTAGACATCATCAAAACCAGAAATGGATAGGAAATCAGCAGCTGCAACCAAATCATCATAAGTTTCATCAACAATTTCAGTGAGTAGCTCTATTCGAAAAATAGAGTGCTCTTCCAAGGGATGCTTCATGGCATCGAAAATGTTGAATTTTGCCACAATGTCACCAAACTCCATGGACATGGTTCCATCGTGAACATCAATCTTTGTCTTCGCCGTTTTCATAAATGGCCTGCCCAGAATGATTGGTGATCTGCTAGAATCTGTTTCCCCTGCCATGTCCAGGATGTAAAAATCAGCAGGGAAAATCAAGTCATCAACTTGCACCAGCACATCTTCTACCACTCCAATGGGGCGAGAATTGGTCCTGTTTGCTAACTGGATAGTGAGACCTGTATGTTGCAAAGGACCAAGATCAAGATTGTTGAAGACCGAAGTAGGCATGACATTAATAGAAGCTCATAAATCCAACATGCAATTGTCGAATTTACTGTCCCCAATGGTGCATGGAATGGCAAAAGTCCCCGGATCCTTCCATTTCTGTGGCATTGCCTGAGTGAGGGCCGAAACAGTAACCTTTTCAGATGCAGGCTTAGGTTGAATGAGGGCTGAAACATTTCGCCCCAAATTGACTCTCTCATTTCCCCTCAACCTCCTCTTGTGTGTGCACAAATCCTTCAGAAACTTTGCATACTTTGGAACCTGCTTAATCACATCAAGAAGCGGGATGTTCACTGCCACTTTTCTGAACACATCTAGAATCTCCCTCTCCTTGTCTTCCCCATCAATCTTCTTATTTTTCAGCACTCTTTGCGGGAAGGGGGTCGGTGGCACATAATCTTTCTCAGCTTCAACAGCAACAGAAGGTTCAGGTGTTACCTCAATAGTTTCTTTATACTTTTCAAGGGCTGCCTCTACAACTTTCCCAGACCTCAAAGAAATCGCACTCACATTAGGATTTGGAGCATTAGGATTCACCACTGTTTGTGTAGGGAGTTGGTTCGATCCTTGAGCTTGCTGCATGGCATTCATCGAAGTGGCAAGCTGTCCAATCTGTGTCTGCAAAGTATGAATACTAGCATCCGTTCATTCTTTGAAACTGTCCAATCTGTGTCTGCAAGGTCTGAAACTGGAGATTTTGTGCAGTCATTTACTTGAACAGGTCCTCTAGTGAAGGTCCAGAAGGTGCAGAGGTGGTCACTTGGGGAGAATTCTGTAGTGGTGCCAGCGGTAACATTGGTTGTTGCTGTTGTGCAGATGAGTTCCCATACCGAAGGTTTGGATGATTCCTCTAGTTGGGGTGGTACTTATTTGTGGAAAGGTCAGGAATGTCGTACCGGTTCTGATTGTTGCCTTGATTGTAAAGATTGGCTGCATAAGCTTGAGGCAAATCAGTGACTGACTCATCTTTCAGAATGGGGCATGCATCGGTCAGGTGCTCAGGAGAGGTGCAAATGCCACACAACCTTGCTGGCTGAACCTTATCCATTGCCAACTGCTTCACCAAAGAAGTGAGCTCATCAAGTCTGCTCTCAAGGGCCTTGTTGGAAGAAGAAACTTGGACCTCATTCACTCCCCTTGTCTCGGCAGAATTGCTTCTAGTTGTGAACTGCTGGGAGTTGGGTGACATGTTCTCAATCAATTTCTTGGTAGCGGCTGGGGTCTTATCAACAAGTGCTCCCCCACTAGCAGCATCCAAAATATTTCTATCCATCGGTAGCAACCCCTCATAAAAGTATTTAATAAGGAGCTGCTCGGAAATCTGGTGCCGAGGGCAACTGGACACTAGCTTCTTGAATCTCTCCCAGTACTCAGCCAATGGTTCATTGCCCTGTCTAATACCACATATCTCCTTCCTGATTGATGCAGCTCTAGAGGAAGGAAAGTACCTTTCTAAGAAGACCTTCTTCAAATCATTCCAGGTTGTAACAGAGTTTGGCTCAAGGTAGTATAACCAATCCTTCTCAGCACCTTGCAGTGAGAATGGGAAGGCTCTCAGCTTGATTTGGTCTTCAGTTACTCCTTCCGGTTTCAAAGGTTTAGAGCAGACAACCTGGAATTCCTTCAGATGCTTGTGTGGATCCTCACCTGCAAGACCACTAAACCTTGGCAACAAGTGTATTAAACCAGATTTTAGTTCAAAAGGGGCAACAACATCAGCATACTCAATACACAAACCATTATAATTAACATCAGGGGCAGCAAGTCGTCTTACTGTTGTTGGATCAGCCATGTTATCAATTTCATGAGCTGAATCAGAATCGCTCTGGGTTGGTGAACTAGTGCTAGCCTGAAGTGCTATGCAGCGTGGGTGCAAAGTTCTTTCAATTTCGTGGATCAAATTCTAACAAGTCGAGCAACCAGACCTAGTAGCCATAACTAATTAAGCAGAAAATCAAGAACGAAAAATGAGAAAATAACAACAAGAGTCCCCGGCAACGGTGCCAATTTTTGACACGTTGTCGCACGTGCGTCAAAAAGAACGGGTGGTTTGTAAAGACTATAGTCAGGGAGCGACAACTCGAGTATCGTCTCACAATGACTCTTGGATTGTTATTCACTTCAAAAATCAGTTTTGGGGGGGGGGGGGGGGGGGGTTGAGATTTGAAGGATTCAATTAAAAGAAAAAATGCAATGGAGGAAATAGTGATTATCAATATATTGAAACGATTAATCTACTGTTCTCGGTTTCCCACTATCATTGATTCATATAATTCCCATGCCCTAATCGGATTCTAATCCCTTTTCGATTGTAGCAACAATTAACAAGCAAAATTGGCACTACACGATATATGTTCCTAATTCCCGAATTAAGTAAACGGGGTGAAGCCCTCGTGAATTAAGCAAACACGATTGAACACACGCGAATTAAGCAAACGCGATTAGATATAGGAACATAACATCACCGAAATAAATCAATATTAATTCCATATAATCTTGAATTAAGCAAACAGAACATACATCATAGTATTGAAAGGAAGAAGCAAAATAATCCAGGAATTACAGAATCTCAAGTGTCAGTGGAACCCGATTATAGAAGATTAATCCAAGGGAATTAGTTCTCCATCACAGAAATGACAACAACCTAAAAGTATAGTGTAAAACAGTGAAAACTGGATGAAATTAGTGTCTGCTGCGTTCCTATTTATAAAGAGGTCGCGAGTCACGGCCGTGATGGCCGTCACGGCTAGGCCGTGACCGCTTCTGTCAAGGGCGTGCATTCAAATTCTGGTCCGTCATGGCCGTGATACCTATCACGGCCTGGCCATGATCGCTTCTGTCCATGGGTGCTGATCTGTCACGGCCGTGACCTTCATCACGGCTGAGCCGTGATCAATTATGACTTCCTGTGTCTTCTCATCACGCCCGTGATGAATATCACGCCCATTATGGATATCACAGCTGGGCCGTGATGCTTTCTGACTTTCATGGTTTTCTCATCATGCTCGTGATGTGTATCACAGGTGGGCCGTGATCCTTTCTGTCTTCCATAGGTAGCTCATCACGGTCGTGACCAGTGTCACGGCCTGGGCGTGATGGCTTCTGCTTCAGGTGTCCTTCCCTTTTTACTCTTCTTATTATCCTGAAAACATGAAACAGCAGTAAGTGCTTTATTTGACTCAAAATCAACTAAAATACCCTAAAACTACTTAAGAGACTCAAAATGCTTCTTGAGGACAATTACATCCAAATTTGGACGGAAACGAGATTAAACTCGAATAAAACCATGGTCTTACTAGTTAAAAACTAGGTGAGCCAGAGGCTGATCAGAGAAAAAGCCAGAATGTGTCAAAATCCGCATCAAGCGATAGATGAAGTTGGTTTTGGATGGATGGATTGGTAGTGAAGCAATAAGTTCTGAGAGTGGCATATGTTGGCCATACTTGTGTATTACATCTAGTATGCACAAGTCAATTTCACATTTAAGGGACATAGAGTTTATGAAGCTAAAAGTGTGATGCAATATGTGGGTTTGAACTTGAAGCAGTTTAGCAGCAGGCTCTTCCTTGTGGGATTCCATTGTATTGCTGCCTGAATTACTATACTAGCAAGATTTGTGGTTTGGTATCTCATATTACTTGTGTCCATTTATAGTGCGGGCAAATGTTCTGTATCTTTAATGGATTTCAATGTGTATTTTGTGTATATTGATTATTTGGAAAGATTGAATTAAAAAGATGTGTTGCCTTCAATTTATAGGCAATCAGTTTACATGATAACTAGCAAAAAGATAGTATAACAAACTATCTAATCTTATCCCAACAGAAAAGATAGTAACAGACTAACAAACTTATCAACAATAGAAGAATAACAAAGAATAATCGACATCTTGTTGTTTGGTAGCTACTACTCTGATAACAACAGTAGTAGTCGATTGCTACTATGATATTAATCATATCATCTATTACTCCCCCTCAAGATGGAGTGTGAGGGTTATGAACACCCAACTTGGTTGCTAAATCAGAAAACATCCTGCCACTCAAAGCCTTCGTGAAAATATCAGCTTGTTGTTGCTTTATTGGAATATTTTCAGTGGAGATTGTGCCTGCTTGCAAATGTTCTCTTATAAAATGACAATCAACTTCTATGTGTTTGGTACGCTCATGAAAAATGGGATTGGCTGCTAGATAGAGAGCAGCTTGATTGTCACAATACAAAATTGTAGGTGAGTTATAGTCAACCTGTAGACACCTCAACAAACTTCTCAACCAAATGATTTCACTAGTAGCATGAGTAACGGTCCTGTATTCTAATTCACTGGAAGATATGGATACAATGGATTGTTTCTTGGTTTTCAAAGAAATTGGAGTTGAACCCAGTTTCATCAAATTATCCGAAATGGATATTCGGGTTATTGGGCAAGAAGCCCAGTCTGAATCACAATAGACAACAAGCTGAAGGTTGTTGTCTTTAGGCAATATAATTCCTTGACCTGGTGATGACTTTAAGTAACATAGAACTCTCATAGCATCATCCCAGTGTTCTTGTTGTGGTGTGATGAGTGTGATTTCACCTCATCTTTGTCCATCATTTTGCATGCATTTTCATGTAGTTTAGGCATATTTTTATTAGATTTTAGGTTAATTTTCCTTTGGAACGGGTAAGGCGGTTTTCGTGTGTTGTTTTGCAGATATCAAGGATAAAATGCTCAAGATCAACCATGATGAAGTTTGGATGAAGATGGAGCTTTAAAACTGAAGAAAATGAGCCAAACAGAGCCCATCACGGCCTAGCCGTGATGCCCATCACGGCCATGATCGAGCAAAACTGAAAAAGAACAAAGGTCAAGTCGAGTCATCACGGCCTGGCCGTGATAGCCATCACGGCCGTGACCCAAAACCACCACAAGTCAGAGCACATCACGGCCCAGCCGTGAAATTCATCACGGGCCATGAAAGGAAGGCTCGCGTCGCGAGAAACATTTCGCGTCGCGAGAATGCTGGATTTTGTAAAAGTACCAGAAACAGAGACCGTCACGGCCTGGCCGTGATGGCCATCACGGCCGTGACGCGCATTACTTGGACCTGAAGAAACCGAAATAGATCAGATTTTGAGTTGGTTTGGGACTCTAACTTCCCAATTTCTATAAATAAGGATCAAGGCATCAGAGATTGGAAGGAAGGATCATAGAGAGACATCATCTAGGACACCTTTTGGCTACATTTTAGGATCTCTTCTCCTCTTCTCCTCTCTTCTCTGATTTTTGTATTTTCTATTATGTTGTCAACCCAGCTTGTCATCTCCATGGCAAGACTGGAGTAGTAGTTTGTTTCTAGGGATTGGGGCTCTGCCCAAGTTTTGTAAATGATGTTGATTTGATGTAAAATCGTTGTTGATTTCGTTATTGTTTTAGATCTGATTTCTAGTGTGTTAACCACTCGTAAATTCGGCAACCGCTTATTTGCGTGACGTAGACGTTCTAAGGAGGAACCTAGCGGTGAACTTAGGATTTCTAGTGTGTTTCACTCGTAAAGTCCGGTGGCCGCTTGTTTGTGAGATGTGGATGATCCAAGGAGGAACCTAGCGGTGAACTTAGATTTATTTGCATGACTGAGACATTTTAAGGAGGAACCTAGCGGTGAACTTGGGTGTCGGACCTATAGAAGTCAGACTTGGGACTGAAATCACGAGAGTTAGAAGCCGTCCCTCGAGGAGCAACGAGTTGTCACGGAACGCAAAGGGTCCAATCTGGGATCGACTACCACGAGAGTAGGGGCCGGGTCAATTGGGCACGGCTTTTGTAACCCGAGAGGGAGCTTAAGCTATTAGAGGATAAACTCGCCTTCAAGGCGATTTCGGTAATCAACAAAGGTAAATCAGATTAGCAACATAAACAGCCTCAAAGGTAACCCAAATCCCTAGGAATCCATTTAGATCAAAACCCCAAAAACATTTGTTTTCTGTTCTAATTGTTCTCTGCCCATCTATCTCTTAATTTCAAATTCAAACCTTTTCAAAATATAAAAATCCTTTTAAAACTGTCCAGATTTAACCGATTCGAAAACCGATTGCGATTTGTGAACACAGTCTCTGTGGGTTCGATATCTTTTTTTACTTGACGGCAATCCGGTACACTTGCCGGAATCGCACGAGCGTCGTCGCGTGTCGACGAACGTCACACCATGGTGTCTGCATGAACTGACTTAAAACATACACCAAGTAAGAGATCTTTGGATGAGTGATGGTGAGATAGATGAAACGTACTACTAGCCTATGATATTGAGAAGAATATGAGAATGGGGGCCCGGTTGCCAATGCCAGGTGATGATTCTGCTCCATGGGAAAGGAGGATAGTTTGCAACCAAGCATGCCACACTCATCCAAAATGTCTAAAGTGTATTTTCTTTGACATATAAATAATCCTATTGAGCCTCGCGCCAATACCAAACCAAGAAAGTACTTTAGACTTCCTAGATCCTTCATGTGAAAACAAGTGCTCAAATATTGCTTGAATTTGCTACAAGCATGAGAGTCGTTACTGGCTATGACAAGAACATCTACATAGACTAAAACTGCAAGAAAGATGGAGTCATGTTTATAGACAAAGAGACTGTGATCAGCATGAAATTCTTTGAAGCCATACTCCACCAATGCATGAGAAAGCTTGGAGTACCAATTGCGGGATGCTTGACACAAACCATATAAAGATTTGCATAAGCTGCATACCATTCCTTGTAACATCCCTGGCTGCTTTATGGATTGACGACTGTCCTCACAAACCAACACGGGTCTTTTCAGTGTGCTTTGTCCTCACTCACACGCTTCCCGGGAAAACTTCCCCGGAGGTCGCCCATCCCAAAATTGCTCCAAGTCAAGCTCTCTTAACTGTGGAGTTCTTAAGTGATAGGCTACCGAAAAGAAGATGCATCTTGTTAGTATAGGTAGTACCAATCAATTCATATAAGCCTTCCTCAACTGTATAGTCCCATACCTACATAGTCTCAGGATCCCTCTCATTCGGGTGTATTATCGGTTCATTCATGTGTCCCTCTGCCTAGAAGCCTGCCAGGAGCCGCTCCTTGTCCGTGCCTTCTTGCACCGGCGACCACTCCCCACCCTCGTCGGCACCCGGGTGTTACATGCCCACCAGCTTCCTCTTGGTTCATCCCCGAACCACACCGTACTGGGAGAGGTGCCGCTCTAATACCATTTGCAACATCCCCGGCTGCTTTATGGATTGACGACTGTCCCCACAAACCAACACGGGTCTTTTCAACGTGCTTTGTCCTCACTCACACGCTTCTCGGGAAAACTTCCCAGGAGGTCACCCATCCCATAATTGCTCCAAGTCAAGCTCGCTTAACTGTGGAGTTCTTAAGTGATAGGCTACCGAAAAGAAGATGCATCTTGTTAGTATAGGTAGTACCAATCAACTATATAGTCCCATACCTACATAGTCTCGGGATCCCTCTCATTCGGGTGTGTTATCGGTTCATTCATGTGTCCCTCCGCCTAGAAGCCTGCCGGGAGCCGCTCCTTGTCCGTGCCTTCTTGCACCGGCGACCACTCCCCGCCCTCGTCGGCACCCAGGTGTTACATTCCTTATGTGGGAACACTATATCCATGTGGCACGACCATATAAACTTCATCATCTAGTTCTCCATACAAAAAGGCATTGCTTACGTCCATTTGATGAAGCTCCCATCCTTTTGCCACAACTACTGAAAGTAGGCATCTAACAGTAGTCATCTTGGCGACCGGTGTAAAGGTTTCTTTGAAGTCTTCTTCAACTTGAGTGAACCCTTTGGCCACAAGACGTGCTTTATATTTCTCTATCTCAACTGTAGCTTTGTGTTTTACTTTGTACACCCACTTGCATCCTACAGTTTTATGGCCTGGAGGAAGAAATGTCAATTCCCATGTTTGATTATCTTCCAGCGCCTTGATTTCTTGTGTCATGGCATTTCATCATTCAGGATGCTTCACCGCTAGAGCATATGTCTTGGGTTCTTCATGAGACCCAAGTTCTGCAAGATATGCTTCATGTCTTTGTGAAAAATGATCCTAACTTACAAAGTTTGAAAGAGGATAGACCGTACTTGAAGAGGTGCTAGGATTGGATGTCGTGCATGAAGGGTTTACAGTAACTGCATGGCAATAGTAATCTTTGGGATGGGTTGGAGGTTGCCTTGTTCGTGGGACCTGTTCCATTTTGTTTGTTATAACTCGATGCTCCCCTTCACTTTGAGGTTCCAATACCATGTCATTAGGGTTCCCTGTCTCTGTATCGTGGGAAGTATCCCCATTTGTGTCAGTTTCTTGCGAACGCTCCCCCTTATTTGAAACTTGCTGAGTTTCTTCAGGAATTTGCCCACTTTCTTCATGCAATGTAATGCATGGATATCCAGCTTCTTCTTGAAACACAAAAACATTGGGATTTGTTGTTTCCCTTTCGGCTGGAAGTTTGTAAGGAAAAGAATCCTCATAGAAAATCACATCACGTGAAACCAGAAATTCATGCATTTTCAAATTGTAGACTTTCCACCATTTCTAACTCTGTGGATAATCAATGAACATGCATTTTTCTGCTCTCGGTGCAAATTTGTCTTGCTTTTTGGACGAGTTCTTTATATAACATAAACACTCGAAAACCGTCAAGTGATCATAACTTGGTGGCTTTCCATATAGCATCTCATAAGGAGTTGTGCCATTGTTGGCAATGGTGGGAGTCCTATTTATGAGATGAATTGCTACCAACAAGCATTCCCCCCAAAATTTCATGGGAAGATTGGCTTCGAAACGTAATGCCCTTGCCACATTGAGTATGTGCCTGTGCTTTCGTTCTACACATGCGTTTTGTAGGGGTGTTCCTACCCAAGAGGTCTCATGAATTATTCCTTCTCAACGAATATATTTTGGGAAGCTTGAATTTGTGAACTCTGTACCGCGGTCACTCCTTCTTCATATTTATATTAAATTGTATCTTGACCATATTTAAAAAATGTTTGAGCATATCTAAAGTCTCAGTCTTGTGCCTCATTTGATAAACCCACGTTGCTCTTGAATGGTCATCAACGATAGTGAGAAAATAACGTGACCTATTGTGTATAGCAGTTTTATACTTTCCCCATAAATCACAATGTATGAGATGGAAAGGTGCATCAACTTTATTATTGCTAAGATCAAAAGAAAGTCTACATTATTTGGATTTATGACAAATATCACAACATGCTTTCTTATTCAAACTAAAACTTCACTTAACCAAATGAGAAATTTTCTGAAGGGCTTGAAATAAAGGGTGTCCCAATCTTGAGTGCCAAAGGCTAGCCAAATTCTTCTGAACAGCGGTAAAATAAATGCCTTGTGTTGGTCCTTTGAGCATGTAAACCCCTTTATGCAGCTCACCTAATCCAATCATCCTCTTCATGGTCCGGTCCTGCAATACACAACAATGTTCATCATATGTCAGTGTGCAATTTGAATCATGTGTTAACTTATGCACGGAAATTAAATTACCGCTGAATTAAGGTACAAATAAAACATTTTTCAGATTAATATTTGTATCAAGATCAACACATCCCATTCTTTATACTAAAATAGCATTCCTTGTGGGCACTGTTACAAAGAAAGGTTTGTCAATATTGCATACTTCCTTCAAGAGAGAAAGCAAGGGTGTCATGTGGTGTGAAGCCCTACTATCTAACACCCATTCTGTCACTTTCGGTTTCTTGCTATTACCAGCCATGTTTTCATGCACTCCTGCATCATGTATCATGCATTTTCCATGAAGTGTGTATGCTGCCTTTGCTTCTTCTGGACCTTCTTTCTCCTCATCGCCACAAGCCTTGAATGCGCCAGATTGTTGTCCTTGTTTATGTGCTCCATTCCGTGTTCAGCGTGAATTCCAGTTATCTGGATAGTCAATGATCTCGAAGTAATTTGCCTTTATGTGACCCATCTTGCCACATTGATCGCATTTAGGCCGAGGTCCACCACATCCCCACCCTTTGCCACCTCTGGATGAATGAAAGGCTGCTCCATTATCAGTTTTGGCAGCTCTTTCCTTATCTGTTGCAAAACGTGATTCCTTCTTTTGAATGTGGTTGAAAACACACCTAAGGGAGGGAAGTGGTTCTGAGTTAAGGATGGTTGCCTTGATGTGTGAATACTCCTCGCTATCAAGACCTCCAAGAAACAAATGGATGTGGTGATCCTCCTCTCTTTGAGTTAATTGCCTCGAGGCTCCACAGCTACATTCCGGTAAGGAATGAAGTTCATCAAGCTCATCGAAAAGACTCTTGAACTTTGTATAATAATCTGTGATGCTCATGTCGGGTTCCTTCTCCATTATACAGAGCATGTGTCGTAACTGATGAATTCTTGGTGTATTAATTTGTGCAAAACGTTCTTCAATATCGAGCCATATGACCCTTGTTGTTGAGGCATGTGAAATGCTTCCATGCAGGCTTGGATCAACTGCATTTATGACCCATGCCATCTCTATTGAGTCTGCCTTTTCCCATTTCATGTAGTCTTCTGATCTGGTTGCTGGTTTATGGATGGATCCATCTATGAAGCCAAGCTTCATATTTGAACGCATGCCAGTCTTCATTGCACTAGCCCATGTCCTGTAGTTCGATCCATTGAGAGCTCCTCTAATAAGAGGCGTCCGTGGGTTGTCAGAAGAACCAAGGTAGCAGGCTGGATTCTGAGGGAGATTGGATGACAGTTTGTCATCGTTGGAGGCATTGCCCTTCTCCAACTTTTCTTTAGGATCTTCCTTCTCTGATACCATAATGGATTTCAATGTGTATTTTGTGTATATTGATTATCTGGAAAGATTGAATTACAAAGATGTGTTGCCTTCAATTTATAGACAATCAGTTAACATGATAACTAGCTGAAAGATGGTATAAACTATCTAATCTATCCTAACAGAAAAGATAGTAACAGACTAACAAACTTGTCAACAATAGAAGAATAATAGCGAGAATCGATTCATCATTGTTTGGAAGCTACTACTGTGATAACAACAGTAGTAGTCGATTACTACTCTGATATTAATCCTATCATCTATTAATCTTGAAATAAGAAGACAATAAATTATATCTATCTGTTGTAAGTTCTAACTTCTAACTTCTAATTGATTTTGGCTAGCTAGGCATGCATTTTCTTTCTTGAAAAATTTAAGATCCAACTTCACTCTTTTCTTTTCAATCAATAAAATAAATATCGTTATTATATATATAAATAAAAAATTAATTTAAAAGGTTTTATTTTACACAAACAAGTGAAACAACAATAAATTAAATTAAAACATAATCATATGCCAGCACACACACGCAACGATAAGGCCGAGTTCGGTTTAGGTTGATTTATTTCTTTTAATAAATGAAAAAGAAATTAATTAATGATTAATGAATATTTTGACCCCTACAAATAAGGTTTGATTAGATTTTAGTCCCTCCACAACTTTTTCTTTAGTTTTGATTCTTAAACGTCTTAAAAGCTTGGAATTGGTCTATGTCGTTAATTGATGATGTGGCAGATGACATACCACGTCATTAGTATCACATGTTCAAAAAAAATTAATTCTACATGTTTAATTAAATATTTTTATTAATTTTTATATCCATGTAGATTAATACTAATTAAATAATTTTATCATATAATATAATTAAATAATTTTAATAACTTTTGAATTTACATATATTAATTAAAAATAATATTGTTGTACCGAAATTTTTTATTTTAATAAATTAAGTCCACCTGTCAATTAAATACACATGTGGAATTAAAATTTATTATTTTTTTGTCTAGGTGGCATCGATGAGTGACACTCTACCTACCATGTCGTGAGTTAACGACAGGGACTCATTCCAAACTTTTAAAACGTTTAAGGATTAGAATCTAAGAAAAAATTTGTAAGGACTAAAATCAAAATTTGCCTTATTTGCAATACAATGTCCAAAATATACATTAAACCAAAAATCAAAAAAAAAATTGAACATTTTCATAAAATTAGTTTTATCATTTTTTTTTTTTTTTTGGATTAATGTTATCTAGTTTAATTAATTTGAGTATGAAAATCTCCGGTTAAAAGAGCAATATTAGCAACATATTCTCTTTAATAAAAAGTCTATTATTGGACGAATTTCATACGAGACTCTACTGAATAAAGAGTAGACCTGCTTAAATTAGTGAGTTCCATATAAAATTCACTCAATAATAGAAAGTATGTTAAAGAGAGTATAATAAAAAGTATCTTGATAACATTTCTATAATTAAGATGAACAGTTTGAGTGGCATGGATTAGAGTTAATACACTCCCAAAAAACTTTAATTCCATAAGAAAAATCATATATAGTGATGACTTTTATATGTTCAAAAGGAAGGAACCAAAAGGGCTTAATTTTCAAATAGTACATTCGATACTGAGTGCCTGCATTAATTCTGGAAAAAGACACTCTCCATTTTCCAATTTCCCATTCCTCTTCATTTTCAAAATTTTAGGAAAATAATTGTTAATTATATACATGTATGTATTCCTTTCATGCATTTATCATCCCCAAAACTTTAGAAATGAATATATTAATTTTTCATGAGAAATGGAGAGGATCCCCACCCATTAATTCTTTGCAAGTGCAGTTAATAAACTGTTAAAGGTGCAAAGCTTGGGTAAGAGTGGAAGATAGGTGCTTACATCCGATGTGAATGGAGGTGGGAATTGGTTAGGTCATCCGTTGGAGACCTATATGAAGTTTAATTAAAAGGTCGTGCTAAGTTTTTTTTTTAAAGATAAATGTTAATCAGTGCTCTAAGGACATGGTTAAAGAATAAAGAAATAAGAAAATATTTTATTAGGAAATTGTGTATTCAATACATCAAAATTTTAAAAGTTATATATTTCAATAAATAAAGAATTTCTATTTCTTGATTTCTTTGCAAATTCTCTTAGGACACTGCCTAGCAAGTGTAACATCTCGAACTGCTTTACGGATTGATGATTGTCCCCACAAACCAACACATGTCTTTTCAGCGTGTTTTTTTCTCACTCACACACTTCATAGGAAAAACCATCCCATAATTGCTCCAGGTCGAGCACACTTAACTTTAGAGTTCTTAAGGATGCATTTGATTCACTAAAAAGGACAGGACAGACAAAACAATACTGGACAAGTAGATAAGTCACATGACAGCGTTTTGTACCGAACGTTGTTTGGTGGTTGATGTGTGGCACAAGCAATTTTGTGCTAGTTTTAATTTATTTCATACGGCTATGTACCCGACAGAATAATGTAAACTTGCATTAAAGATGTCATACTAAAAGGATGGTCCTTAAGCAGTAGTCTAAAAGCATCAGTCAGCACATACCTTATTTCCAGCTCGTTCTCGGTGACACTGTCGGGAGAAGAAGCCAAAATGTGTCAAAATCCACATCAAGCGGTAGATGAAGTTGGTTTTGGATGGGTGGATTGGTAATACAGTAATGAGTTTTGAGAGTGGCATGGGTTGGCCATACTTATGTATCAAATCCGGTATGCCTAAGTCAATTGCACATTTAAGGGATCGTTAACGCTGGTTTTTGGTTGGTGTCCAAAATCCCTTTGTTACAAATAATTAAAGATCAGACGAGTGTGGGACGAACGAGTTATGCGGTAATCTCGTCAGGATGTGTGTATATATGTCTGCCAAGTATGAATTTGACAAATTAGTCAAATCTAATAAATGCTGGCAAAGACTTAGGTTTTGTATTTTGAAAATATATTTCTAATTTGAAAAGAAAAAGTCAATTTCTTAAACAAAAGATACTTCCTAATTGCATAACTTTTTGTACGTAATATTGAAATGGAAATAACACTAATTTGAAAAGCAATTTGTATAAAGCATGATTAAATGACTACTAAAAATAAAAGAACTTAAATAAAGAACATGAAAGAAATTACTGAAAGTAATGAAGAACATGTAAAGAACTTTAAAAAAAACATAATCAATATTAAAGAACGAGTAAAGAACTTTGAAGGATAAAACCAGTATTGTACTGGGTTATAATACTAAATTGAATTGAAAATGAAAAGGGTGGAGGAAATACTTGAGTGTAATCCGTCAATCTGCTATGTGATCGAGTTATGTAGGATGTGTATCAAGTAACCTCCTAGATAATGAAATAGTTTCTGAAATATTAACTAATTAAGTATGAATACTTGACAGGAAGTAAAACTTAGATTTGAAATGTAAGAACACTACAAATGAAATAATGTAGAAAAGGTAGTTATTTATTAAAGTTGATGAAGAACAATTTCTGAGAAATTGAATAGAAACGAATGAAAATGTTAATTTAAATAAAGGATGTCAAAAACTAGGAACTACTTATAATATTAGATTAAAGGAAAACTTGACAAGCATGAAGTGCAGAAAAGTAATGAAAGTTATAGAAAGAATATGAAGAACATGATGAATAAACTGGAAAGTGTATGAAGAACTTGAAGGAAATGAACCAATATTGTATTGAAATTGAACATTGTATTGATGATAAAAGGGTGGAAGGAATACTTGAGTTAATCCGTCAGTCTGTTGTGTGATCGAGACGTGTAGGATGTTTCAAGTTCCAACCTTTATTACATCGTAGAATCTAGTATTTATAGAAAAAGTAAATAACTTCCTAAAGGTAACTTCCTATCTAAAAGACTGCCACATGTCTTTGGCAGTTCTCTTAAGTTTATACTTAAACTGCTTGTCAAACAACTCTGACAACTGCTCAATTTCTTGAACCGCATCGCGTCAACTTGACTGTCTTCGACGGTCTGGCTGCTTGACGGCTTATCTTGCTGATGCCTTGTCAGCCTTAAAGACTTAACCATTTTCACACTTCTGTACATTTGACAACTCTTCTTAACACTTTGTCGAAATGATGGGTTGTCAATTTATCCTTTCTGTCGGCTAGTATTTTCTTGTTAACTAAGTATAATACTTAGAAAATACCATTCATTATTCTGATTCCTTTGTCAGTCAGTCAAATGCATCCGTCAATAATCAAAAATTTCACTCTTGACAGATGCGCTCTAAGTTTCGCCTTTTTGATGGCTTTGCATGTCTGACATGTCAACTGAAGAACTTTTTGTCAATTTCACACTTGTCAATTCTTCTATAATCTTCTGAATTTGACGTTCTTCTTTATGTACATTCTTCTGTCAACTTTATTCCAGTCGACTTTGAACTTGGTCAATTTTCCTCTCTTCGATCCAACTCTTGTCTACTTTGGGAATTCCTTATGAATTTGACAATCTTGTTTTTGACCAATGTTTCTGTCAACTTTCCGTCTGTCAACTTAGTACTTGTCAGCTTCGTCTACTTTGGGGATTCCTTATGAATTTGACAATCTTGATTTTGACCAATTTTTTCTGTCAACTTTCTGTCTGTCAACTTTTCGTTTGTCAACTTTCTTTTAGCCAAACCAGTATATACCAATTTTGGGACTTCTTCTCAATTTTCATGGAGCCTCTTTCTGCCTGTCTGACGAAAACTCACATATGAAAATTCACTCCTAACAGATGCCCCCCAAGTTTTGTCTTTCGACGGCTTACGGAGAGAGGAAAAACTTCGACAGTCTACAATCTTGATACCATCAATCCTCTTGAACAACCAATTCATTCTTCACCAACTCCTCAACAAACTCCAATTCTCAAACACATCTTCCACCTCTTCCGACAAACGCCTTGTCTATTGTCGTCAAACCAATGAAAGTTCTTGCCTCTAAACTTGAAGACTTAATTAATTTTCTGTCAGAGACTGGTCGTCGGAGTTCATCAAGATCTGCCCATTTTTCAAAATTGACAGGGCAAGATTCGAGTGATTATCAAGCTATCAAGTTTATGCAAGTGCTTAAATCCCTTTTCAAACATCCACTTGACATCCTATGTTCAGATTCAGCCGTCCGTTCGACCATGACCAATCTTCTCCAACAACTCAATCTAATCAAGAACGTTCTGCCAACTTCAAGCAGGGTCACTTTGGCTTCTGCCCAAGACTTCTTTGATGGTCTATCGGACAAATTGTCAACCATCAATGATGTTATGTCCCCTTTTGAAGTCTCTTCTCCAATAACTCAATCTAATCAAGAACGTTCTGCCAACTTCAAGCAGGGTCACTTTGGCTTCTGCCCAAGACTTCTTTGATGGTCTGTCAGACAAATTGTCAACCATCAATGATGTTATGTCCCCTTTTGATGTCGAAGAAATCAGCAAGGACAATATGTTGGGGACTCTACGCACCATGAAGGCCACAAGAGAACGAGATTCATGTCATTGCTGACAGCGTCAAAGCTGACTTGGCAGTAGACAAAGAGATTGTTGACTTAGAAGTTGCTTTAACTCAAGCCAAAGAGAAAAAACTTCAACTTGCATAACCTCTGTCGGTCAGCAAAGAAAAGGTCTTTTAAACTGACGATGAATCTAAAAAGTCAGGGGTAACTGCCGGGACTATTGTCAACATTCTAATAGCCATGCAATCTGAATATCTGGCAGCCAAGGCTGACAGAGAGGCTTGTCAACTGAACATCTTTTTAACTTATCTTTTTGAATGCTCATAATTCAGCACACATCTGTGTATGCCAACCGTCCCTTTCCAGCCCGTTCTCATAGGAATAAGTTAGCTTAAACTGACAGGATGTATTTTTGATAATGTAAAATTGTATTGCCAAATCAATGAATAAAACTTATGTTCTATCTCATTTACTGTCAATTTTTTATTTCCAACATTGTCGTTTTATATTCCTTCAAATACTTGCCATTAATTGACTTGATTTTCAAGCCAGTATTAACATTGACAAGGGCATAAGCATTTCCAGAAAATACTTTATCAATTCTAAATGGTCCTTCCCATTTAGGCGACCATTTGCCATATTCTCGACAACTTTTATCCATGGGCAATATGACTTTCCACACCAGATCATCTACCTTAAATGATTTGAACTTAACTCGACTATCATAGAACTTTGCAATTCTTTCTTTTTGCCGAATCAAATTTTCTAATGCAATCAATCTTTCGTCACTTAACTCATCCAATTCATCCAGCATTGCATTCCAATATTGGTCGGTAGGCAAGTCATTTTGCCTTTGAATGTGAGTAGATTGGAGATTGATTTCGATAAGTAGCACAGGATCGTGTCCATAAGTTAGCCGATATGGTGAAGTTCCTGTCGACTGCCTGGGTGAATTTCTATATGCCCACAGTATTTGATCAAGAGTACTATGCCAACTCTTAGGTTGTCGGTCCACATGCTTTTAATAAGACTAATAATGATCTTATTTATGGCCTCAACTTGGCCATTTGCTTGTGCATAATATGGTATAGATGTGAGCATTTTTATATGCCTAGAACCAGCATATTCCACAACTTTCTTGTTGACGAATACTGACCCTTGATCTGTTGTCAGAGTCTGGGGTATGCCAAACCGACAAATGATGTGATTTTCAATGAAATCAATTATGTCTTGTTGGGTGACTGCTTTGAGGTAAACTGCTTCTACCCATTTGGTAAAATAGTCGACTCCAACTAAAATGAATTGATGTCCTTTTGACAAAGAGGGATGTATCTGGCCAATTAAATCCAAAGCCCATCCTCAGAAAGGCCAAGGCTTGATAATAGAATGTAATTCGCTAGCCGGTACATTTTGTATATGGCCATGTTTCTGACATTGTTCACAGGATTTGACAAACGAAATGCAATCTTTAATCATAGTTGGCCAATAATACAAAACTCCGTTGAAGGATCCATTTCATTTTATCACCTGCCTGATGGGCTCTACATATGCCCTCGTGGACTTCTGATAGAGCCAAATAAGCATCTTGCTCACTCAGGCACTTGTGTAGAGTCCCGTCAACATATCTTCTATATAACAGTCCTCCTTGCATTGTGTAATTCAATGCTTTATATTTTGTTTTCCTATCTACATTCTGACTTGGATTTTCCAAATATTCGATTATTGGCAACCTCCAGTCATTAGGTAGAATTACATCATTAACCAAAATATCTCTTTCTTCTAATGGATACAACAGTTCTCTGATTTCCATTAGTCCTAACAAAGTCTTTTGAGATATCTTGTATCCTGAGCCTATTTGAGCCAACTTGTTAGCCTCTTGATTGAAATTTCTGGGAATATATTCAACAATTAAGTCATCGAATTTTTTCATCAACCTACTAGCTATGATACAGTATTTTGTCAAGTTGTAGCTGACACACTTGTATTCTTGAGTAAGTTGTTTGATGACTAATTGAGAATCCCCAAAAATATGCACATTTCATGCTTTTATTTCTATCAGTATTTCCAATCCGACAATCAAAGCTTCATATTCAGCTTCATTGTTGGAACATGGATACTTAAGTTCAAACATGAACTTAGTAGGAGTTCCTTGTGGAGTCACGATTAAAATTCCTACTCGACTACCTCCTTGATGCCTTGATCCGTCAAAATAAAGTTTCCAGGATTGTAAACTGACAACATCTATTTCTGGCACATCCACTCCTGGATGGTCTACCAAAAAGTCAGCCACTGCCTGCCTGTCCTTTGACAGCTTTAGCTGGTACGTATTGTAAAGAATACTCTGACAAGGCGATGGTCCATTTACCAATACGCCCATTAAGGATTGGTTTTGATAACATATACTTTATAACGTCAGTTTTGGAAATCACCAATACATGACATGGCATCATATAATATTTAAGTTTTGTACAAGAAAAATATAATGCTAGACATAACTTCTCTATTGCACTATATCTTCTTTCAGCATCATTTAGGACTCTGTTTAGATAATATACGGCCCTTTCAACATTGTCATCATCATCTTGGGCCAATAGACATCCTATAGTGTCTTCAGATGTCGATATGTACAACTTCAGCGGTCGACGAGGCACTGCGGGCATCGTGACCGGTGGATTGACTAGATATTGCTTGATCTGGTCAAAAGCCTCTTGGTGACAAGGCTCCCATATGAAGCTTTGCTCTGATTTCAACTTGACCAGCGGTGCAAATATTATTGTCCTTCCTGATAGATTTGATATGAACCTTCTTAGAAAGTTAACCTTTTCTAGGAAGGATTGTAGTTCCTTCTTATCTGACAGTGTCGAGGCTTCCATGACCGCTCTGGCTTTATTCTTGTCTACCTAAATTCCTTTTGTGTGGACTAAGAATCCTAGGAATTTGGCAGCTGACACTTCGAAGCTACACTTCTCTGGGTTCATTTTGAGGTTATGCCTTCGAAGCTCCCACATGTTTGTTTTTGGACTTGACAACCACGTCGTCAATATATACTTCTATGAATTTTCCAATAACATCATGGAAAATTGTATTCATTGCTCGTTGATAGGTGGCTCCTGCATTCTTTAAACCGAAAGGCATGACAATCCATTCATATGTCCCAATCGCTCCTAGACACTTGAAGGCAGTCTTTGGCACATCTTCTTCGGCTATAAAGATTTGATTATAACCTGCATGGCCATCCATACAACTTAAAATTTCGTTTCCTGATGCTGAGTCGACAAGCATGTTGGCTATTGGCATCGGATATTCATCTTTGGGGGTAGCCATATTTAAATTTCTAAAGTCTATGCATACCCTCATTTTGCCATTCTTTTTAATGATAGGAACTACATTAGAAAGCCTATCGACATGCCTGGTTGTTCGAATGAACTTTGCTTTAAGCAGTCTTTGTACCTCCTCTTTGATTTTATGCACCACCTCTGGAGAAAACCTTCTACTTGCCTGCTTAACAGGCTTGCAATCCTCCCTAAGTGGCAGTCGGTGTTCAACAAGATCTCTGCTTAAACCAGGCATTTCATCGTAGTCCCATGCAAAGCAATCTTTGTACTCTGCTATTAATCCGACAAGTTTTTGTTTTTAATCCTCTGGCAGAAAAGCACTGACAAAAATGGGCCTTTTCTTTTCTTCCGTCCCTAAATTTATTTCTTCCAGAGGATCTTCTACTTCCATGTTTTGCTTGGCTTCGGCTCCTTTCTCAAAACCCAAAGGGATGTCGTCAATGATACAATCCGTCAACACACTCTCTGGAGTGTGTACTTCTCTGTCGGCCAAATAGGCCAACAATCTTTTCAAGTGGGTTTCAAAGCTCATTGCCGGATTCTGATCGAGTCTTGTCGGCCTCGTCCTTTATCTTAACTCCAAATTGGCTGAGAAGGCTTGCTTCCAACGTATCCTTGTCAATGACCCCTTCATTGGCAGTTATAGGCCCGACGTTTGGTGAATATACCCTGAAATTAACATGTGATTTCTGAGCATAGCAAGCACTGTCATCTGCCTCCACGATTTCTACCTGATCTTGCTCATTCCATAAAATTACCTTTTGATGCACTGTTGACGGAACCGCTCCTACAGCGTGAATCCAATCCCTGTCAAGTAATATGTTATAGCTTGACTTGGTTGGAATTATTACAAATAGTGTCATCCTTTCAACGGTGCCAACCTGTATGTTTAACAAAACGACGCCATCTGACGGAGAAGTTTTGCCACTGAAGTCAGTGACAACCATATCTGTCGGAAATAAATCCGACTGATCCTTCCCTAACTTTTTGAACATTGCTCTTGGCATCAGGTTCATACCAGCTCCCCCGTCAATTAAAACCCTGTTGGTAGGTCTTCCATCTATCATGGCTTTTACATGTAAAGGTCTCAAATTGTTTATCTGCTCATCGGTGGGCTTCTCCAGCTGAGCTACATTGTCGAATACGGTAACCAAGTTCTCCTGAACACACATTCAGCAATCGCCTGGGTCCGTTGCATTGTTGATGGCATCATCATCATCGTCAGAGAGATCGATCTCAAGATATCCCTCGTATTCTGCTGAAATGAATGAAATCAACCCTATCTTCATTCTCATCCCAGGCTCTAGTATAACTTCATTGTCTGGATCCTCATCCAAGAATGCACCTCCAACCATTTTGCCATGATTTCTTCTCAAATCACTCTCGTCATCTGATCTTGACCTATCTGACAGAGGTCAGGCTATCCCTGAGCCACATTTGTCTAATGCCTCGATGATGTCGGCCCAATCTTCATTCTGGTCGTCCGTGTCCATGGCTCCTCTGATGTTCATATCATCATTCGGATCATTCAGTGCTTCAATGACAGCATCGAATGACAATTCTTCTTTGGTTAAATCACACTCAGGTCTGAACGTTGTCAGTTGTTATTTTTCTATTTTGGCCTCAAACTTTTTCTCGAGTCCTGCAACCTTTTCCACTTCTGTCAGTCCGACAGGCCATTTACCAGTGGGCTTTACTGGTGGGGATGCCTGGCCTGAAACCTTCTTCTTTTCTATGAAAACCTGTGATGTAGGCTTATTCTGCCTGGCTTGATTACTGGGTCCCTTCGCATCAGCTTCCATGGGATGGTTCACTATTACGCTTTTCATCTTGGCATCCCCTTTCTTGTCGGCTTTGTTGTCAGCTGTAGCAACCAAGCAACCAGTATCACGCGAAGGCATCTCTTTTATGATGACACCTCCTTGCCTGGAAAGCTTCTTCTTCTGAGCCTGTCGGAGCCTCTGCAGCCTCCACTTTTGGCTCTTAGAGATGGCCAATTGAGTCGAGGGTCCTGACAGACCAGGCCCTGTCATTTAAGCATTTTGAGCCAATTGGCCCCTTCGGTAATTCTCATTCCTAAAGGGTGGACCACGATCACTGAACTTGTTTTTCCTAGTCCATGTCTGCTTTTGCAATTCTGGATATCGTGTCATGGCCGAATTCTTCACCCATTGATCCACCATTACGTTGGATGGGGGTGTCCTGGTCTTGACAGGATTAAATCTGCCACCAACAGAGTTATCTCCTGTTGATCCTCTGATTGGCTCTTTAAGCCAACCTCCAGTGCAATGTTGTCCGAGTCTTGACTGGTGCATGTGTTGCTGACGACTATTTGCCTGTCTGTTAACAACAGATGCAGCACTCCTGTGTACACTATTGGATCCATCATGGCTACTCAAGTGTGAAAACCTGCTTTGGTTGCCACCATTACGAGGCTCAATTCTGCCTCGTGGCTGATACGATGGTGGTTTCTGTCCCCTGGCTTTCTTGGCGGCTACTTCATCATAAAATGCTTCACATCTTGGGCAAACCTTAATTATGCCGTCAGATTTCTTGCGTGCCATGTAGTCGACAAGTGGTTCTCCTGGCTTCGGATAAATATCGAATGGATCCTACAGATCCATCTAGATATTCTGTCCAGCCGTGATGTTGACCATGCTTACTCCCATAGGGACTTGGTGGTCTGCCTTGTTAGCTTCAAGACCAAAGGGTTTTGTGTCAATCTTCATTTCTGGTTTCTTGTCTGAAAATTTCAATCTTCCCTCTGCCAAACCTTTCTGAATAATATCCCTGAAATGCATACAATCATTCGTTACATGACCAAAAGTGTTATGATACTTACAGTACTTCCGATCTTTAATCTCATGGTCTTTCAAGAGCCCGTGATCATCTGACAATTTTAACTGCTTATCTTTGAGTAATATGTCAAATATTTGATCGTCCTTGGTCACATCAAATGTATACACTTTCTTATTAATAAAAGGGATTCTTTCTTTGGCCCTTGCAGGCTTCAAAGCTTGGCATGTATAAGGTGGATCGTTTCTTAATTCAACATAATCTACCTCATATTCCTCAGACTCATTCCCCTCCTCATCGGATTCATTACATCCGACAAAGTTAATCTTTTCTCTCTTGAGGAATTTCTTCTCCTTGAAAACCTTTTCAGCTTTCAATTGTTCAATTTGACGGACTTTATCTCCTAACTGGGCAAGATCAAGTAGATGTTGGTTTACCAACTTCTTCCTAATATGATAATCTAGACCCCCAGCAGCAATCTTCACTATTTCTGCCTCAGGGATAGGGGTGAAGCAACGACTCCTCATTTGACGGAATCGGGCAAGGTAGTCATCGACAGACTTGTTATACATTCTTTTAATGCCAAATAAATCTGTCAATCCTATTTTTAGGTCACCCCTGAAGAATTGATCATGAAAACTCCTATCTAGTTGATTCCAGGAGTGTATAGAATTAGGCCTTAGGGTTCAAAACCAAGAAAAAGCATTCTTAGTTAACGAACTAGGGAAGAACTTCATTTTTAATCCCTCCTCTAAAGCCAAGTCTCCCAACTCGATTGTATATCGAGCAATGTGCTCGACTGTTGATTCTCAACTTTCTCCCGAAAACTTTGACAATTTGGGTATTTTATATCCTCGAGGCATTTCTGCCTGTTGGACCCAATCAGGGAATACCGAAGCAAAAAATGGTTGGTTGGCATAACCTATGTTAAAACCAAACCTATTCAATGCTTGTTTGACGACTTGATTGATGTTTTGATTTAGAATGTTTTGACGAAACGCTCCAACAGCACCCTGGTTTATGACCAAATCATCGTCTTCCTCTGGTCGTAGAATATGTATGTTTCCACATCTCAAAGGAATCCGACGATGGGGCTGTTGCCGCTCGTCATCTTGCTCAGATCCGTCAAATTGCATAACTTGTGGTGGGTTATACCTGTTGACATTTCTATTGAGATTTCCATTGGTATTATGATTATCATCTGGGGCTACCACGCCCAAGGCTCTATTTAACCTACGTATCTCATTTGCTAATGCCAAACATGCATTGTTCGTGCTTTCCATTAATGGCGTAATCACTGTACTCATTTGTTGAGTAAATGTATTCACCATGTCATGGTTACTAGAGTCAATCTGTTGTCGGACATTGGCTAATGTAGCCTCCGACAGACCAACAATACTTTGTGGGAATTGTCTCAATGGGGATATATGTGGCCTTTCTACTGGTTGCTCTTGTCGAGAATGGGTTACTATCATTGACCCGGTTATCCCATTCGCATGACTAGGAATTTGCCCCCCAATCGATGGCCCTGCCTGTCCAGATGTATGGGCAGCCATCGTCATTCCATTTGGATATGGTATATATGCAAATGGGGTATTTGGGTTGACGGTTGTCGACCCATAAGGCATCCCATACAAAGGTTGTGAGAGAGACTGTGTAGTCCCTCTTGGCTTTGAATTCACAACACTTCGTGGAGACAATCCGGTAGTTGGTGGATTTATTTGTTGTAAGACTGGGGAAGTTGGTGACGGGAGTGTTCCTTGGCCAACTTCATCAAATCTGTTGACAACTTGAGCGTAGGAAACGCCTCTTCTTGCACCTAAACCATTAGTGCCATTAACCCCTGCATTAGTAGCATTAGCCCCGTGATAGTGTGATTTTGCATCATGTTTCTTGTACACTTTTGCATGCATTTTTCATATAGATTAGGCATTATTTATTTGATTTTAGTTAGTTTTTCCCTTGGAACGGGTGAGGTGGTTTCTTGGTGTTGTTTTGCAGGAATTCAAGGAAAAATGCTCAGAATAGCCATGATGGAGCTTGGATGAATACAGAGCCTCAAAAGCGAAGAAAATGACCCAGGCAGAGCCCATCACGGCCTGGCCGTGATGACCATCACGGCCGTGATCAAGCAGAGTAGAAAAGAAGGTAAAAGTCAGAAGCTGTCACGGCCTAGCCATGATGAGCATCACGGCCGTGACAACCAGACCCTCACAGACAGAAGTTATCACGGCCTGGCCGTGATGGCCATCACGGTCGTGACGCGTGGCCTTTCTATAAGTGGGCACGAGCAGATCAGGAAAAAAACCAGTTTTTGAACCCAAAAGACTTTCTCTGAACCAGGGGCAGCTGCACAAGGATTTCATGGAGTTCCTCCCTCTTTTCATCTCTATTTCTCTTGTTGTGGTTATGATCAAGAGTGGCTAAACTCCCATTGTTGGGGTTAGGGTAGCTATCTCTGAATTCTCATGTATTTGATTTGATCTTGTAACACAGTTTTTACTTCGTTATTGAGTGATTGATTTCTGAGTTTAATGCTTGTTGTGGCTAGCACCCCCATGACTTGATCAGTGTTTTGATATGCAATTGGAAAATTCGTATTAGAACCAGAACTGAAATTTATCATCTAGTAAATCTGGTATCTAGGAATGGAACTAGGTTTATTAGCAATCTCATGATCCCTAATCTTAATGCGAATTCACTAATCTAGGCCACCTAAGGAATTAGGGTCTATTAGTGGATTTAGGCTCTTGTCATCCGAGGAATCGGGGCTTGAGTAATTTAGTGGATTGATTGTCATAGTTGAAGTGGAAACTGTTTATTAGTCATATCATTGCATGGGGATGAAGTTTAGTGAACCTATTCCCAGCGTTGTTCTCATATTTGAATAATCCTTTTTACTGCCTTCCTGGTGTTCGATAGAATTTCTCAAAGACCTTTTCTCTTTATTTTGTTTAGTTTAGGTTTAAATCTTATTTGGGCTTGGTAGTTACTATCGAGCTCCCTTCAATCCAAATATCCGCTTGGATAGTAATCGATTCGGTACGTGCTATTACTTGGCACAGTCCTCATGGGAACGATAAACGGTCTCACCACCGTATTACTTGCACGACGGGGTATACTTGCCCAGATTCGTCAACAAGTTTTTGGCGCCGTTGCCGGGGACTGCGTTTCAATACTAGCATATCCATTTTGGTTACTAATTTAAGCAAAAAAAAAATTCTGTTATAATATGTTTTCAGTCATAATTTTCTGTTCTGTTTTTGCTGTCATTTTTCTGGTGTATTTGCTGTTGTGTGCTGACTTTTACTGCTAACACTCTTGTTTGCTAGACTGCTTGTGTATAAGAGGTATTGTCCCAGCTGACCAACTACTCCACGATCCTGAAATTGAAAGAACAGCTAGGAAGAATCAAAGGCAAGTAAGGGAGCAGAAACAGTTAGAACAGCAAAAAGGAGAACAAGAGACTTCCACCTCTCAAGTGCAGCAAGAAAGACTCATAATGGCAGACAATGGTGAAGGTGCTCCACCACCACGGAGGACACTTGGTGACTATGCCAATACAAATGTCAATCGGCATGTCACTAGCATAGTGAGGCCTCCAGTGAACTGCAACAATTTTGAAATCAAGTCGGCTCTCATCAATATGGTTTCACAGAATCAATTTGCCGGGTTGGAGAAAGAAGATCCTAATGGTCATGTGTCCAACTTCCTGGTGTTGTGTGATACGATGAAGATAAATGGTGCCTCCGATGATGCAATTCGCCTAAGGTTGTTCCCTTTCTCTCTGAGAGATAGAGCCAAGTCTTGGCTCCAATCTCACCCAAGGGGGAGCTTCACTACATGGGATGACCTAGAGGCAAAATTTCTGGCAAGATTCTTCCCCACTTCAAGATTTGTGAAGACAAGGAGTGACATCATAAGCTTTGCTCAACAAGAAGGTGAGACTCTTCATGACACATGGGACAGGTTCAAAGGCTTACTCCAACGATGTCCAAATCATGGGTTCGATGATCTTACTCAGATGCAAACATTCTGCAATGGACTGAGGCCGTCAACCAGGTATATGTTGGATGCCTCAGCTGGAGGGTCCATGAACACAAAAACAGCAGAGGAAGCACTGATTTTGATAGAGGCTATGGCATCAAATGACTATTTGATGCATCATGAACGGGGTCCCACATCAAGAAGGGGAGTGTTGGAGT
Source organism: Sophora flavescens (assembly GCA_030762895.1). Classification (NCBI taxonomy): domain Eukaryota; kingdom Viridiplantae; phylum Streptophyta; class Magnoliopsida; order Fabales; family Fabaceae; genus Sophora; species Sophora flavescens. The sequence continues at coordinate 49,522,324 of CM061063.1, forward strand.
TAGATTTACAAACTGCACTGTTGGCTCAGAACAAGCTCATGACAGAACAACTGGAGTCTCTTACCAAGCAACTGGCTCAACTCCCACAACAACTCCAAACTGTTCAAGGGACAACCATGCCACCTCAACGGATAATGAGATGCGATTTTTGTGGAGGAGATCATGATAATGGAGGATGTGAGGCACCGCCTAGTTCCCATGAGGAAGCTAATTATATGGGGAACTATGGGCGGCAAGGCAACAACCAATTCCCTAACAACTACAACCAAGGGTGGAGGAATCAACCAAATCTTGGTTGGAAGCAAGATGTCGGACAAACAAGCAAGCCTCAACCCACACCACCACCTCAAGACCGGATTTCTAACTTGGAGAACACTCTCAATCAGTTCATGCAATTGACCATGTCAAACAAGAAAAACACCGATGCTTCTATAAAAAACTTGGAGGTTCAAGTGGGCCAAATTGCAAAGAACCTAGCGGAGCAATCTAGCAACAGTTTTTCAGGTAACACTCAAACTAATCCTAAGGAGCATTGCAATGCTATTGTTTTGAGGAGTGGTAAGAGTATTGAGAATGTGGGCGGTGAGCCTTTGGTGAAGAATCAGAGAGTTGATGAAAAAACAGAAGTGAGTGCCGAGGAAAAAGAGGAAAAAGGCAAGGAGAATGTAGTTGAGGAAGAGGAAAAAGCCAGTGAACAAGACAAGAGGGAGAAGATAGTGGATGAGAATTCAATCTTGAGTAAGACTAAAAGTCAGATTTTAAAAGATGGAGACAAGCCTCAAGTGATCCCCTCTTATGTGAAGTTGCCATACCCTCATTTGAGCAAGAAAAAGGAGAAAGAAGAACAGCTTGCCAAGTTCCTTGACATCTTCAAGCGGTTACAGATCAACATACCCTTTGCTGAAGCACTAGAGCAGATGCCCACTTATGCAAAATCATGAAGGAACTGCTCACGAAGAAAAGAAAGTTTAAAGAAGGTGAAATTGTTGCCTTAACTGAAGAGTGCAGTGCGATACTTCAAAGGAAGCTACCTCCGAAGCTTAAAGATCATGGTAGTTTTACAATCCCTTGCACTATTGGGAGGGTTGCTATTAGGAAGGCCTTATGTGACTTGGGAGCGAGTATCAATTTGATGCCGCTTTCGATTTTGAACAAGCTTGGAGGTGGCGAGGTGAAACCAACAAGGATGGCATTGCAACTAGCTGACAGATCCATCAAGTGTCCTTATGGTATTCTGGAAGATGTTCTGGTAAAAGTGGATAAGTTTATCTTCCCAGCGGATTTTGTGATATTAGACATGGAGGAAGATGTAGAAATTCCGCTTATATTGGGGAGACCTTTTCTGGCGACTGGACGCGCTTTAATAGATGTACAAAAAGGCCAACTGCGATTCAGAGTGCAAGATGAAGAAGTCACTTTCAATGTATTTGAAGCTATGCATCGCCCGAGCGATGAAGATGATTGTTTCCGCATGGATATTGTGGATACAGTGGCTAAAGAAGTCGTTGTACATCAGTACCACTCCTCTACTCCTGAGAAGAAGGAAGAGCTCCACATGAAAGCAACTCCGAAGGTTTGCAAGACAAATGATGCATCCAATGGTGTTGAAGTTGGGTTTGCTCATCATGTGAGAACAGAACTTCCGTCGGGAAGGAGAAAGAAAAAGACAACGAGGCTCAGAGTAAAAAGGGCAAAGTGGAAGCGCAGATGTTGGCCTTATAAGAAAAATCAGCTCTTTAAAGGAGTTCCATGGAAGAAAAGTGCTCTTGCACTTCTATGCCCAGTCGACCCCGGTTAATTGAAAGAAGGTCGTCAAGCTAGTGACGTTAAAGAAGCGCTTATTGGGAGGCAACCCAAAATTTCTTAACCCTTCTCTTTAGTTAGATTTTGTTTTTGAATTTCCCTCTTGAATAATTTGAGAAGATCAAGAGGAAAATATCATAGAATAAAAGGTTTGTTAAGTGTTTTCAGGGAAAGGAGGAAGGAGAAGCAAAAAGGGCAGAGGCAACAAAGTCAGTAACCATCACGCCCAGGCCGTGACACTGGTCGCGGCCGTGATGAGCCAGAGTTGAAAATCAGACAAGATCACGGCTCAGCCGTGATCCCCATCACGGGTGTGATGGAAGGACCCTGAAGATCAAAGAGCATCACGGCCTAGCCGTGACGGAGGTGTTGGTGTAAGCCCTAGAGGCCAGTGTATTTCTTAGACTTACATTTGTATCTTGCCATTATATATATATATATATATATATATATCTATATATATATATATATATATATATATATGTATATGATGTGAGGCATTCCAGTTTATTGTGTTACTTGTTTAAACATAATAAAGTCCTTAGAATAGAAATTTCAGTTTAATAGAATATCAAGTACATGACTTGATCGTGAGACACTATTGAACAATGAAATCCTATTCTTAAATATCCGTAGTCAAGTATTTTATTAATAAGGACAATAATAATACATTGAGACTATTATGTGTGCAGACTGATGACCGTATCTCACGGGTCATGGATATGAGATATCGAGTCGCCACATAGGTACACATTAGAGTAATGATGTACTGGATTGACCCACCATGAGAACACTACATGGAGCGTTATGTGAGTGTCATAAGTAGTTCTCATAGTGACAATGGTGTATGCAATCCTTCGACCTGAAATCGCTACGATCCCTACATGAGGAGTCGTGTGCTTTAATATCGTCAAACGTCATCTGTAATAGGATGATTATAAATACGATCATTGGGCATGGAGTAATATCTGTGGGCCCCCTGATAGTGTGAGACTGTAAAATGCATGGCCGTACTGAAATGAGTCAATATGAGATATTGACCTCATTTGTTGTTAAGTCTACTCGAGTATCAGGGAACATGATATTGAACCATACAAGGGTGACACATTCTATGTCTTGTGTTCAATATAGATATATGGACAAAGGGATAATAATGCACATGAATATTTGTCACAGAAAGGTTTCGTCAAATCACTGACTTTCTCACTACTTAGGTGGCAGTGATGTATTGCTAGATACCGCTCACTGTTTGTAATATTAAATGGGATTTAATATTACTACTAACGTTTTGGGAACCTATAGGGTCACACACATAAGAGCAGATCAAAAGAAGCTTTAAAAGGAGAGTTGGACTCTTCTATTGGGCCTAGCGCATAGTACATGGGCCTTAGGTCAAACGCTGCTCACTAACTCACTTAAGGAGGTGCTACTATAAGTAGACCACTTAAGCTATTGTGCCTACACGGGTTTTACCCTAGTCGCACATAGAGAGTGACAGTGAGCAGCAGGTCTCGGTTTTCGAAGCTAGTACTGTGAGGCAGAGACGCTTCGTGTTCGTGACGTTGGACGTTCACGGGATCTGCTCGTATGGATACCTTAGAGACATCGTTCGTGCGGTGTTCGTGATAGACGATTTCAATCAATTGTCATCGCTTCAAGAGGTGAATCTTCTAACCATGAATCATGACCATTCGCAAGGATCCTTCGATGGAAAATTTTTTCCGCTGCGTTATTTTGTTTTATACGCAAATTCCCAACAAAGGGTATCGGAGCCGCGAAAACCATGATTACATTACGTGGTTTACCTGTTATGTATGATAACATGTTTATAATGTGAATCATTTTTCTGAAAATTGTTTTCTGAAAATCGTTTGCATCCGTTTTTGCGAAACCTTGTTTCTGTAATTTTCGTATGTATATGATATATGCGTCTATAGCATGCTTATGTATACATGAGATATGTACATTGGTTCTGGAATCCTTATTATGTTCTGCGATGGCGTCAAGTGTTGATGTTAAACATGATCGGTTTCAGTTCTCTGTTGGCGGCGTTAAGGGGTTTCAGACATGAAGAGTTCATGTTCTTGCGGGCCTTGCGGTTTTAGGGTTGAGAGGTTGAAGCCCTAGCCGCTAAGGAAGCGGGAACCCCGTGCTACCTCTGCGTAGTGTGTTATTTCGAAATTCAATTTTTGAAATCTTTTATGTCACCATTTAATAATAACATCAATTACAATAAATGTGATTTATAGTAACATCAATTACAATAAATGTGATTTATAGTAACATCAATTACAATAAATGTGATTTATTATATATATGTTATGTTTTCAAAATTCAGATTTTGAAATTTCTAATTAATAAAAAATAATAATAATAATAATTTTGAAATACGGCCTGCGTGCCGTGCCTTTCTCTTATATTCCATATGTATATTCTTTTATCATCTCACTCCCCTCATATGTAAAATGAGGTTTCTGTTTATGTAATATAACGATGGAGACAAGAAGACGTTATCCTGCTTGGAGAATCAATGCGTTAGGGGCCATGCTTGGAGATCATGCTTGGAGAAGCCTGGACGCTCCTAGGTTTCAGTTTAGATTCTCTCATTGGCTTGGGAGAATCAATGCGTTAGGGGCCATAACCATATCACATTTATTTGCCTTATATATGTATGAGATGCATATATGTATATAGTATGTTAAAAGGGGTTTAACTAATATATGTATGAGATGCGTGTATGTAAATAGTAAGTTAAAGAGTTTAACAAATGATGAGATCAAATTTTAATCAAATCCCTCAAAAGGAAATATTAAGTCACATTTAAAGGCCTTCCAATGCATGGCACTCGTCAAGACTAGGATCGATTAAGTGTGGGTCCGCCAAAGCGGGGTACCTTTATCTATACTAGTAAGACGCGATGGGACAAATGTAATGTTCAACTGCTATCCATTGGGTCTGACTTAACTAAGCCAACTTCAATAGGATTGAAAGGCTTAGAGGCTTATAAGTTGGGCTTTGGTCCATGTGATGGATTAGAATAAGAGTTATTCACCCAACTGTCCAAGAGTTGCATGAGATGCAATCGGAAAGTGTTTCCTACCTATATAACCGAATTTTGAGTGATCAGCCAAAGCTGACTTAAATCTAGGTGAAATATGGATCTTGGCCCACTAGAAAATCTTCCAACTGGATTTTCCGAATCAATGATGAGGGTCATTTTTTTGAGTAAAATAGTGGGAGGCGTATTTAATTAAAGACCTTATTAAATAACTTCATGGCATGATACTTATATTTTGCATATTTATCTCTGTAGATTACCATGGCATCAAACACATCAAGTAACCTGTCATTGCGATCCGTCCTTGAGAAGGACAAACTATCCGAAACAAATTTTCTGGACTGGTATAGAAACTTGAGGATTGTCCTTAAACATGAGAAAAAGTTGTATGTTCTTGAGGAGCCTATTCCTGAGGAGCCACCGGCTTCAAGTGCTCCTAGGGCTGACAGGGATGCTTATAAGAATCATCAGGATGACTCCTTAGACGTTGGTTGTCTTATGCTTGCTACCATGACCTCTGAGCTGCAAAAACAACATGATACCATGGAGGCGTACGATATGATCGTGCACCTCATGCTGCTCTACCAAGAGCAAGCAAGGCATGAGCGGTTCGAAGTTTCTAGAGCCCTTTTTCCAGTGTAAATTGGCAGAATGAAGCCCTGTGAGTCCTCATGTACTCCAGATGATCGGGTACATTTAGAATCTCGAGAGACTGGGATTTCCTTTAGGTCAAGAGTTGGCCACCGACTTAGTTCTGCAATCGTTGCCTGAGAGCTATAGTCAGTTTGTCATGAACTATAATATGAATGATCTTGACAAACCTTTGCCAGAATTGTTGAGCATGTTGAGAACTGCTGAACAAAATATTAACAAAGGAAAGGGGAAGGCCATTTTGATGGTCCAAGCTGGAAATAGCAAGAAGCAGCCCAAGAAGCCCACGCACAAACAAAAGGGCAAGGGCAAGGGCATGGCCATCAACAAGATCAAGCCCAGTGCCTCTGGCTTGAAGCCTGTGGGTGGTGTGGCTAAGGAAGGCAATTGCTTCCATTGTGGTCGGACCGGACATTGGAAGAGGAACTGCCCAAAATACCTGGAAGAAATCAAGAAGAAGAAGGGAAGTGAGACTTCCACTTCAGGTGTGTTTGTTATAGAAGTCAATTTATCTACTTCTGCATCATGGGTATTAGATACTGGATGTGGTTCTCACATTTGTACAAACGTGCAGGATCTAAATAGGAGTAGACCATTGGCAAAGGGCGAAGTCGACCTACGAGTTGGAAATGGAGCAAAGGTTGCTGCTTTAGCTGTAGGGACTTATGTATTGACTATGCCCACTGGGCTTACTATTCAGTTAGAGAACTGTTATTTTGTGCCTGCAATTAGCAGGAATATCATTTCCGTTTCTTGTTTGGACAAGATTGGTTTTTCTTTTATAATAAAGAACAAAAGTTGTTCTATTTATTTGGATGATATTTTCTATGCTAGTGCACACATGAGTAATGTGCTTTATGTCCTTGATCTTGAAATGCCCATCTATAACATAAATACTAAGAGGTTCAAACCAAATGAGTTGAACCCATCTTATCTTTGGCATTGTCGTTTAGGCCATATAAATGAGAAGCGCATTTCGAAGCTCCATAAAGATGGACTCTTGGACTCATTTGATTATGAATCATATGAGATATGTGAGTCTTGTTTATTGGGAGAGTTGACTAAAGCTCCATTCACCAGAAAAGGTGAAAGAGCTAACGATCTTTTGGGTCTTATACATAGCGATGTATGCGGACCCCTAAACACATTAGCTAGAGGTGGTTTTCAGTACTTCTTCACATTCACTGATGATTTCAGTAGATATGGATTTGTGTATCTTATGAAACATAAATCGGAATCCTTTGAAAAGTTCAAGGAATTCAAAAATGAGGTACAAAACCAACTTGGTAAAAATATTAAAACTCTTCGATCAGATCGAGGTGGTGAATATTTGAGCCTAGAGTTTGATGATCATCTGAGAGAGTGTGGAATTTTATCTCAACTCACTCCACCTGGAACACCACAATGGATGGTGTTTCTGAGAGGATAAATCGAACCTTGTTGGACATGGTTCGGTCTATGATGAGTCATGCAAACCTTCCAAACTCTTTCTGGGGACATGCTCTATTAACAGCAGCTTTTACACTTAACTGTGTTCCATCCAAAGCGGTAGAAAAGACACCATATGAGATATGGACTGGTAGACGACCCAGCATGTCTTTTATGAAGATTTGGGGTTGTGAAGCATACGTAAAACGTCAAGTTTCTAATAAGCTTGATCCCAAATCTGATAAGTGCTTCTTTGTGGGGTATCCTAAAGAAACCAAGGGGTACTATTTCTATAATCCTTCCAAAGGCAAAGTATTTGTCGCACGGACTGGTGTATTCCTAGAAAATGAGTTTATCTCCATAGGAACCAGTGGGAGGAAGATAGAACTTGAAGAAATTCAAGAATCACAGAGTAGTGACCTACCATTGGTGGAACATGAGCAACCTTCACAAAATGTTGTAGAGGAACAACTTTGCTCCAAAGAGCACAAGACCAAGATAGGTCTAACAGGATACGTCACCAACTTTGAGAGATATAGATTTCTCATGACTCCACAAGGTGATGTATTGCTCATGGATCAAGATGAGCCTATGACTTACCGGAGGCCATCACGGCCCGAGAATCGAGAAGTGGCTTGAGGCCATGAAATCTGAGATGGATTCCATGTACACCAACCAGGTATGGACCTTGGTAGAGCCACCTGAAGGGGTGAAACCCATAGGGTGCAAGTGGGTTTTCAAAAAGAAAACTGACATGGATGGTAAGGTACACACCTTTAAGGCGCGATTGGTCGCTAAGGGTTTCAAGCAAATTCATGGTGTCGACTATGATGAGACCTTTTCTCCTGTTGCGATGCTTAAATCCGTCCGGATCTTACTTGCTATCGCTGCATACCATGATTATGAGATATGGCAGATGGATGTCAAGACTGCTTTCCTTAATGGAAAGCTTCTTGAGGATGTGTACATGACACAACCTGAAGGCTTTGGCATTTCAGAGGATGCCGGAAAGGTATGTAAATTGCAGCGATCAATCTATGGATTGAAGCAAGCTTCCAGAAGTTGGAACCTTCGTTTTGATGATGCTGTAAGACAGTACGGATTCATCAAAAATGAAGATGAACCTTGTGTCTACAAGAAGGTTAGTGGGAGCATTGTTGTTTTTCTGGTGTCATATGTAGATGACATATTACTCATTGGAAATGACATCCCTACACTACAAAATGTAAAGACATGGTTAGGGAATTGCTTCTCTATGAAAGATTTGGGTGAAGCTACCTATGTATTGGGAATCAGGATCTATAGGGATAGATCGTTGAAAATGCTTGGCCTAAGTCAGAGTACATACATAGACAAAGTGTTGAGACGCTTTAACATGCATGAATCCAAGAAAAGACTCTTGCCTATGTCACATGGTATATGCCTATCAAAGGCACAATCCCCTTCCACTCAAGAAGAAAGGGATCGCATGAGTAAGATTCCATATGCATCCGCAATTGGATCTATCATGTATGCCATGTTATGTACTCGACCAGATGTATCGTATGCTTTAAGCATAACGAGCAGGTACCAGTCTGATACCGGTGAAAGTCACAGTCACAGTCAAGAACATCCTTAAGTACTTGAGAAGAACTAAGGATTCGTTCTTGGTATATGGAGGCGAGGAAGAGCTTGCTGTAAAAGGTTACACCGATGCTAGCTTCCAAACCGATAAGGATGATTCCAGATCGCAATCTGGTTATGTGTTCTGCCTGAATGGCGGGGCGGTGAGCTGGAAGAGTTCAAAGCAAGAGACAGTCGCCGATTCTACTACAGAGGCTGAGTATATTGCCGCCTCCAATGCAGCAAAGGAGGCTGTTTGGATCAGGAAGTTCATTGCTGAGCTTGGTACAGTTCCTAGTATTGTGGACCCCATTGATCTCTATTGTGATAACAATGGGGCCATTGCACAAGCTAAGGAACCTAGATCTCATCAGCGATCCAAACATATACTTAGGCGCTTCCATCTCATTCGAGAGATTATCGATAGAGGAGATGTGAAAATATGCAGAGTACCAACACTTGATAATGTTGCTGACCCACTTACGAAACCTCTTGCTCAACAGAAGCACGAAGGTCACACTAGATCGATGGGCATTAGATTTATGCCTGATTGGCTCTAGTGCTAGTGGGAGATTGTTGGTGTAAGCCCTAGAGGCCAATGTATTTCTTAGACTTACATTTTTATCTTGCCATTATATATATATATGATGTGAGGCATTCCAGTTTATTGTGTTACTTGTTTAAACATAATAAAGTCCTTAGAATAGAAATTTCAGTTTAATAGAATATCAAGTACATGACTTGATCGTGAGACACTATTGAACAATGAAATCCTATTCTTAAATATTCGTAGTCAAGTATTTTATTAATAAGGACAATAATAATACATTGAGACTATTATGTGAGCAGACTGATGACCGTATCTCACGGCGGATCATGGATATGAGATATCGAGTCGCCACATAGGTACACATTAGAGTAATGATGTACTGGATTGACCCACCATGAGAACACTACATGGAGCGTTATGTGAGTGTCATAAGTAGTTCTCATAGTGACAATGGTGTATGCAATCCTTCGACCTGAAATCGCTACGATCCCTACATGAAGAGTCGTGTGCTTTAATATCGTCAAACGTCATCTGTAATAGGATGATTATAAAGACGGTCATTGGGCATACCACGAGCCATGCAGAGGGATGTGAGTGACCTAGATGGAATTTGTCCCTCCTACATAACAAGAGTAATATCTGTGGGTCCCCTGATATAGTGAGACTGTAAAATGCATGGCCGTGCTGAAATGAGTCAATATGAGATATTGACCTCATTTGTTGTTAAGTCTACTCGGGTATCATGGAACATGATATTGAACCATACAAGGGTGACACATTCTATGTCTTATGTTCAATATAGATATATGGACAAAGGGATAATAATGCACATGAATATTTGTCACAGAAAGGTTTTGTCAAATCACTGACTTTCTCACTACTTAGGTGGCAATGATGTATTGCTAGTTACCGCTCATTGTTTGTAATATTAAATGGGATTTAATATTCTACTAACGTTTTGGGAACCTATAGGGTCACACACATAAGAGCAGATCAAAAGAAGCATTAAAAGGAGAGTTGGCATCTTCTATTGGGCCTAGCGCATAGTACATGGGGCTTAGGTCAAACGCTGCTCACTAACTCACTTAAGGAGGTGCTACTATAAGTAGACCACTTAAGATATTGTGCCTACACGGGTTTTACCCTAGCCGCACATAGAGAGTGACAATGAGCAGCAGGTCGCGGTTTTCGAAGGTAGCACTGTGAGGAAGAGACGCTTCGTGTTCGTGACGTTGGACGTTCACGGGATCTGCTCGTGTGGATACCTTAGAGACATCGTTCGTGCGGTGTTCGTGATAGACGATTTCAATCAATTGTCATCGCTTCAAGAGGTAAATCTTCTAACCATGAATCATGACCATTCGCAAGGATCCTTCGATGGGAATTTTTTTTCCGCTGCGTTATTTTGTTTTATACGCAAATTCCTAACAGGAGGTCATGGTCGTGACAGGCTACTCCTATGAACCAGAATGCATCACGGCCTGCCAGTGATAGGAATCACGGCTGTGACCCAGTTTTCATGCAATTCCTTCTGATTAGGCATGTGAACCAGCACCCGCTGCCGCCTCGGTAAGTCGTTCCAATTTTTATTTTTTTTCTCCTCTCTCCGACTTGATTGTTTACATTGGGGACAATGTAAATTCTTAAGCTTGGGGTAGGGATATTTTGCATTGTCATTTTTCATGTTGCTTTCATATAGTTTTTCATGATAGTTTTGCATGATCACATGATTCGATTGCCCTTGCTTAGATTTTGCATCCAATTGTGAAGAACTGAGTGCCAAATAAATTGTGATAGTGAATTCCAGAACCCAATTTTTTTTATTCTTGTGATAAGGCTACAAATGAAAATTGCTTGAGAAAATCTTTGATGGTTGATAATTAGCATATGGTTTCATAGATTTGTGTTGCTCACTGATTTTTGAACTACTAAAATGTGAGCTTTTGAGCCAAAGGGGTACTCACCAAATATACCCCATTCTTTGTGTTAGAGTGTTATTCCTCTTGGATTGCTTTCTCTAGAACTTGACTTAAAACCATTTTGAAGCTTAAAAATTTTTGAAAACATTTTTGAAAATGATTGAGGCACTAGGTATTTTTATGGCCTTCTGAGCTTTGAATAATTAAATGCTACCCCTTAGTTGCCCAATTTTGAGCCTACATAAATAAAATACTTTTTTTGGTACCTTGAAATATATGGTTGAATAATGCTTGATAGGATACCTTCTAAAGTATTACCAAAAAAAAAGGGGTAAAAAGGTAGTTGAAAAAAAGTTTGGGATGAAAAGAATCAGAAAAATATTTCTCTTGAGTTGAAAATCTCCCCTTCTCCAAGCAAAAGAAGAACAAAAGAAAAAGAAAAATATATGGAGAAGGGGATGATAAAAAGAAAGGAAGAATGGTGGAAAAATGAATCAAAACCACAAAGATATTTTAGAAGGTGTCATGTGTTGAAATGCTTGATACTTTGTTTAGCCCTTTTGAAATGTCCTTTTCTTGATTTCCCCACCTAACGATAAATCCCATGGCCACGTTACATCCCAAGTAAAAGACCTCTTGATTCTTAGTTGTTTTCATTAATAAAGTAGAGATTTGGTTGATAGTCAAGCCTATGGTAGGATTCATTCCTTGAGGAAATTGGAGCGAATTGTCTTATATCCCTAACACTTGAGTGAGGTGAGAAAGAGAGCCAAGCAAATAAACAAGCTTGGGGTGATCTTCAGGTGAGAAAGAGTGCCCTAATCGGTGAGAATGAGTCTAAGAAACCTAAGCCTCTAATTGGACTTGAACTGATTGTCTCTTGCTGAATTATTTGAGATGCCTGTTACTTGGATTACTTGCTACTCGGGTTCTTGGTTCACTATCAGTAATGTGATTGTCTATATCTTCTGGCCTTAGTGATTGCTTGAGGACAAGAAATTGAATAAGCTTGGGGTGATTTGATAGTGTGATTTTGCATCATGTTTCTTGTACACTTTTGCATGCATTTTTCATATAGATTAGGCATTATTTATTTGATTTTAGTTAGTTTTTCCCTTGGAACGGGTGAGGCGATTTCTTGGTGTTGTTTTACAGGAATTCAAGGAAAAATGCTCAGAATAGCCATGATGGAGCTTGGATGAAGACAGAGCCTCAAAAGCGAAGAAAATGACCCAGGCAGAGCCCATCACGGCCTGGCCGTGATGACCATCACGGCCGTGATCAAGCAGAGTAGAAAAGAAGGTAAAAGTCAGAAGCTGTCACGGCCTAACCGTGATGAGCATCACGGCCGTGACAACCAGACCCTCACAGACAGAAGTTATCACGGCCTGGCCGTGATGAGTGTCACGGTCGTGATAGATGAAAGTTTGAAAGTGCGCCCAGGGCAGAGACCATCACAGCCTGGCCGTGATGGCCATCACGGTCGTGACGCGTGGCCTTTCTATAAGTGGGCACGAGCATATCAGGAAAAAAAACAGTTTTTGAACCCAAAAGACTTTCTCTGAACCAGGGGCAGCTGCACAAGGATTTCATGGAGTTCCTCCCTCTTTTCATCTCTATTTCTCTTGTTGTGGTTATGATCATGAGTGGCTAAACTCCCATTGTTGGGGTTAGGGTAGCTATCTCTGAATTCTAATGTATTTGATTTGATCTTGTAACACAGTTTTTACTTCGTTATTGAGTGATTGATTTCTGAGTTTAATGCTTGTTGTGGCTAGCACCCCCATGACTTGATCAGTGCTTTCATATGCAATTGGAAAATTCGTATTAGAACCGGAACTGAAATTTATCACCTAGTAAATCTAGTATCTAGGAATGGAACTAGGTTTATTAGCAATCGTGTGATCCCTAATCTTAATGCAAATTCATTAATCTAGGCCACCTAAGGAATTAGGGTCTATTAGTGGATTTAGGCTCTTGTCATCCGAGGAATCGGGGCTTGAGTAATTTAGTGGATTGATTGTCATAATTGAAGTGGAAACTATTTATTAGTCATGTCATTGCATGGGGATGAAGTTTAGTGAACCTAATCCCAGCGTTGTTCTCATATTTGAATAATCCTTTTTACTGCCTTCCCGGTGTTCGATAGAATTTCTCAAAGAACTTTTCTCTTTATTTTGTTTAGTTTAGGTTTAATTCTTATTTGGGCTTGGTAGTTACTATCGAGCTCCCTTCAATCCAAATATCCGCTTGGATAGTAATCGATTCGGTATGTGCTAGTACTTGGCACAGTCATCGTGGGAACGATAAACGGTCTCACCACCGTATTACTTGCACGACTGGGTCTACTTGCCCAGATTCGTCAACACCCCGGTTGCAGGAATATTCTCAACTGGTGCAATAGCATCCACCGTTGACACAGCGGCGTTAGTGCCTACCACGCCTGCATCACTTGCACTACTCATATTCAGAGTTTTGGGAAATATATGATGTTTGAACCACCTTTCTGCTCTGTAGATGCATACAATAAATTTTTATGTCAAATTCGTGACACTGTATGAGTTACTCTAAACTTGTCCCACTGGGCGTGCCAATTTGTTAACGCTGGTTTTTGGTCGGTGACCAAAATCCCTTTGTTACAAATAATTAAAGATCAGACGAGTGTGGGACGAACGAGTTATGCGGTAATCTCGTCAGGATGTGTGTATATATGTCTGCCAAGTATGAATTTGACAAATTAGTCAAATCTAATAAATACTGGCAAAGACTTGGGTTTTGTATTTTGAAAATATATTTCTAATTAGAAAATAAAAAGTCGGTTTCTTAAACAAAAGATACTTCCTAATTGCATAACTTTTTGTACGTAATATTGAAATGGAAATAACACTAATTTGAAAAACAATTTGTATAAAGCGTGATTAAATGACTACTAAAAATAAAAGAACTTAAATAAAGAACATGAAAGAAATTACTGAAAGTAATGAAGAACATGTAAAGAACTTTAAAAAAAACATAATCAGTATTAAAGAACGAGTAAAGAACTTTGAAGGATAAAACCAGTATTGTACTGGGTTATAATACTAAATTGAATTGAAAATGAAAAAGGTGGAGGAAATACTTGAGTGTAATCTGTCAATCTGCTGTGTGATCGAGATATGTAGGATGTTTATCAAGTAACCTCCTAGATAATGAAATAGTTTCTGAAATATTAACTAATTAAGTATGAATACTTGACAGGAAGTAAAACTTAGATTTGAAATGTAAGAACACTACAAGTGAAATAATGTAGAAAAGGTAGTTATTTATTAAAGTTGATGAAGAACAATTTCTGAGAAATTGAATAGAAACGAATGAAAATGTTAATTTAAATAAAGGATGTCAAAAACTAGGAACTACTTATAATATTAGATTAAAGGAAAACTTGACAAGCATGAAGTGCAGAAAAGTAATGAAAGTTATAGAAAGAATATGAAGAACATGATGAATAAACTGGAAAGTGTATGAAGAAATTGAAGGAAATGACCAATATTGTATTGAAATTGAACATTGTATTGAAGATAAAAGGGTGGAAGGAATACTTGAGTTAATCCGTCAGTCTGCTGTGTGATCGAGACATGTAGGATGTTTCAAGTTCCAACCTTTATTACATCGTAGAATCTAGTATTTATAGAAAAAGTTAATAACTTCCTAAAGGTAACTTCCTATCTAAAAGACTACCACATGTCTTTGGCAGTTCTCTTAAGTTTTATACTTAAACTGCTTGTCAAACAACTCTAACAACTGCTCAATTTCTTGAACCGCTCTGCGTCAACTTGACTGCCTTCGACGGTCTGGCTGCTTGACGGCTTATCTTGCTGATGCCTTGTCAGGCTTGAAGACTTAACCATTTTCACACTTCTGTACGTTTGACAACTCTTCTTAACACTTTGTCAAAATGCTGGGTTGTCAATTTATCCTTTCTGTCGGCTAATATTTTCTTGTCAACTAAGTATAATACTTAGAAAACATCATTCATTATTCTGATTCCTTTGTCAGTCAGTAAAATGCATCCGTCGATAATCAAAAATTTCACTCTTGACATATGCGCTCTAAGTTTCGTCTTTTTGACGGCTTTGCTTGTCTGACATGTCAACTGAAGAACTTCTTGTCAATTTCACACTTGTCAATTCTTCTATAATCTTCTGAATTTGACATTCTTCTTTATGTACATTCTTCTTTCAACTTTATTCCTGTCGACTTTGAACTTGGTCAATTTTCCTCTCTTCGATCCAACTCATGTCGACTTTGGGAAGTCCTTATGAATTTGACAATCTTGCTTTTGACCAATTTTTCTGTCAACTTTCCGTCTGTCAACTTAGTACTTGTCAGCTTCGTCTACTTTGGGAATTCCTTATGAATTTGACAATCTTGCTTTTGACCAATTTTTTGTCAACTTTCTTTTAGCCAAACCAGTATATACCAATTTGGGAGTTCTTCTCAATTTTCACGGAGCCTCTTTCTGCCTGTCTGAAGAAAACTCACATATAAAAATTCACTCCTAACAGGGACACACAAGTTTGTGAAGCTGAAAGTGTGATGCAATATGTGGGTTTTAGCTTGAAGCAGCTTGGCAGCTTGCTCTTCCCCGTGGGATTCCATAGTATTCCTGCCTGAATTACTAGCTAGCCTTGTGGTTTAGAACCTCATATTACTTGGGTCCATTTATAGTGCGAGTTAATGTGCTGTCAATAAATATCTATAAGACGACAAAACAACTACTTCCCCCGGATACCAGAAAAAGAAATAAAATATAAGCAGTTATATCATAGATTACTATATCATAAGGTGGTCATGATGGTTTCGAATAAAAGATAGAGGTGTTGGATGGTATAAGGTGCAAGATTCAAATCTCACCTTTATTAACATAACAAATTAATAACTAACATTTACCTAGAAAAAAAAAACATAAGCAGCTATATCATTACAGACTACATGTGGGTTGTCACTGTTTCTCATTTTTAATATTATGGAAAATGATGGATGGTATTTCGTGCAGCTATTCATACTAAATAGCACTGCTGAATATAAAAACAACACTACTACAAGTAATACGGTGGTAAGACCGGTTATCGTATCCACGGGGATTGGATGTCAAGTACCAATTCGTAAACTCAGCAACTATCTAGACTAAACTATTGATCAAGAGAAAGTAAAACAAACAAAAGAAAAGAAATAAAATCTTTTTGTCTTTTTGGGGACTTTTGACAAACACTTGGAGTGCAGAAATGATATGTTGGGACTAGACTTCACCAAACCTCTAACTCATGCACTATCAGGACTAGATACCTCCCATTCATGCTTCAGATATTAAAATCAATCCACTAAACTACTCAAACCCCGATTCCTCGGATGGCAAGAGCCTAAATCCACTAATAGACCCTAATTCCTTAGGTGGCCTAGATTAATGAATTTGCATTAGGATTAGGGATCATGTGATTACTAGTAAACCTAACTCCATTCCTAGATGAAAGGGTTACTAGGTGATTAAATTCAGTTCCGGTTATGATACGAACGTCCCCATTGCATACCAAAACACAAATCGAGTCATGGGGGTGCTAGCCACAACAAGCATTAAGCACAGAAAAATAACCACTAATATGAAGACATGAACATAGATTAATCAGTCAAGATAAATACATAATTATCAATTTGTTTACATCTAATCCCAACAAAGGGATTTAACTACTCATAAACAGAGAAAACCAAACCAGAGAAATAGGAGAAGAGGAGAGAAGAGGCTCCATGTGAGCTTTCCTTCTTCTTCAAAGCAACCCCTCTTGGCTCCCTTCTAGGGTTGAAACCCTAGCCCAGCCACAGCCTCCAAGTGCCTCCAAATGCCTCCCTCTGGACCCTTTGTTCTGTCTACTGCGTTCTTATTTATAGGTCTGCTGCGCGTCACGGCCGTGATGTCTATCACGGGCAGGCCGTGACGCTTTCTGGAGTGGGCGTATTCTCAACTTTTGAGCTCTCGCGAGGCGAGCTATGTTTCGCGACGCGAAACTTGAATTTTCTGGTTGGCCACGGCTGTGAAGTCTATCACGGGCAGGCCGTGACAGCCTCTGACTTTTGCCTTCTGCTCTGCTTGATCACGGTCGTGATTGTCATCACGGCCAGGCCGTGATGGGCTCTGTTTGGATCATATTCTTCACTTTTCAAGCTCTATTTCATCCAGGCTCCACCATGGCTGATTTTGATCATTTTTACATTGAATTCCTGCAAAATAACACCAAGAAACCGCTTCACCCGTTCCAAGGGAAAATCTAATAAAAACCAAATAAAGAATGCCTAATCTATATGAAAAATGCATGCAAAAGTATATAGAAAATATCATGTAAAATCACACTATCAAATCACCCCAAGCTTATTCAATTGCTTGTCCTCAAGCAATCACTAAGGCCAGAAGAATAAACAGAACATGGATAGTGAACCAAGAACCCGAGCAAATAATCCAAGTAATAGGCATTTCAAACAATTCAGTAAGAGACAATCAATTCAAGTCCAATTAGAGGCTTAGGTTCCTTAGAATCATGTTCTCACTGATTTGGGCACTCTTTCTCACTTGAAGCTCACCCCAAGCTTGTTCATTTGCTTGGCTCTCTTTTCTCACCTCACCCAAGTGTTTAGGGGATAAGACATTTCACTCAATTTTCCTCAAGGAATGAATCCTACCATAGGCTTGACTATCAACCAAATCTCTACTTTATTAATGAAAACAATTAAGAATCAAGAGGTCTTTACTTCGGTTGTAACGTGGCCATGGGATTAATCGTTAGGTGGGGAAATCAATAAAAGGACATTTCAAAAGGCTACACGACATATCAACATTTTCAAAGCATGACCTTCTAAAATACCTTTTGGGTTTCAATTCACTTTCCACCTTTCTTTTCTTTCTTTTTCTTTTTATTTCTCATTTCTTTTTTTTTCTTTTTTTTTCTTTTTTTTTTATATGAGAGAATTATTTTTTTCTGATTCTTTTCCCAAACTTTTTCGACTACATTTTTACCCTTTTGTAATACTTTAGAAGGTCCCTTAGCAAACTTATTTATCAAAAAATTTCAGGGTACCAAGAAAAGCATTTTTTTTTCTTTCAGGCTCAAAATTGGGCAACTAAGGGGTAGCATTTCATCATTCCAAGCTCAGAAGGCCAGAAAAATAACTATTGCCTCAATCATTTTCAAAAATGTTTTCAAAAATTTTTAAGCTTCAAAATGGTTTTAAGTCAAGTTCTAGAGAAAACAAACCAAGAGGAATAACCACTCTAACACAAAGAATAGGGTATATTTAGTGAGTACCCCTTTGGCTCAAAATCTCACATTTTAGTTCAACCATCAATGAAAATCACAAGTCCTCAGAACCATATGCTAATTATCAACTATCCAAGATTATCTCAAACATTTTCATTTGCAGCCAATCACAAGAATGAAAAAAAAATCGGGTTCAAGAATTCACTACCACAATTTATTTGGCACTTAGTTTTCACAATTGGGTGCAAAATTCAAGAAAGGGCAATCTAATTGTGTGATTATGCAAAGCTATCATGCAAAACTATATGAATGCAACATGAACAAATGAAAATGCAAAATACCCCTACCCCAAGCTTAAAAATTTACATTGTCCCCAATGTAAACAATCAAGTTGGATGAGAGGAAAGAAAAATAAAATAACATAAAAAATTGGAACGGCTTACCGAGGCGGTAGCAGGTGTTGACTTTCATTTCAGTCAGAAACTGCTTGAAAGTTGGGTTGCTTTTTCTTGTCTTCTTGCTCTTCCCTCCTTCCTTCTTACCCTGGAATCACTTGGCAATTTTATTAGTAAAAGAAAACTCTTGATCTTCTCAAATTATTCAAGAGTTTAAAATCAAAAATCAAATCTAGCTAAACAAAAAGGAAAAAGGAAAAAGGAAAAGAAAAATTGGGTTGCCTCCCAATGAGCGCTCATTTATTGTCACTAGCTTGACTTATTAAAAAGCATCCACCTAGATCCTCCTCCCGGATCAAATGGTAACTGGAGTGGTGATTGTAGAAGTAATATGACTTTATCCTTTATTCCACCCAGCCATGGTGTGAAAACTCCCTTGACCTCTACAATTATGAACTCACTTCCTCTCGGGTCAAGTGGAATTTTCAAGAGGAAGTTTTCCAGACAAGTGGAAGGGATTAGTTTAGCAATGTCCACACACGCATGCAAGCCAACATATTTGTCTAATGCAGTAAAATCAGATTGCTCAGCATACATGGTGGTGCTTTCCAAATGCCCTGTCTTCTCACTTGTTTCTCTCCAAGGATGCGCGAAAGGTAATCCCTCTTCTTGTGGTTCATCTACCACCACCTTTTCATCTTCATTGTGATCCATTCCCACAACCAGATTTTTCTCAAATGCTGATTCTTGTGGCTCTATGGGAGTCATACATGGTGGTGGAGGTGGCAAATAGGAACAAAAGGATTCCCAATCCTCCTCGGAGAAGTTGTATATTAGCCTTCCTGTCATATAATCAACTTGTGCGGGAGTAACATGGTCCATCAAATCCATGACGTCTCCCAAACACCAGTTGTCTTCCAAAACGCGACTTGAGGCTTCCTCATCAGGTGGATAATAAAAATTTTCAATGAATTTCGTCCACCTTACAAAAACAAAACTCAAACAAAAAGATCAAATATATACAGAAAATAAAAATAACAAAAATGTCTAAATTAGTTGCCTCCTCTGTTACTAATGATATTGGCAAAACCAATTCCCCGGCAACGGCGCCAAAAACTTGTTAGACGATCCTGGGCAAGTATACCCAGTCGTGCAAGTAATACGGTGGTAAGACCGGTTATCGTATCCACGGGGATTGGATGTCAAGTACCAATTCGCAAACTCAGCAACTATCTAGACTAAACTATTGATCAAGAGAAAGTAAAGCAAACAAAAGAAAAGAAATAAAATCTTTTTGTCTTTTTGAGGACTTTTGACAAACACTTGGAGTGCAGAAATGATATGTTGGGACTAGACTTCACCAAACCTCTAACTCATGCACTATCAGGACTAGATACCTCCCATTCATGCTTCAGATATTAAAATCAATCCACTAAACTACTCAAACCCCGATTCCTCGGATGGCAAGAGCCTAAATCCACTAATAGACCCTAATTCCTTAGGTGGCCTAGATTAATGAATTTGCATTAGGATTAGGGATCATGTGATTACTAGTAAACCTAACTCCATTCCTAGATGAAAGGGTTACTAGGTGATTAAATTCAGTTCCGGTTATGATACGAACGTCCCCATTGCATACCAAAACACAAATCGAGTCATGGGGGTGCTAGCCACAACAAGCATTAAGCACAGAAAAATAACCACTAATATGAAGACATGAACATAGATTAATCAGTCAAGATAAATACATAATTATCAATTTGTTTACATCTAATCCCAACAAAGGGATTTAACTACTCATAAACAGAGAAAACCAAACCAGAGAAATAGGAGAAGAGGAGAGAAGAGGCTCCATGTGAGCTTTCCTTCTTCTTCAAAGCAACCCCTCTTGGCTCCCTTCTAGGGTTGAAACCCTAGCCCAGCCACGGCCTCCAAGTGCCTCCAAATGCCTCCCACTGGACCCTTTGTTCTATCTACTGCGTTCTTATTTATAGGTCTGCTGCGCGTCACGGCCGTGATGTCTATCACGGGCAGGCTGTGACGCTTTCTGGAGTGGGCGTATTCTCAACTTTTGAGCTCTCGCGAGGCGAGCTATGTTTCGCGACGCGAAACTTGAATTTTCTGGTTCGCCACGGCTGTGAAGTCTATCACGGGCAGGCCGTGACAGCCTCTGACTTTTGCCTTCTGCTCTGCTTGATCACGGTCGTGATTGTCATCACGGCCAGGCCGTGATGGGCTCTGTTTGGATCATATTCTTCACTTTTCAAGCTCTATTTCATCCAGGCTCCACCATGGCTGATTTTGATCATTTTTACATTGAATTCCTACAAAATAACACCAAGAAACCGCTTCACCCGTTCCAAGTGAAAATCTAATAAAAACCAAATAAAGAATGCCTAATCTATATGAAAAATGCATGCAAAAGTATATAGAAAATATCATGTAAAATCACACTATCAGCTATATCATTACAGACTACATGTGGGTTGTCACTGTTTCTCATTTTTAATATTATGGAAAATGCTGGATGGTATTTCGTGCAGCTATTCATACTAAATAGCACTGCTGAATATAAAAACAACACTACAACACCATACATCTCAGTCGTCGATTCGTATTAAGCACTCATTTGTACTAAATAGTGGTGCTGTAATATTATTATATACTGTTTTCATAAAGTTTCATTTAACCCATATTCAAAGCCTTATGCCCCTGCCCATCAACACTTAAAGTTTATCATTTTCTCATCAAAGCCAATTTTTACGAAAATGACTGCTCTCTAATAGCATTAAACTTCGTATTCTCATGGGTTTTTAATATAAGATAGTCGAGTGGCAGGGAATATAAGAAACTCATGGGGAATGAATATGCAGTACCCCGTCCATAACAGGATTACAAAAACAGACTAGTAATACAATAAGAAAGTGATGGGCCATGTGCCCAGTATTACAACTTCCATAGTTTTTACCCAAGTTCAAAAAAGAGTAAATAGCCAAAATGGTCCCTAAAACTGTGAGGTCGTGTCAAGTTGGTCCCTCAAATTAACGAAATTTCAAAAAGGTCCCTGAAACTGTCAAACGTTGATCAAGTTAGTCCCTCCGTTAGTCAGGATTCGTTGACTCCGTTAACGGCGCTTATAGTGTCAATTTAGTCCCCAAAATATACAACTTGAAATCAAAAAAGTCCCTGAACTTTTGTATATGAAATCAACTCAGTCCCTGCAAAAGTCAGTTTAGCCTCTGCACTCTTTGCTGTGATGGCATGCCAATTGAAGGGGCTTTAGGTGCAAAAATAGTGTTCATGTATGTTAGTTAAAGGTAGGACAATGTAAAATGATTCATGGGTATATTTATAAACTGGGTTTTGGTTCTTATAATACTGTTGTTAACTCTCTAATTTCATCCTACTTTAAGTGTGGAGGAGTTGGCAGTGCACACAGGTTGTTTGATGAATTGAGTGACCGAGATGTTGTCTCCTGGAATTCTATGATAAGTGGGTGTGTGATGAATGGTTTTTCCCACAATGGACTTGAGTTTTTAATTCAGATGGTGATTTTGAGGGTGGGTTTGGATTTGGCTACCTTGGTTAATGCTCTTGTGGCTTGTGCAAATATTGGCAGTCTTTCATTGGGTAGAGCACTTCATGCTCACGGAGTGAAAGCTTGTTTTAGTAGGGAAGTTATGTTTAACAATACCTTACTAGACATGTATTCAAAGTGTGGTAATTTAAAGGGTGCAATTCATGTTTTTGAGAAGATGGGTCAAACAACTGTTGTTTCTTGGACTTCAATCATAGCTGCTTATGTACGAGAAGGTCTATATGATGATGCAATCAGGTTATTCTATGAAATGAAAAGCAAAGGTGTTAGCCCAGATATTTATTCCGTGACTAGGTCCTTCATGCTTGTGCTTGTAGCAACTCATTGGATAAAGGTAGAGATATACACAATTACTTTAGAAAGAACAATATGGCCATGAACTTGCCTGTGTCTAATGCTCTCATGGATATGTATGCAAAATGTGGAAGCATGGAAGAAGCTCATTCAGTTTTCTCCCAACTTCCAGTTAAGGATGTTGTCTCGTGGAATACAATGATAGGTGGTTATTCAAAAAACTCTCTTCCCAATGAAGCTCTTAAACTTTTTGCTGAGATGCAAGAGGAAACAAGACCTGATGGCATTACGATGGCCTGTGTCCTTCCAGCTTGTGGAAGCATAGCAGCTCTGGAGAGAGGCAGAGAGATACATGGACACACATTGAGAAATCACTACAAAAAAAAGGTCATTTAGCGACCGAAAATAGCGACCGAATTTGTTGGTTGCTGTTTGCGACCGAAATGGCGACCGATTGTAGGATCTAAATCAAACACTGATTAGAGTTGATATTGCGACCGAAATAGAGCGTAGCAAAGTTATCGGTCTCTATTTCGGTCGCAAAATAAAGGAAAGTAAAAGTAAAAAATTTATGACTTTTTAGCGACCGAAATGGCGACCGAGTTAAATGCAACGGTTAAAATTAAGTTATCTTTTGCGACCGATATTAAAGCGGTCGCTAAACGACGCGTAAAAAATTAAAATAGAGCGTTTTAGCGACCGATTTAGTGACCGAATTATTCGGTCGCTAAAATTACGAATTCAAATTTCAAACTAACCATTTTAGCGACCGATTTAGCGACCGAATTATTCGGTCGCTAAAATTACGAATTCAAATTTCAAATTAACCATTTTAGCGACCGATTTAATTTTAGATTTGAAAATAAACCAGTTTGACATTAATCAGACATTAAATTTTGGACCGAGTATTTTCTTAGTTGATCAGTTCAACTATTAATCTTTACTCTAATTTGAATTTTGAAATCATATATTTATCAATCTTTATTTTTAGATTCAAAAACTAAAAACATATTTATTTTTAGGCTTAATATTTTATCACTCATTTTTGTACCTATCACTGAATGTTAAGTTTAAAACATAAAAACTCTCTCCTTCCCTCATCAGACCCGTAACCCCTCCCCCCTCTCTCTTTCTTTCTTTTTCTTCTTCTTTCTCCTTCTTTCTCTCTTCTTCTTCTTCCTCCCTCCAACTTCACCCTCTTCCTTCACTCCCAGCCGGCGTCGTCCCTCCACCGCAGCCACCGTCCGGCCGCGCGCCGCTCCTCCTAGGGATGTCGTTCAGTCACTGCTCAACACGGAGAAGATGGCTATCCGACCCAGCCCTTTCCTGCGTGCACCTGGCCGCTGCTTCGCCCTCCGTCGTCGTGAAATGACATCTCCACTGCGGTAAGCTCCGGTTGCCGCCATCAATGGTGGCTTTCAACCTCTATAGGTTGTTACACCTCCTTTCCTCCTCCCCTAAAGCTTGATTGTTGTTTTCATTTAGATCTTGGTGCTGTCCAGAAGCGCATCGCCGTCCTCCGCTGCCACTGCCGCCGCGCCGGACAGCCAGACCGCCACCATCTCTTCTCCCTTACTTGTGGGTGAGTGATTCCTCACCTTACCTTGTTGGATTTCAAGAAATCCCCAAATTGATTTTGAAACCCTAACCCTTTGATTTCATATTTTACTCTTAAAATTAAACCTTGTTTTATGAAATTGGGACTGTAAACCCTAAACCCCAAACAATCCCCATTGGGAATGGAGTTGGCTAGAGAGATGGATGGCTCAGCGGCCCACCCAAGGCCGAAGCACTTTGGATCATAATAATCCCTGCTTCTCCTTTTTGAGGACCTTTATATTTCTCTATTCTTAAAATTTAGGTTGATAAAGCTGCTCATGGTTGGGTTCCTATATTTTTGGCATTCATGCATTTATGTTCATATTAGTTACTATGATCAATCGAAATATCTATCACCATGTAAAGCTATTTTGTATACCGACCACATGAATTCATAATTATTAAAAAGTTTAGATACAGAATGCTATATAAGGAACTATTTATATGTTAGCCTCTGAATCATTGTGGTTTGGTGATCTTTTCGTGTATTCCACCTCTGTACTTTGCTATGTCATTAGATAAATAGATACATCACTTTGTTATTCAAGTGTGAGGCTAGAATGACATTTATTGAGTTCTGCATTTGTTGAGTTAACTATTTGGAATTGATATATGGCTTATTGTTTCTATTATATGGAATGGAAGTACATTTGGGATGTTATGTGATACGAAGGCTTATTTCTGAAAATGCTATATTTGTAGGAGAAGAGGCAATTTTATGCTTTTGTGGTTCTTCTTATTGATTCTACAGTTGGGAGGCTGTTTAGGGGCATTAAGCTTCATTATGGAACATGGAATCAATCATACTACACCTATGTATGTGATCCATTTGGAAGTCTTAATGGGCTGCTGCAACTTATGCTTCTTTTTGGTTCAGGGCGGTGAGTTTGTGTTGGTAACGATGGAAATGATTTATGCTTGATTGCATACTTAGGCGTGTTTCGCATTGACTTGCATTAACCAATGAAATTGCTTGAGATTTTGTGCTTAAATGAATATCCACTCTCTTCAAATTGAGCTGTGTTTTTATTTTTGAAGATATATTTGAGCTCACTGAGGAAGCTGCAATAATATGTCATCTAATATCTTAGTGGTCTTTTGCCTAAACTTTTATGTATTTTAAGAACATTAATACAGGAGCATTGCTACATTGTTTTTCAAAAAGGAAGTTTTTTATCATATTGAAATATTTTTGGGGGATGTTATGGCAAGTCATGATTTATTCACTTAATTTGCTTGATGTAACCTTGCAGGGGTGTATGGTCTTTGTATTTTTTTTTATTGTAAATTGATTTTTGGACTATTGGTTCAGTCTGACCATATTAGTTCTATTCTCTAAATGATAAGATACCATTTATAAGATAAAAAAAATTGATCAATGATTAAGGTATATGGTGCACCTTAAGGCTCAATAAGGGTTTTAAACATAGAATATTTTGAAGCCACTGCTACCTTGGTTCAGCACTCTATCCCATTTGCTTTTTACTTCTATTTTCTAATTGTCACTGTTTTCGTTTCCATTCTTGCATAGTCACACAATATAAAGCTTAATGTGCATAATGTATTTTATGTTATTCATTCTGAATTGATGGTTTCATTGTTTGCTTTTTCCTTTATTTTTTCTCCTTGGTTTGCAGATGCATGAATTAGCGTTGAATCTTGCACTGCAGAAGTCCCAGAATGCACAACTCAGAAGTCAATTTGAAGGTTTGTTGAATGAAATTTATTTCAGTATGTTCTGGCTTTTCAATCTTTTGACTCTTGCAACAGCTACTCAGTAACTGCTAGTGTGTCGTGTCACCTTTGGTATCAGATTTATATGCATTTATAATCATGTATTTTTCTTTTCAAACAAAGAGGTATTGAATCAATAATTTGGTGTTTTGTTGGATGCTTGGAAGTCTTTTGCAGATATGGATTAAATGGCAAGTGCATTACTATTAACAGTATTTTGGGAGGTCAAATGTTTTCCCTGCAACATTGAAGTTTAAATCAAATTCTTTCTCTACATGGAGCTGGGTGTTGTGCTCTTCATGGTGGCTAATACAGGATTGAATTAATTGCTACAGATTAAAAGTTTATGGACTTGTTATGGTCTTTTTGGGCTTTTGATTTTCTATAGGGTGTAAAGGTTCAAAGGGCTTTTTCTCTTTTGCTGCTGTTATCCCTAATAAGCTTTTAGGCACTAAATTGCCAATAGTCGGACGGTGGATTGGTTTTAGATATTAGGTGCTGAGGAATTTTTTTTGGTCGACGATTAGTTAGTATATCAACCATTATTGTCTTCTCCGACTTTGGTTGAATCTCTACCTTATCCCTCTTGTATCTGGTTCTTTTGTTTATGAGTTTAGAGTACCCATTATACTCTTTCAATACACTTTAGCTTATAAAAAAAAATTATATTTGGTTTGTTATATGTTTTTTAAAGAAATCGGTCACTAAATTGGTCCCTAGAACAAGTTTTGGGGACACATTTAGTGACTGATTTTTTTTAATTTGGTGGCCAATTTAGCGACCGAATTAGCGACCGAATTTTCGGTCGCTAAAATTGGTCACATAACTGGTTATAGGAGACCAATTTAGTGACCGAATTAGCGACCGAATTTTCGGTCGCTAAAATTGGTCACATAACTGGTTTTAGGAGACCAATTTAGCGACCGATTTTTATAAATTAGCGACCGAATTATTCGGTCGCTAATAGCGACCGATTACAAATTCGGTCGCCAAATCATTTAGTGACCAGGGTTTTAGCAACCGTCGTTATTCGGTCGCTAATTCGGTCGTTAACCATTTTAGCGACCGAATTTTGATGAATAGCGAACGATTTCTTCGGTCGCTAAACACCTTTTTTTTTGTAGTGAATGGGTACTCTTCAGATTTGCATGTAGCCAATGCACTTGTTGATATGTATGTAAAGTGCGGGTCACTAGTTCATGCGCAGGTACTCTTTGATATGTTTCCAAAAAAGGATCTCATCTCAAGGACTGTTATGATTGCTGGATATGGCATGCATGGGTTTGGAAAAGAAGCAATTGCCACTTTTGAGAAGATGAGGAATGCAGGTAATGAGCCTGATGAGATCTCCTTCACTTCCATACTCTATGCTTGCAGTCATTCTGGATTACTGAATAAGGGATGGGAGTTCTTTAATTCCATGAGAAGTGAATGCAGTTTTGAGCCCAAGTTAGAACACTATGCTTGCATGGTAGATCTCCTTGCCCGTACTGGAAATCTATCCAAGGCTTACAATTTCATCGAGACAATGCCAATTAAACCAGATGCTACAATTTGGGGAGCTTTGCTTTGTGGGTGCAGGATCCATCGAGATGTGGAGTTAGCAGAAAAAGTGGTAGAGCGTGTTTTTGAGCTAGAGCCAGAGAATACAGGATATTATGTTCTTCCACAACTAACATACATGAACACTACTTTTGCACCTAAAGTCCCTTCAATTGGCATGCCATCACAGCAAAGAGTGCAGAGGGTAAGCTGGCTTTTGCAAGGACTGAGTTGATTTCATATATAAAAGTTCAGGGACTTTTTTGATTTTAAGTTGTATATTTTAGGGACTAAATTGACACTATAAGCATCGTTAACGGAGTCAACGAACCCTGACTAACGGAGGGACTAACTTGATCAACGTTTGACAGTTTCAGGGACCTTTTTGAAATTTCGTTAATTTGAGGGACCAACTTAACACGACCTCACAATTTCAGGGACCATTTTGGCTATTTACTCTTCAAAAAACGAAATGAAAAGATGAGATTTGAATATCGCGGTGTTGTGTAAGTCATAAAACAGAACACGTGAATCCAAACCTTGCAACAAAGGCAAATATAAAATTAACAATGCAATTCATTAATAGCAATTAAATATAAAATTAACAATGCAATTCATTAATAGCAAATTAGCAATTAGAAATTGAGCATGAATTGACGTAGGACATATCAACAATTTACTAGTCATACTGCCATATGCAAGTAATTATTTTAATAAAAATGAAAGTTAAGAACTTATTTCTTTGCTAAATCTCAGAATATATGTTTTTGATTGATATCCACCGAGCTCAATTGCTTTCATCTGTTCGGGTGGTTGACGGTGAACGTCGGGGATATGAACATACATATAAAGAAAGAGAGATACATATGTACATAGATGTGGATTGTTCTATAAACAATTTCAATGGATCACACATTAGTGACAATGTACCACAACAATAACGTAGCAAAAATAATACAAGAGTTGAACCATACATCACCCACGCAACAAAGAATAAAACCAATCCAAGCCCCAATCGAGGAACTAAAAAAAGAGATACAACCAGCAAAATGCTGCTATGAGAAGCACAACCCTGCAAATAGCTTGAATGCTAAGCTTGGATAAAGAAAAACCAAAAAAAACCAAAATTAACAGGAACCGCAAAGCCAAAAACCAACCAACAACTCTTATCATATGGCTGCTATCCACAATTGATCATGACCAACACAGATACGAGTGACCAGGAAAAGCTCTATATGCAACAAACCAGATTCACATAACAAAAGCCACCATCTCTATCTGATGGCCCAGCTCTTCTTGGAACGAATTGACGGCCAGGTTATGCCCTCGATTGAGATCCTCTATGACGGCTTTCCAGTTATATGGAGCGAATAAAAAACGAAGATGGAATATGGGGGTGGACGACGACTTTCCAGATCCGAGAGTTGATCGATCCCCGACTCCATATGGGAATTAAATAAGGTTAAAAAATCTCATTTCAATTAAGAGGAATGGAAAAAAAATAGTCGTAAGGACTTCAATGCAATAAAAAAAACTTATATATCAAAATAATAAATAAGATGAGATGACTTTATCCACTTATTATTTATTCTAGTGTGCATAGGTTATGGGTTTCGAAACCCACAATTTTACATGGGTTCAGGAGCACTTCCTCTGATATATTTAGGACTCAATTACCTGCTTACCCACATTACTAAATATTTTTTTTTTATTATCATAACATAATGAGTGATTATTGAAGAGTATGAATAGAAGAATACATTGTGTACCCACTCTGACCCCTTGTCAACTATTGATATTACACATAAACCTCAATGAGAGAGTTGAAACCTAGAACTGGAGTTATTTTGTAGCTACTGAAACCTGCAGAAAAAATAAGTTTGGCCAATTCTTTCTCATTTCTCTCTTTTCCGGTGGTCAATGTCATCATCTCCATATCAAAGAAGAGCTGCACTTCATCTATTTCATTATCTACCTTCTCATTCCCCATCACCACATCTATGATTATCACCTTTGCTTTCTTCCCTTTGTTCATGATTGCCTCCTTGCATTTCTTCAGTATAATAATGCATTCCTCATCATTCCAGTCATGCAATATCCACTGCTTATCATTCAAATTTCAAAGTGACAATGCTAAGAATCACTAAAAGGAAATAAAAATTTGATTTTCTAATGATCATTCATGTTCATCTTTATAAAATCTCCACATATATTATTTTTTTAATTTTTGTAAACCACAGAAAACTAGGCCCTAATTATAAAAATGTTTAATTATCCAGTTGGTCCCTAAACTATTTATGAATTTTCAAGTAGGTCTCTGAACTGATTTTTTTAAATTGGGTCCCTGAACATATATAAAATTTTCAATTGGATGTCTGGGGTAGGGTTTCGAGAAGAGTCCATTAAGCTTGATGATTTGAAACGTGACCTGGAATTCCCTCACATCCAAAGTTGTATTCACGGTTTCATTAAAGGTTCCAGAAACCCAAAATTTGAAATATATGCTTTTCCCTTTTGAGGCTATTTCTCCCACATCTTAGGTTGCTTCTCCCTTCTCCAATATCCGTTTCACATATTGCATCTCCCTCCCCGAAATAGTTTCTTTGTTTCAGCCTTACATCTTATTGCATCTTACTTCATCTTATTGTGACAATATCTCAAGGTTCATCATTCACCTTAAAGAAGCTTAAAGTGTAAACGAAGCCAACATAAATGTACAGCACCTACGAACACAAATGTGCATATGCAATAAGGTTTTGGGAGTTTGGAGAGCAGTGGTGTCAGGTTGGAGACAAGTGTGATTAGGGAATTCTACCTTCGCAGAATTGGGGAAATTTAGAGAATGAAGTGGAATGTTACCTGGATAGTGACATGACAAAGAAGGCTAGTATGGGTATATATCCAACTTGGATGGAATCGAACATATTTCGTCCAATTTCACGATTCTTTAACATAATATTTGCTACTGAGGGACCCAATTGAAAACTTTATATATGCTCACGGACCCAATTAAAAACTATTTTAGTTTTAGGGACTTACTTGAAAATTCCAAAATTTCATCGATGATCTGAATAATTAAACATTATAAAAACTAATACATATATATATAGCATGACCAATCTACCTATATGAAGGTGTTGTAGTTAAGAAGATCATTAATTAACTATGTGACTATATTTAATTTACCTTCAACAAGACGGAATCAGTGGGTGGAATTGCCTCAAACATGTTCCCTCCAACATACTTTAGGTTGTCATCGCTTCCTTGCAAGCCATCAACAACATGTGGGAGATCAAATACAATGCAGTCTAGTTGTGGGAATGACTTGGCAATGGCCTTAGCCATAGCGCCTGTGCCTCCCCCAACATCAACCAATGACTCCAATCCCTCAAACACTCCCTTGCACTTATCAACCATCACACTAGAAACCAATCTAGCGCCACTAGCCATGCCATCATTGAGCAAGTGATTGTGTTTGGGATCTCGGCCAGCATAATCAAAAAGTCCCATTCCATGTTCCGTGTAAAACGGTGTAGGATCTTCATTCTTGAACCAAGTAGAAACTTGATGCCATGGCCGTACAAGGAATGGATCAAGTATGAATTGCATGAAAGGTGTCATACTAAAGGGAGCTTCCTTTAGCAGTAGTCTAGATGCATCAGTTAGCTCATACCTAATTTCCATCTCGTTTTCGGTGACATTCTGTTGAGAGAAAAAGCCAGAATGTGTCAAAATCCGCATCAAGCGATAGATGAAGTTGGTTTTGGATGGATGGATTGGTAGTGAAGCAATAAGTTCTGAGAGTGGCATGGGTTGGCCATACTTGTGTATCACATCTGGTATGCACAAGTCAATTGCACATTTAAGGGACATAGAGTTTATGAAGCTGAATGTGTGATGCAGTATGTGGGTTTGAGCTTGAAGGAGTTTGGCAGCATGTCCTTCCTTGTGGGATTCCATTGTATTGCTACCTGAATTACTATACTAGCAAGATTTGTGGTTTGGAACCTCATATTACTTGTGGCCATTTATAGTGCGGGCAAATGTGCTGTATCTTGAAATAAGAAGACAATAAATTATATCTCTGTTCTAAGTTCTAACTTCTAATTGATTTTGGCTAGTTAGGCATGCATTTTCTTTCTTGAAAAACTTGAGACCCAACTTCACTCTTTTCTTTTCAATCAATAAAATAAATATCATTAACGAATTAATTTAAAAGGTTTTATTTTACACACGGGTGTGGCTATGGTGCACCACCCACATTTTACACCACCCACTTTACCACCCATGTGGTAAATTTTGGGCCAATCAAATTGCCACATAGGTTTGTCAAAATTTCAAACTTTCTAGTTGTATTATACTGTAGTCAAACTATATGAATACAATATATTGTAGTATAGTATATGTACTCTTTGTATTCGTAAATTTAACCCATATTAAAATAATGTTTTTTGATTAAAAAAATTGATTATATTGCAAAATATTATTGACAACGAACATTATTTTAATTCATATTAAAATATTATTTTTTAATATAATCAGTTTTTTTAATCAAAAAACGTTATTTTAATATGGGATAAATTTGCGAATACAAAGAGTGCATATACTATACTACAATATATTGTATTCATATATTTTACTACAGTAAAAATACAACTGGAAAGTTTGAAATTTTGACCAAACTCATTGGCAATTTGATTGGTCCAATATTTGCCACATATGGATGGTGTAGTGGGTGGTGCAAAATATGGGTGGTACATCTTAGCCCAACCCTTTACACAAACAAGTGAAACAACAATAAATTAAATTAAAACATAATCATATGCAAGCACACACACGCAACGATAAGGCCGAGTTCGGTTTAGGTTGATTTATTTCTTTTAATAAATGAAAAAGAAAATAATTAATGATTAATGAATATTTTGACCCCTACAAATAAGGTATGATTAGATTTTAGTCCATCCACAACTTTTTCTTTAGTTTTGATTCTTAAACGTCTTAAAAGCTTGGAATTGGTCTATGTCGTTAATTGATGATGTGGCAGATGACATACCACGTCATTAGTATCACATGTTCAAAAAAAAAATTCTACATGTTTAATTAAATATTTTTATTAATTTTTATATCCCTGTAGATTAATATTAATTAAATAATTTTATCATATAATAGTAATTAAATAATTTTACTAACTTTTGAATTTACATATATTAATTAAAAATAATATTGTTGTACCGAAATTTTTGTATTTTAATAAATTAAGTCCACCTGTCAATTAAATACACAAGTGGAATTAAAATTTATTATTTTTTGTCTAGGTGGTATCGATGAGTGACACTCTACCTACCATGTCGTGAGTTAACGGCAGGGACTCATTCCAAACTTTTAAAACGTTTAAGGATTAAAATCTAAGAAAAAATTTGTAAGGACTAAAATCAAAATTTGCCTTATTTACAATACAATGTCCAAAATATACATTAAACCAAAAATCAAAAAAAAATAGACCATTTTCATAAAATTAGTTTTATCATTTTTTTTTTGGATTAATGTTATCTAGTTTAATTAATTTGGGTATGAAAATCTCCAGTTAAGAGAGCAATATTAGCAACATATTCTTTCGCATATTCTCTCTAATACAAAGTCTATTATTGAACGAATTTTATATGAGACTCTACTGAATAAAGAGTAGACCTGCTTAAATTAGTGGGTTCCATATAAAATTCACTCAATAATAGAAAGTATGTTGAAGAAAGTATAATAAAAAGTATCTTGATAACATTTCTCTAATTAAGATGAACAGTTTGAGTGGCATGGATTAGAGTTAATACACTCCCAAAAAAAACTTTAATTCCATAAGAAAAATCATAGTGATGACTTTTATATGTTCAAAAGGAAGGAACCAAAAGGGCTTAATTTTCAAACAGTACATACGATACTGAGTGCCTGCATTAATTCTGGAAAAAGACACTCTCCATTTTCCATCTTCCCATTCCTCTTCATTTTCAAAATTTTAGGAAAATAATTGTTAATTATATACAAGTATGTATTCTTTTCATGCATTTATCATCCCCAAAACTTTAGAAATGAATATCTTAATTTTTCATGAGAAATGAAGAGGATCCCCACCCATTAATTCTTTGCAAGTGCAGTTAATAAACTGTTAAAGGTGCAAAGCTTGGGTAAGAGTGGAAGATAGGTGCTTACATCCGATGTGAATGGAGGTGGGTACTGGTTAGGTCGTCCGTTGGAGACTTATATGAAGTTTAATTAAAGGGTCGTGCTAAGTTTTTTTTAAAGATAAATCTTAATCAGTGCTCTAAGGACATGGTTAAAGAATAAAGAAATAAGAAAATATTTTATTAGGAAATTGTGTATTCAATACATCAAAAAATTAAAAGTTATATATTTCAATAAATAAAGAATTTCTATTTCTTGATTTCTTTGCAAATGCTCTTAGGACACTGCCTAGCAAGTGTAACATCTCGAACTGCTTTACGGATTGATGATTGTCCCCACAAACCAACACATGTCTTTTTAGTGTGTTTTGTTCTCACTCACACACTTCATAGTAAAAACCATCCCATAATTGCTTCAGGTCGAACACACTTAGCGTTAGAATTCTTAAGGATGCATTTGATTTACTAAAAATGACAGGACAGACAAAACAATATTCGACAAGTCGATAAGTCACATGACAGCATTTTGTACTCAACGTTGTTTGGTGGTTGATGTGTGGCACAAGCAATTTTGTGCTAGTTTTAATTTATTTGATACGGCTATGTACCCGACAGAATAATGTAAACTTGCATTAAAGATGTCATACTAAAAGGATGGTCCTTAAGCAGTAGTCTAGAAGCATCAGTCAGCACATACCTTATTTCCAGCTCGTTCTCGGTGACACTGTCGGGAGAAGAAGCCAAAATGTGTCGAAATCCACATCAAGCGGTAGATGAAGTTGGTTTTGGATGGGTGGATTGGTAATACAGTAATGAGTTTTGAGAGTGGCATGGGTTGGCCATACTTATGTATCAAATCCGGTATGCCTAAGTCAATTGCAAATTTAAGGGACACACAAGTTTGTGAAGCTGAAAGTGTGGTGCAATATGTGGGTTTCAGCTTGAAGCAGTTTGACAGCTTGCTCTTCCCCGTGGGATTCCATAGTATTCCTGCCTGAATTACTAGCTAGACTTGTGGTTTAGAACCTATTACTTGGGTCCATTTATAGTGCGAGTTAATGTGCTGTCAATAAATATCTATAAGACAACAAAACAACTACTTCTCCCGGATACCAGAAAAAGAAATAAAATATAAGCAGTTATATTATAGATTACTATATCAAAAGGTGGTATGATGGTTTCGAATAAAAGATAAAAGTGTTGGGTGGTATAAGATGTAAGATTCAAATCTCATCTCTAATAACATAACAAATTAATAACTAACATCTATTTATATATTAAAAAAAAAAACATAAGCAGCTGTATCATAACAGACTACATGTGGGTTGTCACTGTTTCTCATTTTAATATTATGGAAAATGCTGGATGATATTTCGTGCAGCTGTTACTACTAAATAGCACTGCTGAATATAAAAACAACACCACTACACCATACACATCACTCGTCGATTCGTATTAAGCACCCATTCGTACTAAATAGTGGTGCTGTAATATTATTATATACTATTTTCATAAAGTTTCATTTAACCCATATTCAAAGCCTTATGCCCCTACCCATCAACACTTAAAGTTTATCATTTTCTCATCAAAGCCAATTTTTACGAAAATGACTGCTCTCTAGTAGCATTAAACTTCGTATTCTCATGGGCTTTTAATATAAGATAGTCAAGTGGCAGGGAATATAAGAAAGTCATGGGGAATGAATATGCAGTACCCCGTCCATAACAGGATTACAAAAACAGACTAGTAATACAATAAGAAAGTGATGGGCCATGTGCCCATTATTACAACTTCCATAATTTTTACCCAAGTTCAAAAAACGAAATGAAAAGATGAGATTTGAATATCGCGGTGTTGTGTAAGTCATGAAACAGAACACGTGAATCCAAACCTTGCAACAAAGGCAAATATAAAATTAACAATGCAATTTATTAATAGCAATTAAATATAAAATTAACAATGCAATTTATTAATAGCAATTAAATATAAAATTAACAATGCAATTCATTAATAGAAAATTAGCAATTAGAAATTGAGCATGAATTGACGTAGGACATATCAACAATTTACTAGTCATACTGCCATATGCAAGTAATTATTTTAATAAAAATGAAGTAGAACTTATTTCTTCCCTAAATCTCAGAATATATGTTTTTGATTGATATCCACCGAGCTCAACAGCTTTCATCTGTTCGGGTGGTTGACGGTGAACGCGGGGGATATGAACATACATATAAAGAAAGAGAGATACATATATATGTACATAGATGTGGATTGTTCTATAAACAATTTCAATGGATCACACACTAGTGACAATGTACCACAACAATAACGTAGCAAAAATAATACAAGAGTTGAACCATACATCACCCACGCGACAAAGAATAAAACCAATCCAAGCCCTAATCGAGGAACTCAAAAAAGAGATACAACCAGCAAAATGCTGATATGAGAAGCACGACCCTGCAAACATCTTGAATGCTAAGCATGGATAAAGAAAAACCAAAAAAAAAAACCAAAAATCGAAGAACAGGAAGCGCAAAGCCAAAAACCAACCAACAACTCTTATCATATGGCTGCTATCCACAACTGATCCTGACCAACACAGATACGAGAGACCAGGAAAAGCTCTATATGCAACAAACCAGATTCACATAACAAAAGCCACCATCTCTATCTGATGGCCCAGCTCTTTTGGAACAGATTGACGGCCAGGTTATGCCCTCGATTGAGATCCTCTATGACGGCTTTCCAGTTATATGGAGCGAATAAAAAACGAAGATGGAATATGGGGATGGATGACGACTTTCCAGATCCGAGAGTTGATCCCCGACTCCATATGAGAATTAAATAAGGTTAAAAATTCTCATTTCAATTAAGAGGAATGGAAAAAAATAGTCGTAGGGACTTGAATGCAATAAAAAAACTTATATAACAAAATAATAAATAAGATGAGATAACTTTATCCACTTATCATTGATTCAGTGTGCATAGGTTATAGGTTTTGGAACCCACAATTTTACATGGGTTCGGGAGCACTTCCCCTGATATATTTAGGACTCAATCACCTGCTTACCCACATTACTAAATATTTTTTTTATTGTCATAACATAATGAGTGATTATTGAAGAGTATGAATAGAACAATACATTGTGTACCCACTCTGACCCCTTGTCAACTGTTGATATTACACATAAACCTCAATGAGAGACTTGAAACCTAGAACTGGAGTTATTTTGTAGCTACTGAAACCTGCAGAAAAAATAAGTTTGGCCAATTCTTTCTCATTTCTCTCTTTTCCGTTGGTCAATGTCATCATCTCCATATCCAAGAAGAGCTGCACTTCAACTATTTCATTATCTACCTTCTCTTTCCCCATCACCACATCTATGATTATCAGCTTTGCTTTCTTCCCTTTGTTCATGATTGCCTCCTTGCATTTCTTCAGTATAATAATGCATTCCTCATCATTCCAGTCATGCAATATCCACTGCTTATCATTCAAATTTCAAAGTGACAATGCTAAGAATCACTAAAAGGAAATAAAAATTTGATTTTCTAATGATCATTCATGTTCATCTTTATAAAATCTCCACATATATTATTTTTTTAATTTTTGTAAACCACAGAAAACTAGGCCCTAATTATAAAAATGTTTAATTATCCGGTTGGTCCCTAAACTATTTATGAATTTTCAAGTAGGTCTCTGAACTGATTTTTTTAAATTGGGTCCCTGAACATATATAAAATTTTCAATTGAATACCTGAGGTAGGGTTTCGAGAAGAGTCCATTAAGCTTGATGATGTGAAACGTGACCTGGAATTCCCTCACATCCAAAGTTGTATTCACAGTTTCATTAAAGATTTCAGAAACCCAAAATTTGAAATATATGCTTTTCCCCTTTTGAGGCTATTTCTCCCTCATCTTAGGTTGCTTTTCCCTTCTCCAATATCCGTTTCACATATTGCATCCCTCTCCCCGAAATAGTTTCTTTGTTTCAGCCTTACATCTGATTGCATCTTACTTCATCTTGTTGTGACAATGTCTCAAGGTATATAATTCACCTTAAAGAAGCTTGAAGTGTAAACGAAGCCAACATAAATGTACAGCACCAACGAACACAAATGTGCATATGCAATAAGGTTTTGGGAGTTTGGAGGGCAATGATGTTAGGTTGCAGACAAGTGTGATTAGGGAATTCTACCTTCGCAGAATTGGGGAAACTATTTTATATATGCTCACGGACCCAATTAAAAACTATTATAGTTTTAGGGACTTACTTGAAAATTCCAAAATTTCATCGATGATCTGAATAATTAAACATTATAAAAACTAATACATATATAGCATGATCAATCTACCTATATGAAGGTGTTGTAGTTTAGAAGATCATTAATTAACTATGTGACTATATTTAATTTACCTTCAACAAGACGGAATCAGTGGGTGGAATTGCCTCAAACATGTTCCCTCCAACATACTTTAGGTTGTCATCGCTTCCGTGCAAGCCATCAACAACATGTGGGAGATCAAATACAATGCAGTCTAGTTGTGGGAATGACTTGGCAATGGCCTTAGCCATAGCGCCTGTGCCTCCCCCAACATCAACCAATGACTCCAATCCATCAAACACTCCCTTGCACTTATCAACCATCACACTAGAAACCAATCTAGCGCCACTAGCCATGCCATCATTGAGCAAGTGATTGTGTTTGGGATCTCGGCCAGCATAATCAAAAAGTCCCATTCCATGTTCCGTGTAAAACGGTGTAGGATCTTCATTTTTGAACCAAGTAGAAACTTGATGCCATGGCCGTACAAGGAATGGATCAAGTATGAATTGCATGAAAGGTGTCATACTAAAGGGAGCTTCCTTTAGCAGTAGTCTAGATGCATCAGTTAGCTCATACCTGATTTCTAGCTCATTTTCGGCGACATTCTGTTGAGAGAAAAAGTCAGAATGTGTCAAAATCCGCATCAAGCGATAGATGAAGTTGGTTTTGGATGGATGGATTGGTAGTGAAGCAATAAGTTCTGAGAGTGGCATGGGTTGGCCATACTTGTGTATTACATCTGGTATGCACAAGTCAATTGCACATTTAAGGGACATAGAGTTTATGAAGCTGAGAGTGTGATGCAATATGTGGGTTTGAGCTTCAAGCAGTTTAGCATCATGCTCTTCCTTGTGGGATTCCATTGTATTGCTACCTGAATTACTATACTAGCAAGATTTGTGGTTTGGAACCTCATATTACTTGTGTCCATTTATAGTGCGGGCAAATGTGCTGTATCTTGAAATAAGAAGACAATAAATTATATCTCTATTCTAAGTTCTAACTTCTAATTGATTTTGGCTAGTTAGGCATGCATTTTCTTTCTTGAAAAACTTGAGACCCAACTTCACTCTTTTCTTTTCAATCAATAAAATAAATATCATTAACGAATTAATTTAAAAGGTTTTATTTTACACAAACAAGGGAAACAACAATAAATTAAATTAAAACATAATCATATGCAAGCACACACACGCATCGATAAGGCCGAGTTAGGTTTAGGTTAATTTATTTATTTTCATAAATGAAAAAGAAAATAATTAATGTTTAATGAATATTTTGTCCCTACAAATAAGGCATGATTAGATTTTAGTCCCTCCACAACTTTTTCTTTAGTTTTGATCCTTAAACGTCTTAAAAGCTTGGAATTGGTCTATGTCTTTAGGGGATTGTCGTTAATTGATGAAGTCTCAAATGATGTACCACGTCATTAGTATCACCTGTACAAAAAAATATTTTATTTACACATGTTTAATTAAATATTTTTATTAATTTTTATATCCACATCATTTCTTATCTGCGTTCAATCTCTGCAACCACTTATGAGATTTTTTCATAGGTATTTGATAAACCTTTCCAATTTCAAGCACTCTTTAAACAAGTGGAAGGCATATACTTTGTCAGATTAAGCCAGATTCAGCATTGCGAACAATAATTTGGAGTAGTCTTTTATTGGGCCAATCATCAAATGGCACAATAGTATCCTGCCTTTGTGGCTTCCTTGTACATGGGTTTGAGAGTCCAAAGTGCTCCAATTTATTGCATCTTTCACTTATCAAAAAAATAAAAAATTGGAGTATCAGCTAACTATACTGAACATATTAATGTCAAAGAAGCCCAGTTCAAAAATTTAATCTTTTAGCTTTTCATGTTAATGTCCTCTCGACTCTTCTATAGCTTAAAATTTTTTGCATGTTGATGCTCTGCTGACGATTTGGAGATCATGATAACAACGTGATCTGTTAGATGGGAGTTGAGAACCGAAGGAGCTTAGAGGCTAGAGAGAGCTGTTTGAGTTTGGAGAGTAAGAATGAGATGAATGTCGCTAGTTACTTGGCTTAAACAAGAATAGTTGGAGACTGTCTATTAAGACCAGGGGTGGGCTGACAGCATGTGAAATTTTGTTAATGGTTTAACGAAAGCATCCTGTTATACTCCAAGTCTAACATTGGATGGGTTGGGGAATGATGATAATATTAATGAATAACGATATTATGACACCAAAAGTTGACACCAACTTTTGACACATTGGTTAATCGGTACATAAATTTGGTTAATTCAATTCATTATACGATTAATCACTTGCAAATATTTAATTAATTCATAATGACCCATTAATTATATAAAAAACTGAATTAACTAGATATTTGCATGTGATTA
Source organism: Sophora flavescens (assembly GCA_030762895.1). Lineage (NCBI taxonomy): Eukaryota > Viridiplantae > Streptophyta > Magnoliopsida > Fabales > Fabaceae > Sophora > Sophora flavescens. The sequence continues at coordinate 49,562,667 of CM061063.1, forward strand.
GCCAAATATTTACATGGTTATGAAAAATAAGTTTCAGATGACCCATTAACTATATATTGAACTGAATTAACCAAAAAATTGTACTTGGTTAACCAAGGTGTCAATTGGTGTCAAAAACTGATGTCATAATATCATTACTCAACATTAATATATAAAAATCAATTACTGATTGTGATATCTCAAAGTCGCACATGGATAGGGAATTAAATGACTTTTTTTTTTATAAGCAAAAATTGTATTAATGAAAACACTGAAAATACACAAATCTCTATACAACCGTGGAAACAAATGTACACAAAGACTAGATAAAAATCCAACCTAAACTAACAAGGTTTGAGAGCTTAACTTGCCAACCAAAACCAAACCTACTGCCTGACTAACTTACAGACCCAAACTCATAATAGGTCTGCTGTCCAAATGAAATAAACACAGCAGAGTTAGACACATTAAAGTAAGCATTAAGTTCTAACTTCTAATTGATTTTGGCTAGTTAGGCATGCATTTTCTTTCTTGAAAAACTTGAGACCCAACTTCACTCTTTTCTTTTCAATCAATAAAATAAATATCATTAACGAATTAATTTAAAAGGTTTTATTTTACACAAACAAGGGAAACAACAATAAATTAAATTAAAACATAATCATATGCAAGCACACACACGCAACGATAAGGTCGAGTTCGGTTTAGGTTGATTGATTTATTTTCATAAATGAAAAAGAAAATAATTAATGTTTAATGAATATTTTGTCCCTACAAATAAGGCATGATTAGATTTTAGTCCCTCCACAACTTTTTCTTTAGTTTTGATCCTTAAACGTCTTAAAAGCTTGGAATTGGTCTATGTCGTTAGGGGATTGTCGTTAATTGATGATGTCTCAAATGATGTATCACGTCATTAGTATCACCTGTACAAAAAAATATTTTATTTACACATGTTTAATTAAATATTTTTTTTAATTTTTATATCCACGTCATTTCTGATCTGCGTTCAATCTCTACAACCACTTATGAGATTTTTTCATAGGTATTTGATAAACCTTTCCAATTTCAAGCACTCTTTAAACAAGTGGAAGGCATATACTTTGTCAGATTAAGCCAGATTCAGCATTGCGAACAATAATTTGGAGTAGTCTTTTATTGGGCCAATCACCAAATGGCCCAATAGTATCCTGCCTTTGTGGCTTCCTTGTACATGGGTTTGAGCGTCCAAAGTGCTCCAATTTATTCCATCTTTCACTTATCAAAAAAATAAAAAATTGGAGTATCAGCTAACTATACTGAACATATTAATGTCAAAGAAGCCCAGTTCAAAAATTTAATCTTTTAGCTTTTCATGTTAATGTCCTCTCGACTCTTCTATAGCTTAAAAATTTGTGCATGTTGATGCTCTGCTGACGATTTGGAGATCATGATAACAACGTGATCTGTTAGATGGGAGTTGAGAACCGAAGGAGCTTAGAGGCTAGAGAGAGCTGTTTGAGTTTGGAGAGTAAGAATGAGATGAATGTCGCTAGTTACTTGGCTTAAACAAGAATAGTTGGAGACTGTCTATTAAGACCAGGGGTGGGCTGCCAGCATGTGAAATTTTGTTAATGGTTTAACGAAAGCACCCTGTTATACTCCAAGTCTAACGTTGGGTGGGTTGGAGAATGATGATAGCATTAATGAATAATGATATTATGACACCAAAAGTTGACACCAACTTTTGACACATTGGTTAATCGGTATAAATATTTGGTTAATTCAGTTCATTATACGGTTAATCACTTATAAATATTTGGTTAATTCATGATGACCCATTAATCATATAAAAAACTGAATTAACTAGATATTTGCATGTGATTAACCAAATTTTTACATGGTTATGAAAAACAAGCTTCAGATGACCCATTAACCATATAATGAACTGAATTAACCAAAAAATTGTACTTGGTTAACCAAGGTGTCAATTGGTATCAAAAACTGGTGTCATAATATCATTACTCAACATTAATATATAAAAATCAATTACTGATTGTGATATCTCAAAGTCGCACATGGATAGGAAATTAAATGACTTTTTTTTTATAAGCAAAAATTGTATTAATGAAAACACTAAAAATACACAAATCCGTATACAACCGTGGAAACAAATGTACACAAAGACTAGATAAAAATTCAACCTAAACTAACAAGGTTTGAGAGCTTAACTTGCCAACCAAAACCAAACCTACTGCCTGACTAACTTATAGACCCAAACTCATAATAGGTCTGCTGTCCAAATGAAATAAACACAGCAGAGTTAGACACATTAAAGTAAGCATTAAGTACTAACTTCTAATTGATTTTGGCTAGTTAGGCATGCATTTTCTTTCTTGAAAAACTTGAGACCCAACTTCACTCTTTTCTTTTCAATCAATAAAATAAATATCATTAACGAATTAATTTAAAAGGTTTTATTTTACACAAACAAGGGAAACAACAATAAATTAAATTAAAACATAATCATATGCAAGCACACACGCAACGATAAGGTCGAGTTCAGTTTAGGTTGATTTATTTATTTTCATAAATGAAAAAGAAAATAATTAATGTTTAATGAATATTTTGTCCCTACAAATAAGGCATGATTAGATTTTAGTCCCTCCAGGAATTGGTCTATATCGTTAGGAGATTGTCGTTAATTGATGATGTCTCAAATGATATACCACGTCATTAGCATCACCTGTACAAAAAAATAATTTTATTTACACATGTTTAATTAAATATTTTTATTAATTTTTATATCCACATCATTTCTGATCTACGTCCAATCTCTACAATCACTTATGAGATTTTTTCATAGGTATTTGATAAACCTTTCCAATTTCAAGCACTCTTTACTAAGAGCTTCTAAGCTTCGATGATTCCACATCCCAGGGAGGCCTTCTCTCTTTCGAGATACACACTAGCTTGAGATTTGAGCACTCTTCACCTCGGGTCACCTCCTTTTTGTAAGAGGCTAAGAGCCTCTAGAATTTTAAGGAATGTCTACCGTCTTTCAAGCTTCACACAAGCCTAAGAGTCGAGCATTCTTCAACTCGAGGCGCACCTTTGTGTAAGAGCTTCTTGACTTTTATGGATCGCTAGGAATGTCTACCTTTTCGATGAGGATTACAACAAATGTGTTTGAATTAAATAACAACTCAGAGAGTTGATGATACAGTTTGAAACTCAAGAATAAGAGTAGAAACAAAGTATGATATTTAAGGTTTTGACACGATATTAGCGTAAATCGGGATTCTACTTATTCTTCTTTAGAGAGTTCCTCCTATTACAAATGACGAGAATCAAATCGTTGAGATTTAGCAATTTGACACCTTCATATCTGATACAGAGCTTCGTAAGCTCGGAGATAGATGTCGCTCACTAATAGCATTAAATGTGTTTTTTATCATTGAGAATTATTAGTGAGTTCTTCAATCATGCTCCTAGGTTGCAGATATGGAGCAAGCAATTCTGGCATTGACTTTAGCTATTTTGAGTGTTGACGGAAGTTTGATTTTAGTGGTTCACTAATAGTCTGAATTAACGTGACTAAAGTCATGCCTGAAAATATATTAGTTCTAACTAAGCAAGATTGACTTTAAGTTCTTGGTGTGCCAATCATCAAATGGCCCAAGGCTCTTGAAATTAAACAAGTGGAAGGCATATACTTTGTCAGATTAAGCCAGATTCAGCGTTGCGAACAATAATTTGGAATAGTCTTTTATTGGGCCAATCATCAAATGGCCCAATAGTATCCTGCCTTTGTGACTTCCTTGTATATGGGTTTGAGCGCCCAAAGTGTTCCAATTTATTCCATCTTTCACTTATAAAAAAATATAAAATTGGAGTATCAGCTAACTATACTGGAACATATTAATGTCAAAGAAGCCCAGTTCAAAAATTTAATCTTTTAGCTTTTCATGTTAATGTCCTCTCGACTCTTCTATAGCTTAAAAATTTGTGCATGTTGATGCTCTGCTGACGATTTGGAGATCATGATAACAACGTGATCTGTTAGATGGGAGTTGAGAACCGAAGGAGCTTAGAGGCTAGAGAGAGCTGTTTGAGTTTGGAGAGTAAGAATGAGATGAATGTCGCTAGTTACTTGGCTTAAACAAGAATAGTTGGAGATTGTCTATTAAGACCAGGGGTGGACTGACAGCATGTGAAATTTTGTTAATGGTTTAACGAAAGCATCCTGTTATACTCCAAATCTAACATTGGATGGGTTGGGGAATGATGATAATATTAATGAATAATGATATTATGACACCAAAAGTTGACACCAACTTTTGACACATTGGTTAATCGGTACATAAATTTGGTTAATTCAATTCATTATATGATTAATCACTTGCAAATATTTAGTTAATTCATGATGACCCATTAATCATATAAAGATATAAAGAACTGAATTAACCAGATATTTGCATGTGATTAACCAAATATTTACATGGTTATGGAAAATAAGCTTTAGATGACCCATTAACCATATACTAAACTGAATTAACCAAAAATTTGCACTTGGTTAACCAAGGTGTCAATTGGTGTCAAAAACTGATGTCATAATATCATTACTCAACATTAATATATAAAAATCAATTACTGATTGTGATATCTCAAAGTCGCACATGGATAGGGAATTAAATGACTTTTTTTTATAAGCAAAAATTGTATTAATAAAAACACTAAAAATACTCAAATCCGTATACAACGGTGGAAACAAATGTACACAAAGACTAGATAAAAATCCAACCTAAACTAACAACAAGGTTTGAGAGCTTAACTTGCCAACCAAAACCAAACCTACAGCCTGACTAACTTATAGACCCAAACTCATAATAGGTCTGCTGTCCAAATGAAATAAACACAGCAGAGTTAGACACATTAAAGTAAGCATTAAGTTCTAAATTAAAACTTTCAGGCTAGTTAGGCTTAGGGCGTTTCATACCTCATTACAATTTGCACTTTAGGATTGTATGTTATACAAAAATGTTCCTTCCTTTCTACATGGTGATGATATTGATATTCCAAATTGCCTATCCACATTTTCTACTAAACGATCATGATTTGAGTTATTTATTTTATAAAATTATCATTAATTAATGGAGAGTGTAAATAGGAAAATGGGAGTGTCACTCTCACCCTTTTTTCCTTCTATTTTTCACGATATTCTTTACATGCAACTGGATAGATTAATCATTCGAGATACTGAACGACATTAAAGGGCTGACATCTTCCAACTAGATGCTAATCAGTCTCACCCCTTTCTATATTCAAACAAACTCATAAATTTAATACTAATCTAATTTTAAGTTTGGCCAATTTAAATAATATTGGTAGTAGATGCTGATATTATGTCTGATAGTATATAGCAGTCGTAACTTTACAAAGATATATACCAAGGGACAAGAGTCTATAGAATATAGCTTAGGGCCTGTTTGGTCTGCATTTTCATTTCTTATTTTTATTTTCTAAAATTTGTATTGATTTTAGTATTTGCCACATCATTTTCTTTTTAAAAATTTGAAAACACATTCAGCATTTCTAGAAATTTTGAATGTCAAATAGTTGTTTTCATTGATTATGGCAATACATCCTTCCTAACTAGTCTTCCATCCTCTCTTTGTCACAATTTTTTTATTGTAGAAGCCTTCCATCCTCTGTTGGCAATTTAAAATCAATACAAATTTTAGAAAATGAAAACAAGAAATGAAAATGCAAACCAAATAGGCCCTTAAAGATCCAATTTCAGGTGGGTTCTATGGTGCACTACTCAACTTTTACACCACCCACCATGGTAAGTTATGAACCAATCATTTTGACACACATACATCTTAGTTTTCAACTTGGTCAACCATGAAATGTATTTACAAAATGCCCCACTTTATTTGTGTATTTGCTAGGATACCCCTAGGTAAAAAATTAAACAAAACAACACATTTATTATGTATGAAGTCAAGGAAACCCATAGCATTAACATTTATTATGTCGTAAATGGATCCATCTCCCCCTCAGCTTCAACACTTGTCAACGCTTATATTTGAGGTGGGTGACCTCCATTCCCTCCTCAGCTTCAACACTTGACTTCGTCCAACTGCCTTTAGCCCAACAACTAGGCCAACAAACACAACCATGACCCGCCCAGACAAGCTTCTTCCTAACTAGATTGAAAACCTAAACACCTTTATGGATTCCCAAGCCATCACAGCAGAGAATACAAGGTGCGATGAATGCCGCGACGTCGCGACGGACCGAAGAACAAGCTTCTTCATAACCCGATTGAAAACCTAAACACGTTTACGGATTCCCAAGCCGTCGCAGCAGAGAATACAAGGCGGCGATGAATGTCGCGACGGACCGAAGAACTCCATAATAAGGCGGTTACGGGGACGGACCAAAGAACTCACCCATTCTACTGAATACAGCAACAAACCCAACACCCCTCCCCACCAGCTAGCCAAAATTTCAACGCAAAAATTACAACAACAGTGGTACAAAACAGTGACACTGACATACCCTCGCTGAGAGGTGGCTGCAACCACAAGAACATCCACCCGTCGCTGGCAGTGGCTGCAACCACCAAGAACAGAACCACGCCAGATAAACTATCAACAAAACCTAACATTAAACTATTTCAAATATTAAAAAAATAATTATTACTTTTTGGGGGGCCAAAATAATAAATACTATAAATACACATACTATAAAGCATTATACATTGCTCAATACCTTTGACTACTGTATAATACATTGGGAAGATTTGAAAAGTTTACCCACTCATGTGACAATTTTATTGACCCACAAAATGTCACATGGATAGTGCAAAAGGGTGGTGTAAATGAAGGGCCGTGCAACTTAGCCCAACCCCCCAATTTCATTAAGATTAATATGATTATTCCCTAAGCAACTCAGGTAATGTGTCAGTGTCATCTTCTTCCGTTATTGAACCAATTTCTCCATTGCCCCTACTACTGCCCACATTCTTCCAGCTGCTCCCAAAGGAGATCTCACCGTCATAGGTTCCTCTGGTGATGATCTTGGGATTCTCTTCCTCAATAGTTGTGATTTCTGAAGTAGAAATATGACTTGATATCTCTTGCTGATCATGTGAAGGTACAATTTTCTCTTCCTCCTCTCCACTTCCAGAGGTGGTGGTAGAAGGAGGGCTTGTGACCACTACTGGGTGCAAGTCTTCATTGTCTGGAGTCTGCATATTCCCCATAGAGCCTCTTACTGAATGGTCACTTGTTTTTGAATGTAAAGAAGCTGAGTGTCTGCTTGAAGTTGAATTGTTTTTGGAAACAGATTGTTTAGCCTTTTTATGCCAATTTTTTAGGCCTTCAGTAACCCGCTCAGTGAACACTGCTCTCTTCATGCTTGAACCCATCTGTGACATATTGACAATTTATTGCAAGTTATGACAATCATTGATTTTGATAAACCAATCTGATTTCAAATAATTATCATCAACAACAAGCCAATTTGACATGAAATTCAAGAGCTAATCATTGTTAAATTATAGACATTAAAATTTTTAGGCCTTTCAGTAAATTTGACATTTATCAAAACGATTTTTCTAACTTGTACAACCTTGCAAATGTTAAGAAATCGAAAATAAAAATTTCATGTTGAAAATTGTGTATTCAATTCCTTAAAAGTTTAAAAGTTATTCTTTCCGATACAACATCTCTATTATGTGATTTCTTAATATGTGCAAGACTGCACAGGTTATAAAAGTCGATATCAAAATACTGGCCATTGACACATAAAAGGCAAAGTTATTACTAACAAATAGGTGAAATGAACTTCTTAAGGAACTAATATATCTTTACCTGAGTAACAAGTGCATAAAGGGGCAGGGTCACATAACCACAAAGGAGCTGCACAGCTACACCCATGGCAATCCTTATGGCGATGTCCGCTTTTTCTCGATTGAAGCAAGACCTTGGACCAAATTCATACTGTTGTTTATGAACAAAGTCAGCATAAAAAGTGAACATCTATTGAGTACATAAATGTCAATAACTTACCCAAGTCCAGGAGAAGAATGCTAGTTGAAAGGAGTTCTGCCATAAATCATAACCGCTTTTGATGTTAGGATGTTATCATGCATATAAGCTTAAGTATATTCATTTTCTTTAAAATTACAATAAACTCCAAAATCTTTGTAACTCTACCGTATCCTTCTGTAGAATGTATCACAACCAGTACAGGTGTGATTCAACTGTCTGAGGTGTATAAAGTTCTACATTGCATTTTATTTTTCAAGAAGAGTGTTGAAAGAAGGTTGATGATCATGAATGCTTTTAATATTTATGCCTATGATATGTGTTGAATTGTACGGTTTTAAGTATGGAAGGAGGAAAGGAGATAATAGAGACTCAAAATAATGAGATTGATATTAATCCGGTCACAATATGATACAAATAACAAACTCAACAGTCTTTTTTATATTAACACTAGAATCATAATCCTACTTAAATAAAGAAATAAATCAAGGAATATAAATAAGAAATAAATCTTAAAATGTTATTTTGGATACTTATTTTGATATATAACAAAGATGTTATGAAATATTTTTTAGATACTCTATTGATATATGTGTCAGTCTCTACCTGGATAAAGATGAACTGGAGTAAATGGAGAAGCCATTCAGGTCTATGAAACCAGAAATAGTCATCACTGGGTCTCACAAGTATAGTTCCTTTGATCACTGGCCTTTCCTTGCAACTATCCACACACATCTTAGTTATTATAACTTGCAGTTTTGTCCCCGCAAGTAGAGCAACCTTCATTACAGAATATGAAAGAAGATAGGAAAGAAAGTCACAAAAGAAAAATCACAGTTCTTCAATAAATTTAATGTGATGGACAAAATGATGCAAAAGAAATAGTATTAACTATACCACAAGTGGAATAAATGGAAGCCAGTAGTAATTATAGAACTCTGCAAGCGAAAACATTGGACATGTGATTTTGTTATAAGAAATGCTTTTATGCCATGAAAGTACATTCATAGGTAAAATAAGTACATTCATACCATGTGCACAAAGAAATATGAACAGTGTGGAGAAAATCCAGATCCACAACCTGCGAGAGCATCAAAAGCTATCACAATCTGCTTTATAAATATTGAAGTAGCTGAAAATTATTTTGCTGCTTCTGCATATGACTTGGAACCCTGTTTCTGCTCTGTTCATGGTGTACCTGATTCCAACAACCTTCTCAAAATCTTCATCATAAGTGCGGGAAAGAAATTTCTTGAAGTTGAAATTGCTGCCTAAAGAAATATTAGCCTACAATTTCAGGAAATTTGGTTTAAATTGTTGTTCCTTGAAGAGTACCATGAATTCCCGGTGATGAAGTTGTTATCGATGATTCACTTACTGCAATGAACCCATTTCGTAGAGCAAAGTAATCTTCTTTTGAGAGTGAGCCATAGAACTGCCGAATAAAACAAACCTATAGAACACAGTATAGCTTTAACTAGTTAGGTAAATAATTGGATGATTTTATGGCAATTTTTAGCATCAGAGTTGAAGCACTAGTAGTATATTCTAACTTCCTAAATTGAGATGAAGAGAAAGACAATAGATAGAAAGAGAGAACCAAAGAGTCAGTTCGAGTTAACTCAGACTTCCTAATTAAACATAGCTAGTAAACTCAAGAAAATGGATATGGTGCATTCAAAATACTATGCATTCACGCATTAATGTATTGTTGGATCAATCAAAAAAAGTGCTTGAGAAAGTCTAGGATGGATCCAATGATACATTAAGGTATGAATGCATAATTTTTGAAATGCAAGGAATCTCGATCCGTAAACTCAAATACTTAAATAATGAATCATCGTACCTCAACTACATTGGCTAAGTAAATGGTCTTTTACATTCAAATTTTCACTCATATTCACTTACCATCCAAAGCAAGGGAGAATAATTGCTCCAGAATTTCAAATGACGCTTACCAACCAATGTCTGACCTGTATACTGGAACCTATTTGAATCTGTACTCAGAATAAAAATAAGTAACAATAAGAATAGCAATAATATTATAGACTAATAGTAAGGTTATTTAAAAAAAAAAAAAAGGTTGAGGTTGGTTAATTTCTGTTACAAACCTCATGCAGTCTCCATACTGTTATATTGACAACAAATAAGAATAACAGAACAATAAATTACGTTACCATTAGCTATCCGATAGCCAAGTGTTTGAGTTTCGTCCTCCCATTTTTTCCATCTTCTCATCTGTCAATAAAACTTGTAATGTCAATCGTAGCAACAAGCTAATACAATGGTTGCCCTCTAGCTAGTGCCTATGGTGTAAGCCAAATCTATCAACTAAGTTGGACAGGTATGGTCAAAACTTTGTCAAGCTATGTTCTAAATTTTATCCACATATATATTAATATTATTCACATGATTCATCTAGAAAGTAAGTTAATCTCTACTTTTTCCGCTGCTTTACTAATAATCACACGATTCAGATCTTCTGCAGCAGATTATCTCTGCAGTTCTCTTCATCATTGTTTGTCGTTGGGTCTTAATCTAATGGCTAGTAGGTTGAAAGAAAAAACACTCGAATGTGTTAAAAAAATACTCCAAACATACCGCTTGCGGAAGTGAAGATTGATCGAGACTTGAGAGCATAAAAAAATTTACACCAAGGAAGTATCAAATTAAAGTTTTGACACCTACTTAGAGAAATTTGTTTGCCAAATCCACTAGCGTACGGCGGATAGAAAAGTAGCTTTGTTTGGTAACCGTTTTTAAAATTAGTGTATAGCATTTTTTTACTAGCGTATACCATTTTTTCCGGATGCTACTTCAAGTAGCGTTTGAGCTTATAGCGTATAGCTTATCAATTTTTTTTCCATTTTTATCCCTACTATTTTAATTAAATTCCTCATTTATCCTTAGTTAATAAAATAAAATATTAATCATTTAACATAGTATATAAATAAGAATTAATTTCGCTACTTAGATTTATATTTAAAATAAAAAATAAAAAAATATTTTTATCTATAAAAAAAAATTTATATAAAAATCATATCAGTATATAACTTTATTTTTATTATTCCATTTTATTTATTAAAAATAATTAAAACTAAATTGATATTAAAAATTAAAAATTAACATTTTAATTTTTTAAATGATGAATAATTTAAAATAAATTAAAGTGATAATTATTTTAAGATTATATATATATATATATATATATATATATCAAAAATGCAAATATACACTTTTATGCCATTTTATATTTATCAGCACAACTGTTAGTTTTATCAAACGCTTCAAATCAAATATGCTAGCTAATTCACTATCCGCTGTCAGCTGGCTTATCCGCTATGCGCTAATTTTTACCAAACAGAGCCTAATATAACTAATTTCATAGTTGTTACATTAATTAAAGTTACACATATTATATACAATAATGTTAATTCTCCATTTCGGGCCTTGAAGGTTTTTGCCGTTGAAATATCAATAGAAGATTGTTGGAATAGCATATATCCTAGATTTGATTATCTTTATCACTGAATTAAAGAATTCTTCTTCTTCTTTTTAACTTTCTAATTAGTGTGCATGCCGTCTAAGTTTATAAATTTAATTTTTGGCAAATTACAATAGAAGGTCACATACCAAAAATTACACAAAATACATCACACCACCATTTTGGCCCTTGAATATATAGATGTAGTTGAGATATTAGGGGAAGTGATGATTGGAATACGCATACATATATATTTGATTATTTATTTATTTATTTTGCTCTAAAGTAAGAAAAAGCAAAATAGTTGACTTTCTAATTGTCTGCGCCCTCTGATCAATTTAAATTATGGCACATTACCAAGGGTGCTCCGAAATCAGAATATGCCAATTGAAAAAAGGATAAGCCGTAGGTGGTTAGAACGAATAAACTCTTTGTTGTGTATTCAAATCAATCTTTTAATCATTTTTGGATATTATTTAAAAATTTGGGATCATAATAAAAGATTGTATTTACGTACAGAGTGGCTTGATTAAATTTTTATTTTAAGCAGCCCTATATTGGAAGGTAATGGTGGACATGTGGCCAGTTCTTTCTACCTAAGCAATTGATGAGTGTGATTTCACCTCATATTTCTTCATTATTTTATATGCATTTTCATGTAGATTATGTATTTTTATTTTGATATTTGTTAATTTTTCCCTTTGGAATCGGTAAGGTGGTTCTGTTGTGTTTGTGTGTAGAAATTCATTATTAAAATGCTCAAGTCCAATTAATTTGGAGTTTGCATGAAGATGGAGCTTGAAAAGCAAGAAAAATGAGCAAAGCAGAGACCATCACGGCCTTGTAACAACCATCATGGCCATGATCGTGTAGAATGAAGAAAAAAGAAGGAAGCAAAACTCAGAAGCTGTCACGGCCTAGTCATGACAGGCCAATCAGTGCAAGAATTCACAAAGCAGACTATCACGACCTGGTCTGACAGCCGTCACGGTCGTGCCACGTAAAATCTGGGATTTTAGGATCTGTTTTTGATCTAATTTGTAATTGCTTTAATCCCAATCTAACCTACATTATAAAGATGACAATTAGACTCGAAAATAGGGATATATTGGCTGCTACCTTTGGCTTAATTTAGGATTTCTTTTCTTCTCCAATTTCTTCTCTTCTTCTCTTAGGATTTTTATGTTTTTTTTAATCAAGCTTGCTATGACCATGGCAATGCTTGAGTAGTCATTTTATTTCTAGGAATTGGGGTTATGCCAAAGACTCGTTTTATGTGATGAATTGATGTTTTTTTCCTTTTTGTTAATTTCAATTTGCTTTAGATTTGGTTCTTATTGTGCTGTATCTATGTGAATTGATTGATCACCTATTTGCATGTCTTAGATATTTTAGGGAGGAGCTGAGAGTGAACCTGGGTATTGGATCCATAAGAATTGAACTTAGGATTTAAATCACAAGAGTTAGAAGCGGTCCTTCGAAGATTCATTGAATTGTCCCAAACCCTAATGAGTTCAATTTAAATACAATTACCACGAGAGCAGGGGTTTGTTTAATTAGGCACGGTTCTTGTTAGGGGTGTTCGTGGTTCGGTTTGGATCGGTTTTGAGGCAAAAAATCATCCGATCCAAAGATAAAAAGAACATGCGGTTCGGTTTAGATGGTTTTCTTAGAAAAATCCGATCCGATTAAATGTGGTTTGGATCTGTTCGGTTAATTCGGTTTGTACCGACACATCATTACATATTTATATTACATCAAATAATCAAGATTACAAGTTAAATTGAACAAAATCTTAAAGATGTAAATAGTTGTTTATATATTCATGTAATAATTTCATAAAATATGTACAAAATAAATAAATATTCATCATCAACTAGTTCCATAACATCTTTTTTTATGTTTGGAACTTAGAAATAGTAAAAAAAAATTATCTCAAATCAAACTAGTAAGTATTATTAAGAAAAAAACCAACAAATAAAAAAATTAACAATGCAAAAAATAGAATAAATATATATTAGATTTTATATATGCAGTTTGATTTGGATTGATTATGTTAAGAAAATGAATCCAAAATCCGATCCGATCGGATTAGTTTTCATAAAATAAGATCCAAAAAAAAATCCAATAGACATCAGTTTTGTTTGGTTTTTGGTTTTTTTTTATCTGTTTTCTTTTGGATCGGTTTGGATATGAATACCCCTAGTCCTTGTATCTTAAGAGGGACATTAACTTTATTAGGATAAATTCACCTTCAAAGCATTTTGATAATTAATAAGAGGGTAGTCATTTTAGTAGCATAAGCAATCTTGTTGGTAACTCAATTCCTGAAAATCTCCTTTTGATTTGAAAAAAAAAACAATTTGATTTACTTTCCTTTTTTTGTTGATTGTGATTTTAATAATTGATTTCTTAGTTAATTTTAATTTCAAAAACCAAATCTTTCATTGTTTAGTTTAATTGATTTAATAATTAATTGTTGTTTAGGATTATGATCTCTGTAGATTTGATCTTTTTATTATTTGACGACGAAAACGCACCCTTACGGATTCATGCTATCAGCAATATAAATGTTGAATATGATACATCGTAGACAAATCTCTACTAGAAAAGTCATGTATATATGGTTCTAAGGTTACGTACGTTATCAAAACTGCTATATTTTGTATTGCGTTTGTAATAAAATGTTTTATTTATATATGGACCAATTGTTCCTTCTAAGTTCTACGAGATTGAATGTGGTGGATATACCTTTGCCATCCCAAGGCACATTGTTAAAGTGCAGTACAAGATATGAAACACTGCCAAAATGGAGATGAAGATATTTAGCTGCAGGATTCCTTCACTTGAAACCAGTCCAACCATGCCCTTCACTCATCAGCAATCGAAAAATTAATTAATGACATATATAAACACCAATTAAAAAGAGACTATATGATTTGAAATTCTATACACGCAAAAGAGGGGGGAAATTAGAAAAGTAAAAGAGACTTTTCTCAAGTTGGTAAAGCTGAGACTCCAGGAGTATACACAACATGAACGTTGAGATATTGTTCAATTAATAATATTATAATACTAATATCACTTATATATAAAAAGTTTCTCATATGACTTTCATAAATCATAACCACTCCACTGCCCATTTTTATTTTTAGTTTTTTTTTTTCCTTTTTATTCATCAATACTTCAATGGGAGCAAGATTCCGCGTGAGTTTTGTGATGCATTATATACTACAGTCTACAAAAATTACTCATGATCAAATATTATTCCTTCAAACTAGTCTGTTAAGTTAACTTTATGTGCGTACATCCTTCATACGGAGCGGTATGAAAGTTTTTTTTTTTTTAAACAAAAAAATATGTAAAAGTATCATTTAGCACCTAACTAGATTGATAAAAAGGTGGAGACTTGAAGCTGCAACCCTCCACATGACGCACGACCACTTATTTATTTATTTGTTTATTTGATAAACTATTCTCACCTTTGATTCACAATAGTTGACCTCATAACTTGCCGTTTCATTGTTAGCAGGTGATTTGTCTAATTCGGAGGTTGAATCATGAGTAGCTAATCCAGGAACTAGTTCTGCTAAGTACTCCGCAGAATCTTTACATGGAAGGAAAGAATTTGCCACAGCCTTGTTGATGCAGATCTTGGATATGGGTACTTCCAATATTGTGAGAAGAAATGACATGAAACCAAATTTCATCATTTCTGTTATTAAGCCCGAAATGACAAATAGCAAATTAAGCGTTTCATCAAAAACAAATTTGTTTCACAATAACTGATAAGAAATTCGTTATCATTGAAGAAATAAAGTAAAATTTGCATATAACTCTAGAAGCGTACCAACCTGTTTTTGTCTTAGCCAAAGCCTTCCCTAGGGATTTTCTTTTCCTTTTCCTTAAAAGCTGAAGCAGATAATTATGAATGCATGCAAAACCAGGTTAGGAATAAATCATGAAATTCTGGATCCATTTAAACCTCTACTCATATATATTATTCATTATACATTTATACTATAATAAGTTCCTACATATGCATCATATATGTACAAGTTTATAGTATATATTTATAAATTTACCTCAGTGAGTTTGTGGAGACCGGCATCAATGATCAAAGATATTATAAGGAGGAAGAAGCAAAAGACTGAAACAGCCCATGTTGGTGTATCTTCTAGGGATCTTTGGTCTCCTTTATCCATAAAAATTCGCCTGTGATAATATTCGTTTCCTAAGTTTCTGATCAAGATTCTACTAAGCGCCTACTCTATATATATTGAGACAAGAAATTAAAGAGAACACCTTCTGTTATGAGCTTTCTAGGCAATATGGAGTAATCTTTTTATAGAGTTGATTTGTAGACATAATCTGAGGGAAATGATCATCATCCTAATTAAACTAACACAAGAAAGAAATTTAATTAATAAACTGCTACTACACGCAACATAGTTGCCTGTTATATTGTTTAATTTCAATTTCAAAACTCCGTACACCGTACATAATGCGTAATTGGGCTTGTTTCTTGGCAGTCAGAACAGTCTCAGTCATCAATTTGATGCGTACACTGCCGTATGTAGCCAAAAAGCCCAAAACACATTGACTAATGACTATCATATACGACATCACGGTTGGTAGAAGAAGTAATTAAATTAAATTTATAGTTAATTTTGATGATTAATTACTTTTTTTTTTATATTTATCTTATAATTAAAGTCTAAATCAAAATAATTGAATATATCAATAGATTGCAGTTCAAGTGAGCTGGGTAAAATTTGAATTAAACGGTCGAGACTTATACAATGTCAAATATTTGACAAAAACACTATTGGAGTTGAAAGAGGCAGCAGCCTCAATACTCCAATGAATAGTATACCCTTCTAAAGCAAAAATATATGTGTGGATATTGTTTGCAGAAAATCCTGTGGTTGGTTAGGTTATAGGTATATCTAAGCTCATGTCAAATCCGGAAACGAGAAATTAAAAGTAACTTAGTGCCGGCTTGGTTTATTTCTATTTTTTTTTTCTAATTTTAAAAATAATTACAATTAAAATAATTAAAAAAGTATCATATTATTTTCATCATGTTTCTTATTTTCAAAGACTTGTAGAAGAAACAGTGAGAAGAAATAAAAAGTTGTTTTCACTATATTTTCTGTACAAATATTTAAAAACAAGAAATAAAATGAAAACAATATGATATTTTTATAATTATTTTAATTATAATTATATTTAAAATCAGAAAATGAAAATATGAAACTGAAAATAAAGCAACATACCCTTAAACTGCTCCATCCATTAATCCATCGTCAAGTTTAGATCATCTATGATTTAACTCAGTAGGGCGAATTGACAAAGGTAATCATAAAGGGAGATCTCACTCCATAATGAATAAAAATCACAACGGAAATTAATGGACCAAACTCAATTTCGTTTGTTTTAAATTTTGATAGAATTGATTTTGGAAGAATTGATTTTGAAAAAATCAAGGTTAAAAAAATTAGTTTGTGTTTGGTAATAATATTTTAAAAATAGGTTTAAAAGAATTGATTTTGTTTGGATGATGAAGTAAAATATATGTAGAATTTTATGTGTCATACGTCTAGAATCAATTATTTTCAACGAAAAAGCTAGAATTTTTTGTTTCCGCAAAACTCAGTTTTACCCATCATGAATCGATTATTTTCAACCGAATTTCATATCCAAACACCCCAGTTACTATAACAACTCAGAATTGGGTGTCTAACGGAGGTTGAAAACGCTAAACAAATAGGCACGAAATAGTAATAAGGAATGGCTTCAGTTCTCATTCTTAACTATTTCATTTCATGATTTAAAAATTCTCAAACAATGAAGGTTTTTTTTATCACTTCATTTTATTACTAATCACTCTACTCCATCCATCCAAATACAATCTATAACTAATAGGGGCGTGGTAAAGATTTTTTTTTTTTTTTTTTTGGTATCACTGCGGGAATACATATATAAGACATTGGTTTTTTTTTTAACGACATTGGTATATTGATATGAAAAAGATATTAGCAAAATTGAGGTATACAGATATTCAAATAATCGATTTGCTTATTAAAAATAGATTAATTAGAATATGCTTGGGCTTGGGATAGTAGCATTTTGGTTCATTAATCATTAAAACAAAAAAAAACTTCAATCGCGACGGACTTTTGTGATGGAATTATTTTTCGCCCCAAAATAATTATATATATATATATATATATATATATATATATATATATATATTTTGTATTGGTCGAGGAGTAAAACTCGTGTACTGGTCGAGTTTTACTCCTCGACCAGTACACCGAGTGTGGATGTCCGATTCGATAAATACGAGAAAGATAAGATCATGATACTATCTCAATTTGAGATAAATCTCACCAATTAAGAAAATCATATATCTCGGAGAAGATTTAAAGATTTAAAGAGATAAGAGATAAAGAGATAAAATCAATCTCTAAGAGATAAAGGGACCCTATTATAAAAAGAGGAGAACCCTAAGAGAAAAACTCACTTTTGACTGACTCAGGTGAATCTCCCTTAAGCGTATTAGAGGAACCAGCCGAACCAAGAAACTACTAAAGAGTCCTTGTTCACCGGTGCTCACCACATACAAAATTAAGGGATCGAGATCATCATAGGACTGAGGGTTGAACAGAGAATTACGTTAGCTTTGATTCCCTTTGGGATACGTAGGACCAGAATTCAATATTCTGTCAAGCTATAATCTAAAACAACCATGGTCTTCACTCTCGATTATAAGCACTCCGGCTAGAATCCGATAAGTCAGAATTTGACAGGAACATTTGACACCCACCATGAGGTCGAGGTAAACTTTCCCCCTCCACACGTTCAATGTCATAGGCCTAATGAATGATTCACAATGTCTCTCCCGCTGGACTTGATTTTCTAACATCACGTGAATTGACGTAGCAAGGAACCTTGTGATGCGTTAATCTTCATCTGACTGATCTCCACCTTACTACATGGCTAGGAGATGAGTATATTTTAATTTTGCTTGGATAAGACTTGTTCTCATTAAAAGTAACCAATCATCCGTGTAGTTTTCATAAAATAACAAATCATATATTCTTATCAAATAAGCATATAGATTTATGAGATGATAAAGTATATGCAAACCAAATGGGTAGTTTTGACTATAACATGCTTCGAATCACTTGTTTGTTTGCCTACTTAATTGTATGACG
This sequence comes from Sophora flavescens, assembly GCA_030762895.1. Lineage (NCBI taxonomy): Eukaryota > Viridiplantae > Streptophyta > Magnoliopsida > Fabales > Fabaceae > Sophora > Sophora flavescens. The sequence continues at coordinate 49,581,392 of CM061063.1, forward strand.
TGTATTCTAAAATGTAATGCTATACGTGGATCAATAACATGGTCCAGCAATCGCACTAGTTATTGGCGGTCTAAATTCTAGAGTATTGACACTAGCATTTTAGATAGGATCAAACAAAGAATCCTGCTTGATATGTGTAACACCCGGTGTCGATGAAGGCGGGGAGTGATCACCGGTGCAAGAAGGCACGGACAAGGAGCGACTCCCAACAGGCTTCTAGGCGAAGGGACATATGAACGAACCGATTACACACCCGAATGAGAGGGATCCTAAGACTGTATATGTATGAGACTATACGATCGAGGAAGGCTTATATGAATTGATTGGTACTACCTATACTGACAAGATACATCTTCTTTTTGGTAGCCCATCACTTAACAACTCCATAGTTAAGCGTGTTTGACTTAGAGCAATTCTGGGACCCGTGTTAGTCTGTGGGGACAGTCGTCAATCCGTAGAGCAGCCACAGATGTTACAAATGATATTAGAGCGGCACCTCTCCCAATACGGTATGGTTCAGGGGTGAACCAAACAGAAGCTGGTGGGCATGTAACACCCGGGTGTCGACAAGGACGGGGAGTGGTCCCCGGTGCAAGAAGGTACAGAAAAGGAGCGGTTCCTGGCAGGCTTCTAGGCGGAGGGACACATGAACGAACCGATTACACACCCGAATGAGAGAGATTCTGAGACTGTATAGGTATGGGACTATACACTTGAGGAAGGCTTATATGAATTGATTGGTACTACCTATACTAACAAGATGCATCTTCTTTTCGGTAGCTCATCACTTAACAACTCCATAGTTAAGCGTGTTTGACTTGGAGCAATTCTGGGATAGGGGACCTCCTGGGAAGTTTTCTCAGGAAGTGTGTGAGTGGGGACAGTCGTCAATCCGTAGAGCAGTCGGGGATGTTACAATATGTTTGTTTATTATAATAAGATTAATTTGCGCCGTTTAGTTAATTATCTTTCATGATTTTAACTACTGTAATTTCAGGGATCTCTCATTATCCTATAACCAAAAGTATAGGAGCGCTTGGTAGAGTCCAAATCTCAACAACAAACGGGACGAGATCTCAATTCTTAAGAAAAGATCCGTGGAAAGGCCAATTAAGGTGGCTAGCAGTCTTCGTTCCTGGCTAGCTTCTTATCCACTTTTGGGATTTTTTAGACACCAGGAAGTCAAAAACTATTTTAACAAGAAGCAACGATGTACGTGGTGTCAATGGAAGTGTTAAGCCGAGGTTGAGCTCGTTCGTGGCCGAGTTTCTACGAGGCCGATCTTAGTGGCCAAGTTTCTTCCTCTTGGTCAGGCCGAGGTTGAGCTTGTCGGAACTATAATAGCCGATGCCAAGGTTATGCGAGACTGACCTGCAAATAGCTGAGCTAATGCCATGTCGGCGAGTTTGGTGAAAGGCAGGAGCAGCTATATCCAACTGTTGTGAAGGAAGTAAATGCTCACTGAAAGCCGCCAATATATTCTACCTACATTATTGAAGGTCCAGAGACTTTCCAAGATGGTGTAGCCAAAACTATAGGAGTGTTTGGTAGATTCCAAACCTCGACAGCAAACGGTTTTTAGAATCATATCTCAACAGAAGATTTCCATGAAGGGCCAACTGACATGGCCAACAAAACTAAATTCTTCGAGGAAAGGCAAGTAGAAGTTGAGACTCGATGATCATAAGGAAATAAAAGTAAAGTTCCCCCTACATTGGTGTCCAAAGGTGGCATCTCGAGGTCCAAGTGATATTGTTATTTATCTTCCTATCTTGCTTAGTGCATAATTAAATGACGGAGCCTATGTGTGACAACCAGTAAACAATAGGCCATGTTTAGCAAAATACTTAAGCTACTAGAATGAAAGTATACTTAAAGAGCTTAAATGTTAGCATGAATATCACACGTACCCTAGTAGATTTACTGATTTAAAAATCAAATACTGCTGAATATATCATGGTTTATCTTGGATCCGCAAAACATGATTTGAAAAAATATATTTAACTTTTCATTTAAAAAAAAAGAGGCAAAGCCCGGGATAATATTCTCAATTGAGTAATCTTAGTCTCCCTCGAGTTAACGAGTCCGGCTTTGATGCATTGAGAAGCATACGTCGCTCCCTTGAGAATGAGTGTGACGAATTAATGTGGTTCGGTCTCGACGGTAACATGCCAAGTTGTGCATGATGTAGCTACACATAGACCCAAGGTTCACACTAACGTTTTCGGCATCTACTTGTCAACGTCACTATGTACAGCACGTTCCGGACCCGGAATGACTCAACTTTTCTTCGGCGAGGGCGGTGCAGTTCCACGGCTCCGAAGTATGGAGAACGATGATGGTGGAGAACAGAATAAGGTATCTTAGAAAGCTCAACCACCACATCTTGGCCTCGAAGAACGGAAGAAGGTATCTTAGAGAGCTCGACCACCACAGCTTGGCCTCGAAAAACAGAAGAAGGTACCTCGGAGAGCTCGGTCAGTCGGTCACCACAGATTGACCTTAGAGAGCTCGACAATAGCATCTCGACCTGGGTGAACTCTGACGGGTCGGCCTCATTGAAGGTTCGCCATTACAGACCCAACGTCCTTCACTCGATCTTCGACTTCCACAAGCAGCTTTTCCTTCATCACGCCGACAAGCTCGGACTCCGCCGTGAGGTCACTTACTAGGATCTACCACCATGATGAGATCAACACTATTGCTTGATAGTATCATATTTTTTATATAAAGCCCTGCTAATCCCAGAGGCAAAAAATATCAATTTTTGAGAAGGAAAGCAATGCACTTCAAGGGAAGAGTGTTTCCCATCACACTGCGAATGGCGTTGAGCTGATACCACCAAATGCGGTTTGCGCACCTTCCAGCATCCCTACGCATCCAAATCACCCCACCAATATTACAGTCCAATTCCAGGATGATGGCACCGCCATGCTCTAAAAAGAAAAAAAGGACAAAAAACCTAAAAAGGTTGACCGATCAAAAATCGAAATGCCGGGCCAAAATGGCCGACCGAGCTAAAATCAAAATGCCGAACCTAAAAAGGTAAAAAAGCCTAAAAAGGTTGATCGAGCTAAAATCGAAATGCTGGACCGAAATGGCCGACCGAGCTAAAGTCGAGATGCCGGACCTAAACAGGTAAAACTAAAGCCTAAAAAGGTTGACCGAGCTAAAATCAAAATGCCGGGCCGAAATAGCCGACCGAGCTAAAGTCGAGATGCCGAACCTAAAAAGGTAAACAAATAGCCTAAAAAGGTTGACCAAGCTAAAATCGAAAAGCCAGGCCGAAATGGCTGACTGAGCTAAAGTCGAAATGCCGGACCTAAAAAAGGTAAACAAATAGCCTAAAAAGGTTGACCGAGTTAAAATCGAAATGCCGGGCCGAAATGGTCAACGGAGCTAAAGTCGAGATGCCGGACCTAAACAGGTAAAACTAAAGCCTAAAAAGGTTGATCGAGCTGAAATCGAAATGCCGGGACGAAATGACCGACCGAGCAAAAGTCGAAATGTCGGGCCTAAAAAAGGTAAACAAATAACCTAAAAAGGTTGATCGAGCTGAAATTGAAATGACAGGCCGAAATGGCCGACCGAGCTAAAGTCGAAAAGCCAGGGCTAAAGAGGAAAACAAAAACCTAAAAAGGTTAACTACGATGCCAAGCTCAAAAAGCTTACCAAGTCAAATTTAAACGCCAAGCATAAAAGACGAGTAAAAACTTAGGAAAGTTAACCGAGTAAATCCAAATGCTGGGTTAAATACCATAAGTTAAAAAAAAGGGCAGAACTTGGGATAGTATTCTCGAAGCATAAAGTATTTAGCATTCGTAAACAAAAGTGCTGAAGGGCATTGCCCAAAGTACAAAATATATTTCCTAATTATATAGGGCCTTGATTACCGAGGCATCGGAATACGTACTGCACCGGCTAGGGCCTTGATTAGCCCTAATTATATAGCCGTAGAGCAGGTTTCGAAATTGATGCAATAAGGGGCAACGCAGCATGAGCTCGGTATTTGACTGACCCAGGTTAATCTCCCTTAAGCGTATTAGAGGAACCGGCCGAACCAAGAGACTACTAAAGAGTCCTTGTTCACCACATACAAAATTATGGGATCGAGATCACCATAGGACCGAGGGTTGAACAGATAACTACGTTAGCTTTGATTCCCTTTGGGATACGTAGGACCAAAATCCAACATTCTGTCAAGCTATAATCTAAAACAACCTTGGTCTTCACTCTCGGTTATACGCACTCCGGCTAGAATCCTACTTTAATTGTGAGTAGGATAGTGGTTTCCAAATGACCGATTAACTCAGAGAGTAGTATTTAATTTACCACAATGTTTTTTTAACTAATTTATACACACTACTAAAAATGTTGAAATTAGAAACGAAAATTAGCGACGGAAACACATTTGTCACAAACAGCGATGAATTTAGCGACGAATTACGCTTTAATTTATTAAATTTGGTTGTCTCCTATTTAGTGACAAAATCAGTGACCAAATATACTTGTCGTTGAAATTTCGTCGCTAAATCTGTCACGTAAGTTTTCCTTTTAATTTAACGATGAAATTAGCAACGAAGAATTTCGTCGTTAAATAATTTGTCACTAAATCCGTCGTTAACTATTTGATTAGAATTTAACAATGAAATTACCGACAAACAAATGACGTCGCTAAATTTGTCGCTTATTTCTTTATTTGAATTTAGCGACGAAATTACCGACAGATATATTTCATCGCTAAAGAATTTGTCGCTGTTTGCGTCGTAAACTTTTCAACAAATTTAACGACAAAATTAGCAATGCATTCTTGAACAATGAATATCATTCGTTGTTAATTCCACCGTTTAATTCAAAAATTAAATCAATTTTCCAACTAATGACATATGTACCCTTGTTAAAAAATAATATACTATTGTTATTTTATATAATATAATATATAATACATTATATATATTATATTATAAATATTAGTATATATTTATAATAAATATTAATAAAAACATTTTTATTAATGATTTGAATTTGTTTTTCGCAATTTAGTTTGTTAGTTGCTAGCGGCATTATCTGTTAGTTTTTCATAATTTGTCCCTATCTACGGTTTTTTACTTTTATTTTTTTTATTTTTGTTATTGACAATTCCCTCCCTCCCCCCCCTTTTTTTCATGTCCTATCATAACCTGTCTTAAAATTTTTGTTTCCCCATATCAACGCATTTTTCGTTTCACTACACCGCCAACCACTAAGATTTCTCACCTTTTTCTCAATTTCATCTCTTCACTATTTCGCACACAGTTTCACCATTTCTTTTCCGATTTCCTGCTTCAAATGCATTAATTCACCAGCTTTCTAACTTTGTTCCTCAATTGCTCTGATTTTGAACCTGCTCTTCGAGATCGCTTTGAATCAATTTCAGCTATAGCAACGTCGAACATCGTCGCTTCCATCGCCACTTTACACTTCGTTGCCGTTCTCCAACTAGGTTAGCTTCATTCAAATCGATTTGTGAATTTTTGCAATTTCTTTTCAATTTAGTGAGATGTGGTAATCTTGTATGTCATAGCTTCTCTATATATACTGCTGTGCAATTCCATCGAGTGTTCATATGATGTTGCTATTTGGAACTGAGCTAATTACTTTGGCTTCTAACTTCTAAGAATTTTATTTTATATTTTATATAAGAGAGAGAGAGAGAGAGGGAGAGAGAGAGAGATGGATCCTTGTTTTATGCCAATGTTGTACTACTCTTACCGATTCATGTGAATATGCACAATTGATGAGGAACCTGGCAATCCAGAGTGGTATTGGAATGATTATTGGATTATCTTTTGTAAACCATCTGTAATTAGGACATTTAGATCAATCTGTTTATGCATTTTTGAATCCACCTAAGGAGATTTCTAATTTCTTTGCTTAGTGATAATTCTATTTCAGTTGTGCAGCTCACTAAGTGTCGTGGGAATGAACTTGTTAGTTCTTATTCAAATAAAAAGACTCTTTTCCTGCCAATTTATCTCCCAGTATGTAATGCCTCTCAAGATTATATGGTTAATTAAGTGACACTTATCAAACTAGGCTTAACCTATTTAGTGGATTCTATACTTACTATATGCTATCAAACTATGACAGCTTGGACCTATATGCTGTAATCAGCCTTGACTCAGAAAATAAAAAATGACCAAAACAGTAAAGCATTCGTTCAAATTGTGTTTAGAAGCCACCATCATTCGTTCAAATTGCTAGGCCCATGTTCTTTCTTAAAACTTCTTTGGGTTTTTGAAAGATCTGTTATGCTATATATATATTTTTTGCACTACTTTGATTTGGCATGACTGTTAAAAGACAATGAGGATGGATGCTTTCTTGTGAGTTTAGAAGAAACTAGATTTTACTATACATGTGATTTGGTTCATTTATGTAGATACAAGACTAATGATTTGGTTCATATAATTAGAAATAGCATTGGTGATTTGGTTTTTCAAGCCCAGTGGTTTTTTTAACTACTATGTCTATTTAGCACACTCATGTTACCTCTATCTCTGAGTTTTTTAACTACAGAATGCAGATGCTAATGTGTTTTCAAAATGAGATTTATGTTTGGTTAATTCTATTGGCATTCCAAATTTCTATCCACACTCCCTACTAATTAGATGTAGCTGTACCAAGTGCCATGGTTTTATCTTCCTGTGACTTCAAAGTTTTAGAGTCAAACTATAAAATCCCCATCAATGACACCTTTATCAACCAAATTGACCTTTCATAATGACACCTTTAAAAGTAGTTTTTGACGCATAAGTTTTAACACTTGCAGTAACTTTTGAAAATCCTCATGGGATGAGAGGTTCTACTAAATTAAGATAAATAAGCATAACTTTGCTGCAGTGGAAGACACAAGATAAAATCTATCATGAACATATATATATGAACGATCCAACCCCATATTTAATACTTATACTGATGACTCAAATTTTGACAGTTGAGAGTTATATTATTCTTTGTCGTCTCACTATTCACACACACACTTTTCTTTAAAAAAAAGGCTCCTCTTCTCTCGTCCCTTCACAGGTTTGAGCCTGCTGTGGGACCGCCACGCGAAATCACGAAGATAATGAAATCTAAGTTTGAGGGGGTTTGGCAAAGTTATCTAGAGGTTGATGAAAATGTGCGCAACATATGTGGTATGCAGAGTTCCAGGTATGTAGATTAATTATAAATGTCTCATTAATTTAAACATAGAGTGTAAGAAGAAGTATTTTTTTAATGAAGTCATTATATTTGTAATGCAGAAGAAGTATAAGTGGCTTCCTGAGCACGAGTATCAGATGAAGAAGACATTTGCTAGTAAGGCATCTGACTTGCTCTCAGAAGCCTTGTACGGTGTAAGAAACAAGAAGAACAACGGGACATGGATCATTAATTTAAACATAGAGTGTAAGAAGAAGTATTTTTTTAATGAAGTCATTATATTTGTAATGCAGAAGAAGTATAAGTGGCTTCCTGAGCACGAGTATCAGATGAAGAAGACATTTGCTAGTAAGGCATCTGACTTGCTCTCAGAAGCCTTGTACGGTGTAAGAAACAAGAAGAACAACGGGACATGGATTCCTCAACCGATTCGTGTTCAATTGGAGGAGATTTGGAATACTCCTAAGTGGAAACAAAGATCAAATAAGAATAGTGATAATAGAAGATGCGATGGAGGTCCATTACATACTGGAGGATCCATTCCTTCAATAGAGCACGGCAAAAGATTAGTAAGTTTTAGAAACCAAAAGAGAAAAATAATAATCTCAATCATGCAAGAATAAGGATATATGATATATATATTAATTTTATTTTTTGTAATATTATAATATATAGCAGTCAGTCTAAGCTAACGTAGAGGCATCTACAGTACACTTGTCATTTATGCAAAAAGATAACATGCTTTGCACCTGTGCTTCCTCTCTTTGTGGTTCTCAGTTCTTAATTGCTATCCCCTTTCTCTGGTTTCATGTTTCTTACTTGATCTTCATTTGGACGTGGTATGCATAGTTGAAGTTGCTGCCTACGGCTACTGTGTACTATGAATAAATTAGTTTAGACATCAGGTTGAGGTTGCAACTTGCTTCATTGTTGTTGACTGAACTATATCCTCTATCACTTAAGAGCTTGAGATGTTAATCTCAAGCACTGTTCTACTTTTAAACTATAAAGATGTGTCATAACAAGTCAGCATTAGGCAAAGAGTCAGCGAGCAAGGTTAACAACCACTGTAGTCATACATGTTTACATTCCCAATTATACCTCATTTACTCGTACATTTTAATGATGGGAGGGAGGGAGGGAGGGAGGGAGGGAGAGAGGGACAGTTCAGGGGTTTCAGGTTTGGTTAGCCATTCACATTAATTGGTGCTCTGCTTTTGTATGCATCATATAGATCAACATCAAATATTGCATTCTTAAATCTAATTGTAGACATGAAGGGGAAAATGACATACTTACGGTTAGTTCCAGTCACCTATAGCTTCATAGTAGCTTACAAATTTACAAATTAAAGGTGCTTTATGATTGAGACTAAGATGCACTGTACATTTTTTACTCTATTTCTGTGTTGGTTTCGTGCTTTTAGATCATCCTCTTTTGTGTTGATTGTTTTCTTTTGGTCTCTGTTGTTTCAGAAAACATCCCATGATGTGAATCCAAGTTGTTGGGACATATTTCAAAAAACACACACAGTGAAAGGGGATTGTTCGAATTGGGTGTCTGAGAAATCAAGAACGGTTGCTGTAAGTTACAACTTTCTAAGCATGTTTTCCTCTGACATTTACTAGTACTTTGAATGACTAACACAAATTTTTGTTTCTAGACTGAGTATGAATGACGCATTTCAGAGAGAGACTCACAGCAGACACTGGGGATGATGCGTCCAGCCAACAGTCTGACAACAACATTTTCTTGGATGTTGTTCAGGGTGCAAGCAAGAAGGGATGCATATATGGCTTAGGTACAAAGGGTGGGAAATATAGACCTTCTACCTCATCCACGTCATCCTCTGAGGGCATCTCCCAAGTTGAATATGAGCGTATGAGAGATTTAGTTACAAATTTGACAGTCGAAAATAAGAACCTTAAGATACGACTGGAATCTCACGAGGAGTTGATTCATTCATTTTGGGAGGACAATCGTTTAATGCGGGGAACAAATGCGTCAGTTCATGGAGAGATTCGCTAAGGGTTGTTCTATTGCACTACCTTTGCATCCACATTCATATACTGACCAGGATAATCAGCAAAATGAGTGAGATGGATCTGATGATGGGTTTGAGTAGTATCATTGATGTATTTGACTTTTTCTTGATATATTGGTTCTCTTTGGATTTGGTTATATTAGTATGGAAAACTTTTATAACATTAGATATTTGTATGATGTATACTTGATATTGATTTTGGGTCTATTTGGTGTATTAGTAATTGATGTATACTTGATATAGATATTTGTTCGGATTTGGTTATATTGGTGTATACCTGATATTAGGTCTATTTGGTGTGTTTTTAATATTGAGATTGGTTGGTCATTTGATTTATTAGTGTGTAATTGATATTTACATAAAATATGTAATAAAATGTTGCAAAAATTAACGATGAGTTATTTGTTGTTGTTAAATTCGTCGCTAAAATCCTATATTCGTCGTAAAATCTGTCGTTAATTACGATGAATACTTTAATTTTTGTTGCAGGTAGCGATGGCATATTCTCGTTGAAATCAGCGACTAATGTATTCTCGTCGCAATCAATGACAAATGTATTCTCGTCGCAATCAGCAACGAATGTATTTTTATCGCAATCAGCGACGACTGCCTATCCGTCATAAACAGCGACGAAAATACAAAATTAAAAGTTATGTCTACTAATTTTTTATGGTTAACGACGATTTTTTTTTGTCGCCGATAGCGACGTCAAATAAATTTCGTCATTAAATTTAGTGACACCACTTTTTTCGACGAATTTTTTCTCGTCGCTAATTTCACCATCAATTAATTTAGCGACCAATTTTTCCTCTTTAATGACGAAATATGTCCGTGACTGATTTTAATTTTTTTAGTAGTGACAATTCGTCTTTTTCTTTTCTTTTTTTTAAGCAAGGTGACAAGTCACCATAAATTTATTAATGAAGTAAAAAATAAAACAAGTACGTGGGGTGGGGTGGGGTTGGGGGGGGGGGGGGGGGACAAAAACCAAAACCCATACAAAATAAACGAGAATCAAGCATACCTAGAATTATGTTTTTTATTCAGTCTCAGGTTATACTTCTTTTGAGATTTGGACCTAACCACCATGTAAATCTTCAGCAACATTATCATTATTCTGCTCTCCTTTCTTAGAAGTACTTGCATCTTTTTGCTTTTCCAACCAAGCAGATAAAACATTAAAATCATTCTGAACAACAGCTGGAAAAACACTAAGATCTTGAACATAAACTGGACTTGAATCGGGAGTCTCAAGATTCTTACCACTAACTGTTAAATCACAGGTAGTTGGAATGTACTGTTCACTGAGTCGAGTACCCTTCGAACTAAGTGTTAAATCACCGGTAGCTATGGAATGCTCGGGCACCGGAGTATCCTTGACAGTATAGTCAACATTAGTTGCAGCAGAAGTTGAGATCTTCTTTATAGAGCCATTGATAGCATTTGTTGTAACCGAAGATGAGTTATGTGGAATGGAATTTGAGACATGATCAGGGGATAAAGGTTCCTCATATATTATCTCAACCGATTCACTATCACTCTGGTTTTCGCCCGGTGATGTATCATTCTGCCCATTATCTTCATCTGGTTTTTGCTCTGGAACCTTAGGGACATAAGCTAGCTTAGTCTTCTGCACCAAAGGCGGATCATTTTGCACCACGTTCTCCTTGGCAATTTGTTTACAAGACTTAACCAAATGCCCAATTGAATTACAGTGAGAACATAAAGGAGGAAGCTTCTCATATTCAACACCAACAGAAAATGAAAAACCTTCACGTTCAACCATAATCTCCTTAAGCAATTTCCCTACTAGATCAGTATCCACTAAAACTCGAGCATAATGACCATATGCCCTAGTACGGGTAGCTTCATCCAAACTTATTTGAGTACCTAAACCGCCTGCAATTTCAAATAATAATTTCGAGCACCAATATTCCTGCTGCAAGTCATAAATTCTAATCCAACATTGAGCATGAGATTGTTTCTGCTTATTATGAATAAAATCTGGAGACAACTGAAAAAGTCGTAATAGCCTTGGTTGAAGGTTCTAAGCCCCAACAACCAAGACACTGTGCAAATCCTTTTGAGAAGCAAAACTGAATTCATAGAATCCATTTCCTAACAGAATCATTCTCCATTGACCCAAAGGCTTCCATAGCTTTGAAAGTTTGTCTCGTAAGTCGAAGATCTTTACAGGGATATCACCCTTCGATAACAACAAGCGGCCATGAAGGTTGTTTTTGCAACATTCCAACCCTTTTTGATATTCATCCTCAGATATTTTGATAGAGGCGGAATCTCCGTTCACACACTGTCGAGGAAGCTGACTAACCGGGATGTCAAACAAACCATTCAAAACCTGAGCAAAAGATTTTCTCTGAGGATTCAATGGAGAAGTCAAAGGAGACTCTGGATTAAGAAACGTCCAAGGACAAGCCATCGAGGATGCACAAAACAAAAAAAAAAAAAAAATTCAACTCAAAAACCAATGCACACCAAGAACCGAAGGCGACCAGAGAACCAGATAAGATGATGACGGCGAGAATGGCGGAAAGAAGATGGAAGGAGGCAAATCAAAGGATGACATAGAGAAGACGATGGCTGTCGAGGCGGGGTGGTGTAGATCAGGTGTGATTCTGTCGATTGATGAGGAAGGGATTGGTGTGCACGCTTGTGCAGATCCACGGATTTGAGAACGGCCGCAGACCAGAAGAGGCAGACAGCGGAGACGATGCGAGGTCACTGAGTTCCGAGATCGGCATCCACAGATCGAGAATGGGCACAGGGAGTCGCGCTCGAACGAGAGCAGCAAGGATAGGGAAGAGACCAGCCAGGATTGGGCAGCGTCGCACCAGAGAGCGGAGGCCGTTCCCTGGTGGCGGCGGCTAGGTTCCCCTTTCTTGCTAGGGTTCACCAATGGAAAAAAAGTTCCCTAATGTCTTACTATTTTAAATTGCTTCTCATTATGATTATAATGGATTATAAGTAATAACTACTCTAACAATTTAAATTATTATTTTAAATTTTTCGCACAAGAATTTCAAATCAATATTTACTTCTCGGTATGATGGATTATAAGTTATAACTAACTCTAATAAATTGAAAAACCTCAATTTATTTTTTAGTATTCTTTTACTGATGTCATGAATACAATATGTTTTTATATTGGTAAAAAATATTAAATATTTGAAATCCTAGCCTAAATATTTTATTCGCATAACAAGCTGTCTCCTCTAGAAGGCTCTTATAATAATTCTTGTTTGTTGAAGACTCTTAAACAATATCAGTACTTGTTTTAGTTGTTGACTTTTTTTTTTTTTTTTGAAGCGTAGTTGTTGACTTGTTGCCAAACGCATTTGTTTAATATAATGATCAGACACTAATTAATATGTATTTCAAGACAAATGTCACATTATAGATTCGTAGCATCTCGAAGAATATTTTCAATTAGTCATACTTTTGTGAACGTACGCCTAAAAAATGGAAAAGAAGATAATGATGCAAATATTATTTTTTGTCTTTCACCGGATATTCTGACAGACATAACTGTGAGATTAATCATTGGATTAGAGATAATGATTAGGTAAAATCCTCCTCAACAATGACACCGTAATTTGAACTTTTAACTCTATAAATAAAGTTTGCTCAGAGACACACATTCCACTTTCACATTTCGAGTAAATAACGATACAAATACATCTCTTGAAACTATATTATTTTAGAAAATATGAAAACTATAGAGATAACCTTTCTCTATGAACTATTGTAATTATGGTTTTTGGCTCCCTAATGACATCTCGGGATATCCCTAAACTTCGATCGACTACGAGACTAATCCTCTGTCGACTTCTTGGAACAACCAATTAACCCTTGATATGGGCAGAGCGTGTGCATCAACTCAATTGGTCAGAGTATTTTTGTCAAGGTTCCATATTAGTTTATTTTTTGTTTGAAATTCTCGGTATCCGGAAATTATATTTGACTCCGACAAATCCAGGTCGAGTCGGAAAGACTCATTTAAGAGGACATAGTTTTCCCAACGTCTATTTCCAAAATCTTAATTTCTCCAGGGAAACCAAACTTCTTGTCACTTGGACTAATAAGCAAAGAAATTGTATTAAAATGGTACAAGGGATACCCAAACTCATAAACAAAGATTCCATGTTAGTGAGCAAAATGTGTAAAGTAAAAAGGTAATATATTTATTATCAATTAAGGTGAGTCGAGTTCCAAATGCACTTTAACTAATCAATAGTGAATACACTCTTATTTTTTCAATTAACAGTTTTGTTCATTTTAGAAGAGTCTAATCTGAATGACTTATATGTCACTACAAGAAAAAAATGTTACCGAGGGACAAAATTGGTCGATAATTTGGTCGGAGTATCATGGAACATTATACTGACGGGTTTGACCGTTGAAAAATCTCTGTATTTCCGACAATATTAGTGTCGTCAGTAAAAACCCATCGATAATACACATAATTCTTGTAGTGTGTAAATACCCTTACTTTCCAATTTACATTTTTGTGTATACTACTCCCTTATTTGAATTGCTGAATATTCCTTTTAAATTTAGATATATGGGTGCAATGTCTTATTCTAAGGTAAAAATAAAATAAAATCCAAGTATGCTTGATTTGACCATCACAAAGCTAGATAAATATTATCTGTCTCAAAATAATATCTCATTTCTCATCCATCCACTTTAACTATGCCGTATCATTTAAAAAGATACATCTATAATATATAAATAATATAATATGATTAATTTCAAGTGACACAATTTAAGTTAATCAAACATGAAATGAAACATCATTTTAAAATAAGTGATCTTTATCCAACAAACTTGAACTTCAATTCCCATAATTTCGGGAGATCATGTGCTGTGGCAAAAGTCAATGTATGGCCATTCAGAAGCTCCAGACTCTGTCTTCGTTTTATTTTATCTGGAGTGGGTGTGGACAACTTACTATTCCACGTACGTTTGAGTTTGCATCCGTGCTTATCATTTTATCACCTTATGATATGTACGGATTACTACAAAATCTTCCATATTCGGACGTCCAAATTCATTAATTTAACTGCTGATGAGCTTAGTTAATATAAAAATGAGCACTTAGCATTCTAGGATACCTAATCCTTTTCATGGGTGATTTTGTGTTTTTTTTTCTCTTTGAACTTTCAGATCCACGGAAGCAATTTGAAATAAAAGTTGATTAGGAATAATAAAACTTTCAAATCCCAGATATAAAAACATTTTAATTAGACCAAGACTCCTATCTATATATAATTTTTTAATATCTCCACTTGTTAATTTTTTAACCACACAAATGAAAAATGTGAACATATATATGTATGTCAATGGGATCCAGATACCAGATGTGTCGAGACTTATTTTATTTTTTATTTCCTAAAATTTTCAAACTTCAACAAATTTATCTTTTAAATTTTCACAGGTCTTAATGGTGATCTCTCTCAAGAGCAAGTCAAATATATGATGTACAAAACTCCATAAAAGAAAGTAATAAAAATTTTGTAAGTTGCTATGTGCGTTTTTGCAAGTCAAATATGTGGTGTTTGTTAGAAAATGGGGTTTGGTCTGCAACAAAGAAGAGAAGAACAAGTGACATGCGCATCCTCCAAGGTGTGTAAGAACACTAGCCTTTAGGTTCGATTCGCCTCCACCAATCTCTCCTTATAGATTGGATGCAACAGATGTAACCGGCAAATCCCCTTCAGGATACAATGGAGAACCTTGGTTTGGTTTGCACACCCTAAACCAAGCGTATCGTCAATGACATTTTACAGAATAATAGTTTCCTTAAATCTCACCGCGCATTAAGGGAAGAAAGGAAGTGATTTGGCTTGCAGAAGTTTAGCCAATTTTCAAACATCATTCTGCATGCACAAATGGTTCTATTTATAGACCAACTTATGACTCTTGGTGAATGAAATAACCTTTCATATATTTGAAAGAATGATTGCAATCTTTCATGAATGTACACTTGATGAATGAACACATTTAATCATGAAAAAACACACATATTAGGAAAGATTTGAAAGCCATGAAGAGACACACCTATTGGTGTCCTTCAACCTCTTTCCAAGTTGGTGTCTTAAACTTCCATTATTTTGGAAATCCCTCACAATCCCCCACCATTTTCAAAATAAACCCAAATCCCATTATTCCGGAAATCGCATGCTTTCAGACAAAGCTATCTTGGGGATTTGAACCTTTGCTTAGTAAGTCATGGTTTCACTCATCCCCAAATAAAGTGGTAGACAAGCTTTGAACCAAATATTCATTAGAACAAGTGTCCATGACTTACACATGAATTCTCGGTACCATTGAACGACGTGTTAATGTGACACATTTGGTAAGGCCTTGTGTCGTGTATCCTTTTCATAAGAGCTTGCAGAGTCAAGCCCTTTAACTCCAAGAAGCGGCCCCATCACTCTCATATAGGTGGACTTTACCAAAAGCACCCCCAAAAGTTGGGCACCTCAGCACATATATGCTATAGGTCCATTAAGAGCAAAAGCTCACCCTTTTCCTTTTGTCCTTATGGTATCCAAGTACTTTTAAACCTTGGGATGTATCTATTCGTCAAGTACTAGTGTACTTTGGCCACATTGAACTCAAGACTTGATGCTACTCAAGTATGAGTTGGGTTTCCACCATTGGTGATCATTTAGATATGGGCTTGTCCCATCCCTGATGATGTTTTCCACATCATATCACTTGTCAGTCCTTTCATTAAAGGATGCAAGATTTCTTTCCGGCTTATAAAGACCCTGGATATTACTCCATTTGCAATTAGTTCCTTGACATAACTATGTCTCAGCCCAATGTTCCTGGACTTTCCATTATGAACCTGGATATTTTCCCTTGATAGTGTTGAATACACTACTACAGAAAAGGGTTTTAGTAGCGCACCTTTAATAGCGTTTCTAACCGAAATGCTATTAAAAGAGAGGCGGAAGACATTTAGTAGCGCTTCCTTGAAGAAGCGCTATTTTAGATATAACCTAAGACAGCGCTTCTCCAAGGAAACACTATTAAAAGTTGATAGGTAGGAATAGATAACGCTTGTTTGAGGAAGTGCTATCTATTTGTGATAAATAGATAGCACTTGTTTGAGAAAGCTCTATCTATTCATAACCTAAGATAGCGTTTGTTTAAGGGAGATCTGTCTATTCCTTACCCTAAAAATAAATGTTTCCCTCCCACACTGTCCCTCCCACTCTCAAAAATTTTGCGTGACTTCATCTCTCACAACCTCTCATAAAACAATTTCTTTCCCTCTCCCACCCTATTTCTCCAAACCCTCACCACTCTCATCTACCACCGCCGCCTAAGTTACCACCGCCATTCACTACAAAAAAAAGGTTGTTTAGCGACCGAAAATAGTGACTGAATTTTTTGGTTGTTTTTGGTGACCGAAATGGCGACCGATTATAGGATCTACATGAAAGACTGATTAGAGTTAATACGGCGACCGAAATAGAGCGTAGCAGGGTTATCGGTCGCTATTTCGGTCGCTAAATAAAGAAACTTAAAAGTCAGAAATTTTATGCCTTTTTAGCGATCGAAATGGCGACCGAATTAAATGCATCAGTTTAATTTTATTTACATTTGCGACCGACATTAATTCGGTCGCTAAACGGCGTGTAAAAAACTAAAAGAACGCGTCTTAGCGACCGATTTAAAAATCTGTCGCTAAATTTATGAATTTAAATTTTGAAATGGCGCCCTTGCGACCGAATTAGAGATCGAAATATTCGGTCGCTAAAAATTAAAATCCCTAAAAACGCAGAAACCCATTTCTTCTTCCATTTCGCGATCTCTCTTCCTCTCTCTCACTCGATCTCTCTTTTCTCTCCTCCGGCCACCACGGTTTCGCGACTGCCGCCCCTCCTCCGGTCACCACCATCACGGTAAGCTCTCCTCTCTCTCTCTCTCTCTCTATCTGTTTCTAACTTTTTCTCCCTCTCAGTTCCCTCCTTCTCCGCACGGATACCACCATCCTCCTCCTTCTCTCGTATGTTTTCGTCTTTCCTCGCCTCTGTCTCTCTCTCTCTATTTCTCTGGTTTGTGCATTTACTATGTTAATGGAACTGGTTTTGATGATGTGTTTGGATCTCATGACTTGACCAGTTTTGATATATTTGATCCTGTAACATCCCGATTTTTCGCTGCTTCTAATATCGGAACATCCTGTAACTTGAACTTCATTTCTTTATTGCTTACTACCGAGAAGAGCTACTTGTGTATTTCATGTGACTTGTGAGTTGTGATGATCATTTGTTTTTATGGTATTTCGGGGAGATTTATGTTATTTTAATTTTATTTTATTTCATGTAATTTGTGTGACCCATTCATTGGAAGATTATTTTTTTGCATTTTTGGTTGAAAAGCAATGAATAGAGGTAATATGATTATAAGAATTGTTGAATTGAGTACCGGTTTGGAAATGTCAAGAAATAAAAATGTTGCAATTGAGACCCTACCGTGCATTATCTTCTATTGTTTTTTAGCAGGATTTTTTTTAATAATACTTTTAGGGCATTAGGAAGCTCTTGGTTGGGAGAGGATATTCTTGATGGACATATTGATTTTGGATAATTAAGAGGCAATCATGATATGCTGTTGATATTTTCTTTCCATTACGAAAAATGAGTCATAGTCTTAGATATACAAGTTCTTTAGAGGTTATTATCTGTTGCAATAAGCTGTGTCTTTGGTCTTTACTTGACGGCGGATATGTTGGGCCAATATTTGATATCTCGTCCCTACTTAATACGATTGACACATACTTCTTATCTGTGCATTTGATTTTTTGGAGCTTGCCTTTAGTTTGTGCATCATGTTTAGGAGCTAAGACTGTCTGCTCTTTCTGTTGCCAGGTTTGTTGCGTATATTTCCCACCCACCCTTGGCCTGTTTCTCCCTTGCCTTTTTACAAAATTATTATGGTGTCATGAGATTCCTTCTCTTTTCTTGTGTCATAAGTCCGTAAACATATTTTCTCTCTTTGTTTTGTTTTCCGCAAGTCCTCCTCATGTTCTCTAGCAGATTTATTTTATTCCCATATTTTGGCTCCAGTGGTTTTCTATCTTACCTTCTTGGATGGATATATGCAAAGTTGCAAATTGGTCTTTCTTTTGGTGACTTAATATTATGAAAGCAACTCTGGTTTTCTACTCATTTGTTTCACTAGGAAATGGAGATTTCCAGAAATAGTTGTTGATGACCATCCTTACTAGGTTATCTAGGCACTTCCGGTAGGAAAAGTCCTCTCTGTGACCATCCTTCAAAACGACGTAAAAGCATCTGCTTTCCTGAAAACTACTATGTTTGCTAATCTGTAAAGTTGCATGTGAAGTTGCATTTCTTTGTTCTATTTTAACATGCTAGTATGCGACATGGATCTTTCCATCTTTTCTTATTATAACTTGATGAAGTTTAGACATATGACTTGTTTTCCTTATCGTTTTATCAGAAAATGGATCCGACTAAATGTTTTGAGACAGCCATCCATATAGACCAGGTACAGTATCTCATCAACTTAAGAATAATGATCGGATTCACGTAATGATGGTTAAGGCATAAACTAATCATTTACTAAATTGTTCTTGTGTATTTGCAGGATTTGATTTCAATCCCGCGATCATTCTACCGTCAGTGGGGACAACAAATACCGCGTGTTGTGACTATTGAAGACAAAAGCGGAAATCTGTTCATCCCTTTGGAAGATTGATGAGTTTTGATATTTTGATTAGTACTTATTGACTGTGGTGTGTTTTTATGTTTTGATCCTTAATTAGTACATTATTAAACTTTTTTTTTATAAACAATTATTAAACTTGCGTTAATTAATGTATATGTTTTCTTGATCATATTGACTGTGGTGTTTTGGATCGTTAGTACATCATATTTACGTTTTCTATTTATTCAAAAAAATATTGGTGTATTTTGTTTATATCAGAAATTAAAAATCAATGGGGTAATAGTTGAAAAACAAAATTTGGTCAGTAGGATTAAGTTACAGGAAAATTTAAAAAAAAAAAAAATCAAAATTTGCGACCGAAATAGCGACCGAATATCGGTCACCAAATTAGGTGAGCTGGGCATGCGACCAACTATACGGCGACCGAAATATATAATTTTGTGACCGAAATATCGGTCGTAAATTTGCGACCGAAATACAAGTTCGGTCGCTAAACATTTAGCCACCAGGGTTTCTGCTACCCCCTTAATTCGGTCGCTAATTCGATCGCTAAACTATATAGCAACCGAATTATCATGTTTAGCGACCGAAATCTTCGGTCGCTAAATAGGTTTTTTTTTGGTAGTGATTCGTCTACCACCACCACTCTCGTCTCCCTCATGTAGTAACCCAGTCGAGCCCGTTCGTCTACCACTCGAAACATTCGCTATTTGCCATTGTTCGCTTTCCGTTGTCACTGATGTCCGCTACCACGCGTCAAAGCTACTACGTACTGTCGTGCCATCAAACCACATTTGTCACTGGGGATCGAAAAAGGGAAAAAGGTTTGATTCTCCTTAGATTCACCTAAATTCTGATTCAGCCAAAAAATTATTTGTCACTGGTGGTCAATAATTTAATTCATCACAGATTCATCCTAATTCTGTTGCAGCCAGAGATTTAAATGTCTTTGGTGGCAAATTCTGGAGTTACAGTTCAAAAGATCTTGTTGATATTTCTGTTCAGCAAACAAGTAATATGGCCTCTAAGTATCTAAAGGATAACTCTGCTGGTGAAAATGAGTTCATTGGTGTATTATCAAATTCAAAAAAGAAGTTGAGGAAACAAAAAACAACAAGGTCCCGAGCAGGCCAATTTAATCTTGGTCGATGAAGGCTTTGTTCTGTAATGATAGAGGCTTTCCAACCAAGATAGAAGGTTGGTGTTTAAGACTTAAATATTATCAAGTAAGCCATATTTAGTTTTTTTTTTTAAATCTGAACCATGGATTCAATTGGATTATATTCCAGCACTTTAATTTCTAGTCTTCTTTGAATTTGAAGTCCTTTGCTGTCAAAAATAGAGGCGATTTAATGCCTAATATTTGGTGTTTTTACTCAACCAATATCTGTCCTACTGGTATAGCTTCCTCCAGCCAGCATATTTCTTTTGCTGTTCTATGTGAGAATCAGATTCTTTATTTCTCTATTGTGTATGCTTCAACCTTATATATTACTAGAAGGCTTTTGAAATTAAAAAGGTATAGAAGGCTTTTGAAATTAAAAAGGAAAACGAGTGGAAGGATGTAGGCCTTTGGATTAGTATCTTTATGTCTCTAAGTTCTGTTCTGGGTAGTTCATCTATGCTCCAATATTTGTTCTTAAACCTCAAATTGTTTTAATATTCTTTAGTTCAAATTAATGAGAAAATTTGGAATAAATCAACTGAATTTGAAATATGTCAGATAGTAAAAATCCTATCATTGAGCAATAAGCATGTAATGTCCTGTTGTGATTTATCTTAAGTTTTCTCGAATTTAAAACACCATGGTCTCAATATCTTGATGATGATAAAAGATTCTGGTACTAGAGCAGCTTTCTGAAACCCTTAGAAGATAATTATCATAAAAAAAAGGCTCAATCAATCTTGCTGTAAAACATTCGTATTTCTTTTCAGAAAGCAAATGAAAATTATCAAGGAATCAAGAACTGAATCTAATTTTTCATTGCTTGTGAGTTGTATCTAAAAACAAATCTTTTATCTTTGCATGAGAGACCACAGTAAGTTGAGCCAGATCATTGTAGCTTATTTCATTTTTTTAATGATGGGAGTTTATATTGCTATTGCATTTTTTCTGATATATAGAAAGAACATTCATGTGCTTACTTTCCATACAGGGTCGGGGCCCAGTTGATGTAACAACCTTTGGGTTGCACTCTTGGAAAGGCTGGACTTTTTAGTAACATCATTTTTTTTTATATTATTACAGACTACTTTTGATGCCCCTGCTGGAGTTGCACCATTTGCTTTAGACATGAGCAGCATGGGCAAAGGTCAAGTGTGGTTAAATGGACAGAGTCTTGGCTGCTACTGGCCTGCTTATAAAGCATCTGGTACCTGTGAATTTTGCAACTATGCTGGAACTTATAACGAGAATAAATGCAGAAGTAACTGTGGCGAGGCTTCTCAAAGATGGTGAGAAATATATAGCTTGCCCTGAAGTTTTGTTTTAATGCTGGTGAGAAACTATCAGCAAACTAATTACTGGCTGGTAATAATTTCAGGTATCATGTTCCTCATTCATGGTTGAAGCCAACTGGAAATTTATTGGTTGTGTTTGAAGAATTGGGTGGAGATCCCAATGCGATCTCTTTGGTTAGAAGAGATAGATAGTGTGTGTGCTAATATTTATGAGTGGCAGCCAAATGTTATCAGTTATCAGATGCAAGCTTCTGGCAAAGTTAGCAAACCTGTGAGACCAAAAGCACACTTATCATGTGGCCCTGGACAGAAAATCTCATCAATCAAATTTGCTAGCTTTGGTACTCCAGTAGGGTCTTGTGGAAACTTCCATGAAGGAAGCTGTCATGCTCACAAGTCATATAATGCCTTTGAAAGGGTATCGCCTTCTTTTCTCTCTTTCTTTATGAATTATGATGGTTTTTTTTTTATGGTGGTTTGGTAGGGAGCTATTGCTAAGTAGAGTTTTTGGCACACTTGTTTTTGAAGTTTTAAAGCCTTTTCTACAGAATCTCTATGTTGAGTTCTGCGAGTCAATTGATCCATTTATGTTATGGTCACTTTTACTTGGTTGATTATTCAATGATGACTTTGGTGTTGCAAAATTGTGTTGGACAGAACTGGTGCACAGTAGCAGTGTCACCTGAAAATTTTGGAGGAGATCCATGTCCAAATGTCATGAAGAAACAGGGTCACCTGATCATTTCAAACCTCAGAAAATAATTGGAAAAATAATGATTTTTTATGCAATTCAATACAGGGTTTTTTATCAACTAAGTCCTCACTTCTAGATCACCACAAGCATTAATTTGGCTTTACCAAGGTGAAGTTGAAGATAACACAACACACCAGCTGGTTGAAAGCCTTTAGAAATTGCTGAGATGGTTGTGGATATATGTGTATATATATTGGTATCCTGCTTGTTATATAGAAGTGAAAGAAAGGTGAAGACTTGATTGATGCACAATGAGACAATACTGATCGAGTCCATGTGCAAAATGTTTTTGTTCTAGTGTGGAAGCCTCTTGCTTCCTGTAATAATATTTTCCCTTGTAAGCTTTATTCATAGCCATTTAGTTCTTTCTTCTTGTAAGAAACTTCCCAAGATTTTAAGATCAGGAATATTAATTTTATAACTATTTTGTTTCTGTTCCATGCTTTAGTTTCCACATGATCCTGGTGTTGAGTTCCTAGTTTGGGCTTAATCACGTTTTCATGAATTGCTAAGTGCTAAGTCCGTGTGGGAACTGTAGGAAAACAAGGTGAATAATAATAATAGAAAAAAAAGGGAATAGGTAGCGCTTCCTTGAAAAGCGCTATCTATTGCATACTTTAGACATCACTTTCTCAAGGAAACGTTGTCTAAAGTATATGCAATAGATAGCGCTTTCTTAAGGAAGTGCTGCCTATTTTTATCTCTAGACAGCGCTTTCTTAAGGAAACGCTACCTATTCCTACTTTCAATAGCGTTTTTTTAAGCGCTGCCTATTGTTTTCACATTCAGTAGCGGGTGAATAGATAACGCTTGTAAGCGCTACTAAAGGAAAAAAACGCTATTAAAGCCCTTTTCTGTAGTAGTGATACTATCCCATTGTATAGATACTGGCGCCATTAAAATTGGTATCTCATACAAAAAGTTTCTAAGCCATTCAATGTATTTGTTACCTACTTTCAATACTATGAATTCTGCAGCAATGGTGGAATTGGCAATGTAAGTTTGTTTCTTGGATCCCCGAGAAATAACACCCCCACCAAGTGCTAAGACCCAATCGCTTGTTAAAGCATGGTCTTCTGTATAATTCACCCAATTGGCATCTGTGTATCCTTCTAATACCGAAGGATAACCATTATAGTTTAAACTATAGTTCATTGCCCCCCTCGAGTATTTCAATACTCTTCGGACAACATGCCAATAGTCTTTGCTTGGATTACCTGTACACCTACTTAGTCTCCCTACAACATATGCAATGTTTGACTGGGTACATGTCATGGCATACATTAAATATCCAATATAATTACTTTTGAGTATTCAAGTTGTGTTACTAGACTACCTTTGTTTGGTACTAAAGTAATGCTATGATCATAGGGAGTAGTGATAGGTTGACAATCAAAGTGATTAAATTTCTTTAATATTTTTTCTACATAGTGAGATTGGGGTAAACCTACATTATCACCATCTCTTATTATTCTAATTCCTAGAATCACATCAGCTACCCCTAAGCCTTTCACGTCAAAATTTCTAGATAAGAACCTTGATGTCGCGTCGCGCGGGTTGCGCGCCGCTCGTGCGTTTCCGGCAAGTGTACCGGACTGCCGTCAAGTAATAAAAGATATCGAACCCACAAAGACTGTGTTCTCGAATCGCAATCGGTTTTCGAATCGATTAGTTCTGGACAGTTTTAAAGGGGTTTTGAAAAATGTTTGAATTTTAAATTGAAATGATAAACAAACAGAAAACAAATGTTTTTGGGGTTTTCGATTTAAACGGATTCCTAGGGATTTGGGTTACCTTTGAGGTCGTTTATGTTGCTAACAGATTTACCTTTGTTGATTACCGAAATTGCCTTGAAGGCGAGTTTATCTTCTAATAGCTTAAGCTCCCTTTCGGGTTACAAAAGCCGTGCCCAATTGACCCGACCCCTACTTTTGTGGTAGTCGATCCCAGATTGGACCCTTTGCGTTCCGTGACAACTCGTTGCTCCTCGAGGGACGGCTTCTAACTTTCGTGATTTCAGTCCCAAGTCTGACTTCTATAGGTCCGACACCCAAGTTCACCGCTAGGTTCCTCCTTGAAATGTCTCGGTCATGCAAATAACCTAAGTTCACCGCTAGGTTCCTCCTTGGATCATTCACATCTCACAAACCAGTGGCTGCCGGGCTTTACGAGTGGAACACCCTAGAAATCCTAAGTTCACCGCTAGGTTCCTCCTTAGAACGTCTATGTCACGTAAATAAACGGTTTCCGAAATTTATGAGTGATTAACACACTAGAAATTAGATCTAAAACAATTATGAAATCAACAATGGTTTCAACATCAAATTAACATCATTTACAAACCTCGGGCAGAGCCCTAATCCCTAGAAACTAAGCTACTACTCCAGTCTTGCCATGGAGATGACAAGCTGGGTTGACAACATAATAAAAATCAGAAAAGAGAAGAGAGGAGAAGAGGAGAAGAGATCCTAAATCTATGCCTAGAGTAGTAGCCCCCAATGTGTGTGTGTCATGTATGTATCTGATGCCTTGGTCCATATTTATAGAAATGGGGAAGTTAGAGTCCCAAACCAACTCAAAATCTGATCTATTTCGGTTTCTTCAGGTCCAAGTAATGCGCGTCACGGCCGTGATGGCCATCACGGGCTGGCCGTGACGGTCTCCTTACGCGCGATTCTGCATGATCCATTAGTTCGCGACGCGAACATAGTTCTCGCGACGCGAGTGCTCCTTTGTGGCCAGTGTTCTGAATCACGGCCGGGCCGTGATGTGCTCGACTTGTGGTGGTTTTGGGTCACGACCGTGATGGCTATCACGGCCGGCCGTGATGACTCGACTTCACCTTTCTTCTTTTTCAGTTTTGCTCGATCATGGCCGTGATGGGCTCTGTTTGGCTTATTTTCTTCAGTTTTAAAGCTCCATCTTCATCCAAACTTCATCATGGTTGATCTTGAGCAATTTACCCTTGATATCTGCAAAACAACACACGAAAACCGCCTTACCCGTTCCAAAGGAAAATTAACCTAAAATCTAATAAAAATATGCCTAAACTACATGAAAATGCATGCAAAATGATAGACAAAGATGATGTGGAATCACACTCATCAAATCACCCCAAGCTTAAAACTTTGCTTGTCCTCAAGCAATTACTCAGGCCATAAGATAATTCAATCAAAGCATGGATAGTGAACCAAGAACCCTAAAAGCTAATCCAAGTAATAGGCATTTTTAATAAGCACTCAAGAGATAATCAAGTTCAAGTCCAATTAGAAGCTTAGGTTTTTCAAGTTCATGTCCTCACTGATTTGGGCAGTCATCTCACCTCACTCAAGTGTTTTTGGGTTAATTGCAATTCACTCCATTTCCTCAAGGAAAGTATTTTACCATAGGCTTGACTATTAACCAAATCTCTACTTTATTTAAGAAAACACTTAAGAATCAAGAGGTCTTTTCCTTTGGTTGTAATGTGGCCATGGGATTCATTGTAAGGTGGGAAAATCAAAGAAAGGGAATTTCAAGAAGGCTAGACAGATTATCAAACATTACAAAGTATGACACCTTCTAAAATACCTTTTGAGGGCTTTGATTTACTTTTTCCACCTTTCTTCTTCTTGTTTTTTTTTTCTTTTTCTTTTCATTTCTCATTTTCTTTGTCATCCCCTTCTCCAATTTTTTTTCTGTTTATTTCATTTTTTATTTGTTTGGAGAAGGGGAGCTTTTTAGCTTAAGAGAAATGTTTTCATCCCATTCTTTTTCCAACTACCATTTTGCCCTTTTTGTAATACTTTAAAAGGTGCCACACCAAGCATTATTTATCAAAGTAATTCAAGGTACCAAGAAAAGTATTTTATCTTTAGGCTCAAAATTGGGCAACTAAGGGTAGCATTTATCATTCAAAGCTCGGGAGGCCAGAAAAATACCTAGTGCCTCAATCATTTCCAAAAAATGTTTTCAGAAATTTTTAAGTTTTGAAATGGTTTCAAGTCAAGTTCTAGAAAATACAGTCCATGAGGAATTAAATCGCTCTATCACAAGAAATGGGGTAGATTTAGTGAATACCCCTTTTGGCTCAAAATCTTACATTTAGTAGTTCAAAAATCAGTGAGGTACACAAGTTTAAGGAACCACATGCTAATTATCAACTATCAATTGATTATCTCAAGAATTTTTATGTTTAGCCATATCACAAGAATAATGAAAAATTGGGTTCAAAATTCACTCTCTCAATTCATTTGGCTCCAAGTTCTCACAATCGGATGCATGTTCTAAGTGAGGGGCAATCTAGAGAATGTGATCATACCAATCTATGCCTATGAGAATGCAATATGAATGCAACAATGCAAATGCAAAAATAAATACCCCTACCCCAAGCTTGATTACTTACATTGTCTCCAATGTAAATAATCAAGTCGGAGAGAGGAGAAAAATTGGAACAACTTACCGAGTCGGTAGCGGGTGTTGGCTTCACATTCCAGTCAAAACTTGGGTAGAAATTTCCTCACGGCCGTGAGGCTCATCACGGCTAGGCCGTGATCAATTCTGTCCTCAGGAGTTGCCCTGTCACGGCCGTGGTCTACATCACGGCTAGGCCGTGATGCTCTCTGACCTTGGCATCCTACTCATCACGCCCGTGATGGTTGTCACGGCTAGGCCGTGATCCTTTCTGTGCTCTTGTTTAGTTTATCACGGCCGTGACCACTGTCACGGCCAGGGCGTGATGGCCTCTGACTTTATCTTTTTATGCTCTTCTTCTCTTTCTCAACCTGAAAACACTAGACAAACCTATTAATGATATTTTTGCCTCTTGATCTTCTCAAATTATTCAAGAGGTTAAATCAAAAACAAAAGGAAAAAGGGAAAGAAAAACTTGGGTTGCCTCCCAAGAAGCGCTTATTTATGGTCTTAAGCTTGACCATACTTCCTCAAGTCAACCGGGTCGGTGGGCGTAGAAGTGCAGGCACACTTCTCTTCCATGGAGCTCCTTCAAATAGCCGTTTCTGCTCATACGGCCAATAATGCTTCCGCTTTGCTCTTTTCTCTCGGAGCTTCCTAGCCTTCCTTCCTCCCGGCGGAAGTTTTGTTTCTGCATGGACAGCAATCCCGACTTCACCACTGGGTGCATCTTCAACCATGCGTATCTTTGGGGTTGCTTCCATGCTAAGTTCTTTCTCTACCGCTGGAGTCTTTACATCAATTCTGCACACATGGCTCTCAAAAGGAGGGTTGTTACAAGAGTTAGTCAACTGAAAATTTACCCTACCTTCCTCTACATTTAGAGAGAGTTTGCCATTCCTTACGTCTATTAATGCTCCAGCGGTTTCCAAGAATGGCCTTCCTAAAATGATGGGGAATTTAGAATTCCCTTTCATGTCCAATACCAGGAAGTCGGTAGGGATGAGAATTTTCCCTACCTTTACAGGAACATTCTCTAGTATGCCTAGAGGAGTCCTAGTTGAGCCATCCGCAAATTGTAAGGGGAATTTGAATGGTCTCAACTCTTTGCTTCCTAACCTTTCCATGATAGTGAGGGACATCAAGCTCGTGCTAGCCCCTAAGTCACATAAGGCTTGGTCAATTTGCAGTTGTTCGATCGAGCAAGAGATGGAGAAACTACTTGGGTCTTTCAGTTTAGTAGGCATTTTAGTCTCTACATCTACTTGCTTTTTCCTAACCAACCTTTGTGGGAAAGGTATCGGGGGTTGGTACGGTGGTGGAGGGACATATTTTCGTTCTGGCTCTTCCTTTTCGCTCGTGTCCTCCTCCGGTTCCACGTCCATTTCAGCTACCCCCACCCCAAGCTTATCATCCCTCAAGTGTATGACATTGCAATGCTCATTGGGATTTGCTTCGGGTTGCCCCGGGAATGTACCCTTAGGTCTCGAGTACGTGCTGGCTTGTTGGGTAATCTGGTTTTCTAGCATCTTGTTATGAGTTGCTAAGTAGTCTACCTTAGATGCTAGATCCTTTATTGCCTCACTCACTGCCCTTCCTTGTTGTCTAAACTCCTCATTCTGTTTTGTCTGAGTTTCGACAAAACTTTCAAATAAAGTCTCGAGTTTAGATCTTTGTACCTGAGGATACCCGCTTTGCTCTCTTATTACCTTGACCCTCTTGGAACTCATGATTAAGCGTGTTGCTGTAGTTGCCGTAGGAGAGGTAAGGGTTGTTTCTTCTTTGGTTGTAGGGATTTGGGGGAGCATAGTTGGGCAGCTTCGGGTTCGTATCGTAGTAGTTGTTACAAGAGTTCACTTGCTCACCCGAAGCGCCGGATCCATGTGGGCATCCCATCATGTCATGTCCCTGCATTCCACAAATCTCACAAACAAGGTTAGTAGCACCTAATGCACTCACATGAGCTCTTTCAAGCCGATCAAAACGTTTATTAAGTGAGTCTATCTTTGACATAATAAGATCTGTGCTATTTACCTCAAACTTACCCCCCGAAATCTTGTTCGGGTTATTACCTCTTTCGGATCCCCATTGGTGGTAGTTGGTGGCGACATTCTCGATGATGTTGAATGCCTCAGTGAGAGGCCTATTCATAAACGCTCCACCGGCTGCAGAATCTAGTGACACCTTCGAAGAGTAGTCTAATCCGTTATAGAAGGTGTGCACTATTAACCACCTCTCGAGTCCGTGATGTGGGCACGACTCCAGCAGTCCCTTGTATCGATCCCAAGCTTCTGATAATGATTCTCCGTCTTTCTGGAAGAAGCCGGTGATCTGGGTTCTTATGTAGGCCGTCTTGGATGGAGGGAAGAATTTCTCCAAGAACGCCTGCTCCAATTGGTCCCAAGTAGTCAAAGTGTTAGCGGGGATTTGCTTTAGCCAGGCCTTCGCTTTTCCAGTGAGAGATGAGGGGAACAATCTCAAACGCACAACATCGACTGAGGCTCCATGAATCCGGATTGCATCGGTGAACTCTAAAAATGTCTCTATGTGATCGGTCGGGTCCTCCGAAGGCAATCCTCCGAATTGATGTTGCCTAATCATGTTGATTAGCATAGGTGGTATGGTATAGTTTTCCGCCTCAATCTCTGGCCTTGCAATCCCAGTTCGCAAGCCTCTCGCATTTGGGGCTGCGTAGTCCTTCAAAGGTTTTGTATCCGGTTGATTCGCCATGAGTGGAATAGGACTCAACCTTTCTCCCTCTCTTTGTAGTCTTCTACGTCTGTGGAAGGTCCTCTCGATCTCCGGATCAATCTCACTAAGGCTCCCAAGACTTAGAGATCTTTGCATATAACACACAGAGAGATGGATACAATAGAAGGAAAAGAAATTTTTTTGAAATATATATATATATTTTTTTTCAGAAATAAAAATTAAACAAAAAGAAAAGGTCCAGAAAAATCAATTCAAAATTTGAATTGAGATTCGAAAAGGCACGATCCCGAACAGAACGCGCCAAAAACTTGATGTCGCGTCGCGCGGGTTGCGCGCCGCTCGTGCGTTTCCGGCAAGTGTACCGGACTGCCGTCAAGTAATAAAAGATATCGAACCCACAGAGACTGTGTTCTCGAATCGCAATCGGTTTTCGAATCGATTAGTTCTGGACAGTTTTAAAGGGGTTTTGAAAAATGTTTGAATTTTAAATTGAAATGATAAACAAACAGAAAACAAATGTTTTTGGGGTTTTCGATTTAAACGGATTCCTAGGGATTTGGGTTACCTTTGAGGTCGTTTATGTTGCTAACAGATTTACCTTTGTTGATTACCGAAATTGCCTTGAAGGCGAGTTTATCTTCTAATAGCTTAAGCTCCCTTTCGGGTTACAAAAGCCGTGCCCAATTGACCCGACCCCTACTTTTGTGGTAGTCGATCCCATATTGGACCCTTTGCGTTCCGTGACAACTCGTTGCTCCTCGAGGGACGGCTTCTAACTTTCGTGATTTCAGTCCCAAGTCTGACTTCTATAGGTCCGACACCCAAGTTCACCGCTAGGTTCCTCCTTGAAATGTCTCGGTCATGCAAATAACCTAAGTTCACCGCTAGGTTCCTCCTTGGATCATTCACATCTCACAAACCAGTGGCTGCCGGGCTTTACGAGTGGAACACCCTAGAAATCCTAAGTTCACCGCTAGGTTCCTCCTTAGAACGTCTATGTCACGTAAATAAACGGTTGCCGAAATTTATGAGTGATTAACACACTAGAAATCAGATCTAAAACAATTATGAAATCAACAATGGTTTCAACATCAAATTAACATCATTTACAAACCTCGGGCAGAGCCCTAATCCCTAGAAACTAAGCTACTACTCCAGTCTTGCCATGGAGATGACAAGCTGGGTTGACAACATAATAAAAATCAGAAAAGAGAAGAAAGGAGAAGAGGAGAAGAGATCCTAAATCTATGCCTAGAGTAGTAGCCCCCAATGTGTGTGTGTCATGTATGTATCTGATGCCTTGGTCCATATTTATAGAAATGGGGAAGTTAGAGTCCCAAACCAACTCAAAATCTGATCTATTTCGGTTTCTTCAGGTCCAAGTAATGCGCGTCACGGCCGTGATGGCCATCACGGGCTGGCCGTGACGGTCTCTGCTTCTGGCAGTTCTGCATGATCCATTAGTTCGCGACGCGAACATAGTTCTCGCGACGCGAGTGCTCCTTTTGTGGCCGTGTTCTGAATCACGGCTGGGCCGTGATGTGCTCTGACTTGTGGTGGTTTTGGGTCACGGCCGTGATGGCTATTACGGCCAGGCCGTGACAGACTCTGACTTCAGCCTTTCTTCTTTTTCAGTTTTGCTCGATCATGGCCGTGATGGGCATCACGGCTAGGCCGTGATGGGCTCTGTTTGGCTTATTTTCTTCAGTTTTAAAGCTCCATCTTCATCTAAACTTCATCATGGTTGATCTTGAGCAATTTACCCTTGATATCTGCAAAACAACACACGAAAACCGCCTTACCCGTTCCAAAGGAAAATTAACCTAAAATCTAATAAAAATATACCTAAACTACATGAAAATGCATGCAAAATGATAGACAAAGATGATGTGGAATCACACTCATCAAACCTATCAATTTCTTCTAGCTAATCTAGATCAGTACCAAATATTAATATATCATCAACATATATATCATCAACACAAACAAATCATGACCCCTTTTCCTCCATGAAATTTACTATAAATACACTTGTCAGATTTATTTATTTTATATCCATTAGCTAGCATAACTTGATCAAACTTTTGATCCCATCTCTTAGGATCTTATTCTAGTCCATATAATGATTTATTCAATTTACACACTTTCTTTTCCTGACCATTAACCACAAACCCTTCAGGTTGTCTCATATACACCTCTCCATCTATTTCCTCATTTAGGAATACCACATCCATTTGATGGATGACAAACTTATAGATGGATCCAAGTGCCAATAGCACTCTAATTGAGGCAATTCTTGCCACCAGTGCATATGTATATAGTCAATGCCATCTTTTGTGTAAATCCCTTAGCAACTAATCTTGCCTTAAACATATCAATAGTTCCACCTACCTTCATTTTCCTTTTGAAAATCCATTTACATCCTATGGGTTTGGAACTAGGTGGGAGGTCTACTGATTTCCATATTTTATTCCCCATTATTGAATCTATTTCCTCTTATATAGCTCCCTTCCAGAAAGTGACAACTTGAGACTTTATTGCCTCTTCAAATATCTCTCGTTCACCTTCTGTATGATAATAGATTGGTCTATAACTGTCTATGGACCTTCTTGTTCCTTCAACAAGGAACATGAAAAGCTTGGTCTGTTTTCTCTTTCTAGCTCTCTGACTTCTCCTAAGTTCTGAACCTTCCGAAGTATCTTTATTAGATACATTGCTTTACGGATTATGTGCATTCCTATGAACATTATCCCTGTGACTTGAAATTGAGTTACACCTATCTTCTTAAAATATTACATCCCCATACTCAATCACTGTAGTGACAGGATGAGTCAGTAGATTCCATAACCATGAATCTATATGCTTTGCTAATTTTAGCATAGCCCGGGAACACATTCAATTCCCTTTTCACATAATTTGTTTTTTCTGGTTCAAGAACTTTTACAATTGCCTTACAGCCTCAACCTTTGAAAAGTTTGGAAAAAGGGTTTTCTATTTTCCAGAGCTCGTATGGGGTTATCTTGTTCCTTTGTTTGGAACCCTATTTACTATCTAACAAGCCTTCAACATGGCTTCTCCCCAATATCATTTTGCTAGACCAACATAGGATACCATGGCTTTTACCATTTCTTCTTATATCCTAATTTTCTTTTCACCTATACCATTTTGTTGTGGGGAATTAGATGCATTTGTTTTGCTAACTAACCCAGTAGACTCAAAGTAACTAGAGTTATAGAATTATCCTACTCTTATAACTCCTAAACTTTTAATGAATGTTTTATAGCAAACAACCTCATTTTACCCACATCATATAATAACATATATTAGCATCAAAATTTCTGGGTAATTGGACATACATTTATTTTCCTTTACTTTGTTGACTAACAACTTAGTCATAATATACACATTAAAGGAGTGCAACATTCTAAACATACCAGAGATAAATAAAACTAAATGGCAGTTAGTACATAACGTGATCACTGGCCTGATGGTCAAGCCACTTGCTCCTTGCTCATCCGCCCGAGGTCGAATTCCTTCGACTGTGTGACACCCTAACTCGGGTCATCATATGGTTACCCGTTTGCGGAAATGAAACTTAATTTGCTGGTTACTTTCGGAAAATAATGTTTTCTCAACGTTTATCTTTTCAAAATATGGTGATAATTTTTTTTCTCTTTAACCTCAAAACAACAACAACGAAATCAAACCACACTTAAATACATATTGTATATAAGTTATACAACTATACTGCCTCATAGGTTTCCACACCTAGATCATTACCAGTTTAATTTATTCTTAAAACATAATATAACACAATAGGACCTAAGCTGGTCGTAACTAACAGACACTACCACCGATAGAAGTAGCAACAACATGCCCCGAACTAGACAGCCTCCTTCTTCTTGTAGAGGTCATACCCCTTGTGCGACTCTGATATGTTTGTAAGGGTGAGACGCCAATATATGGATTTAACACGATAACTAAATGCTCGCACAAAAGAAGACACATACACATATATATAAACATCTCAATTATAGCATACAATTTATCCCTACATGTGACAATAATTTGCAATTTGGTCCTCTTATATAAGGACCAATTAGCGGTGAGGACCAAATTGAAAATTAGTGTCACGTATAGGGACCAAATTGATAACTTTTTACGTATAGGGACCAAATTGAAAATCGATGTCATGTATATATATGTGTGTGTGTGTGTTAAATAGGTCGACCTGATAGACCTAATAGATTTTTTTAAAAGCCCTAAGGCTAGTTTTTAAAAAATCCTGACCTTTTTACAAATACTACAACAAAAAGTGTCATTCAGGCTATGTTTGGATTGATGAAACATGATGGAATGGAATGGAACCATGTTCTGTTGTTTGGATTTTCTAATTTATGATGGAATGCATTCCATCCCATTCCACCCAATCCCCCTATTTTTGTTCCCTCCCAAATTGGGGGGGGGGGGGGGGGATGGAATCAACTTATTTTTATTCTTATGTTTACTAAATTTCATTTTTACCCCTTTAAACCTAAACAAGTTACCAACTTACCATGGCTTCATTTTTGCTCTTTCTTTCGGTGCTCATCATCTTCGTCTGCAACTGGAGGCAAGACCGTTCTCTCGACGTACTCAGGCAAGACCCACTGCTGTAGGCAAGAAGTCAAAACAAGTCTTGAGGAAAAAAATGAGTTGCAGGAGATCTTGGTTGATTATGAGGAGGCTGATGGCAAAAGTTCTAGTATGCAAAAGAAGGCCCAACTTCACGCAAAGCATAATGTGGCAACAAATGAACATTTACATGCTACCAAGAAGCTGAAGCATATGGATGCCAAAGATGACATAATGTTAGGATCTATCCCAAAAGATGTGAAAAGTGCCTTGCCTGGCTCTACTGTTGTTGAAGACAAATCATTTAAAAAATTAGAGTTGAAATGGTCCACGTCACATTTGAAAACAGAAAAAAGCTTAGCAGCAAGGGGTCAAATTGGGGTTTTAGCTTCTGATGATTCTGTCCATGAGGTGCTACCTGGGACCAAATATCATAGCCAAGAATAGAAAGCTATGCCTAGTTCTGCTAGCATTGCTTCTGATGAGAAAACAGAAAGCAGTTCTATTAGACTGAAAGTTAATGCAAATAATGTTATGATAAAACAAGTAAAGAGGAAACGTAAAGCTGTTTGCCTTTTTGATGATGACGATGATGATGAACCTAAAACTCCTGTTCATGGAGGAGCTGCAAAAAATATCAAGTCACCTTTTGCTTCAGATGTCTTGAAGAGCAATAATGCCTACTCAAAGAAGTCTGATGTTGCTCAGCTGGCTCTCAGAAATATGTCTGAGATGCTCAGGCTAATGGAGAGTTGGGCATGGGCTTTTCGGTTTCTGCAGGAATCCTTACAGGATGACTTTTGGCTATAGAACTAATATCTTGCACTTTGGTGCGTACTCTCAAAGAAGTCTGATGTTGCTCAGCTGGCTCTCAGAAATATGTCTGAGATGCTCAGGCTAATGGAGAGTTGGGCATGGGCTTTTAGGTTTCTGCAGGAATCCTTACAGGATGACTTTTGGCTATAGAACTAATATCTTGCACTTTGGTGATTGCTAAAATTAAACATTTGTTGTAGTTATATGCGGGTTATGAACCATGTATTGTCCCTGTACTTTGTAATTATCTGCATAGCTTTTTCGGTAGGAGGGTACTTGGTTAGGGGGTTGGACTTTTATCAACCAACCATTTAACTTATAAAAAAAATGTTTTTAAAATGAGGGTAATATAGAAACAAAAAATTTATAACCCATTCCGTTCCCTCCACTTTCCAAACGATGGAATGTGAACTTTGTTCCATTGCATCCTAAAATATTCAAACAATGGAGTGATATTTTTATTCGGTTCTATTCCATTCCGTTCTGTTTCATTATGTTCCACTCCGTTTCTCAATCCAAACGAAGCCTCAGTGACCGACGCTTATACAGACGGGGTATTCTCTGTCACTAAAATTTACTTTTACCTACACTTCCATCTTGTGTGTCACTGTTTTTCTCTGTAGTCTTTGGTTTCTTACGCATTCTCTCTTCTTCTTCGACCTTTCTCCATTTCTCTTCCAACTCCACCCTCAAGCATTTCTCTTCATTTTGCATTTAACCAGATCTCACAGAAAAATTCTGAATTCCATTTCTCCGAATTTCTCTATCTGTTTACTTCATTTTGCTCCAAACACCGCTCGAATTTCTCTCCCTCATTCATTAGGCAACCTCATTCTCCGATGGTAGAGGGAGCTTCTTGTTGCTGCAACTGTTGAATTATTTGTTAGGTTTGAATTATTGAAGCATTTTTCTTGCAATTTGTGGAGATTTTCATTTGATTGATTTTCATTTTCGAATTTGGAAACTGATTTGAAGCTTCAGATCTTGAAGCTAAGGTGTTTCCCTCTTCCATTTTCATCTTCTTTTGTTCAATTGTATATGTTGCTTAGAAAGATTCAGATATAGAAAACTCATTTTTAGGGTTTAGTTTCTCTCTTCCATTTCATCTTTTGTTCAATTGAATCTCTGTTTTTTTCCTATTTGGTTTTGAACAATATTTAGGGTTTAGATTCAGTTATCGACTTAGCAACATTCAGTAAAAATCAAAATCTGAAGGATGCTTGGGCACACCAGGTTCGTGACATGCTAGATAATGAGGAGAAAAATGAGAGTGCAGAGTTTCATGTCAAAGAGGTTCAGTACATCCAGGCTGATGTAGGTTCTCTAAGAACAAAGCATCTTTAAAATTGTTGAACTCTGTGTTTACAGTTTCGATTAACCATCCAAATTGTTAATATTGGTTGCTTTTCTCGATTTGGTTGAGATCTTAGTGCCATGCTTAAGGTTATGATATTCTCAAATTTATTATCCAGTCGTGTTATTCTCCATCGACACATTCAATGTGGATGAAATATTACAGAAGTTAGGGGACTTTTTTAAGCAATTGTGTGAATTGTTACACTTACATAAGTTC
Source organism: Sophora flavescens (assembly GCA_030762895.1). NCBI lineage: Eukaryota > Viridiplantae > Streptophyta > Magnoliopsida > Fabales > Fabaceae > Sophora > Sophora flavescens. The sequence goes on from CM061063.1 coordinate 49,617,674, forward strand.
AAGGTCCTAAGACATAGTTGGGAAAAAAACTAGAGATAACAATCTCTAATGAAACAAATATTTTTCCCTTCACCGAAGCAAATAAATAGGCACAACAAAAATATTCTTCCACAAGATAGTATCAATGGCAGAAAATAAATAGCAATGACACCATAATTTTTAACGTGGAAAACTCCCCAGTGTAGGGATAAAAACCACGGGACCAAGTCCAGCAAAAACTTCCACTATAAATAATAATGGGTACACAAAGTCTTCCTAGAAATACTAGGGAACACCAAATCAGCAACACATCACCCAAAAGGTGGATACAAGCAAGCAACAAGAGAGAAACCCCACAACAATGGGTATAACAACTCAGCTCAAAGAGAAGGCAAAATAACAAATAAAATATATCAAGCTAACGAGCTCATTGGTAGGAATAACATACTGAAATTTCAGCAAAAACGGAGCAAGTTTGCTATACCACCTTCCACCACCTTCTTCTCTTTTCTTTGCCAGCTGCAGCCCCTATTACTCGATTTTTCTTTCTCACGGCAGGCACCTCACGCACACTAAAAAACCCTTTCTTTCTTTCTTATTTGAACTTCTAAGTTTCTCTCTCCTTTTTTTTTAATGCCACATGGGCTTGGCCCATTAACAACCATTCCTCTTTTTTTTTCTTCTAGTGGGTCCCATTTAGGAGGGAACCCACCCAACAAATCTCCCCCTTCCCGACTAAGTGGGAAGATACTGCTCAACCATGCCTGCTATCTTTCTGCAACAAATCAACTTTGTCATAGGCAAGCTCTTTGTCATCATATCTGAACCATTTTCATCAGTATGGATCTTTTCAAGTGAAAATGTCTTCATCTCTAGGGCATCTCGTATCCAATGATACCGCACCTCAATGTGCTTTGACCTGGAATGAAAAGTTGGATTCTTGCTGAGATGGATAGCACTCTGACTGTCACAAAACAACACAAACTTCTCTTGCTTGAGGCCTAACTCTTGTAGGAATTTCTGCATCCACAAAAGTTCTTTAGAAGCTTCAGTAATGGCAATATACTCAGCCTTAGTGGTAGACAAAGCAACACATTTTTGTAATCTTGATTGCCAAGACACCGCTCCCCCTACAAAAGTCATCAAATATCCAGAAGTAGATTTTCTAGAATCAACATCACCGGCCATATCTGAATCTGTGTAACCATCTAACACAGGTTGACCACCCCCAAAGCATAAACATACTCTGGAAGTGCCTCTGAGATACCTGAAAATCCACTTCACTGCTTGCCAGTGGTCTCTACCAGGATTAGAGAGAAAGCGACTAACAACTCCAACAGCATGGGCAATATCCGGCCTTGTGCATACCATAGCATACATCAAACTACCAACCGCGGATGCATAAGGAACCTTCTTCATCTCTTCTTTGTCTTTCTCACTTGTAGGGCATTGTTGAGAGCTCAACTTGAAATGACTTGCAAGTGGAGTATGATGAGCCTCTGTTTGACTGGTTTTATAACTAGTCAAGACCTTGGCTTTGTGCTAATTTTATATCATTTTTACCCAAATTAGACTTGATTGTCTCTAAGTAGTGTTTTGAGTCTGTAAAGTGTTTTTAAGTTAATTTAGTTGATTTAGAGTGAATAAAGTATTTACTTTTATTTTCTATTTTCAGGGTAATAAAAAAGAATAAATCTGGAGTTTCTCGCCCATGAGAAGGCCGTTTTCGCCCGCAACCAGAAGGTGACTGCTTCTGAAAATTGCAAAACTTTCTGTCTCGCCCGCAAGGAGGACTCGCCTCGCGAGTACCTGGAAGTCGAGCATCACGGTTTACCCGTGTTGAAGGCCACGGGCGTTACGAGTTGGGAATTTGAAGAGTTCGCCTCGCGAATTTAGTCTCGCCTCGCGAGAATACCAAGAGTGGAAGACCTTTCGGATAAGTCGCCTCGCGAGCCGAGCTTCGCCTCGCGAGGACTTGGATTCCAGAAATGTGTATATAAGTAGTCTTAGGCGAATCAAGAGGCTGGTCGACTAGCCGCTTTTGGCTAGTTTCGAGCTTGTTAGTCTTTTGTTTTTCTCTTAGTTTATTGTTTTCTTTTGTAATGGAGAACTAGTCTCCTAGATTAATCTACTGTAATTGGTTTTTATCCATACTTGAGGTTCTTGTATTTCCTGTTTTCATTTCCTTTTCTCTTTTCAATGCCATGCTTTATATTTCTGTTTGCTTAATTCAGGAGTATATTGTGTTGTGTTGGTTTATCTCGGTGATATCATGTTCCTATATATAATCGCGTTTGCTTAATTCGCGTGTGTACGTTTCGTGTTCGCTTAGTTCACGAAGTGCTTAACCCCGTTTGTTTAATTCGGGAATAGGGACATATATCTGTAGTAGTGGTTCTGCTTGTGAATTATTGCTACAATCGGGAGGGGATTAGAATCTGTTTAGGGCTTGGATTTGCTTGAACCAATGATAGTGGGAAACCAAGAACAGTAGGTTAATCGTCTTTAGTTTATTTGTTAATCTCTTTTCTTACTCTGTTTTTATTTTGTTTTCTTAATTTTATTTCAATCTCAAAACCTCCCAAAAAACTAACTTTTGATTTTCTGTTAATAATAACAACACTAAAGAGTCCTTGAGAGACGATATCCGAGTTGTCGCTCTACACTACATTATTTTAATAATCGCTCGTTCTTTTTGGCGCGTGGCGACAGCGCGGTCAGAGTACTAACAGGTTTTGAATTGCTCATGTTAAACCTCTCTAATACCTTCTTAATATACTTATGTTGAGACAACCACAATTTACCATTCTTCCTATCACGAGTAATTCTCATGCCAAGGATTTGCTTTGCAGGACCCAAATCCTTCATAGCAAAGGCCTTGCTCAAATCTTTCTTCAGACAATCAATCTTCTTTGTGTCATGACCAACAATCAACATGTCATCCACATATAGCAAGAGGATAATAAAATCATCATCAAGGAATTTCTTCACAAACACACAATGATCTGAAGTGGTTTTACTATAAAAATGTTTCTCCATGAAAGAATCAAATTTCTTGTACCATTGCCTTGGTGCTTGCTTGAGTCCATACAAACTTTTCTTCAACTTGCACACAAGCTGCTCTTTTCCTTTGACCTTAAAGCCTTCAGGTTGCTCCATATAAATTTCCTCCTCCAAATCACCATGAAGGAATGCTGTCTTCACATCAAGTTGTTCAACCTCTAGGTTCAAGTTAGCTGCTAATCCAAGCACAACTCGAATAGAGGACATCTTCACCACATGTGAGAAAATTTCTTCAAAGTCAATACCTTTCCTCTGATTGAAGCCTTTCACAACCAATCTTGCTTTGTACCTTGGTTGGGAGCTATTCTCTTCCGATTTCAGCTTGAACACCCACTTGTTCTTGAGTGCTTTCCTACCCTTAGGCAACTTCACCAATTCAAATGTGTGATTCTCATGCAAGGAATTCATTTCTTCTTGCATGGACTTCAACCACTCTTCCTTGTGCACATTTACAATAGCCTCTTCATAACTTTCTGGCTCTCCACCATCAATGATCATCACATACTCATGTGGAGTGTATCTTTGGGAAGCATGACGCTCTCTGGTAGATCTTCTCAACTGAGGACCTTTCCTATGATTGAAGCCTTTCACAACCAATCTTGCTTTGTACCTTGGTTAGTAGCTATTCTCTTCCGATTTCAGCTTGAACACCCACTTGTTCTTGAGTGCTTTCCTACCCTTAGGCAACTTCACCAATTCAAATGTGTGATTCTCATGCAAGGAATTCATTTCTTCTTGCATGGCCTTCAACCACTGTTCCTTGTGCACATTTACAATTACCTCTTCATAACTTTTTGGCTCTCCACCATCAGTGATCATCACATACTCATGTGGAGTGTATCTTTGGGAAGCATGACGCTCTCTGGTAGATCTTCTCAACTGAGGCTCAACTGGTGGCTCAACTGGAACCTCTTCAGCTGGTTCATCATGGTGAGGTGTAGGGTCGTCATTTGCATTCCCATCATCTACTTGTACATCTCCCCCTTCAACAAAAGTTCCAGTAGGAGGTTTAGGCACAACATCAATATAACTTCTGGCAACCGGTTTCTGTTTCTCAGCTTTCTCAAAGTCTTCAATGGTTTGGTCTTCAAGAAATATCACATCCCTAGCTTCGATAATTTTTCCACAACTGGATCCCAGAGTCTATAACCAAACTCTTCATGACCATAACCCAAGAAGACACATTGTTTGGATTTTCCATCAAGCTTGGACCTCTCATCTCTTGGAATGTGAACAAAAGTCCTGCAGCCAAACACTCTCAAATGACTATAAGAGACATCTTTCCCTGTCCATACTCTGTTTGGAACATCACCATCTAGTGGCACAGAAGGAGAAAGGTTGATCAAATCCACTGCAGTTCTCATTGCTTCATCCCAAAAGGATTTGGGTAATTTTGCATGAGAGAGCATACACCTGATTCTGTCATTAATGGTATGGTTCATTCTCTCTACAACTCCATTATGTTGAGGTGTCTTTGGAATTGTCTTCTCAAGCCTGATTCCATGTTCTTTGCAATATTCTTCAAACGGACCCCTGTATTCACCACCATTATCTGCTTGGACACATTTCAACTTGCTTCCTTTTTCTCTTTCAACACTTGCATGAAAGTTCTTGAAGACAACAAGTACCTGGTCTTTAGATTTCAAAGCAAAAGCCCACACTTTTCTAGAGTGATCATCAATAAAAGTAACAAAGTATGAAGCACCACCAAGAGACTTACAATCCATAGTGCCAACATAAGTATGAACTAAATCAAGAACATTTGGCCTCCTATGAGGACCAGAACTACGAAATGAAATTCTATGTTGTTTTCCAACAAAACAATGAGAGCAAGTATTTAAAGGTGTACCTTCATAGGAAGAGAATTTTTCCTGGCAAGGATGTTGAGTCCTTTCTCACTCAAGTGACCAAGGCGCATATGCCACAAATCAGAAGAAGCATCTTCAACTGCATTCACTTCCTCCTTGCTTAAATTTCCAGGCATCCTGTAGAGAGTAGTGAAGCTTTCTTCTTTTGCCACCACTAGTGACCCTTTGGTGAGCTTGCATATGCCACCACCAAAGTAAGTATGATAACCCTCAATGTCCAAGGCTTTAACAGAAATCAAGTTGAGACGAATATCTGGAACATGTCTGACATTCTTTAATTGCAGCTTGCACCCAATGCTAGTTTCAATCCAAACATCTCCCATACCAACAATTTTACATACCCCTTCATTTCCCATTTTAACTGTGCCAAAATCACCAGCAGTATAAGATGAGAAGAAATCATGCCTAGGAGTGACATGGTATGAGGCTCCAGAATCAACAATCCAACTAGAATCATGGCATGCTAGATTTATAGAATTATCATCACGCACAATGTAAACATCACTATCGGATGCAAATCGCAGTTGTGTCTTTATCATTTTTCTTCTCTTTGTCTTCATCTCTTTCTCTTGACTTCTCTCTCTTTAGGAACTTGCATGGTCTTTTGATGTGTCCCACCTTGCCACAATGATAACATTTCACTTCTTTTCTAGTCCTGGACTTGCTTCTTGACAGCTACGATCGCCGATTTTTCATGCTTATGGAAATGTCTGGTTTGACTTCTCCCCTGTGACCACTGCAACTAGTGCTTCGATCGAGTGGAGGTACCATTCAAACCACGCTCCTTTCTTCTAGCTTCTTCATTCAACATGCTCTCTTTTACCATTGACATTGTCAACTTCCCATTAGGAGCTGAATTAGTCAATGTCACAAACGGAACTTCCCAAGTGTCGGGCAAGGAACTAAGCAACAACAAGGCTTGCAACTCATCATCTAATTTAATATATGTTCTTTGTCAATCGATTCACAGATTCTCAAGAATACTCATATGCTCTGCCATTGAATCCCCTTCTTTGTATTTCATATTCACCACTTCCTGATCGAAAATGCTTTATTTTGCACATTCTTCCGCTCATACAAATTTCTCCAACAACTTCTTCCACATTTTCTGGGCATCTGTTTGTGTCTACATGAGGATATACACTCAAATCCAGCCATTGCCTAATCAAAGCAACTGCCTTTCTATTCATCTTCTTCCAATCACTTTCATTTTTATCCTTGGGTCGAGCAGTGTCCCCCTCAATGGGATCATACAAGTCTTTGCTGTATAACATATCTTCCATGAGGGTCTTCCAAAGTGTATAATTTGTAGAGTTCAGCTTAATCATATTTGGCCCTTGATTTCCCTCCATTTAAATGCACAGTACAGAACAACCTAAGCTCTAGATACCACTTTGTTGGGAAAAAGCCAGAGATAACAATCTTTAATAAAGCAAATATTTTTCTCTTCACTTGTGCAAATAAATAGGCACAACAAAAATATTCTTCCACAGGATAGTATCAATGGCAGAAAATAAATAACAATGACACCACAATTTTTAACGTCGAAAACTCTCCAGTGTAGGGATAAAAACCACGGGACCAAGTCCAGCAAAAACTTCCACTATAAATAATAATGGGTACACCAAGTCTTCTTAGAAATACTAGGGAACACCAAATCAGCAACACATCACCCAGAAGGTAGATACAAGCAAGCAACAAGAGAGAAACCCCACAACAATGGGTATAACAACTCAGCTCAAAGAGAAGGCAAAACAACAAATAAAATATATCAAGCTAACGAGCTCATTGGTAGGAATAACATACTGAAATCTCAGTAAAAACGGAGCAAGTTTGCTATACCACCTTCCACCACCTTCTTCTCTTTTCTTTGCCGGCTGCAGCCCCTGTTACTCGATTTTTGTTTCTCACGGCAGGCACCTCACGCACACTAAAAAACCCTTTCTTTCTTTCTTATTTGAACTTCTAAGTTTCTCTCTCCTTTTTTTTTTAATGTCACATGGGCTTGACCCATTAACAATCATTCCTCTTTTTTTTTCTTCTAGTGGGTCCCATTTAGGAGGGAACCCACCCAACAAGACATTAGGCCTGATTATGTATAAATTATCGTTTAGAATCACTAGATTGCACACCTACTGTTTGATTAATGTCAATATGGTCTATGTGGTTCTTGTGAGTTTGCATTTTGGCTCTTGCTACTGTTAATGCAATTACAATAGCAGGGAAAATAAACCATAAATTCTCCTCTCAAACCATCGTTCTTAATATCACTGGATGAGGCAACTAGAACAATTGGTAAGCGTCTAGCCAGCATCATTTTGTTCTAAATGTTTTGAATGTTAATAGTCTGTTATTGAGAAGGAGAGAAGAGGTGATTATTTTGGCAAAGTTGTTCAGGTTTGTATAGTCTGTTATGGCTGATTGTCTCTTTGTTTTGATTTAACCTTTCCTGTATTGGTAGTAGGTTGTTCCACACATTATAAGATGTCATTCACTTTTTTATTTGACAGCTTCTGTCCTTTCCTCCTTGGGTAAATGATAGAAAATTTCCGCGTTGCTAGAGCTTGCAAACTGCAATGGTGATTTTACACAGTGGAGGTTAAGATGGAAGGATGTCTTATTTGCACAATTTCTTTGCTTTTACTGCTTATTCTTTAATGTAGTTCTGGATGTGAAACAAGCATTTCAGTTTACGCATTCTTTAAGGGTGTGGATACATGGAAAAAAGAAATCGTTATTAAGAAGGTTGCTTAAACATAACTCATCATTTATATTAAACTTCTTTTTTCATTTTATTATCGACATAGAATAAGATTATATATTTTGAAACAGAATTATGCAACTTGTTCGGTGGCATATTGTATATCGAATCTATCTACTGAGGTTGGGGCCTTTAGACTGCATTATAGAATATTTCAGTCCTTATTAGCCTTTGACATTGTTTTTGGGTTACTTGTTGTGTTTTCCGAACAGCCAAGTTTATCTTATGAATGGTTTATTATTGTAATATTCTATCCCATGGGTATTTTAGTATTTTCATTATAATTCTACCATGGGTGTGTTTGAATCCTTTTATATTTCTTAAATGTGAAATTGTGTGGTTGATTTATTTAGTGAGGTTAATTAATTGTGAATTGAAATATTATTTTTATTTTATTATCAACCACATTCCCACTTATTTTAAACCAACTTATCTACCTTTATCCTAAAATCTCCCTAAGTGACCAATACTCTTCAAGGATATCTAACCTCCATTGGTCAACTCTTTTCCTTCCTTTTCACTCTTATAATTGGCAGAACAAGCTGCTTGAACACATTTTTTTGCCTTCCCCTTCTTTATTTTCTTTTTTCTCTTAAGGCCAACAAGAAAAAAGAAAGATCATTCACCTTCCTCTTTCTCCTTCAAATTTTCGACCAGAACCCACAAGTAGGGGACCTAGGATTCCTTTCATTCTCCTTCATCAAGAACAACTCCTCTCCTTCCCTTTCTCCTCACAAAATTCAGTCATACCCACACACCATTTCCATCCTCTTTCCCTTCTTCATTCTTCAAGAAACTCTCATAAACCTATACCAAATTTCCTTCTAACCTTCTACCTCACAATTTCAACTCATCAAATACCTAAATCAAGCAAAATAGGCAACATGCAAGACCTCTAGAATTTCGAAAATAGGAGCACAAATCAGATTAGGGAAGAAACACAAGGAGACCAACTCACCACTTTCAATCTACCACTTGGTTAGGTGAGTTTTGTTGTTTGTAACATTGGGTAACCATAAATCCCAATTTCTTGTTAATTGTTTCTGTGGAAAGCCTATTTTGATATGATTTATGCTTGTTGACAACTGGGTTTTCGAATTGCATGTTGATTAGAGGTAGTTTTTGATAAAAAATTGACAAGGGGCTCTAAAACCCTTCAAACCCGTAATGCACCCTTGTTAGTGTTTTATCCATAACTTCCTCCATAGGGCTTGTTTCGAGGTGATCTTGGTACCATCAGAAAATAGACTTGTTTTACTTCTAAATAGGCTTTGGAACGATTCAATTTCATTGATTATCAAGGGAGAAAAATAACATGCAATCTGCTGTTTGTCCTGGAGACTCTGTGCTGACACTGTCTTGGTATTTAAATTGTAGAAAACTGTGAAAATATTGGATTTACTTGATTCCTGTTTTAATAGAAAATAGATAGAATTGTTAACAATATAGGCTTTGGAACGATTCAATTTCATTGATTATCAAGGGAGAAAAATAACATGCAATCTGCTGTTTGTCCTGGAGACTCTGTGCTGACACTATCTTGGTATTTAAATTGTAGAAAACTGTGAAAATATTGGATTGACTTGATTCCTGTTTTAATAGAAAATAGATAGAATTTTTAACAATATAGGCTTTGGAACGATTCAATTTCATTAAGTATTGAATGATTAAAATGATATTTAATTTGCTGCTTGTACTTATAATTCTGAACTGGAACTGTCTTAATATTTAAATTGTATTAAATTGTCCAAATATCGGTTTAAGTTGACTCATGTACTAATAGAAAGTAGACAGAATTTGTAACAACCCAGTCTTTGGATTTTTTAATTTGAGTTGATATTGGAGTATGAATCTCCATTTCAATTTACTGAAAATTCAGCCACTAGTTTTCAAATTTGATAACACTTGAATTTTTGCATGATCCTTCTTGGTTTTGGACACTTGAGATTGGTTATAATGTATCGTCGGCATGCTTAGTTTTGACTAGAATTATATGAACTCCTAACTGTGTTTGGATTATTTCTCTTAATCAAAATAAAGTGAGTATAGCAGGGCATTAGAAATCTAAAATGGTCTATATTTTGGTGAGACAATTGTTTCAGAACCAAATTAGCCATTAAGGCCACATAAGTAATTGTGGGTGAGTTATGTTTTTGTAAGTCCTTCAATTTCTTGAAGGCTAGGATATGGTACTAGCAATTAAGGGACGCCTGATTGTTGTCATAGAGCTCTGACTGCCATATCAAGAATCTATTAAACTAGAATACTACAAGTCCCTCACACTTGAAGTTATCTAGTAAATGTTTTAAGTTAAAGTGCCCATGCTCATACTCATTTTGGGTTGATGTATTTGAATTAAATTGCTTATATTATGTATATCCTTGCTTGAAGCAAAGCTCACTGAGAATTATTTTTCTCACTAGGCTCTCTATTGTTTCGGATATAAGCGGGTTTAGGTCCTACGAAGGATTAAGGAGATAAAGAAGGAATTTCTTTAACTCAATAGGTTTTCATGGGAGCCTTAATATGTAACTGTTGGCTTCATAAACTGATTAAATGAAGTCCGAGAGTAGTTGTTTGTATAATGATTTTCTTTTGATTTTTATTTTGTTCGTAAGGTTATGTGTGACCATTATGTTAAGACTATCAATATGACTATCATTGTAATGTGGATGTCTTGTGTTTTCCTTTGAGACACTCAGTTAAGACATTACAATTTTGGTATCAGAGCAGTTCGATCTAATTGAACTGTGGATAGTTTTACATAGTATCATTGTGTTTGAATTTCCCATTTATTTTTCTAAATGCCAACTTACTAAGTATTAAGCCTGATCAACTTGATATTGGTATGTGGTATGCAGAATCATGAGTGAGGAAACTACAGGCCGCGGAGGAAGAGGAAGAGGCAGAGGAAGAGGTGCTCCTGAGTGGTTGGATGAGTTTATGCAGGTCGTACGGGACCAGACTATGGCTACTAATAATCTTCTCCATTACCAAACTCAGGCTGGAGGACTAGCACCACCTCAGGATGAGGCCAACCGTATTTTCTTCCAATTTCTCAAGCTTGACCCACCTGCTTTCTCCGAAATTAAACATGCTCTGGATGCTTATCATTGGATAGAAGCAATGGAACAGATTTTTGAGATTGTACAGTGTACTGAGGAACAAAAGGTTTCTTTTGCCACTCATATGCTAAAGAAGGAAGCTGCAAATTGGTGGAAGGGCATGAAGGCTCACATGATCGTTGTGGGGACACCCTTGGATTGGAAGCATTTCCAAGGGGTTTTTCTTAACAAATATATTCCCTTCAACCTCGGGAAAACAAAGAAAGAGAATTCATGGAACTAAAGCAAGGGAACATGTCGGTATATCAATATGTAGCAAAATTTGAAGATTTGGCAAGACATGCTTCGCAGGCAAGTTACGCTCCAAATGAAGAATGGAAGATAGATCAGTTTCGTTGGGGCTTGAGAGCTGATATCAAGTATTGTCCGGCTCGGACCAGATTTCTTGAATACCCTACCATTGTCCAACAAGCGTATGTGGCGGAAGAAAGTTTGCAAGAATTAGAAGTGGAGAATCGGAGGAAATGGCTTAAGAATAAGAATGAAGGTAAACACCATCAACAACTCAAGGTAAGAGGGAGTTTGGATAAAGGCAAGCAGGTGCGGACATCTAACTCTCCCGGATCTGCTCGGATGCCCAAAATGTGGGAAGAAACATGGTGGGGAGTGCTTGGCTGGTCGAATGTTTGCTATTCTTGCAAGCAAATGGGACACTCTTCCCCGTCTTGTCCTCTCTTGAAGAAGAAGGGAGTTGCCATTCCTGGTAACCAATCCTCCGGAAGAGTTTTCACTCTCGGTGGTAAGAAAGCTAAGGAAAAGATGGTCCGATAAAAGGTACCGGCCTCCTTAACCAAGAATATGTTGTTATTCTTTTTGATTATGGGGCAACCCATTCTTTTGTCTCTTGTGAATGTGCTTTACGTCTACAACTGTCTTTATCCTCTCTCGCCATACCCTTTATCTCGTGTCTACCCCCGCAGAGGGCGACATTGAAACTTCTCTTGTTTGTGAAAATTGTATACTGGAAATATCCAATAGGGTGTTTCTAGTTAACTTGTTTTGCTTGCCCCTAAAAGATCTAGATGTCATTTTAGGTATGGATTGGCTATCCGCCAATCAAGTTGTACTAAATTGTCCAGAAAAGTCTATAATTTTCCTATCTCCGGGAGAAAATCCCAAAGAGATATGTCCTTCCTTGCTTGCTAGTGTGTCACAAATTAACCAATGCCTAAATAGTGGGGAACCCATGTTCATGTGTATACTTTCTTCAAGTTCTAAGGAAAATGTGGATGTCGCAACTATCCCTGTAGTGAGTGAATTCATAGATGTCTTTCCAGAAGACATACTCTCCCTACCTCCTGAAAGGGAGATTGAATTCTCCATAGATTTGGTTCCTGATGCGGGACCAATATCTATTGCACCCTATAGAATGTCCCCTTTGGAATTGAGAGAACTTAAGGCCCAATTAGAGGATTTACTAGCAAAGCAATTCATTCGACCTAGTGCCTCTCCTTGGGGTGCGCCTGTTCTGTTGGTTAAGAAAAAAGATGGGAGTATGAGGCTCTGTGTGGATTACAGACAACTTAATAAGATAACCATTAAAAATAAGTATCCACTACCTCGAATAGATGACCTGTTAGATCGGCTTAGAGGAGCCTCGGTATTCTCAAAAAATTGATCCGAGGTCGGGATATCACCAAATAAGGATTAAGTCTGAAGATATACCCAAGTCAGCTTTTTAGAACCCGATATGGGCATTACGAGTATCTAGTTATGCCTTTTGGCTTAACGAATGCTCCAAATGGTCTTCATGAACTACATGAACCGCATCTTTCGACCCTTCTTGGATGAGTTTGTCGTGGTTTTCATTGATGATATCCTTATCTATTCCAAGAGTTTTCAAGAACATGAAGAACACCTTAGGATTGTCTTGCAAATTCTCCGAGAAAAGAGGTTGTTTGCTAAGCCAGAAAAGTGTGAGTTTTGGCTGACTGAAGTGAAGTTCTTAGGACATGTAATTTCACAAGAAGGGGTAGCAGTGAGACCCCAAGAAGTGGTTGATGCTGTCCTTAATTGGGAGAGACCTAAGAACATTACCGAGGTTAGGAGTTTTCTAGGTTTGGCAGGATATTACCGAAGGTTTATAAGGGGATTTTCACAGTTAGCCCTACCCTTAACCCGCTTAACCCACAAGGGTAATCCTTTCGAGTGGGATAAAAAGTGTGAAAAGAGTTTCCTTGAACTCAAAGCCCGTTTGACCTCGGCTCCTGTGTTGACCATTCCAGACCCAACCTTAGGATTTGAAGTTTATAGTGATGCATCCTTAAAAGGCTTAGGATGTGTTTTGATGCAGAATAGGCAGGTAGTGGCTTATGCCTCTCGTCAGTTAAGACCTCATGAAGAAAACTATCCTACCCATGACCTGGAGTTAGCAGCCATAGTTTTTGCTCTAAAGATATGGAGACATTATCTTTATGGAGCAAAATTTGAAGTATTTAGCGATCATAAGAGCTTGAAGTATCTTTTTGATCAGAGGGAACTTAACATGAGACAGAGGAGGTGGATAGAGTTCCTCAAGGATTATGAGTTTGAGTTGAAGTACCACCCAGGAAAGGCAAATGTAGTAGCAGATGCTTTAAGCCGGAAGTCTCTTCACGTCTCATCCATGATGTTACATGAGTTGAAACTATTGGAAGATTTCCGTAACTTAAACCTAAATGTTATTGTGGGTCCCAATAGCATTTATTTGAGCCACCTTAAGATCAATTGTGATTTTAGAACTCAAATTAGACATGCTCAACTTCGGGACGAGGACCTACAAGCTAGGAAGAATCAACTTGGCTTCTCCGAAGCCGTGGGATGGAACCCTCATCTTTCATGAGAGAATATGCATTCCAAATGATGAAGAGATTAAAAGACAAGTGTTAGAGGAAGCCCATAAGAGTAGTTTTTCAATACATCCTGGTTCTACTAAGATGTATCAAGACCTTAGAAAGATGTACTGGTGGCCAGGAATGAGGAATGATGTTGCCAAATTTGTCTCTCACTGTTTAGTGTGTCAAAAGGTCAAGATCGAGCATCAACGACCCTCAGGCATGCTCCAACCTTTAGAAATACCTGAGTGGAAATGGGAGAACATATCCATGGACTTCGTTGTAGGTTTACCTCGCACTCAGGCGGGGCATGATTCTATTTGGGTGATAGTGGACAGATTGACTAAGTCCGCCCACTTCCTACCTGTTAAGACCTCTTACAATACGGCTAAACTAGCAAAAGTGTTCATAAGCGAAATAGTGAGGTTGCATGGGGTGCCAGTTAGCATTGTGTCGGATAGGGATCCTAAGTTCACTTCTAGGTTCTGGAAGGCTTTTCACCAAGCCTTGGGTACTCGATTGAACTTTAGTACCGCCTACCATCCCCAGTCAGATGGTCAGACAGAGAGAACCATCCAAACCTTAGAGGACATGCTCAGGGCCTGTGTTCTTGAGGATGGAGGAAATTGGGATCATCACCTACCCTTAGTAGAATTTGCCTACAATAATAGTCATCACTTCAGCATAGGTATGGCACCGTATGAGGCACTCTAAGGCCGTAACTGTAGAACTCCACTTTGTTGGGCTGAAGTGGGTGACAAGGGGATATTAGGACCTGAGTTAATCCAGGAGACAACGGAGAAAATCCGAACTATTAGGGATAGATTAAAAGTTGCGCAGAGCAGGCAAAAAGTTATGCTGATAAAAGAAGGAGACCCTTAGAATTTGAAGAGGGTGACCATGTGTTCCTAAGAGTAACCCCCACAATAGGTATTGGAAGAGCCCTTCGGGACAAGAAACTCCGTCCTCGTTTCATAGGACCTTTCCAGATTATCCACCGAGTCGGTCCAGTAGCGTACCAACTTGCTTTACCTCCTTCCTTGTCAAGAATACACAATGTCTTTCATGTATCTCAACTCAAAAAGTATATTCCTAATCCTTGTCAACCCCTCAATCATGATCTTGTCTAGTTAAGACCAGATTTAACTTTTCAACCTATGCCAGTACAAGTGATTGACCGTAGCTTGAAAACCCTGAGAAACAAAACAATTCCTCTGGTGAAAGTTATTTGGGAAGGGTCAACTCCTGAGGAGGCAACTTGGGAGCTTGAGGATGACTTACGCCAGGAGTATCCTTACATGTTTGAATAGGTAAGTCGTTAAAATTTTGAGGACAAAATTTCTTTAAGGAGGATAGGAATGTAATATCCTATCCCAAGGGTATTTTAGTCTTTTCATTATAATTCTACCATGGGCGTGTTTGAATCCTTTTATATTTCTTAAATGTGAAATTGTGTGGTTGATTTATTTAGTGAGGTTAATTAATTGTGAATTGAAATATTATTTTTATTTTATTATCAACCACATTCCCACTTATTTTAAACCAACTTATCTACCTTTATCCTAAAATCTCCCTAAGTGACCAATACTCTTCAAGGATATCTAACCTCCATTGGTCAACTCTTTTCCTTCATTTTCACTCTTATAATTGGCAGAACAAGCTGCTGGAACACATTTTTTTGCCTTCCCCTTCTTTATTTTCTTTTTTCTCTTAAGGCCAACAAGAAAAAAGAAAGATCATTCACCTTCCTCTTTCTCCTTCAAATTTTCGACCAGAACCCACAAGTAGGGGACCTAGGATTCCTTTCATTCTCCTTCATCAAGAACAACTCCTCTCCTTCCCTTTCTCCTCACAAAATTCAGTCATACCCACACACCATTTCCATCCTCTTTCCCTTCTTCATTCTTCAAGAAACTCTCATAAACCTATACCAAATTTCCTTCTAACCTTCTACCTCACAATTTCAACTCATCAAATACCTAAATCTAGCAAAATAGGCAACATGCAAGACCTCTAGAATTTCGAAAATAGGAGCACAAATCAGATTAGGGAAGAAACACAAGGAGACCAACTCACCATTTTCAATCTACCACTTGGTTAGGTGAGTTTTGTTGTTTGTAACATTGGGTAACCATAAATCCCAATTTATTGTTAATTGTTTCAGTGGAAAGCCTATTTTGATATGATTTATGCTTGTTGACAACTGGGTTTTCGAATTGCATGTTGATTAGAGGTAGTTTTTGATAAAAAATTGACAAGGGGCTCTAAAACCCTTCAAACCCGTAATGCACCCTTGTTAGTGTTTTATCCATAACTTACTCCATAGGGCTTGTTTCGAGGTGATCTTGGTACCATCAGAAAATAGACTTGTTTTCCTTCTAAATAGGATTTGGAACGATTCAATTTCATTGATTATCAAGGGAGAAAAATAACATGCAATCTGCTGTTTGTCCTGGAGACTCTGTGCTGACACTGTCTTGGTATTTAAATTGTAGAAAACTGTAAAAATATTGGATTGACTTGATTCATGTTTTAATAGAAAATAGATAGAATTTTTAACAATATAGGCTTTGGAACGATTCAATTTCATTGATTATCAAGGGAGAAAAATAACATGCAATCTGCTGTTTGTCCTGGAGACTCTGTGCTGACACTGTCTTGGTATTTAAATTGTAGAAAACTGTGAAAATATTGGATTGACTTGATTCCTGTTTTAATAGAAAATAGATAGAATTGTTAACAATATAGGCTTTGGAACGATTCAATTTCATTAAGTATTGAATGATTAAAATGATATTTAATTTGCTGCTTGTACTGATAATTCTGAACTGGAACTGTCTTAATATTTAAATTGTATTAAATTGTCCAAATATCGGTTTAAGTTGACTCATGTACTAATAGAAAGTAGACAGAATTTGTAACAACCCAAGCTTTGGATTTTTTAATTTGAGTTGATATTGGAGTATGAATCTCCATTTCAATTTACTGAAAATTCAGCCACTAGTTTTCAAATTTGATAACACTTGAATTTTTGCATGATCCTTCTTGGTTTTGGACACTTGAGATTGGTTATAATGTATCGTCGACATGCTTAGTTTTGACTAGAATTATATGAACTCCTAACTGTGTTTGGATTATTTCTCTTAATCAAAATAAAGTGAGTATAACAGGGCATTAGAAATCTAAAATGGTCTATATTTTGGTGAGACAATTGTTTCAGAACCAAATTAGCCATTAAGGCCACATAAGTAATTGTGGGTGAGTTATGTTTTTGTAAGTCCTTCAATTTCTTGAAGGCTAGGATATGGTACTAGCAATTAAGGGACGCCTGATTGTTGTCATAGAGCTCTGACTGCCATATCAAGAAATGGTACCTCAAGTTAATTGTGCAAAAATTTTAACAACTTTTTAAATATTTATTTTAACTCAAAAATTATTTACAAGAAAGAATTATCTTTTATTTCTAATATTTTAAATTTTTATTAATTTTAATATTTTTAAATTTATTGTTTATAAAAACTAAATGAGGTTGAACATGGCACATGAGTCCACAGGGCAACCTCAAATCTAAGGGACTGAACATGGCACCGTGTCCATAGAGCATCCCTAAGAATAGAAAAGTTTAATTATTTTGATTAATTATTTTAACATAAAAAGAGACACAAAAAAAAAAAGGAAAATTTAGTTTTGGCTTGACAAGATGATTTATCTTGCTCCTACGTATTCCCGGGTGCAATGAGAAACTCAAAACCACGTAGTTCTTTAAAAAATCTTGATTGGTTGAATGGTTTTAATTTTTGAAAATGTTTGAATTTTTTGAATTTTTGATTTGTTTGTTTTTTTATATATATTTTTAAAAAGGATCTTCTTGAATTTTTGATTTTTTGAAAAGGTTTTTTTCTTTTAAAAAAGGGAATTAAAATCTTTTTAATAGAACTTTTTTCCATTCTTGTACTTTTTTTTGTTCTATTCTAGCTTTGGCCCAAGTTCTAATAATAATAAAAAAATGCCATGATAAAAAAAAAACCAACTGGGCTGCAATCATAAGCCCAAACCATCAAAACTTAATAACCTAACAAGTAATAACATGAAGTCTAAAGAATAACAAAGAAAATAAAAAGGAGAGCATTCAGAGCCTCCATCGTTACCAACAGAGGGAGGGACCAAGGGGCCTGGCAGATGTGTGGAGGAGGGCGGCACGATGGAGGCAAGGGTGGACGTCTGACCCGTGGCGACTTGCGCGGTGGATGGTGTTGGCGGTGGTGGACGCCTGACCCGCGGCGGCTTGCACGGCGGTGACTTGCGCGGACCTGAGATGGAGACGTGACGGATAGCGAGCGGCGAGGACGTGAACGGCAAGGACAAGCGGATCTCATGGGTCTAGTGCAGGTTATGGCGGTCCGAGGCTGAGCTTGCGGGTCTGCGACTTGATATGCCAGAGCGACGGTCGTGCAGTGAAGCGGCGACGTCTAAGGCGGGCAGCGACGCGAGGCAGAGGTACTGTAGTGTGGCGGAGCTGGGACACGGCGAGGATGGCGGAGGTACTGTAGTGTGGCGGAGCTGGGTCACGACGATGATGGCGGAGGTCCGAGGTGAGGTTTTCCTCTACTTCTTATTTTTTATGATTGTTCTCTTCTTCTTTTTTGTTTTTTTTCTTTTTATGATTTTTTTTAATTATTTTGTTTGTGTGAGAGGTTGAGATGACAAGGGGACAGTAAGAAGAAAATAATGGAAGGAAGGAAGGAAGATTATGTAAATTGGTGAAGAGAAACTCAGAGGATGGCTGAGTAACAGAGGAAGGAACTGTAATTAGAGTTTTGAGCAAAAGCATTGAATCCTCCCTCTAAAACATACTCTGATTTTCTGCGTTCTGCTGATAAATTAAGAAACCCCCCCTCCCCCTGAAATATAACTTGTATATATAGGATGAGGAAGAAAACAAAAATATGTTATTTGCTCTGAAAGGGGGAGGACGAAAATTGGACAGATTGTGGTGCCATGGTGTGGTGCTCCCACTACTCTGCCTGGCAGGTGCAAGGGCAGGGATGTTGTTCCCCTCTTTCTGGAAAAAAAAGTGAAAGAAAACAAAATAAGGGAAATAAAAGAGAAAGCTGGTTTACCTCAAATGGAAGAGGACAAAGCAAGGATGGGAAAAAGCATCAGAGGCAAAAACCAACGTCTCTCTTCTAATTTTTCATTTTTTAATTATTATTTATTTATTTTTATTATTTTGATTTGGGTTTGGATCATGGGCTTGTAACAACATGAATAAAATTGGGCTACATCTAATTCTATAATGGATCAAAAACAAAAAACATTTTTTAGTTTTTTTGCATTTTTATTTTTTTCTTTTGTTTTCAAAAATATTAATTAAGAGAAAAAATATCCGGACAAAATTAGGCGTTCATAGCTGCCTCTCTTTACTTGTTTCTTATTAGATAGTAGGTGTAACCGTAGTTAACCTATTATCGTTATAAGAAACGAGTAAAGAAATTAACTCCAATTTTGGCCGGGATACGTAGGCAAGCAAAAGGACCCGTGACTACAAAGCGATTTCCTATAAAGAACCAGTGGGTTGGATTGCCCACTGTGGTCTACACATGAAAAGCTTGCAGGGTGGATTGCCTACTAAGCTTAAAAACAATGATAAAGAGCTTACGCGGTGGATTTCCCGTTAGAAGCCCGAATAGAAAGATAAAATAACTTGTGGGGTGGATTGCCCGTCAGAAGCACGAACAGAAACATCAAAGAGCTTACGGGGTGGATTGCTGATAAGCCTCTGGCTTATCTAGTTTTATGACTAGATGAACTAGGGTTTTTGTGCAAATTATTCGAGTTCACTCTCGTTTTCGCCCAAATTTGCCTTGTTTTGTTCCTAAGTTGGACTTTGACTCGTTTTGCGTCTTTTGTGTAGTTTTTAGCTTATTTTGGATAGAATTATGCTTTTGGTTGCTTTTTGTGTTTTCAGGTCAATAAGTGAAGCTCCGGGAGTCAAGGAAAGTCAAGAAGCAGTGGAAAAAGCACTTCTGGAGACACTCGCCTCGCGAGTGTATGCTCGCCTCGTGAGACTGAAGGTCAACAAAGCAGCAAAAGTCATCATTTCTGGATCGCCACGCGAGACTCTTCTCGCCCCGCGAATCATGAAGACCTGCAAGACAGAGACCATCACGGCCAAGCCGTGATGAAGACCACGCCCGTGACAGTTTAAGGTTTGAAGTCTCGCCCCGCGAGAAGCATCTCGCCCAGCGAGAGTTTAAAGACCCTGGAAGTCAGAGACCATCACGGCCCAGCCGTGATGAAGGTCACAGCCTAGAATTGAAGACTCGCCCCGCGAACACACTTTCGCCTCGCGAGAGTTCAAATTGAAAGCGCGCCAATTTTAATTCTCGCCTCGCGAGAGGCTGCTCGCCTCGCGAACGAGCGCAGATCAGGAATTCTATTTAAAGGCTGTTGCATATCAGATTGGGGATCCAACTTTAGGAGGCTGGAGAGCTTTTGGAGGGCCGCGAATCCTAGTAGTTTTCCACTGTTTAGAGTAGTGTTTAGGGTAATTTCTTTTCTCTTTGGAGCTGCGTCTCCCTTTCTCTTATGGAGATTATGTCCGGTTGTTTGTCTATGAGCATGAGGAACTAATCCCCCGTCCGAGGGAACGATGAAGCCACCCATGGCGATGTAAATCCGATATGATGTATGTCTTTCTCCTTTAATTCAATTCTTGTTTTCCGATTCTGTTTTGGATGCTTGATCATATGTATTGCGTGATTAATCAGTTAAACGTGTTTGAGGCCGAACGGCGATTCGCGTTTTAGAACTTGAATCGGGATCATCGATCGAATATTGCACGAGAGTGAGTAGGAGATCGGTGCAACCTTATAGGGAACAAGAATTAACCAAATTCGAGATTAGGATTATGAGACCTAGTAAGTAATTAATCCAATCGTCGAATACGTCCTAATGAGCACGAGAGTGGATTTAGGAGAATTTAGGGGTCCCGGTTGACATTGTAATTGAACTTAGGGAGGAATTCATCATCACTTGGGTATGCATGTTGGGTAGGTGGATTTGTGACCTTGGACATTTTAATTTCCGATTTTTAGTTAATTAGTTTATTTAGACTTGTTAATTGAATTTCGATATTAATCTTCTCTCTCTCAACCACTTTTCTGTAACTTGACCGAACGTATCGGATTTCCCGCGGATTAGTCGAATTGGTAGCCCAATCCCTGAGTTCGACCTCGGTAATTACTTACCGTGTTAATTTTATTACTTGCGACGACCCGGTACACTTGCCGGCGTCACCAACAAGTTTTTGGCGCCGTTGCCGGGGATTGGCACCAACCAATTTTCCTAATTTTAGGGAAGTTTGTTTATTTGGTTAAGTTATTTTTCTTTTCATTTTTATTATTTTTTGATATTATCTCTCTCTACTTCTTTGATTCCACTTGGTCTTGCCTTGTTTTGTATGCGAGGTACACGAAGGAATGCTTCCGGGTTGCGAATATTGTAATGGGAACCATGACACTTGGAGTTGTCCGTTCTACTTCCCTCAAGTATATGTGGAACCATGGCATAATGACAACGTGCCCCGAACAACTATCGAGTCGAATCGGTATTGGGGTGATATGAGTAGAGACCATCCGGATTTCGCTTGGGGTAATGCTGACGATGGTCTAGCCTGGCAACCACAACCTCAACAAAATTGGCAACAACAACCTCAACAGAATGGTGGAAGACAACCTTGGGAGTTGGCTCTTGAGAGGTTGAGTGCGACACTTGAGAAAGTGTCAATCAATACAAACGCAGCCATTGATAGGATGGCCACATCAATTGAGAAGGCGAATGCGGCATTAGAGATGAAGATTGCCCAACTCGCAAGGCAAATAAATGAGCATCCCCCAGAGACTTTCCCAGTTGATACCGAGAACGACCCTAAGAACCAATGCAATGCCACAACAACTAGAAGCAGTGGGGTGTTGGGATATGACTGGGATGTAACTAGTTCTCAGGGAGTTGAGGAAGAACTACCACATATTGAGGTAGTACAACCGGAGGAAAAGGAATTGACAAGCGACAAGGCCCAGGAACAGCCACATGCTGAGGAAGAGCAACCTAAGGAAGAGGAGTTGGCAAGGGACAAGGCACCGGAGCAAGAGGGCAGAGAACAAAATGAAGATAAAGTGGCAGAGGATTTCACCATGCTTGCCAAGCAACCTGATTTTGATGCGTTAAATAAATATGTTGGCTTGCATGCATGTGTGGACACCGGTAAGATAGACCCTCCCACTTGTCTGGCACACTTCCTCGTGAAGACACCATTTGACCTAAGAGGGAGTGAGTTCATAATTATAGAGGTCAATGGAGTTTTCACACTCAGACTGGATGGAAGTATGGATAGAGTCGTATTGCTCCTGCGAGGGCCACTTCACAAACCATTTGATCCGGGTGGAGGATTTGATATGATGAGCGTCTCTTGGCCCTTGTACCACAGACTATGGGATCCAAGTGGATGCTTCTTAATAAGTCAAGCTCGGGACGTTAAACAAGCGCTACTTAGGAGGCAACCCAAGCTAGGTATCCCTCTCTTCTCCTAACTTTTGTTTTTTTTTTGTTTTTGTTTGTCACTCTTGAATAATTTGAGAAGATCAAGAGTTGTTGTATGAATGTTGTGTCGGCAAGCTTGTTGGATTTGAATTAGATTGAGCGTAGATAGATTGCATGAATTATTTGACCATTGATGATTTCCCCTAGGTTCTGAAATTAGAAAATTGATCCCCACTTAAAAATTGAAAACTGAACTTTGAGAATTTTATTGTGATTGCTTGATTTATGATAAGTTTGGGGTGAGGGGGTACACACATTAGGAATTGTATCTCGGTCAAGCAATTTGCAAATGTCCAGGTGAGGATTTGAGCCTCCAACTCTGTTTTTGAATGTGTGAATCACTTTTAAGTTGCACTTTCCCGAATTTGCTTGAATCTCTATATGGTTTGCATGTTTATGTGTTGCATCAAATGATTTAGGCAATTTTCTTTGAATTAACTACTTGGCCATAAATTGAACCAACCCTGATGAATGATCCCTAGTTAGCCACATTGAGCCTTGAAGCCTATTGTTCTTGATGACCTTACATTACAAGCCGTTAACTCAGAAAAACCATGATTTTCCCCTATCCTAGGATTTAGGAGAGTATGGAATTTTAGCTTTGTGAGTGTTGTTGTGGAACTAAGTTTGGGGTGGCTACAAGTTCATGAATCATAGTTGAGAAAAAGAAAAACGGAAGTAAGGGCCGAAGGCTTGAGAAAAGAAAAAAAAAGAAAAAAAAAAGGGTGATGAAAAGCATTGAATATGTGCCAAAAAGGGCAAAGAAAATTAATATAAAAAGGAAGAGGTGTGTAGCCACCAAATGCAAGGAAGAGAATAATATGAGAGTGAATTCAATTGTTGTGATACTAGTTTCATGCTCTCATTGATCCTAGGGACTTAGCCTCTATCCTTTGAATATCTTACCTTGAGCCAGGCCTCATTACAACCTTTAAAAGACCTTCTGATGTTGCATGCATGTTCTCGTGGGAACCATTTTTGAGATGAAAATCAAATTCATGGGAAGTGCTCTTAGAATGTGAAAGTGAGTGAAAAGTTGATAGCCTAGACAAACTTGAGCGAATGAGTGAAATACTACATACCCTTGTGAGGAAGGCAATTGTTTGAAATAGGTGATCTTCCTTTGTGTGTATCTTTGAGCCTCAACTTAGAGTAATGATGGCATGAATGATGAAGTTCTCAATGGTTTAAAGTAAATGAATATGGGGATTACGTTAATGTAGGGGGGAAATCATTGGAGAAAAACTGTTTTGTTAAGATTGCATGAAATTTGTGCGAAATCGATTGATTCCTTTAGGCTTGCCAAGTCTTGAGTCGTTTTTGAGTTTTAAGCTTGCTTGGGGACAAGCAAGGTTTAAGTTTGGGGTGTTTGATAAGCCTCTGGCTTATCTAGTTTTATGACTAGATGAACTAGGGTTTTTGTGCAAATTATTCGAGTTCACTCTCGTTTTCGCCCAAATTTGCCTTGTTTTGTTCCTAAGTTGGACTTTGACTCGTTTTGCGTCTTTTGTGTAGTTTTTAGCTTATTTTGGATAGAATTATGCTTTTGGTTGCTTTTTGTGTTTTCAGGTCAATAAGTGAAGCTCCGGGAGTCAAGGAAAGTCAAGAAGCAGTGGAAAAAGCACTTCTGGAGACACTCGCCTCGCGAGTGTATGCTCGCCTCGCGAGACTGAAGGTCAACAAAGCAGCAAAAGTCATCATTTCTGGATCGCCACGCGAGACTCTTCTCGCCCCGCGAATCATGAAGACCTGCAAGACAGAGACCATCACGGCCAAGCCGTGATGAAGACCACGCCCGTGATAGTTTAAGGTTTGAAGTCTCGCCCCGCGAGAAGCATCTCGCCCAGCGAGAGTTTAAAGACCCTGGAAGTCAGAGACCATCACGGCCCAGCCGTGATGAAGGTCACAGCCTAGAATTGAAGACTCGCCCCGCGAACACACTTTCGCCTCGCGAGAGTTCAAATTGAAAGCGCGCCAATTTTAATTCTCGCCTCGCGAGAGGCTGCTCGCCTCGCGAACGAGCGCAGATCAGGAATTCTATTTAAAGGCTGTTGCAGATCAGATTGGGGATCCAACTTTAGGAGGCTGGAGAGCTTTTGGAGGGCCGCGAATCCTAGTAGTTTTCCACTGTTTAGAGTAGTGTTTAGGGTAATTTCTTTTCTCTTTGGAGCTGCGTCTCCCTTTTTCTTATGGAGATTATGTCCGATTGTTTGTCTATGAGCATGAGGAACTAATCCCCCGTCCGAGGGAACGATGAAGCCACCCATGGCGATGTAAATCCGATATGATGTATGTCTTTCTCCTTTAATTCAATTCTTGTTTTCCGATTCTATTTTGGATGCTTGATCATATGTATTGCGTGATTAATCAGTTAAACGTGTTTGAGGCCGAACGGCGATTCGCGTTTTAGAACTTGAATCGGGATCATCGATCGAATATTGCACGAGAGTGAGTAGGAGATCGGTGCAACCTTATAGGGAACAAGAATTAACCAAATTCGAGATTAGGATTATGAGACCTAGTAAGTAATTAATCCAATCGTCGAATACGTCCTAATGAGCACGAGAGTGGATTTAGGAGAATTTAGGGGTCCCGGTTGACATTGTAATTGAACTTAGGGAGGACTTCATCATCACTTGGGTATGCATGTTGGGTAGGTGGATTTGTGACCTTGGACATTTTAATTTCTGATTTTTAGTTAATTAGTTTATTTAGACTTGTTAGTTGAATTTCGATATTAATCTTCTCTCTCTCAACCACTTTTCTGTAACTTGACCGAACGTATCGGATTTCCCGCGGATTAGTCGAATTGGTAGCCCAATCCCTGAGTTCGACCTCGGTAATTACTTACCGTGTTAATTTTATTACTTGCGACGACCCGGTACACTTGCCGGCGTCACCAACAATTACCCGTCAGAAACTCGAACAAAAAGATAAAATGAGCTCACGGGGTGGATTGCCCGTCAAAAGCTCGAACAAAAAGATAAAAGTGAGCTCACGGGGTGGATTGCCTGTCAGAAGTTCAGACTGCAAGATAAAAGAGCTTATGGGCTAGACTGCCCGTGAAAAGCTCGGACAGAAAACATAAAAGAGCTTACGGGGTGGACTGCCCGTTAGAAGCTCAAACAGAAAGATAAAAGAGCTTACGGGGTGTATTGCCCGTTAGAAGCCGAACAGAAAGATAAAATAGCTTACAGGGTGGATTGCCCGTCAGAAGCCCGAACCGAAAGATAAAATATCTTACGGGGTGGATTGCCCATCAGAAACTCGAACAAAAAGATAAAATGAGCTCACGGGGTGGATTGCCCATCAAAAGCTCGAACAGGAAGATAAAAGTGAGCTCACGGGGTGGATTGCCCGTCAGAAGCTCGGACTGCAAGATAAAAGAGCTTACGGGGTGGATTGCCCGTCAAAAGCTCGAATAGAAAACATAAAAGAGTTTACGGGGTGGATTGCCCGTTAGAAGCTCAAACAGAAAGATAAAAGAGCTTACGGAGTGGATTACCCGTCAAAAGCTCGGAACAAAAAGATAAAAGAGCTTACGGGGCCAGATAGACAAATGCAATGCATGAGTGCTGGTTTTACTCATTGTTGGAATGACAATGTATGAGATGGTTTTCATGATTGATGAAAACTCAAATAATTATCTTTCAATTCAACACACAATGAACACTGATGATGAAAACCCTTATTATATTTTTGTACGATGCAAGAGATACTTTTGATGAGAAAAAAATTAAAATTAAAAATAAAAAATTCTTCTTTGATGTTTCTTTTTCATTATTGGATCCTTGACCCCTTAAAAGCGTCGATCACAGTCAATCTTGAGGATGAACTAAAACAAGGTCCATCTTTTCGGGGAGAGATATCTTGCACTTTTGTTTTCTGAAGGTAAACACCCTTGATGGTAATCATCCCAATGGTTGATTCTTGATATTCATTCCTTTCTTCAGTGCCCTTCATCAGGGAACAATCGTGCCCCCCATGACCTTTTGAGGCTTTCTAAGGAATTCTAACTGCTTAAAAAAAACCATTACTTGTTTCACATTTCAGTATATACTTATCAGGATGAATGCACACACACAAATGACAAAAGTTAAGAGAAAGGGACCAAGGTAGTGAAATAAAATAAAGGAAGTCAATGTCGTTATATTTGGATTGAAAAAGGTGTACAAAGCATAAATTGCAAAACATTGCGGAGTAGAATCGCATCTCTTCAGGTGATGTCTCTCTCAATGACTAATGTCAGTATCCCTCATACAATCTTGACTGCTCATTAATTGGCTTCAGAGATGTTGTTTGTCCCAGTCTTCATCCTACGGACTGCCCCAGTTCACAGCTTGACGACACTTCCGTTGTGATTTATTTTTATTTATTTATTTTTGAACCCTAACTTTTGCCTAGACTGCCTTTTCAGGTTTTCAGCCTAGCGGGTTACTCTAACTTTTTCCTAGACTATCTTTTCAGATTTTCAGTCTAGCGAGCTTTTCTTTTTTTCATTTTTCATTTTTCACTTTTCTTTTCTTTTCTTTTCTTTTCTTCTTGGGAAGTGCATTCAAGTATAATAATTTTTGACTGCATCTGAGTTTAAAGGGAGTGGAAGATCTTCCCCGTCCATCCTGGTGATAATTAAAGCCCCTCCAGAGAAGGCCTTTTTCACAATGTAAGGTCCTTCGTAGTTCGGAGTCCATTTCCCTCGATGATCCTTTTGGATTGGTAGAATCTTTTTAAGCACCAGGTCACCCTCCCGAAACTGTCGCAGGCGCACCTTCTTCTCATAAGCTCTCATCAACCTTCTCTGGTACAATTGACCATGACACAGTGCTGCTAATCTCTTCTCTTCGATGAGATTCAATTGGTCGAGTCGATTTTGGACCCACTCAGTTTCTTCCAATTCTGCCTCTCTCAATACCCTTAATGAGGGGATCTCTACTTCAATCGGGAGTACTGCCTCCATCCCATAAACAAAAGAATACGGAGTTGCCCCTGTCGAGGTGCGAATAGAGGTACGGTAACCGTGCAGAGCAAAAGGTAACATGAGACACCCCGTTGTGCCCCGGTGTTTTATTAGCTTAAAACCTTATTAATTAATTCCTTAATCGTGCGCTTAGCGTGATAAGTACGTAAAAATTAAAACTTTATTTAATATAACTTCTGCAAATTAAACACACCAAGGTTGTAATATATAAATACACAACTATTTATTTATTACATTACCAAAACACTATTGAGGGAATCCTCTCAGTAGGATCCCTCACAGGCATAAATTTAAGATAAAAGCCATACTTAGCGGAAACATATAAAAATACTCATTCTTAGACACACTAGCCATACTATCTATACTCTACTCGCCATGGATCACAACTCGACCTCCAGCATCTGGTTCGTAAGGAGTTCCATCCAACTCCTCAGCAACCTCCGTTCCATACAGAGCTCCGCCCATCTCCTCAGTAACATAATCCTCCATCGGGTCTTCTAATGTAAGTAAAGTAACCCACAAGAATACAGGAACATAGGGGATAAGAAACAGTTCTATCATCATAAAGCGAAAAAGAGTCATAGTAAATCATACAGTAATTGTCACAGACAAACAACGCACATAACTAACAAATCACCCTTAAGTTAATATATCATCCTCTACCCCCAATCTCATGCTACTCAAAGACACCATAGTTGCACACCTATTTCCTAAGGTGGAAGTGGTTTCGCGAGAACTCTTGATTTTACGTGTATTATATTACCAACACACGGTGTATTATATTACCAATACACAAGTGTTTTACGTGTATTATATTACCAATATACGATGTATTATATTACCAATACACAGATGTCCTTGTGTATTATATTACCAATACACTTTCGTCTTTGTGTATTATATTACCAATACACTTTTGTCCTTGTGTATTATATTATCAATACACTTTTGTCCTTGTGTATTATATTACCAATACACGGTTGTGGACAACAACACCCATACTTGAATCTCACCAACCCGTTTTAGCAACATCCTAGTGCCTTAACCTTCCATTAGAACTTGACACATATTCTATGCCATAACACCTCTTTAATATACATCATCTAGGTTAGGCACTTATAAATCATCATTATCCTCACACCCAAAACAATCATCTCTTAGACAACGTATATATCTTTGCTTAAAAACCACTAAGCATAATAATACAAACCAGGCAGATCATGAATAACACAATATCAATCCAAATATTCCCATATCACCAATATAGCACAAAATCAATTCAATAAAGGTAATAAAATCAAATCAACCATCAACAATCTAAAATCAACCTAATATCGATAAACCTACAATCCCCGAATCGCCATTGGTTTTTCAGAAAAAGGTTTCCAATGTGATTTTGGTCTTGTCGATTACTCGACTACTAGTAGGGTTTAGGTCGCCCTACACAATTATTGTATAATCTACTACTTATCCATTCCGACGATAGGTTGGTTCTTTCCCCCACCTGAGTTATCACCGGACTCCCGAACTCGAAGCTCCTCGTTGTCACACCACAAAGTACTAACTCCACCTTCTGTGAAGGTAAGGAGATTAGATGCTCGAAGAGGTATACCACGAACGCCCTCGTTTCCTCCGTGATGGAAGTCTAAGGTTATGAACACAAAATCACAAGTTAAAATCAAACAAGAACACTAAACCACAAGGTATAGGTTCGGCCAAGACTAGTTCTTAGGGTTAGAGATTCCCGAAAATTATACAACTCATGGATTTATGATCCTTAAGTGTTAGGAGTTCATAAACAAGGATCACTTAACAAAGTTGAATTAAAATCCCACTAAGTTATAAACTTAGGGTATTCGGCCAAGGCTAGTAAAATAGGATAGCATTCACTAAACTTTCCAATCTCTTAGGTTTAGCATCCATATGTATTAAGGAGCTCAAAACCATTATCATTTTGGAAAAATAAGAACGAAGTATCCTAGGTCCATAACCTTCTAGGTTCGGCCTCATAGGATTTATAGGTTAGAAATCTTTAAACTTTCCAATCTCTTAGACTTAGCATCCAAATATCTTATGGAGCTCAAGTCCATGATCATTTTGGAAAACAATGGAAACTTAAACATTCCAATCTCTTAGACTTAGCATCCAAATATCTTATGGAGATCAAGTCCATCATCTTGGAAAAATGAAAGTAATACATCCTAGCTTTAATAACATTAAATAAACAAGTTAGAAATCCTTAAACTTTCTAATCTCTTAGACTTAGCATCGAAATATCTTATGGAGCTCAAGTCCATGATCATTTTGGAAAACAATGGAAACTTAAACATTCCAATCTCTTAGACTTAGCATCCAAATATCTTAGGAACTCAAGTCCACGATCATTTTGGAAAAATGAAAGTAATACATCCTAGCTTTAATAACATAGAATAAACAAGTTATAAATCCTTAAACTTTCCAATCTCTTAGACTTAGCATCCAAATATCTTATGGAGCTTAAGTCCATGATCATTTTGGAAAAATAAAAACTCAAACATCCTAGAACCTAAACACTAAGTTTCGGCCATCATAGGATGATGAGGAAAATATTCTTTGTTTAACAATAACTCTTAGGTTTAGAATCACAAGGTATTAAGAGTTCTAAATCCATGATCATACTTGGAAAGTTGAAACATAGTATCCTAGGCTTACTTATTCATATTTTCAGCCATCATAGGAACAAGCTATCAAAACTTACAAGATTTAGAGATTTAAGATCAATGGATAGTTAGAAACTCAAACACATGATCATATTCCAAAAGTTGAAACAAAAACTTCCTGGGTCACAAATGCAAGCATTCGGTCTTCATTGGAAGAGATAGGTAGAGATTTTTGTTTTACACAACCTCTTAGTATGTGAAAATATAAGTTAATACAAGACTATAGAAAGTGGTTTCAACTCAAAAGGAGTTTTCTACCATTTTACAGAGATTTTAGAAGTTTAAAGCATATAAAGAACACATAAAGTAAAGTAAGAAATAAAAGATGAAACTTGCAAAAAGATTCATATGAGAGCATTACCCTTAGTATAAGGAAGAACTTTAGGGAAGAACTTAAGTAGAAAAGATGAATAAAAACTAAAGCTTTAAGAGCTTGAACTTTTAGAAGAAAGGAAGAAGATGAAGGTTTAATGGAGTTTGAAGAAGGAAGATGATGAAGTGAAAATGAGATGCGTATATATAGACAAGGGAGAGAGTGGCACGAAATTGAGGAGAGAGGAATGAGCTTGGAGAGAAAGTTTTGACCTTGTGCCTTGTTTGGTTTGAGAAGAGAGAGAAAAATAGGTTTTGAGAATATAATATGTTATAATTTGAAAAGTGTGATGATCACACTTTTGGAGTGTGCCATAACCCATTTCCATCAAGTCCCATCAAGTCACTTCATTCTTTTGTGCTTCCTAATCTGCTCCATTTAGTACCCGATTGTATTTTCCGATCGTAATTCTTGTATTTACACCTTGCAGCCACCCCAAACTTAGTTCTTGTACCCATTCTAAGATTCCATGCTCTCCTAATCCTAAGATCGGGTTAACATGGTTTTCCAGATTTTTGGGCTTATAACATAAGGTTAACAAGAATTAACAGGCTAATTAGGCTCAATGGGCTAACTAGGGAACATGCATTAGGATTTGGTTATTTTAGCCCAAGTAGCTATTTACAAAGAAAATGCCTAAATCATCTGAAGCAAACACATAATCATGCAAATCATAAAGAGATTCAAGCAAATTCAGGAAAGTGCAATCAAAAGTGATTTTCACACAGTTTAAAACATGTTGGAGGCTCAAAACCTCACCTGGACATTTATGCAAATTGTTTGACAGAGATTCTATCCCTAGTGTGTGTTTCCTATCACCCCAAACTTATCATAAATCATGCCATCATAATAAAATCTCAAAGTTCAGTTTTCAATCATATGGGGATCATTTTTCAAAATTTTTTCAAATCCTAGGGGGAAACAGTCAAAACATATTATGCAATCAATCTATGCAAATTCAATCAAATCCATCAAACTTGCCAATAAAAGACTCAACACACAAATACTCCTGAGCTTCTCAAATTACTCAGGAGCTTTATTGAAAGAAAAGGAAAAACAAGGCAAAACAAAAACTACAACTAGTTCCCTCCCCTACACTTAAAATATACATTGTCCCCAATGAAACAACATAACAATAAAATTAGAGTGAGGGAAAGGAAAGGGAACTCCCTGATCAAGTGGCAGTGTAGGAGCTTCCGCCTGGATCCCATTGTCTGTGATACAGTGGCCACGGGATGCTCAAATTGTGAAACGATCCTCCCGGATCCCATAGTATGCAGCATAATGCCCACGTGATGGACGAAGACTGGAAGCTCATTCCGTGCTTCCCTAACTTGCAGCCTTTATATGGAGATGAGTGCTTGACAATTATGATGACTTCGCCGAGTGCGGCGGACTTCTCACCCCCTTTTAGGTCACAGCTGACCTCTTTCTCAATAAAATCCTCCCAATAGAAGTGGGGCTCAACCTCTTGGACTGGCCATGGTGCAAAATCCAAGGGTGCAAAATCCAGAGCTTTTGGTTCCACAAGGGGAGGTGGCAAACAGTTAGCTGGGGTTACTGGTGCTGCTTCAACTTCTGCATTTTCTTCATTCACTGCACTAACAAATTTATCACCTGCTATACATGCAGAAATTTCAGCACACACCACACAAAGGTTAGTGTTAGTAGAGTCAGTACATATATCACAATAAAATGAATCAGGAAAGTTCTGAATGTCTGGAAATTCAGCAATTAATTCATCCACCCCATTACTCTCAACACATGCAATTGATTTACTTGAATCATCTACTTCCAAAGGTTCTTCATCATCCTCATGCACGGGGAAGCAGCTGTCCTCCTGATCCTCCTTTTCTATATGAACATGGCCCTCAGCCTCATCAGCCTCCTGTTCCATATGGATGCTTTGCTTAACATACCTTTCAAAATAACATTCTACACACAAAGCAGTGCCAGAACAATAACAATCATCACATGCATTAGAATCAGGGGATTCAACACACAGTTCATCAATAGAAACATTATCAGAATCATCATCAGAAATATTTTCAGGAATAACTTTCTGTGAATCTTTATGTTCTTCAAGGGGCTGTGGAGTTAGCATTGCAGCCGAGTTGGCAACAACTTGATCAATTAGAGCGGACAACTTCTGAGATTCAGCTTGGCTCCTCTGGTATTCAGCCTCCATCCTCTGTTGGAATTCAAGATTTTGTTGTGCCATCTGTTTTATCATTTCTTACGTTTGTGCAGTTATCTGTTTGAACAGATCCTCTAGCGATGGTTCGGAAGGTGCAGCTCTGAAGGCAGGATAGTTTCTAAACAGGAAGGCTTCCTTCAAATCAAACCAGCTTGAGATGGAATTCTCATCAAGACAATACAACCAATCTCTTGCAGCACCTTCAAGTGAGAACTGGAAAGCTTCCATCTGAATGCGATCTTCTGTTATTCCTGCAGGTCTCAGCATTATAGAACAAGCAATCTGGAATTCCCTCAGATGCTCCTGCGGATTCTCACCTGCAAGACCACTAAACCTTGGCAACCAGTATGATAAACCATAAAAATCAGGAAAATATATGCATGGTGGTGGTTCATAGTAAACATTAGGCATGTATCCATATATGTGATTATCCATGGGGGTACTAAAGTTCACAACCAGACAAAACAGACAAAACTAATTCAGCAAAGCAAAAAGTTTTTTTTTTCTGCTAATAACAACAAACCAGAGTCCCCGGCAACGGCGCCAATTTTTGACCGCGCTGTCGCCACGCGCCAAAAAGAACGAGCGTTTACAAAATAATGTAGATAAGGAAGCGACAACTCGAGTATCGTCTCTCAAGGACTCTTAGGTGTTGTTATTATTAACAGAAAATCAAAAGTTAGTTTTGGGGGTTTTGGATTGAGATAAAATAAAGAAAACAAAACAATGAAAACAAAGCAGTTAAAGAGAATAGCAAATAAACTAAAGACGATTAACCTACTGTTCTCGGTTTCCCACTATCATTGGTTCATATAAATCCAAGCCCTAAGCATATTCTAATCCCCTTTCAGTTGTAGCAACAATTAACAAACGAAATCGCTACTACGGATACATGTTCCTATTCCCGAATTAAACAAACGGGGTTAAGCCCTCATGAACTAAACGAACATGAATGAACACACGCGAATTAAACAAACGCGATTAAGTATAGGAACATAGCATCACTGAAATGAATCAACACAACACTACACACTCCTGAATTAAACAAACAGAAATGTATAACATCGCATTGAAAAGAGAAAAGCAATTAAAACAGGAAATACAGAACCTCAAATGTAAATGGAAACCAATCCCAGTAGATTAATCAAGGAGACCAGTTCTCCATTACAAAAGGAAAACAAAACATATCTAAGAAAAGAAGACAAACTACTACTACTGCCTAAGAACTAGCCAAAACTGGCTAACTCTGACTAAGACTCCTTCAGTTCTGTCTAAAAACGCTTAAATACAATTTCTGGATTTCGCTGGCTCGCGAGGCGAAGCACAACTCGCGTGGCGAGGAATGGAAAGGTCATGACTTCTGCGCTTCACTCTCGCGAGGCGAGGATTGGATTCGCGAGGCGAACTCTTCAAATTCCAAACTGTAACGCCCGTGACCCTTCACACGGGTAAACCGTGATGCTTTCTGACTTCCAGGCTCGCGGGGCGAATCAAGTCTTCGCGGGGCGAGACAGAATGGTTGGCAATTTCTGGAACAATCACCTTCTGCTTCGCGAGGCGAACATCCTTCTCGCGGGGCGAGAAACTCCAGAATTATTCCTCTTTATTTACCTGAAAACAGAAAATAGAATAAGTATTTTATTTAACTCTAAATCAACTAAATTAACCTAAAAATACTTTATAGACTCAAAATATTACTTAGGGACAATCAAGTCTAATTTGGGTGAAAATGATATAAAATTAGCACAAAGCCAAGGTCTTTACTAGTTATAAAACCAGTCAAACAGAGGCTCATCAAAATACCCCAAACTTAAACTTTGCTTGTCCCCAAGCAAACTAAAACTTAAAAACTTAAAAAGACTCAAGACAGGCAAAACATGGCAAGCTTAAGGACTCAATTAACTTTCGCACAAATTTCAAGCAATTTATCAAAATATTTTTCTTCAATGTTCCCCCCTTTCAAACAAAACAATCCCCACATTCATTTATTCTAAACAATTGAGAATTTCATCATTCAAACAATCATTAATCTAAGCAGGGGATCCAAGTTACACACAAGAGAGATCACCAAATTCAAACAACTGCCTTCCTCACAAGGGAAATTTGTGTTTCACTCAATCGCTCAGTTTGTGTCAGGCTATCAACAATTCACTCAATTTCACTTTTAAGAGCACTTCCCATAAATTTGATTTTCATCTCTAAATAGTTCTCACAGAAAACATGCAAGCAACATCAGAAGGTCTTTTATGGGTTGTAATGGGGCCTGGCTAAGGGTAGGATATACAAAGGTACTAGGCTGAAGACCCTAGGAACTAAGAGAGCATGAACATTATTTACACTTTGAACTTAACTCAAGTTCCTTTTTCATTTTTCATTTTGCTTTGGGTGACTACAACCTTTTTATTCAAACAGCCTTTTTGGCATTTTTGCACTTTTAAAATTTTTTTCTTTTTTCTTCTTTTTTTTTCCTTTTTTTTCTATTTTTTTTTTCACAATTTTCTTTTTCAATCCCAAACAACACATTACACCTTGCAGCCGCCCCAAACTTAGTTCTTGTACCCATTCTAAGATTCCATGCTCTCCTAATCCTAAGATCGGGTTAACATGGTTTTCCAGATTTTTGGGCTTATAACATAAGGTTAACAAGAATTAACAGGCTAATTAGGCTCAATGGGCTAACTAGGGAACATGCATTAGGATTTGGTTATTTTAGGCCAAGTAGCTATTTACAAAGAAAATGCCTAAATCATCTGAAGCAAACACATAATCATGCAAATCATAAAGAGATTCAAGCAAATTCAGGAAAGTGCAATCAAAAGTGATTTTCACACAGTTTAAAATATGTTGGAGGCTCAAAACCTCACCAGGACATTTATGCAAATTGTTTGACAGAGATTCTATCCCTAGTGTGTGTTTCCTATCACCCCAAACTTATCATAAATCATGCCATCCTAATAAAATCTCAAAGTTCAGTTTTCAATCATATGGGGATCATTTTTCAAAAAAATTTCAAATCCTAGGGGGAAACAGTCAAAACATATTATGCAATCAATCTATGCAAATTCAATCAAATCCATCAAACTTGCCAATAAAAGACTCAACACACAAATACTCCTGAGCTTCTCAAATTAGTCAGGAGCTTTATTGAAAGAAAAGGAAAAACAAGATAAAACAAAAACTACATTTTGATGAGCCTCTGGTTGACTGGTTTTATAACTAGTAAAGACCTTGGCTTTGTGCTAATTTTATATCATTTTCACCCAAATTAGACTTGATTGTCCTTAAGTAGCATTTTGAGTCTATAAAGTATTTTTAGGTTAATTTAG
This sequence comes from Sophora flavescens, assembly GCA_030762895.1. Lineage (NCBI taxonomy): Eukaryota > Viridiplantae > Streptophyta > Magnoliopsida > Fabales > Fabaceae > Sophora > Sophora flavescens. The sequence goes on from CM061063.1 coordinate 49,653,457, forward strand.
TTGATTTAGAGTTAAATAAAATACTTATTCTATTTTCTGTTTTCAGGTAAATAAAGAGGAATAATTCTGGAGTTTCTCGCCCCGCGAGAAGGATGTTCGCCTTGCGAACCAGAAGGTGACTGTTCCAGAAATTGCCAACCATTCTGTCTCGCCCCGCGAAGACTTGATTCGCCCCGCGATCCTGGAAGTCAGAAAGCATCACGGTTTACCCGTGTGAAAGGTCACGGGCGTTACAGTTTGGAATTTGAAGAGTTCGCCTCGCTAATCCAATCCTCGCCTCGCAAGAGTGAAGCCCAGAAGTCATGACCTTTCCATTCCTCGCCACGCGAGTCATGCTTCGCCTCGCGAGAATACCAAAAGTTGAAGATTCGCCTCGCGAGGAATCATTCGCCTTTCGAGTCAGCGTAGTCCAGAAGTTGTATATAAGCCTGTCTTAGGCAGAACTGAAGAGTTAGTCAGAGAGTTAGCCAGTTTTGGCTAGTTCTTAGGCAGTAGTAGTAGTTTGTCTTCTTTTCTTAGATATGTTTTGTTTTTCTTTTGTAATGGAGAACTAGTCTCCTTGATTAATCTACTGGGATTGGTTTCCATTTACATTTGAGGTTCTGTATTTCCTGTTTTAATTGCTTTTCTCTTTTCAATGCGATGTTATACATTTCTGTTTGTTTAATTCAGGTGTGTGTAGTGTTGTGTTGATTCATTTCAGTGATGCTATGTTCCTATACTTAATCGCGTTTGTTTAATTCGCGTGTGTTCATTCATGTTCGTTTAGTTCATGAGGGCTTAACCCCGTTTGTTTAATTCGGGAATAGGAACATGTATCCGTAGTAGCGATTTCGTTTGTTAATTGTTGCTACAACTGAAAGGGGATTAGAATCTGCTTAGGGCTTGGATTTATATGAACCAATGATAGTGGGAAACCGAGAACAGTAGGTTAATCGTCTTTAGTTTATTTGCTATTCTCTTTAACTGCTTTGTTTTCATTGTTTTGTTTTCTTTATTTTATCTCAATCCAAAACCCCCCAAATTCTGACTTTTACTAATTTTCTGTTAATAACAACAACAACTAAAGAGTCCTTGAGAGACGATACCCGAGTTGTCGCTTCCCTATCTACATTAAGTTTGTAAACGCTCGTTCTTTTTGGCGCGTGGCGGCAATGTGATCGAAATTGGCGCCGTTCTTTGGGACTACGGTTTTGTTGTTATTAGCAGAAAATAAAATTTAAAAAAAAAAAAATTCTCTTTGCTGAATTAGTTTTGTCTGTTTTGTCTGGTTGTGAACTTTAGTACCCCCATGGATAATCACATATATGGATACATGCCTAATGTTTACTATGAACCACCACCATGCATATATTTTCCTGATTTTTATGGTTTATCATACTGGTTGCCAAGGTTTAGTGGTCTTGCAGGTGAGAATCCGCAGGAGCATCTGAGGGAATTCAGTTTGCTTGTTCTATAATCTTTGAGACTGCGGGAATAACAGAAGATCGCATTCGGATGGAAGCTTTCGATTCTCACTTGAAGGTGCTGCAAGAGATTGGTTGTATTGTCTTGATGAGAATTCCATCTCAAGCTGGTTTGATTTGAAAGAAGCCTTCCTGTTTAGAAACTATCCTGCCTTCAGAGCTGCACCTTCCGAACCATCGCTAGAGGATCTGTTCAAACAGATAACTGCACAAACGTAAGAAATGATAAAACAGATGGCACAACAAAATCTTGAATTCCAACAGAGGATGGAGGCTGAATACCAGAGGAGCCAAGCTGAATCTCAGAAGTTGTCCGCTCTAATTGATCAAGTTGTTGCCAACTCGGCTGCAATGCTAACTCCACAGCCCCTTGAAGAACATAAAGATTCACAGAAAGTTATTCCTGAAAATATTTCTGATGATGATTCTGATAATGTTTCTATTGATGAATCGTGTGTTGAATCCCCTGATTCTAATGCATGTGATGATTGTTATTGTTCTGGCACTGCTTTGTGTGTAGAATGTTATTTTGAAAGGTATGTTAAGCAAAGCATCCATATGGAACAGGAGGCTGATGAGGCTGAGGGCCATGTTCATATAGAAAAGGAGGATCAGGAGGACAGCTGCTTCCCCGTGCATAAGGATGATGAAGAACCTTTGGAAGTAGATGATTCAAGTAAATCAATTGCATGTGTTGAGAGTAATGGGGTGGATGAATTAATTGCTGAATTTCCAGACATTCAGAACTTTCCTGATTCATTTTATTGTGATATATGTACTGACTCTACTAACACTAACCTTTGTGTGGTGTGTGCTGAAATTTCTGCATGTATAGCAGGTGATAAATTTGTTAGTGCAGTGAATGAAGAAAATGCAGAAGTTGAAGCAGCACCAGTAACCCCAGCTAACTGTTTGCCACCTCCCCTTGTGGAACCAAAAGCTCTGGATTTTGCACCCTTGGATTTTGCACCATGGCCGGTCCAAGAGGTTGAGCCCCACTTCTATTGGGGAGACTTTGTAGATAAAGAGGTCAGCTGTGACCTGAAGGGGAGTGAGAAGTCTGCCGCACTGGGCGAGGTCACCGTAATTGTCAAGTGCTCACTCCCACATCAAGGATGCAAGATAGGGAAGCATGGAATGAGCTTCCATCCTTTGGCTACCACGTGGGACTTATGTTACAGACAGTGGGATCCTGCCGGAACCGCCCTCCAATGAGTTTTCCTTTCCCTCACTCTGATTTTATTGTTATGTTGTTTCATTGGGGACAATGCATGTTTTAAGTGTGGGGGAGGGAATTAGTTGTTGTTTTTCCTTTTCTTTGAATAAAGCTCCTGAATAATTTGAGAAGCTCAGGAGTTGTGTTGAGTCTGGTATTGGCAAGTTTGATGGATTTGGTTGAATGTGCACAGATTACTTGCATGATTGATAGTGTTGACTATTTTTCCCCTAGGATTTGAAAATTTTTTGAAAATTGATCCCCATGTGATTGAAAACTGAACTTTGAGATTTTATTATGATGGCATGACTTATGATAAGTTTGGGGTGATAGGAAGCACACACTAGGGATAGAATCTCTGTCAAACAATTTGCAAAAATGTCCAGGTGAGGTTTTGAGCCTCCAACATGTTTTAAACTGTGTGAAAATCACTTTTGAGTTGCATTTTCCTGAATTTGCTTGAATCTCTTTTTGATTTGCATGTTTATGTGTTTGCTTCAAATGATTTAGGCATTTTCTTTGTAAATAGCTACTTAGCCTAAAATAACCATCCCTAATGCATGTTCCCTAGTTAGCCCATTGAGCCTATTAGCCTGTTAATTCTTGTTAACCTTATGTTACAAGCTAAAATCTGAAAAACCATGTTAACCCGATCTTAGGATTAGGAGAGCATGGAAGCTTAGTGAGAAATTGGTTGCAAGAAATTAAGTTTGGGGTGGCTACCCGGTGCAATGTGTTGTTTGGGATTGGGAAAAAGAAAAAAAAAGAAGAAGAAAAGTGTAAAAATGAAAAAAAAGAAAAAGAAAAGAAAAACAATAAAAATAAAAAGTGTTGAAATAAAAGAGGCTGTAGTCACCCCGAAGCATAAAGAAAAAATGAGAAAAGGAACTTGAGGGGAATTTCAATGTATCAAAAAGTGTTTCATGCTCTCTTAGTTCCTAGGGTCTTCAGCTAGTTCCTTTGTATATCCTACCCTTAGCCAGGCCCCATTACAACCCATAAAAGACCTTCTGATGTTGCTTGCATGTTTTCTGTGGGAATCATTTTGAGATGAAAATCAAATTTATGGGAAGTGCTCTTAAAAGTGAAACTGAGTGAATTGTTGATAACCTCGACACAAACTGAGCGATTGAGTGAACATAAATTTCCCTTGTGAGGAAGGCAGTTGTTTGAACATGGTGATCTCCCTTGTGTGTGTGACTTGGATCCCCTGATTAGATTAATGAGTGTTTGAATGATGAAATTCTCAATTGTTTAGAATAAATGATTGTGGGGATTACTTTGTTTGGAAGGGGGGAACATTGAAAAAAAAAAATTTTATTTTGCTAAATTGCTTGAAATCTGTGCGAAAGTTGATTGAATCTTTTGAGCTTGTCAGGTCTTGAGTCTTTTTAAGTTTTTGAGTTTTAGTTTGCTTGGGGACAAGCAAAGTTTAAGTTTGGGGTATTTTGATGAGCCTCTGGTTGGCTGGTTTTATAACTAGTAAAGACCTTGGCTTTGTGCTAATTTTATATCATTTTCACCCAAATTAGACTTGATTGTCCTTAAGTAGCATTTTGAGTCTATAAAGTATTTTTAGGTTAATTTAGTTGATTTAGGTTAAATAAAATACTTATTCTATTTTCTGTTTTCAGGTAAATAAAGATGAATAATTCTGGAGTTTCTCGCCCAGCGAGAAGGATGTTCGCCTCGCGAACCAGAAGGTGACTGTTCCAGAAATTGCCAACCATTCTGTCTCGCCCCGCGAAGACTTGATTCGCCCCGCGATCCTGGAATTCAGAAAGCATCACGGTTTACCCGTATGAAAGGTCACGGGCGTTACAGTTTGGAATTTGAAGAGTTCGCCTCGCGAATCCAATCCTCGCCTCGCGAGAGTGAAGCCTAGAAGTCATGACCATTCCATTCCTCGCCACGCGAGTCGTGCTTCGCCTCGCGAGAATACCAAAAGTTGAAGATTTGCCTCGCGAGTAATCATTCGCCTCGCGAGTCAGCGTAGTCCAGAAGTTGTATATAAGCCTGTCTTAGGCAGAACTGAAGAGTTAGTCAGAAAGTTAGCCAGTTTTGGCTAGTTCTTAGGCAGTAGTAGTAGTTTGTCTTCTTTTCTTAGATATGTTTTGTTTTCCTTTTGTAATGGAGAACTAGTCTCCTTGATTAATCTACTGGGATTGGTTTCCATTTACATTTGAGGTTCTGTATTTCCTATTTTAATTGCTTTTCTCTTTTCAATGCGATGTTATACATTTCTGTTTGTTTAATTCAGGAGTGTGTAGTGTTATGTTGATTCATTTCAGTGATGCTATGTTCCTATACTTAATCGCGTTTGTTTAATTCGCGTGTGTTCATTCATGTTCGTTTAGTTCATGAGGGCTTAACCCCGTTTGTTTAATTCGGGAATAGGAACATGTATCCGTAGTAGCGATTTCGTTTGTTAATTGTTGCTACAACTGAAAGGGGATTAGAATCTGCTTAGGGCTTGGCTTTATATGAACCAATGATAGTGGGAAACCGAGAACAGTAGGTTAATCGTCTTTAGTTTATTTGCTATTCTCTTTAACTGCTTTGTTTTCATTGTTTTGTTTTCTTTATTTTATCTCAATCCAAAACCCCCAAAACTAACTTTTGATTTTCTGTTAATAATAACAACACCTAAGAGTCCTTGAGAGACGATACTCGAGTTGTCGCTTCCTTATCTACATTATTTTGTAAACGCTCGTTCTTTTTGGCGCGCGGCGACAGCGCGGTCAGTAATTCTTCCGACGTTTTCGCCCGAATAAAATATTATATTCTATTTTTGAACAAAAATTTTCAAAATAACCAAAGTTGAAGGGAAACACATTAAAAACACTAACCGTCTCATTCACGGGTCAAAATTAGGTTTTCTGCACAGTAAACTTGTACCGACAGTGAAAACGCAGATCGACTTTCGTCTGGATTTTCAATCGAAAAGTTTACCGTAACCCTCTACCATAAAATAGACTATGAATATGATTTTATTTTAATCAAAAACACTTTCTAACTCTCAAATTAAATATAATTTAATTATATTTTAACCGTTTGATCAACATAATTAAAATCAGGCTGTTACATAACATCTCGTGCCAATCTTTATACGTCACCACCATCTTTTGGACAATCTTCTTGATATTTTTATTAGCGGCCTCAACTACCTCGTTCATCTTTGGGCGGTACGGGGAGGAATTGTGATGCTTTATCTTGAAGTTTTCACACATCTCCTTCATCATCTTGTTGTTCAAGTTGGTCGCATTATCAGTGATAATCTCACTCGACAACCCATAACGACAAATTAATTCTCTTTTACAAATTTGATCACGACATTCCTGGTCACATTGGCATATGATGCAGCCTCAACCCACTTTGTGAAATAATCAATGGCAACAAGAATGAAGCAATGCCCATTTGAGGCTTTTGGTTCAATTGGCCCGATCACATCCATTCCCCATATTGAGAATAGCCAGGGCGCCGACATGACATTCAAGGGAGCTGGTGGCGTATGAACCTTATAAGCATATATTTGACACTTATGGCACTTCTTCGCATAATTAAAGCAATCAGCCTCCATTGTCAACCAGTATTGGCCAGCCCTCAAGATTTTTTTGGCCATTGCATAATCGCTCACGTGTGTTCCAAAAGATCCTTCATGTACCTCTTCAATTATCCGTTTAGCTTCTTTTGTGTCAACGCACCTCAACAACACCATGTCATGATTTCTTTTGTAGAGAATACCTCCATCTAAATAGAAACCCATTGCAAATCTTCTTAGAGTTCTTTTGTCATTTTCTGAAGTGCCCGGAGGTTATTCCCTTCTTTGGATGAAGCATTTGATGTCATGGTACCATGGTTTTTGATCAGACCCTTCCTCTATCACTTGACAATATGCAGGATGATCACTACTTTCCATTTTGATGAGTGGTAGGTTCCTCTCGTCACTTACTTTGAACATCGAGAATAAGGTAGACATCGCTTCAGCTAATTGGTTATCTTCTCGGGGAATATGATGAAATGTGACTTCATCAAACTGCTTAATCAAACCTTTGATGTAATCATGGTACGGGATTAACTTGGCATCTCGGGTTTTCCATTCCCCTCTTAGTTGGTGGATGACTAATGCAGAGTCCCCATATACCTCTAGTATCCTTATCTTTGATTCTATCGCTGCTAGGATCCCGAGCGCACAAGCTTCATATTCGGCTATATTGTTTGTACAATCAAAGCAAAGCCTTGTAGTGACCGGGAAATAATCATCTTTCGATGAAATTAGTATTGCCCCAATTCCATGCCCCAATGCATTGGAAGCTCCATCAAATAACAAAGTCCACTTTTCTTTTTTTGGTGATTGTACGTGATCGAACAAAGCCATTATATCTTCATCCGGGAAATCACATTGCATCGATCCATAATCTTCTACTGACTGATTGACTAAATATTCTGCAAGAGCACTCCCTTTTATTTCTTTTTGGGTGACATAGACAATATCATATTCTGATAGCAGGACTTGCCAACGAGCAATTCTTCCAATCAGAGCAGGCTTATCAAAGATATACTTGACTGGATCCATTTTGGACACCAACCAGGTAGTGTAACACAACATGTAATGCCTCAAACGGCGAGCCGCCCAAGCCAAAGCACAGCAAGTACGTTCTAGTAGTGAGTAGTTGGCTTCGCAACTGGTGAATTTCTTACTTAGATAATAGATGGCATGTTCCTTTCTTCCTGACTCATCGTGTTGCCCCAGTACGCAACCCATAGATTCATCTAGCACAGTCAAATACATGATGAGAGGTCTTCCCGACACTGGGGGAACCAAGACTAGAGGCTCCTGTAGGTATTGTTTGATCTTCTCAAAGGCTTTTTGACAATCTTCATTCCATGTTATAGCCTGATTTTTGCGTAGTAATTTAAAGATTGGTTCACATGTCGCGGTTAGTTGGGAGATGAACCGGTCAATGTAGTTAAATCTTCCTAAAAACCCACGAACTTCCTTCTCCGTTCGAGGTGCTGGCATATCAGTGATTGCTCGAACCTTTTCAGGATCAACCTCTATTCCTCTTTGACTAACAATGAACCCCAGAAGCTTGCCTGATTTCACTCCAAAAGTGCCTTTGGCTGGATCCAGTCGGAGCTTAAACTTTCTTAACCGCTCAAAAAGTTTCTGCAGATTATCAACATGGTCATCTTCGGATCTGGACCTGGCGATCATGTCATCTACATAAACTTCTATCTCCTTATGCATCATGTCATGGAATAAAGCCACCATAGCCCGCTGATATGTTGCCCCAGCATTTTTCAAGCCAAAGGGCATAACCTTGTAGCAAAAGGTTCCCCATAAAGTGACAAATGTAGTTTTCTCCATATCTTCAGGTGCCATCTTGATCTGATTATATCCCGAGAATCCATCCATGAAAGAGAATAATGCATGTTGAGCAGTATTATCTACAAGAACATCAATGTGAGTCAGAGGAAAGTCATTTTTTGGGCTAGCTCTGTTCAGATCTCGATAGTCAACACATATTCGAACCTTTCCATCTTTCATGGGAACAGGAACGATGTTAGCAACCCATTGAGGGTACTTTATAACTTCTAGGAAACCTGCATCCAGTTGTTTCTTGACCTCCTCCTTGATGTTTAAAGACATTTATGCTTTCATCCTTCGTAGCTTTTGCTTTACTGGAGGACACTCCGACTTTAATGGCAATTTGTGTTCTGCTACACTGGGGTCTAACCCTGGCATGTCTTGGTACGACCATGCGAAAACATCTTTATAATCCATCAACAACCTGATCAACCTGCTTCGCTCCTTTTCTTTCAGGGAAAGGCCAATCTTGGCCTCTTTTTTATCATCTTTGGTTCCCAAATTGATTAGTTCACTCAGCTCTTCATGGGGCCGAATTTCCCTGGCTTCTTGTTCTATCAACCTCAATAGTTTAGGAGGGACTTCCCCATCATCATCAACAACCTCGTCAGTATGATCAATGTGATAGTCAAAATTGTACCTTGAGTTACTAACACTGTCATTTTCAAGAGAGTCACTTTTAGATCTGTATTTTGATAGTTATCAGGGAAAGATGAATGAATAAAGGTTAAAGACGTGAAACTGCATTTATTGGTGAAGAATGATGAATAAAAGCGAAAGTAAAAATAAGAGGGATAAGAACATAAAGATATTGAATGCATGCATTTATTGATAAGTCATACTAAAACCGAAACAAGTAAGCCCATTACAACAAAACTCCTAAAGACTTGGGCAGATCTAAAGGATAAGCATTACAGTATTACTTTGAAAAAAACTCTATGGTCCTGGGGAACTCGATGACCTCCCAATTGTTGAGCTCTATATCCAGAGGGCATGGATATACCAGATTGACACCATGATCGACGGGATAATCATATTCAACATCTGCTACTTGGTCCAGGAATGTGAACCGTACACTTCGGAAGCTCTGTTGAATGTCATAGATGGGAACCCTTTCTGCCTCGTATTCACGATTTTCCAGCGAAGCCAACCTCTTTCTTTTCTTCTCTTCCATAACCCTCATCTTGTCGGCCTTGGTGGGTTTTTATCCCAACCCAAACCTGTCCTTGTTCTCGGTGAGCATGAGGATGTCAGCGACACCTTGGCTATTATTCCCCAAACCGCTTCCAGGTCAGTATCCTCCTTCGAGCATAACCTTAGCCATCATAATGCACGATTTAGATGACTGAGGTTTCAAGAGTGGAGTACCATCCCCAACATAGGTGGCATTGGCAATTTCAAGCGATTGGAAAGCGGTCTCGAGAGCTTCTTCGGCAGCTTCAATGTAAGGGGTTGTTGATGGCTTACTTACTAACATATCCTCCTCTCCAGAAACAATTATCAACTTACTATCGACAATGAACTTCACTTTCTGGTGCAATGTAGAAGGCACAGCTCCAGACGAATGGATCCATGGTCGTCCTAGGAGACAACTGTAAGTTGGTGTGATGTACATTACTTGGAAGAGTATTTCAAAGGTGCAGAGGCCAACCTGAATGGGCAATTCAATTTCCCCCATGACTTCCCTTCGTGTACCATCAAAAGCTCTTGCAATCATTGTGCTAGGCTTCATATGAGTTCCATCGAAAGGCAACTTTGCCAGTGTTGACTTTGGCATTACATTCAAAGAAGAACCATTATCAATGAGAACCCTAGGCATGACATGATCTCGACACTTCACAGAAATGTGCAACGCCTTGTTGTGCCCTATTCCTTCAACTGGAATTTCATCATCAGTGAAAGTGACATAATTATCAGCAACGATGTTACCAACGATGTTATCGAGCTTGTCAACTGTGATGTCATGAGAGACATGATCTTGATTCAACACCTTCATCAGTACTCTCCTGTTTGGCTCAGAGTTCATCAATAGAGGCAAAAGAGATATCCGAGTCAGAGTTCGATTTAACTGATCCACAACCCTGTATTCACTCTGCTTGATGAACTTCAAGAATTCGCCGACTTCTTCATCAGATACCTCCTTTTTATTCTCACCCCCATTTGCTTCCTTGTCATCTAGAATTCCTTCCACCTTATCTTTCCCCTTGCGATCCTTTCCTTCCTTTTCTGTTTCCTCCCTTCACAATACCTCTAGAGTGTAAATGCGACCACTCCTGGTCATTCCACCAATTCCTGAAATGTTGGTAACCACAGTAGTCCCGTTGGAAGGATTGGGTTGAACCTGCATCTCATATTTCCATGGTACCGCTTTGGTGTCCTTGTAAGGGAAAGGACTTGGAACTCGGATGACGATTGGTGTTGGCCCACTTGGAACCGGCAAAGGTTTCTTCTCAGTATAGTATATCACCACTGGTTTCGGAGTGACTTTCTCAGGAACTGGTTGAGGATTAACCACAACAGTAAAAGGGGTTATCTTAATTGGCATTGGGGAAATTGTAGATTCAACAACCATATTAATGGCATACTCATTTGATTCACAACCAATTAAGATAATCTTCATATCCATTAACTGATGCACAACTTGCCGAAACTCTGTATAATCTTCAATTGAATGCCCCATATTCCCGTCGAAGTCACACCTTATCTCTCCATCGAGAGCCTTTTCTTCTATGATCAGGATTTGGATCAATCCGCATTTGCACATCTCTCTGAAAATAACTCTCATAGGAGTCATAACATCGGCCACTTTACTCTTGAGAGTATGTTCGAAGAAGCTTTCAATGGCATTGACTCCCGAACCCCCATGATTTGGCATAGGACCCTATGCCATGTTTGGAGCATCCTTCTGAAAGCTCAACCATTTGGCATTAATCAGGTCTTGCACCTTAACTTCAAAGCTTTACAATTCTCGGTGGAATGACCTATGGCCCCATCGTGATACTCACATTGAGTGTTTGGGTCATACCACTTTGGATAAGGAGGGTCTATTGGTCTTGTCGGGATAGGAGTTAGCACGGATTTGCTCACAAGTTGGCGGAATAGTTCAGTGTAGGTCATGGGTATCGAGTTAAAACGCACTGGCTTTCTTTCCGAGTTATACGGTGGTCTTGTTTGGCTAGTGTTTGGGTTTGGATTTAGGGGTTGAACAATTTGAGGTGTCATGGTAGGGTGTGTTTGAGGCTGAGAAGGCTATGATGGATGGTAAGGAGCCATCTGTCGAGGATTTGGAAATTGTGAGGTGGCAGCGATGTCTGGCTGGTTGGCTTGGTGATATGGAGGTGGTTGGTAATATGGGGCATATTGGGCTTGGAAGGCGGGTGTTTGGTTCGATCTCCATTGGTTCGGTTTCTTTTGTTCAAAGGTTACTGCATGTGCTTCTCCCTCATTCCTTTTCACAAAAGGGCCTTTCTTTGGGCCGTTCGCTACTGAAGACTCAGTGATCTTGCCATTCCTCAGTCCACTTTCAATTCTCTCACCGATGATGACCATATCAGAAAAGTTTGATGACACACTCCCAATCATTCTATCATAGAAGGGCGACTGGAGTGTATCAATGAACATTACCACAATTTCCTTCTCCGCTAATGGAGGCTCTACCTGAGCAGCCAATTCCCTCCATCGTTGTGCATACTCTTTGAAAGTCTCGGTGTCCCCTTTTGACATATTTTGGAGTTGCGTCCTATCGGGAGCCATGTCAATATTGTACTTGTATTGCTTCAGGAATGCATCTGCTAGATATTTGAAGGATCGGACGTGGGCCCGTTCGAGATGCGTGTACCAATTTGAAGCTGCCCCAGTTAAACTGTCTTGGAATAAGTGAATCACGATCTTATCATCTTGAGCGTATGATGCTATCTTTCTTACATACATGGTCAAATGGTTTTTGGGACAAGAGGTTCCCCGATATTTGTCGAAATCGGGTACCTTAAATTTTGGTGGAATTACAACATTTGGCACCAGGAAAAGCTCCGAGGCATCCCGAAGACCATAACTATTTGGCCCTTCAATGGCTCGCAGCCTCTCCTCTAACACTTCCAACTTTTCTTTAGATTGGGAATTCCCTCCCGACTGATTCACTAGAGTTTCACAATACATATTCTGAGGAAAGGGGTATGGCATGTAGGAGGATCCGAAGTTTGGCATCATTTGAGTCCCTTGGGGTCCATAATGTAGGGTGTATTGTGGAGTTTTTGGATTGGCAGAAAGTATCATTGTCGGGGTGTTACCATCTGTAGGGTTGACAGTTTGTGTTTGTGGCATCTCGACAGCATCGGTGGGGGATTGTGTTTGAGTAGTATGTTCAGAGTTTTGGATGCCATCTTGTGGGATGGAGGCCATTGGTGGAACAAATCCATGAGGTAAGCGGTATGGGGGATTGTTCGGGTCAAATGAAAGATGAGTTTGGTTGCTTGGATAAACGGTGAGAGGCATCATGACCCCTGGTTGGTTGAAGCCTTGAATAGGAATCTGAGCAAAATCGGGCGGGATGAGAGGTGTGGCTGGATGTCCTTCGTTCGAGGATGGAGGGTTCTCCTGTGTTCTTTTCCTTCTGCATTGCTTGTAAGATCTCCATCATCTTAGTCATCTGATCCTTGATTTGACTGACTTCATCCCTGATCTCTTGGACTTCTTCCGCCATGGCTCTTGTCTGTGACCGAGTGCGATAAAGGTGTCTTGAAGCAATTTTTCAAAAACCCACACTCTGTTTTATTTAATAAAAGAAATAATAAATGAATAAAAATAAAACCCAATGAGCAAAAACCAATTAAACACCAACTTTGATAGGAAGATCGTCGCATACATTTATAGCAAGAATACTCATCCTGTAATCAAATCTAGTGGTATAATTCCCTCTAGCTTGACTGCAGTTGATGTCAAGTCCAAGGGAGAATTCACTCCTCGATAGACCACATATGTACTAGCAATGTTATTGTTTGATGATACCCATATTTTTATGCAGAAAACACGTCGTTTTTAGGGTAAAAATATAGTTGATGAAGTATCTAAGGGAGAACTCACTCCTCGATAGATATCATCTGGAAAACGAGCATTCCACAAATATTGATGAAAACTTCCATTTCATTATACGAATATTGCGATACAAACATGAGTGTTTGGTTGGAAAAAACAATACATCAAGAGTTTTCATATTTCTAAATCCGTCTTAGGGGACTGTAAAATACCATGTCAAGAGCTTCATCTTCTTTTTCCTGAATCCCTTTGCAAGCTTCCCAAAATGCTTGAAGAACTCAGTTACCTCTGGTGGTATCTGGAGGAAAGGGTTTTTGTAAACCTGAATTGATACTTCTTCAAATCGCTCCACCAACTGGGAAGTATGATATTGAATTCTACCAATCGTGTCTTCATATTTTCTTCTCCATGATTCCCTTTCATAGATTACATCCCTCACAACCAATTTCCATCGCTTTACCCATTCTGCGTGACGTTGAACTTCTCCTCTTTCATTTTCTTGCATTTTGGTCCTGAGCTAATTTCCCCTCTCATTAGCTTCTGCTAATAATTGACGACATCTGGAAGCTTCCTTCCATCCTCGATCAGAGTAAAGTTCGGTTTGAGCCAAGGATTCTTGTAGAGATTCAACTCTCTCCTTTAGTATCTGTATTTTTTCAACATGAATCCCTACGTCCCACTCAAGCTCTTCTTTCTTCTTTAGAATTCTAACTAGCGTGTTTTCTTGACATTCCACCTTTGCTTGCAACTCTTGAATTTCTGCTTCTTTTTCCTTTCTTGCCCTTTTCATGCGACTTGGGGCTTCGTAGGAATCGGCACATTCATCTCTCAAATTCTCGATTTGTAAATTCAGTTTTTGCACCTTGCTTTGGAGTTTGACAATAGTTACTTCTGTAACTTGGTTCTTTTCATCCAAAATCCCCATCTGAGCTTTTAGAACTTCAAATTTTTTCAGCATTTGATCTTCTGTAAGAGGATTGTTTTCAGTACTGGGTAGGGGTTCCGGTTTTGAAGGACAACCCCTTCTTGCCTCTCTCCATGATTCATATCTTTTTGTTCGAGCTATGATCCGCCTTCCTAACTCATCACGCCCTTTTATGTGAACATTGCCCCATGCTGACCTTATTGCCATTGTCTGGCTCTTGACGCTTTCACATTCTTGATATAGGAAATATGCTCCGCCAAGCAGCTCTTTTGGGGGTTCATCTTGTGTCCACCTGAGTTGGCACATTACTAGAGCTGGTGAATACGACACACATCCTCTGGGTCCCGTCAATGGGACATTCGGGAAACTTCGACAACTGAATATAACTGAATCTCCATTGTACCATGGGCACATCCATCTAAATGAACGTGAGTCGACCTGATCAAACTCTTGTTTCCATTCATATAGCTTGCGTGACTTTAGTGGCATGCGAATGAATGCTTTGAATGGATCATCTATTCTATCAATTTTGTTACCAGCATACAAGTGAGTCATAATCCAAACATATAACATTGGTGCACAACATCGCAACATTCCTTGTTGATTCTGATGACAAACTTGTGGTGAGAGAAAATTTTCAGCTAAGATAGCAGGGACTAAATTCACCTCATATTCTTCAACTCTGTAGAAGACGTCCATAGCTGGTCGATCAATCACATCCGGAATAAAGGGAAAAAGCACCAGTCCGTAGATAAGGAGAGCCAACAACCTATTAAAAGTAACCCATCGTTGTTGTTGAGCTAACTCCCTAAGGTAACCTTCCAAGAATCGCCTCTTCAAGCCCGTAATGTTTCCTTTACCCACTTTATCCAATTGTTCTGGTTTAAGTTCCAACAAACTTGCTATCTTCCTATCTGCCACATATTGTCCATAATACAAATAGACACGCGATTCTTTTTGGATAGGCAATCTCAGCATGTAAGCATACTCCTCTATGGTCGGAGTTATATCTAGGTCAGGCAATTCAAAACATCTCAAAGTTGAGTTCCAATACTGAGCAAATGCACTCCGAGCGGAGGCATCCACCGTAATACTTAATAGATCTAGTATCCTCCCGTACTTGTTGTTAAAGTTTGAACGTGCCTTTTCTGACATTTGTTGACTAATTTCCCATAAGCTCTGAACATCATTGAGTGTCACGTCGATCTTGATGCTCTTCTTGGAACTGCTTGCATTGCTAGTACTCTTTCCGATGCTAGGTATTTCCATTCTTTGCTATAAGATTAATACTAAGGTCTTCCTATCAAGAAACACAAATAAATAAAAAAAAATAGAAATGAAACACAAAAAATGCCCTACATGCTTCATGTTGCATGAGCCCCAGCAGGGTTGGGACCCTATGTCGGGTATGCTGTCAATGCACTACCTTCACTATGACATGCCGCTTATTAGAAGTGCAATAATATTTGGACATGTCATTCAGGCTTGGAGTGACGATGTGTCCCCCCACCCCCTTTTTTCTTTTTTAGAAAACTTCATAGTAAATATGTATGCGCATGGCAATTTATGTTTATGATGCCATGAAAAAGGAGAGAGAGAGAAAGAGTATGCTCCCTTTGTCCTAAAATAAGTAAAACTTAGGGTTGGACAAACCTGAGGTAATGACTCTAAACAGGTTGGCTACTAAGTTTTCTCTATCAGTGAAAATTAGGTAGGGTCTAGACTTCTAAAAGTCATGGTTCCCAGATTGCCCATATCCTGAAAGATAAGGATCCGATTCATGAATCTAATCACAAGTAGGGATAAACCCTTTCAATATGACCATTCCATGATATCGGGTACAACCTGAGTGGTGAATCAACAAATATCAAGGAGGTACAAGACCTCTTCAATGACAATGTCGAGACACCGCCTAATCTTTGAGTTTTGAGCAAGCTCGGGTATAGAGCCAAAAGTGTGTGCAATATGTGATAGTGATGTGTGTGATGGGAGCACACAAACCTTCACAAAAACCTACTAAAATAAAACTACCCCAAACCTGCAAAAGGAACCAACAACACAAACATAATAGTTCTCTACCCTAAGGTTGCAAGAATATACAAAAGCAGTTACGAAAGCATAAGAAAAAGAAATAAAACAAAAAAGGGTAAAACAAATATTTTCAAAGCTGTAAAAAAAAAAATATTTGCACAGCACACTATGATATGCCTGACCCTTTAAAATCCCCAGTGGAGTCGCCAGCTGTCGCGACTGTCCCGTCCGGGAGCCGAGTAAAATAGGGTAAAAACAGAGGAGTCGCCACCAATATTTTATTTGGGAAAAACATTGGAAAAAACATTTATTTTAAGGAAACTAGTCTTAAAAAAAAGATAGAGATTTGGATTCGGGAGTCGGTTACGAGTAGGGAAGGTGTTAGCACCCTACACCGCCCGTTTAAAAAAACGGTACCTTAAGTTAATTGTGCAAAAATTTTAACAACTTTTTAAATATTTATTTTACCCCAAAAATTATTTACAAGAAAGAATTATTTTTTATTTTTAATATTTTAAATTTATATTAATTTTTACATTTTTAAATTTATTGTTTATAAAAACTAAATAAGGTTGAACATGGCACATGAGTCCACAGGACAACCTCAAATCTAAGGGACCGAACATGGCACCGTGTCCATAGAGCATCCCTAAAGTTTAATTATTTTGATTAATTATTTTAACATAAAAAGAGACACACAAAAAAAAAGGAAAATTTAGTTTTTGCTTGACAAGATGATTTATCTTGCTCCTACGTATTCCCGGGTGCGATGAGAAACTCAAAGCCACGTAGTTCTTTAAAAAATCTTGATTGGTTTTAATTTTTGAAAATGTTTGATTTTTTTGAATTTTTGATTTGTTTGTTTTTTTATATATTTTTAAAAAGGATCTTCTTAAATTTTTGATTTTTTGAAAAGGTTTTTTTTTTAAAAAAAAAAGGGAATTAAAATCTTTTTAAGAGAACTTTTTTTCCATTCTTGTACTTTTTTTTGTTCTATTCTAGCTTTGGCCCAAGTTCTAATAATAATAAAAAAACGACATGATAAAAAAAAACCAACTGGGCTGCAATCATAAGCCCAAACCATCAAAACTTAATAACCTAACAAGTAATAACATGAAGTCTGAAGAATAACAAAGAAAATAAAAAGGAGAGCATTCAGAGCCTCCATCGTTACCAACAGAGGGAGGGACCAAGGGGCCCGACAGACGTGTTGAGGAGGGCGGCACGATGGAGGCAAGGGTGGACGTCTGACCCGCGGCGGCTTGCGCGGTGGATGGTGTTGGCGGTGGTGGACGTCTGACCCGCGACGGCTTGCATGGCGGTGGCTTGCACGGATCTGAGATGGAGACGTGACGGATAGCAAGCGGCGAGGACGCGAACGGCAAGGACGAGCGGATCTCGTGGGTCTGGTGCAGGTTATGGCGATCTGAGGCTGAGCTCGCGGGTCTGGTGCGGGTCTGCGACTTGATATGGCGGAGCGGAGGTCATGCAGTGAAGCGGCGACGTCTGAGGCGGGCAGCGACGCGAGGCGGAGGTACTGTAGTGTGGCGGAGCTGGGACACGGCGAGGATGGCGGAGGTACTGTAGTGTGGCGGAGCTGGGTCACGGCGATGATGTCGGAGGTCTGACGTGAGGCTTTCCTCTGCAAGGGGACAGTTAGAAGAAAATAATGGAAGGAAGGAATGAAGATTATGTGAATTGGTGAAGAGAAACTCAGAGGATGACTGAGTAACAGAGGAAGGAATTGTAATTAGAGTTTTGAGCAAAAGCATTGAATCCTCCCTCTAAACCCATATTTTCACACACTCTGATTTTCTACGTTCTGCTGATAAATCAAGAAAACCCCCATCCCCCTAAAATATAACTTGTATAAATAGGATGAGGAAGAAAACAAAAATCTGTTATTTGCTCTGAAAGGTGGAGGACGAAAATTGGACAGATTGTGGTGCCATGGTGTGGTGCTCCTCCCACTACTCTGCTTGGCAGGTGCAAGGGCAGGAATGTTGTCCCCCTCTTTCTGAAAAAAAGTGAAATAAAACAAAATAAGAGAAATAAAAGAGAAAGTTGTTTTACCTCAAATGGAAGAGGACAAAGCAAGGATGAGAAAAAGCATCAGAGGCAAAAACCAACGTCTCTCTTCTAATTTTTCATTTTTTTAATTATTATTTATTTATTTTTATTATTTTGATTTGGGTTTGGATCATGGGCTTGTAACAACAAGAATAAAATTGGGCTACATCTAATTCTATATGGATCAAAAACAAAAAACATTTTTTAGTTTTTTTGCATTTTTATTTTTTTCTTTTGTTTTCAAAAATATTAATTAAGAGAAAAATAACCGGACAAAATTAGGCGTTCACACCTACGGTTGAAAGATGTAGCTAAAGTTAATGACTTTTACCTACATCTTTGATAATTGTAAGTGCAATCTATAGTGACAAATAAATGCAACCGTAGGTAAAGGTTATAGTGACATACAAATTGCTGTAGTTATTTGTACCCTCAAAGTTGACACACCGGCTCTACGATGGTCAATGTATCATTGACATTTACCTATGGATTTTTGATATTTAGTGACAGTTTTTGTCCGTCACTAAAAGTTAATTTTCTTGTAGTGTAAATAGGCTAGGCCAAGCTAGACCTTAAATAGGTTAGGCCATAGGTCAATGACGAGTGGTCTGACCTATTCCCACCCCTACATGCATGGTCCTTATTCATTTATCGAATGCAATCAATCATAGCATTAAAGCAGATAAAAATAAATAATGCAATTACTATAATTAAAAAGTGAATTTAAATGGCATACACTGTCAGTGTAAAGGTTTTTTTACACTGTCAACCAATAAAAAATGCCACATTGTTGAAAATCTTTAAATCTTATCCAAATCACCTTAAGGCTTTGTTTGATTGTGAGAAGAAAAGAAGAAGAGAGAAAGAGGTGAGAAAGAGTATGAGAAGAGAGAAAATGGTGAGAAATAGAGTAGATTTTATGTGTTGTTTGATATAAGAGAAATAGAGGAGAAAGATGTGTTTTCTCTTTCCCCTTTGTTTGATTGGATAGAAAATAAGAGAGAAAAGTAAATTTTTTTAAAAAGACAAAAATATCCTTAACTAAAAAATCAATATAAAAATATTTAAATTTAATTGATTTAAGTTATTTTAACTAATCAAATAATTTAAATTAATTTAACTGATTTTAGTTATTTTAAATAAAATTTATTAGTTTAATATAATTATTTTATTTATTTCAATTTAATTTAATTAAATAAATGATTAATTTATTTCAATTTATTTAAATTTATTAAATAATTGAATGAGAACCCAAAAAAAAGGGTACAAAAGTCATTTTACATGAAACACTCTCTCCCTCTTCCATTTTCTTCTCACTTGGGGAGAGAAAAAAATTTGAGGTGGGTCCCACCAATTTTCTTCTTTCTTCTCTATTTCTCTCCTCCACCAAATAAGTGAAAAGTGTATTTTCTCCTCCTTTTCTCTCTTCTTGTTTTCTCTCTTGCCATTTTCTACGCTAACAAACAAAGCCTAAAAGTCACTCATTCTATGATTTGTGATTGGTTGATAGTGTAAAAAACTTTACACTGACAGTACATACCAATTAAACTTTACACTGACAGTACATACCAATTAAACTCTTAAAAAATAGAATATCAAAAAAGGATATACTTAATGCATATAAGTCTTGTGGCTCACTTAAAAAAAAAGAGTGTAACTGAAATTTAATATATAACTTTTTATCGACTGTTTTATTTTAATTTCTTAACATATTTTTATCATTCTTGTTTACACAAATTGATTTCTCAAAAGTCCAAGCCCAACGTTGTTATCCCTAGTCCATTAGTTAATTAAAACGTCGAATACATCTTGATCCAAAAAAACAAAAACCATTAACCCATCAAAGCCTATGGCCCTAACTAGAGGATCCCCAAAACACTATTAATTCTCCCACCTCCTATATAAATCCCCCACCCCCATTTTTTAATTTTGTTTATTTCCCCCCCCTTAATACCCCTTCCCCAACTTATTCCCCTTCCTCCTTCCCCTCCCCATCGAACCCTCATCCCACACCGTATAAATATTTCTTTCTTCTTTTCTTCTCCTTCTACTTCCTATCAAGCATAGGTAGCGGCGAAACATGATGACGAGCTTGGTTTTGTATTTTTTTTTCTTCTGATTTTTAGTGTCACATGGAGAAAATTGATGTATTTAATTCTTTGAGGAGTGGTAAACCATTTTCCATGAGAATTTATTATTTTTGTATTTTTTAACCAGTGTCTTAATTAAGGACACAAATCAACATGACCCTTTAATTATAATGTTGAGAGTTGTAAACTCTGTAAAGAGTGGGTTCCAATGAATCCATATTTCCTTACAGAGCACTTCTGGCTAGCTATATGATAGGTATTCTTAGTAGTAGTGCCAAGCTGGATGACACAAAATATTAGAATATCCGAAAGTTGTCTCGTGTATTTTAAAATATTTTTGGAATATTTTATAGAGTTTTTTTTTTCCTTCTATTTATTTATTCTAATTTGTTTCATTATTTAATTAGGACTATGACTCAATTATTAGTATAAATAGGTGTTTTGGATTTGTTTTTGGGTATCACATCATCCACATATAAATATTATTCCAAGCTAGATTACATTCTTATCTCCCTTTTTCTTGTTCGATTGTTCCTTAATTGTGAACCCAATTTATTCAATATGATATCAGAGTCATGATACCCACATTATGAGTTTCACCTTTGTGTTGTATAGAGTTTGTGGAACTCCTCAAATCTAATTTTGTTGTTGTCCTCATCTTCATTTTGTTTCGACGCCTCCAATATATATTTCTATTCAGTTTCACCTTTGACATGCATCTTCGTTGTACACACGTCTTTCACGTGTTCTCGTGTCTCCAATAATTCCGTCTGATCCTCGTACCTCGATCAATTATGCCTAATCTTATGTCTTCGCTCAGTTTCGTTTTATATTCTGCATGCCTTTGATTAGTTTCGCCTAATCTCGTGCTTCCGATTAGTTTCACCTGGTCTCCATATCTCTAATCAATTTTGTCTAATCCAACCAGAAAGACTGGTTATGTGGTTTGTGTTGGAATATAATTCAGTTTTAGTGTTAGTGTGGTTAGTAATTAGTTAGTTTGTTACTGTTAGTTAGGCAGTTAGTGTAAAACTAAGAGTGAGTTGATTAGTGAGATTAGTGATATATATGAGTCTATAAATAGATTAAGTGTAAATATGATTGTGTACAATTGTGTAGAAAAGTGTACTATAGTGCAAAGTGTGTAAAGGTGTAGTAGTGAATAAAATTTTTAGATTCTTAATATTTCTCTTCTGTTCTCTCTGCTTCCTTCATTCTTTGTTCTAGTGTGCATTGTGAGCGTGTGATAAGCCATAGCTTATCTCCAACAAATTGGTATCAGTAGTAGAAGATCAAGGACCTGAGGTGTGTGACCATGGTTTCCGCAAATGGGAATGAAAGTTTTCCAGCCTTCTTACCAGTTCTTGATGCCAAGAACTATGACCAATGGGTTGTGAAGATGAAGGTGATTCTTGGCTACTATGAAGTGCTGGATATTGTTCAGAAAGGCATTCAAGATTCAGAGGATAGTGCCTCCTACAAGCAATCCAAGAAGAGAGATTACAAGGCTCTCATCATCCTTCATCAATGTGTGGATGATGTGAATCTTGAGAAGATTGCTTCAGCAAAAAATGCAAGAGAAGCATGAGAGATCTTGAATAAAGCCTATGATGAGCAGATGACAAAAGGTGAAAAGGAAGGAAATGAGGAGGCGGTAGAGTTAGCTGCTGCAGAGGAAAAGAAATAGAGAGAAATGATGGCTAAAATTGAAAAAGAAGAGGAAGAATCAAATGCTGTTGACCAAGATTCGTATTGTGTAGCTGAGGAAAGTGTAGGATCTGGTCTGACTTCAGATCAAAACGGAGTGGATCTTGATGATGATACTGAGAAGAAATTCAGGTGTGGACAGGTTGAGGAAGATGTTAAGGCTCGTGAGTGTGCTCGATTGAAGCAATTGCAAGAACCGATGCTTCCGTCACTGCCGGAACGATGAACAGCCACGACCATGTTGCCAGAGGAGGTGCTGGCGGAAGGAGATGAGCACCTGGTCTGGGTGGTGGTGCTGCGAGGTGACTGGAACGAGACCGAGACGGACACGACCAAAAAGAGAGGTGAAATCATGGAAGAAGGGAAGGGGTGGACGGTGTTATCCAAAAGGATTAGGGTTCGATGGAGTTCGCCCATGTCCCAATCACCAACCGAGGCTTCAACCGCGAGCTTGGAGGTCGCTGTTCATGGGTTGTTTCGGACAGAGATGCCATGGATGTGCAAGGATGGGCTAAGCAATGTCGAAGAAGCTGAGGTGTATCAGTGGGTAACCAGCAGTGCTGGCACGGATTGTCGCGAGCAGCAGAAGCTCGCTGCAAAGAACGAGAAGGAGGAGAACGACGTGGAGGAGAAGCCCAAGGAGGCTGACACGCAACGACGGAACGAGACTGCGACGAAGGGACCATGGGTGTTGAGATATGAGGGTCTGGTTAAGTCACTGAAGTCGCCGGAAGTGACGCCGCCACCGTTATCGCAAGAGCTGCCGTGGTGTAGGGTCAGTGATGAGTTGAAGCTGTTGTGTGATGCAAGGGAGAAGATGATGCAAGGGGCAAAATTGGAAATTTGAAATTTGAGTCCCCTTTGTGACCTAATGGGCCGGGCCCATATTAGGAGAAGTCAGAAATGGCAATTTTGGAATGGAGGTTATTTTTCTGATTTACTGGGCCAAGCCCAAATCTGTGAAGGAAGTGAATTGGGTCCTCAACTGGGAGAGAATAGGGATAAGTGCCAATTTGTGTCAATTCTGATTTTGTTTGTTGACTCAATGGGTCAAACCCAATTATTCAAAATATTGCAATGGGACCCTGGTGGAGTGAAGGACAAATGTGAGTTAGTCGTAAAAAAATGTGTGCATTATAAAAATACAATCTAGTGTAATAAATAAAAATTGTGTAAGTGGGAAAAACTGAATCATGTGGGAGTGTTGGAATATAATTCAGTTTTAGTGTTAGTTAGTGTGGTTAGTAATTAGTTAGTTTGTTATTGTTAGTTGGGTGGTTAGTGTAACAACTAAGAGTGAGTTGGTTAGTGAGATTAGTGATATATGTGAGTCTATAAATAGACTAAGTGTAAATGTGATTGTGTACAATTGTGTAGAAAAGTGTATTGTAGTGCAAAGTGTGTAAAGGTGTAGTAGTGAATAAAATTTTCAGATTCTTAATATTTCTCTTCTATTCTCTCTGCATCCTTCATTCTTTGTTCTAGTGTGCATTGTGAGTATATTTATAAGCCATAGCTTATCTCCAACATTTTGTAGTACATATGATTTCATTTCAAACGCAGTTCGACCTTTCCGTCGTACTTTATCCCAAACGCCATGTGGTTCTATCTCTGATGCAGTTTGGTTCTTGTACAATGCGCCAAATTGAACAAGAGGCATATAAACTTGATAAACTTAATAATCTCATATCTATGTGCCATAGGCTGCCATGATTATGTCCATTTTCAGCACCATTTTATCCAAGCTTATCATGCTTCTCTCGGCATCATGAAGTTTGTTCTTGGTAAAAAACTAAAAATAGTTAATAAGTTAGCTTATGTATGATACGCTAGCTTATAGCTACAGCTGTCAAGATGAACTAACCCGGCTCACCCGGGTTGACCCACCACAGGTTAGGGTAAAAAAGGGGCCAACCCTACCCGACTCATTTTTGGATGAGCCATGAAATAATCTGACCGACTCGGCCTATCCTGGGTTTGTGGGTTATACGAGTTTGTTCACTATTTTTAAAAAAAAAAAGAAAAGAAAAAGAAGTTTTTTTTTAAAAGTAACTTTATGATGTGCTCTTCAATGCACGTTGGGTACTCAAAATCAAAACTAAATGGGGTGGGAACAACTAGGGATGTAAATGGGGCAGGGTGGGTACGAGTAGTAGTCCCCCACTACCTGCCCCACTGGAAGGACTTCATACCCGTTCCCATCCATGCTGGTATCCATTTTGCGGGTTTTAAACAAATTTATCAATATTTGCGGGTATCCATGGATATTCAAACACCTCACAAAATTATTGAATATTAGACTAAATTTTTTATTCAAACACCCCTGTCTTGACATCATTCACACATAAACATTAATCCTCAAGCAATAATCCATAAGCATTAATCCATAACACAATAATTGAACAAAAGCAATAATACGTAACACAATTATCCATACGACTTGGGTATGATCTGATTTATGTGTTGTGGTTGTCAAATTTAAGAAACAAAAAAAGGATTGTTAAAAAAAAAATAGGGCATTTGGTTTATATATGTGACACCCCATTTTCCCAGGTATCACATTTACGTAACATGGTTCAAACATCAAACCTAATAAAATATGAAGTTGCTGGTTTCCTTCGGAAAACATGATTCGTTTTCTAATTCCCTATACTTATAAAAATTTGTGATAATTTTTTTTTCTTTTTTTCTTATTACTGTACACAAAACAAACACTTGTAAAATAATATACATCACTATATATATTTTACATATGCTTCAACATTTTACAACATACCTTTTTCTTACCAGGTCACCATCTACTTGTCACACGTATTTTACACTATCTGAAATATCATAACTATGCTAAGTCAAACTAACCTAAAATTCCCACTCTTTCCTAAAACTACGTCCTAAGCTGGTCACCACTACAGAAATCCATTGGGGAGTCCAGTGTAAACTCCCCCACCTCCGGAAGATGTATCTGGAGAGGATACAACTGCACCCTCTCCAACAGCTGCAGACCCTTCATCTCCTAAAGGAATATAATCTGGATATTCCATTGGATCCTCCTTCATCTCCTCCGGAACATCCTCTGGAATCAATACTATGGGTGCAGGAGGTGATCCCGGTGCAACTTGTTGTAACGGTTGAACAAAGTGAGGCGGTTGATGCTCCAGATTTCCGTGTTGTACCAGATATCGTAAAATCATCCAAATAGGTGGTAATGAAACTTTAATTGTCTCTCTGCTATGAATCAGTTGTTGTGGTCCATCTGCTACTATACCTCAGAGCGTCCTCATGGGGCCAGTGTAAGTGGCACTCCGAGCTCCTGGGTTAATCACCCAGGCCAGTGTAAGTGGCACATGGCACATTGTAAAAACGAATAAAACAATGCCCAAGAAATCACATAACACACTGGTCACACACAGTTTCACCAGGGTTATTATTCAAAAGTTTTGACTCATTGTCTCACTGAATAGAGGCACAATGGTCGCTGCGAATTATGGAGTTCATTGTCCATATCCTATTGTGTCACACAGATTACAATAGTTAACGCATAAACTTGGACACACAGTCCTATAAAGATATATTGGCTCACACATGTACAGAGGCCCAATATTTAAATGGAACATAGTCCATAATAGATACATTGATCCACTCCGGACTCAATGATCACATCTCCTGACACGTCTGCCATATACATTGGTCCCTTCTGGACTCAATGCCCACAATCACATGACACAACTGTCATTTATGCATGAGAAAAACTTTTATTCTCGATTTGTTTTCTTTGTCGTAATAATCTTTCCTTGTCGAAGCACAAAGCTTAACGACCATTCTTAATTTCTTATTAAGATTTTTCCCTTAAACAAAAACACAGGACACACAGTCCGAGTGCTCAATCATGAAGCCCTTAAACCGATGCACCAGTTTTAGACTTGCGGATATGGAACTCACACTTTCCACATCAATTTAGGACACACAGTACAAAAACAAAAACTTTGCAGGACACTCCGTCCCATGACACAGATCCTTGATCTACGTGTCCATACAACACTAGAACCCCGACGTCTCGGTTTCTAGGTTTATTTATCTGCTTGTAAAACGTTTCACTCAGTGAAAAACAATTACAAAACAAAAGCTCCGAAAACTTATTCAAGTTTAACGGAATAATTTCACTGAATAAAAATATTTTTACAGAAATTCTTTTTCTGTTAAAACGTTAATAAAATATGAAAATCATTGATAAATTCCTTTTATTTCTAATTGTTTCACTTCAAAAATTAATTCTCAATAAAGGTCAACTTATAAAAAAATTAATAATTTAATTTCGAATAATTAAATAATTAAATATTTAATAATAATTAATTTTAATAATATTAAATAAATAATATTAAATAACTTATACCATCTCTCTGTCAGAAGTAATTGTTCTGACTGCTATAAAATATTATTTTCGGAACTTAATCACTTTAAATAACATTTTATAATAAAATTGAATTTATTTTACAAAAATTAGAGCCTGTAAAAAATTTCACGGTTTCGCCCTTACTATTGCTTATTTACACAGTTTCCACAAAATATTATTAAAATAATAATTTTTTTTTTCATTTTTCTCAAAATTTCCCAAATGAATCCCTCTGATTAATTATCCAAGCTTATTAAGTTTTTTTTATCCTTAATTAAATTTTTAACACCGACCAATGTCATGTTACTCAGTCCAACAATCAACAGCAGATAAATTCCAATCACAGAATAGCATGACATATATCAATTCATGACATGCATCACAATTATAATATAAACAATTAATTATAATCATGTAAATTCACACATCACATCAATTCAGTTACTCAGATAAACATCACATCAATCCAGCAATTAATAGTAAACAATACAAGATAATAAAATATTTCTTACAGAAAATTAATAAATGACTCCAACAATAAGCATGTGATTATCTTAAACTCATCAGGCATACTCCCCTTACCTCTTGAAGATTAAACTAACAGTTCCGATTAATCTCCTTATCCCGATCCGATTTTTCCTCCGTCAGCTTAAATCAGTTAACTTGGATATTTCCTTCAAACGAATTGCAACCAAAATAAATTAAATCAAATAACAACACACTTGGCTCATGGAGGTTAGGGTTCGGCTTCAACAAATTTTCTAGGTTAGGAAAATTAAAATTTTGTTAACTTAGGGATTTACGATCAATAAGTAACTTAAACATGATTAAGCACTTAAACCATGATCATGAACCAAGAACATGAACTAAAACTCATCTAGTTCCAAGAACTAGGGTTTTGGTTTTCTCAAGATCATAGTATAGAAGTTTTTAAAATTTCCTTAACTCTTGGATTTAATCAACATACAAAACTTAGAGTTGGATTCAAGTGTTACAAGACAACTTTTGAATCACAAAACCATCAAGTGTTCATAGCTAGGGTTTCGGCCTTTATAAAACCAATAGGTTATAGTTTGATTTTTGATCTTCTATATACTTACATACAAGAACTATCAAAGTACTAGAAGATTGAATCATGAATCAAGACATGAAAATGAAACAAAACCCATGAACATCATTTTGCCATGGATTCGGCCCAGTTCAGAAATTTGGGAAATAAATTTCTCATGATCATATGCTTCTAGATAATGAAAATAGAGATGATTATAAGATCATAGCAATTGGTTTCATGTCAAAAGGATTTTTCTAGAATTAGTTATGAATTTTTGAATCTAGTTTCATGAACTTTGAGTGAAATGAAGAACATGATGATTCATGTCATAAATCTACAAAAGTTGTGAAGAGAAAGGCTTTAAATGACAAGATAAAGAGTTGTCACCTCTTGATGATCAAAGAAAAGAAGGATTTTGATGATGTTCTTCACAAAGCTCCTATGGTGTTCTTATGGTAAAAGCTTAACTTTGAATGAAAGAAGTCATAAAAATGGAATGAAAACTTGCTTAAGTGAAGATGACAAGGTTGGAGCCGTGGGTTTTAGGGTTAGTTTGGTCAAAATTCTCAATGGCACGGCTTGTAATATTCATGAAGAGCCAAGGGTAAAATTGTCATTTCCAGGAAAAAGATTCCTTTGTCATAAATGCACCATTATGGCCATTATGACGTGGATAAGCTCATCATAAATGCTTGTCACATCGGTCAAATCCATCACCTCAGCCCCGTTGCTGACTCCATGGTTCATATGACGCAAGTTTTTCCTAGAGATATCTCGACGTATTCGCCCGCAGCAAATATAATATTTTAATTTTTACACTAAAATTTTCAAAACTTCCAGTATCATAGTAAATATTATAAAAACATTTTCCATCTCGTTCACGAATTAAAATTAGGTCTTCTGAGCTGTAAACTTTTACTGTCAGTAAAAACGCAGACCGGGTTCCGTCTGAATTTTCAACCCAAAATTTTATCGTAACCCTAAGATATAAAACATGACGGGAAAATAACAGTATTTTACCCAAAATCATTTTCTAAGTTTCGGATAAAAATATATTTTTATATATTAATTACCGACACTTGAAAGCAGTGAAAAATTGGGGTGTTACAATATATGTAAAGATATTTTAGTAATTTCACCTTAGCGGGTACCCGCGGCTATGGATACTACAATATCCGCCCCCGCCCCATTCATAAGCGGATAGAGAAAATATCCATTTAGTTTATCAATGGATACCCATTAAGGTATCCATTTTCTACCCGTTGCGGATATTATCCACGGATATCCGCGGGTGCGGTTAAAATTTACATCCCTATTTACTATAATCTGTTTTTTTATTCTAATTTTTTTTAATAGTTGTACCATTTTCTACAATGTGAAATTATTGGATTTAGTTCTTATGATTCTTTTATTTCTCCAATTTTGTACTTATTGATAGATGATTGTCAAATATTTATATTTAAATAAATATTTTATGTTGTCTTGAATCTCTTTATTATGATATGTTCATTTGTTTCGATTTGAAATCAAAAAGTACTTTTTTAGAAACAAAAGTTTTCATCTTATTATTCGTGATAATTATAACTATAATTATTATAATAAGATTGATTATAATTAGAAATTTTTTTCAATAATGTCATTCAGTAAATCATTGTCATTTCAAATTGAAAATTAAATAACCTTGATTGGAGATTTTTTTTTGGTTACACCTTGATTGGAGATTGCAATGAAGGTTAGGAATTGTAAAGTAATTAAATGAATTACATAAAAAAACTAATTAAATGAATTAAAAGGATTTTTAAAAATGCATTATTATTATTATTATTTATTATTATTATTATTATTATTATTATTATTATTATTATTGTCATTATTATATCATTATTATATGCTTATATAAATGCTTAATGGGTTTATTATTTTTTTGGGGGTGAACTAATGGGTTTATTTTGACACCCTAACTCGGGTCATCACATGGTTACCCGTTTGCGGAAATAAAACTTAATTTGCTGGTTGCTTTCGGAAAATAATGTTTTCTCAACGTTCATCTTTTCAAAATATGGTGATAATTTTTTTTTTCTTTTAACCTCATAACATTAACAACGAAATCAAATCACACTTAAATACATAATGTATATAAGTCATACAACTATACTGCCTCATATGTTTTCACACCTAAATCATAATCAGTTTTATTCTCAAAACATAATATAACATAATAGGACCTAAGCTGGTCATAACTAACAGACACTACAGCCAACAGGAGCAGCACAACATGCCTCAAACTAGACAGCCTTCTTCTTCTTGTAGGGATCATACCCCTTGTAAGACTCTGATATGTTTGTAAGGGTGAGACGCCAATATATGGATTTATCACCATAACTAAAAGTGCAACACAAAGAAGGCACATACACATATACATGTTTATAACAACATAAGCATTCATATTATAGCATCTCATTTATCAATGGGTTTCACACCCCAAACGTCAACGTTGGAAAACTATGCATGAACACTTCAATACATCATCTAAACATTCACACCTAATCTCCGGAGACCCCCAACGTCATTTAAAATGAGCTGATCAAGCTCGATTGCCAAAAGAGGCACGTCGATTTTACCAACAGAGGCACGTCGATTTTACCATAGCCCACTGCCCGGTACAGTGAGAACGTCGATTTATGGTTTTTCATTGTACGTCGATTACCCAAAGGCACAATGAATACGTCGATTACATGAATATCATAAAGATACCATGATTAACAAATACGTCGAGACATGAACATCATCAAGATATCATGATTAACTTCGTAGGCACGTCTGCCATAATGCATGCAAGAAAAACATTTTTTTCTCAACACTTTTCTTTGTGTTATATCTTTATTTGTCAAAGCTCTCAAAAGCT
This sequence comes from Sophora flavescens, assembly GCA_030762895.1. NCBI lineage: Eukaryota > Viridiplantae > Streptophyta > Magnoliopsida > Fabales > Fabaceae > Sophora > Sophora flavescens. Next base: position 49,683,710 of record CM061063.1, read on the forward strand.
TATGACCCATCATCGTTTTAAACATCTTTACAACTTTTATTAACAACACAGAACCTCAAAGTCCAAGTGCTCAATCACAAAGCCCCTAGACCTTGCAATCAGTCTTAGGTTCGTGGTAATAGAAAACATCATAAATCTTTTACCGTCGTTTATTACGTCGTGAAGTAGACACACCGTCTACCTACTAGACACCAAGTCTATAACGTCATAAGAACACTAGTACCCCGACGTCTCGGTTACTAAGTTCCATATCGTCGTTTTACATCATTTTTGTCTTGTGAAAAACAAATCCAAAATAGGATAACGACATAAGAACACTAGTACCCCGACATCTCGGTTACTAAGTTCTATATCGTCCTTTATGTCGTTTTTCGTCTATGAAAACAAATCCAAAATAAGATCTCCGCAACTTATCTAAGTTACCAGAAATACGTCATTTAGTAAACTCATTTACATAAAATCCTTTCTACTTGAAATTCGTTTGTAAAACGTCAAATCATAGTAGATCCACTTTCCATTGGAAACTCATTTTTTCCCGAAAGAACGTCAAATCATCAAGAACTCTTTTACTGAAACTTCAATTCTAAAAAAAGAAATCAATTCAGATTAAATCTCTTATCAAAATAAGTACTGCTGTTTTTAAACTTGCACCGTAAAAAAATTTCGAAACTTGCCGTCGTTTAGCATTTTCCAAGAAAATGCTTTTAAAGTCAAACTTTGACTTTTTTTAATTAATTATTATTATTATTAATTTTTTTAATTTTTTTTATAAGGTATTTTCGAATATTAATTTCACAAAATAACTTTTTATAATATTACGGAATTTCTTGCGTAAAAATTAGCAGTACAAAAAAATTTCACGGTTGCGCTCCCACCGTGACTCATAAATTTATTTTACACTAATAAATCATTAAAATAATAATATTTCTCAAAACTCATTATTTTTCCAAAATAATATTTTCCACCACTATTATATTCCAACATTTCCCATAAAACGTTGAATATAATTTTCATAGCTTATTAAAGTTTTTATCTGATTAATTGGTTGTGCACTGACCACTGTCAGTCCTCTCAAACAACATTCAACAACATCATCAGAATTATATCACCAGGAAGATCATGCATCATAGCAATATAATATACTACTGCAGATAATTAAATAAATTAAAAGCAGATCAATCACCGATACACAGATAAACAACACAACGTAAACGACATAAACAAATAACCACAACCACATATAAATCATATAAACCACACTAAAAGCAATTAGTTATTGAGAAAATCCCTCAGGTAAGCTCCCCTTACCTCTTGAAGCTCCTTGGTGAAATTAAAAAATTCTGTTAGTTGTCGGAAACCATCGTACGCCGTAGAACAATTAACCTTCAACAACACATCCAAACAACCAATCAAAACAAACACCTAATCCTCTCTAATAGGTCATGGGCTCCTTAGGGTTTTGTGGCTCAAAATCTCCAAATTTTCTTAAGTCATGGATCAATGATCCTAATATACTTAAGGAAATGGATTAAGGCTAAACAACAAAGTTAAGAATGAAAACCATCCTAACCCTCTAAATGGTAGATTCGGCCAAGACATATCCATGAGGCTAGGGTTTTTAGTTTAATGAACCAACTAGGATTCAACAAGTATACAAGTATGTATGATGAAAGACATGATCATACATCAAAAGCAAGAACAAAAAATCCATCCATCCTTTCCTCTAGGATTCGGCCAAGATGGGTTTCAAGGGAAGAGAATTTTTGATCATCACATGCTCTTAGATACATACAGTATACATGACTATAAGAACATAGGAAGTGGTTTCAACATCATAAGATTTTTCTAGAATTTGTTATGAATTTTCAAAGTTCTAGATCTAGAAACTTAAAAGTGATGAACATAGATTAAATAGACTTTGAATCATGAAACTTATTGAAGAACATAGACTTGATTAGGGAAGGAGAATATGATTCACCTCTTGAAGATCAAAATCAAGTGAAAATTCAAGGACTTGCTTCACAAAATCAAGCTTTTGTGTTTCTTGAAAAGTTTAGAGCAGTTTCGGTAATTTGGACATATCTCTCAATATACTTATCCGTTTTTTATGTTCTTTATGACGTTGGAAAGAAGAGAGAAAAAGTAACAACTTTCATGGAGAAAGTTTTACGAGATTCAGAATAGAAAATGATCAGAATCGCTAAGCAAAAAAATCTGATGAATATGAACACTTATGGTTGTTCTTGAAATTCTTAAGAGAAAAGTACGAGTTTTGGAGAGAAAGATGTCATAAATGAAAGAATGAAATTGCCTAAATGTGAGATAATGAAGGAGCCGTGAGTTTTAGGGGAAATTTGGTCCAAATTTACAATGGCATGTCTTGAAAAATTCATGAAGAGCCAAGGGTAAAATCGTCATTTCCAGGCAAAATATTCCTTTGTCATAAATGCGCCATTATGGCCATTATGACGCGGATAATATCGTCATAAATTCTTGTCACATCAGTCAAATCCATCACCTCAACCCCGTTGATGACTCCCTGGTTCATCTGACGCATGTTTTTCCTAGAGATATCTCGACGTATTCGCCCGTAGCAAATATAATATTTTTAATTTTTACACTAAAATTTTCAAAACTTCCAGTATCGTAGTAAATACGATAAAAACATTTTTCATCTCGTTCACGAATTAAAAATAGGTTTTGAGAAGTAAACTTTTACTGTCAGTGAAAATGCAGACCGGGTTTCGTCTGAATTTTCAACCCAAAATTTCATCGTAACCTTATAATATAAAGCATGATATAGAAATGATAGTGGTTTACCCAAAATCATTTTCTGAGTCTCGGATAAAAATATATATGTTTATATATTTATTATCGATATTAGGAAGCAGCGAAAGTCGGGGTGTTACATTTATTTATTTTTACTATAGATTAAATATATTTTTAGAAATAAAATGTTCCATTATATGATTGAAGCCAAATAATAACTAAAAATATTATAATAACTTTAATTATAATTATAATCACGAGAAATTTGCAATCAATGCCATTATGTAAGTTATTATCATTGATTAATGTTTATATTTATATATAAAAGAGTATTCGCGGGGCATATTTTCCCTCCTAAACTATGGTTATCTTTGTGATTTTACTAACTAATTTAATATTTCATTATTTTTTATAATAATTTCAAGCTATTATCCACATCCTATTTTATTCATTTACTCATCATAAATAACAAATTTCCACTTTGCAATGATTTTCAAAATTCAAATTTCAAATCTATATTTCCATTTAATAAGAGTGATTGGATTCAAATTTCCACTTTGCTATTTCAAAACTATCTATCCATTTAAAAGTTTAGTGCCAATGTTTATGCATATTTGTTTAAAAGTTTAGTTCAAAGGTAAATATATTAAAAAAATCTTTAAATTTGAAAAAGTATATATATATATATATATATATATATATATATATATAGACTTAAAAAGATATTCATTCACTTAAATCGGTAAAGTACATCGAAAACAACACAAATTCAACATCGCTAAAAACCGAAAAGGATGAATCTGCAAACAAACTCACAACACCCAGGTTATTTTTATATATAAAAGTAAAGTATCTTTATATATAAAAGAGTATTCACTTGGCATATTTTCCCTCCGAAACTTTGGTTATCTTTGTAATGTTACTAACTAATTTAATATCTCATTATTTTTTATAATAATTTCAAGCTATTAATTATCTACATCCTATTTTATTCATTTACTCATTATAAATAGCACATTTCCACTTTTCAATGATTTTAAAATTTCAAATTTCAAATCTATCTATCCATTTAATAAGAGTGATTGGATTCAAATTTCCACTTTGCTATTTCAAGACTATGTATCCATTTAAAAATTTAGTGCAAATGTTTATGCATTTTTGTTTAAAAGCTTAGTGCAAAGGTTAATATATTAAAAAAATCTTTAAATTTGAAAAAGTATACTTTGGAATTTGAAGGCTAGTAGATTAGAAGGTTTTGCTATTTTGTGTCCAGATCTCGAATATCATATACTCTTGGAGTATGAATGAAAATAATTATTTCCAACTCATAAATTAATCCAATTGAATTTATATTTTTAAACATTATGGGTGCGTTTGATTTGCAAAAGGTATTAGGACAACACATGACAAATCCTTGAGTCACAGGATAATTCTTTGTCTTGTACATTGTTTGATTGATAATTGACAGCACAAACAAAATAGTAGTAAATTTACCGGAATACCCTTTATAATATATATTATTTAATATATAAGTATACACAATATATAATTTTGTATAATTAATTTATAAATATATATATATATATATATATATATATATATATATATATATATATATATATATATAAACTTGAGTTATGTGTGAGTTTTGTAATTTACAGAGAGAAAATCACGTTATAAGAGAGAAGATAGGAGAGAGAGGGTGGGAGAAAAAGGGAGAAGAGAGACGGAGATAGAAAGAGAGGGAGAGGAGAGAGAGTGAGTGAGAGAGAGAAAGAGAGAGGAGGAGAGAAAGGAGAAAGAGTAAGAGATAGGGAGAGTGGGAGAGAGAGAAGAGAGAGGGAGATAGAAAGAGAGAGAGGAGAGAGACCTAAGGATAATCTTGTCTTATGTTAGTCTGTCCATGGGACAAAAAGTTGTCCCATGGTTTGGTGGGGGACAAAATTTTTGGTTTTTGTCCTGTCCCTCACCCTTTTTTGTCCTGTCCCCTGACCACTTTTCAAATCAATCGGGGGACAAAAAATTTTGTGCTGTCCAGTTCCCTAAATTTTTGCAAATCAAATGCACCCTATGATATTAACGATTGTAACATTTTAGTCAAATGATATTGTCCAATTATAAATTAATCACAATTTGAGTATAAATCAAAATAATTTTTTCAATTTTGCAGTTGTGATTTCCAAATCACAATTCCAATTAAATTTAATTGTGCATAATTAACCAATTGTTCATTCAAGTTAATATCTTATTTCTTATTTGTTTAAAAGTTTTGAGCAAAAGTTAATATCTTGAAATTTAAAAATTCGAAAATATAAAAGTATCTCCATTATCTTCATAATAAATGCTCTGATTCTCAATTGTCTGATAACCCTAATTGTCTTCATAGTAAATGTCCTCCTACTCTGCCTTCTTTTGCTCTCATTTCTTTTTGCTCTCATTTTCTGGAGGTTTCATTCTCTTCCTCCGCTATCTCTGTCATTTGATTTGTTTTCGATTTTGATTTATCTTACTACTTACACCGATTTTGCAGGTGGATGACCCACTAAAGGTTTCTTCTTCAAGGTACAAATTTCATTTTTTTCATCTCTTCCATCTCTTGAATCTCTATTATTGTTTCGTTAACTTCTATGAACAATTGGTTAGTTGAAACTTCCACCATGCCACAACCAGACATGTCACTAATATCTGAAACTGTAAATAGATTGATTTATGATGAGATAAATTATGATAGGCAATCTTTGGCCAAAGAACATGCTGATTTGTTGTCCATGATGAGCAGAAGGATATATATATGACAAGATTATGTCTGTTGTTTTTGAAAACAGAGGTGGATTATTCTTCCTTTTATGGATATGGTGGCACGGGTAAAACATTTATCTGGAGAGCTATTCTTGTAGCTATTAGATCACAAAGAGAAATTGTTCTAATGGTTACATCAAGTGGAATCGAAGATTTGTTAATACCAGGTGGCAAAACGGCTCATTCCAGATTTGCTATTCCTATCACTGTAAATGAAGATTCAACTTGCAATATAAGACAAGGCAGTCTATTGACCGAGCTTATAATAAAGGGAAAACTTATCATATGGGATGAGGCTCGATGACTCACATGCATTGTTTTGAAGCAGTTGGTAGGACATTTAGGGATATTCTACGGTTCTCTAATAGTGAAAGCTTGAATCTCCCTTTCAGAGGGAATGTTGTCATGTTGGGTGGCGATTTCAGCTAACTACTTCCAGTCATACCAAAGGGTACAAGGCAAGAAGTTGCTCATGCCAGTATTAACATATCATATCTATGGGAATACTATCAGGTATTGACTCTCACCAAAAACACGATACTCCAATCAGGGTGTACAAATACAAATACAAATGTTGATGAACTAAAGGAGTTCTCAGAGTGGATATTGAAGATTGGGGATGGGACCATTGATGAAGACATTGATGGAGTTATTACAATTGAAGTTTCGGATGATATGTTAATAACAAATACCAGTGATCCCCTAGCTTCTATAGTACAAAGTACTTATCACGCATTATTGGAAAACATGAATGATGCATCATATTTTCAGCGTAGGGCAATCCTTACATCAAAGAACGAAAATGTGGACAAGTTAAATGAATACATGTTGTCTGTAACACCCCCTTTGGGCATTACCTCGTAAACACGTGCGGAAATAAATTAAAACTAAATTTACCGGTTGCTTTCGGAAAATAATGTCTTTTAGTTACTTATTCTTATTCAAAAATGGTGATATTTTTTTTTCTTTACTTTTATCTTTTCCATACAACAAACATCTTATATATATATATATATATATATATATATATATATATATATATATATATATATATATATATATATATATATATATATCATCAACGTTTAGGACGTTTACACAAAACAGGTCATTTCCCAAAGTCATAACATAAGAAAGATAAAGACATAATTAGCGGTAATCTGGAATCACAACTCAAAAGAATGACTCTCAATAGCCAAACATCCAGACTAACAAAGTACCACTACCTCACAAGATAGCAAAAGTCCTACAGCTGGTCAATATTAGTAATCACGGTTGGGATGACCACCGTGGTTTTCCCTTCCTATCGGGATATCCGGTGAGGATACCTCTACTTCCGAAACTATGGAAGTATTAGAACATATAAGTTCCTGATCTACAAGAAAACCGGTAAGTAACCAGAGCGGTGGTAAAGGTATCTCCACCATTAAAGTCTGATACGTACGTGATGTAGGTCCTGAATTATTACCCTCAATGGTACAAACTGGTCCGGTGTAAGTGGCACTCCTAGCTCCCGTATTGATCACCCAAGCCTCATCATCGTCGGCATTTACACAGGTCAAGGATCTGATCCTCGAGTACAATAGATTCGTCTCCTCGGAGTTCATCTATACTCAGACATATATTCCACATAGTAGAGGAAACAACAAACAAATATGCAAGGGTGAGATACCAATATATGAGTTTTGATAAGATAACCACAAGCGCGACACACAAAACATCATATACATGGTATTCACAATATATGGAAATTATCCAAACAACATAAAATTTTTGCCAAAGGGACTCATACCCGACAGTCATCGCGATTTTATAAAAATGCATGACACTTCAATATTCAGGCTCTAATTTGATACCTAATCTTCGGAGATCCCACAACTTTCTATTTCATTTTGAGCAGATCAGGCTCTTTACATGACCCATTGTAAAAACGAAATAAAACAATGTCAAAAGAACACATAACACATTGGTCAACACTCAGTCCACCATGGTTATTGTTCAAAAATATAACACATTGGCTCACTCAGGACACAATAGTTACTGCGATAAATGGAGTTTATTGTCCATAACCCATTGGCTCACTTAGAACTCAATAGTCATCGTATTAAACGGAAACATAGTCCATTAAAGATACATTGGCTCACTCAGAACTCAATTATTAAATGGTTACATAGTCCATTAAAGATATATTGGCCCACTCAGGACTCAATGATTATAACACATGGCACGTCTGCCAATAAATGCATGAGAAAAACTTTTGTTCTTGTTTCGTTTTCTTTTTCGTCATAATCTTCCCTTGTCGAAGCTCAAAGCTCACGACCATGCTTAATTTTATATTAAGACTTTTTCACTTTAAACAAACACAGGACACATCAGTCCAAGTGTTTTAAACTCAACACAGGACACACAGTCCGAGTGCTCAATCATAAAGCCCTAAACCGATGCACCAATTTTAGGCTCACAGATATGGAATTCACATTCCCCATATCAATTTCAGGAGACTCTATCCACAAAAACGTTTACAGGACACCAAGTCCACTGACACAAATCCCTGATCTACGTGTCAACAGAACACTAGAATTCCGACGTCTCAGTTACTAGGTTCATTTTTCTTCTTTAAAACATTTCGTTTAGTGAAACAACAAATACAAACCAAAACCTCCGAAAACTTATCCAAGTTTAACGGAATAATTTCGCTGAATAAAATTCCTTTACAGAAATTCTTTTCTGTTGAAAACGTTTATAAAACCTAAAATCGTAATTAAATTCCTTTTCTCCTAATTACTTCATCCTTAAAAATCATTCTCATAAAAACATCAACTTCTTGAAAGTCCTTTCTCAATAAATTTGGAACAAAATAAAAACTGTTTTTCCAAAACTTATGCCGTGACAATCCTTTCATAACTCAAAATGACTTTTCTGTTGTAAATAATTATTCCAATGTCAATATTTCACTATTTTAATAACTTAATCGCTTTAAATAAAATTTTATAATATAATTGAATTTATTTTGGAAAAACTAACGCCTTTGAAATTTTTTCACGAGTTCATACTTCTTGTCACTTATTGACAAATATTTCACCAAAAATATTATTAAAATAATATTTTTCTACTTTCATTCAACTTTGCACAATTTAATCACTTTTATTAAATATATTGGCTTATCAAGATTTTATCCTAAAATTAAGTTGAACACTTACCACTGTCAGGTTTCTCAATCCATCACTCCACTGCAGATAATTTCACCACAACACAGTATAACATACATCACAGTTATTGCATGCATCAAAATTATGACTCAACAATTCAGTTATAATCACACAATTCCACATATCACATCCAAAACATAAAACAAATTAAACAACAATTACTTTGAAGCCACAGAAAAACCACAACAGATAAAATTACAGACAACTCTAAGATAGCATATGGCTATCTTAAACTCCTGAGGTAAACTCCCCTTACCTCTTGAAGATTCAAGTGTTTGTTTAACGAATGATTTTCCGATTTGACCTCCGTTTCGTTTCCTTCGCACACTCAGGATAATCAACAACGATTTATCCTTCACAACAAATTGTCACAAAATTAATAACAATAAAAAAAAAACTTCATAAACCATATGCTAATGGTTCAGCCCACTCAAGTAATTCAAGCTAGGGATGTTAAAATTTTTCAATACTTTTGGATTAATGATCCTTAAGTATTAGAATGACAATATCAATGATCATAAACCAAGAACTTGAACAAAAACTCATCTAACTCAATGAGTTAGGGTTTCGGCCTTGAAAACAAATTTGTGTTAGGAATTTCATTTGATTTCCATCTCTTGGATTCAACAACATGTATAGTATATAGACGATTTCAAGTGTCACAAGTCAAAAATTGAATCAAATCCTTTTACTCTAAAATTTTAGGGTTTCGGCCCTCATGAAAAGAAAAGGTTAGGATTTGATTTTTGTTTTCTCAATAATTTGGGTTCAATACCTAATATGATTTAAGAGACAAAACCTTGCATCATTGAACAAAAGTTGAAGCAAAAACCCATTGACACCCAAAAGCTAGGATTCGGCCATGCTTAAAAAAATTACGGAAGAAATTTCTTTTGGGTTCATGATTCTAGATGATAAATATAGACATCAAGATGAGTTCATAGAAATTATTTTCAAGTCAAAAGGATTTTTCTACAATTTTCTTTGAATTTTTGAAGATTGCATCATGAAAATGAAAGTTCATGATTCATGGCTTGAAATCATGAAATGAGTGAAGAAGAAAACTTGATTGATCATGGAGAGAAAGATTCTACCTCTTGATAATGAACAAGTGATGAAGATGATCAAGTTCGTCACAAAAATCACTAAGTGTTCACAAGTGTTCTTGAGAAGTTTAGAGAGAAAGATGAAGATGATGAAGGTTTTTGAGCTGTTTTGGTAAATTGGGCATATCTCCCAATCTACTTATCCGTTTTTGATGATATTTAGCTTGTTGGAAATAATATAGAAATAGGAACAACTTTCATGCAAAAAGTTTTCCGAGTTTCATAACATAAAAATGTTAGAATTTCGGCATAGTTTCGGCGAGTATGAATATCAATTATGTGTTCTTAGGGTTCTTAAGAGAAAATGGTGTTTTTGGATGAAGAAGAAGACACACAATGATGTAAAATTGCCTAAGTGTGGTGTTAAGTGAAGGGGCCGTATAGGGGGGAGGGTATTTTGGTCCAAATTTGTGATGGCACCACTTGTAATTACCTTGGAAATTCAAGGGTAAAATGGTCATTTCACACCCAAAGTAATCATTGCAACTGAGTGGTCATGGTTGAAGGAGGTGTTGCTGAGTTTTGGACCACATAAAGGATGAAGAAGCAAATTTGAGCATGTCTTGCCTTAACCATGGTTAACTTTTAACCAAGGTAGGTTAGGTTAAGGTTAAGGGCATTTTGGTCTTTTCACATAAAAGACATGATTACTTACATTTAATGTTTCATAAATGCATGGTGAGTCATGGTGGTGACTCCTCCATGGCTCGTCTCCTCCTGCATCCGGTTCTATCTCTGTACATCCATTCTCGACTCCGTCGATTTCTCGATTAGGGTTTTACCCCCGAATAAGCATAATAACTTATTTATTTTGAAAATTTTCTAAATAACCCATATAGTTGGAAATGAAATATAAAGTCTAACCATTTCATTCACGAGTCAAAATTAGGTTTTCTGATCAGTAAAATTTTACTATCAGCGAAAACGCAGATCGGGTTCTGTCTGAATTTTCAACCCAAAATTTCACCGTAACCTTATAAAAATAAGTATTACATGGGAATGACCTTGATTTATCCAAAATCATTTTCTAAGTCTTGGATAAAAATATATGTATTTATATATTTATTACCGATATTAGAAAGCGGTGAAAAATCGGGGTGTTACATTACTACCCCACTAAAAAAAAATTCGTCCTCGAAATTTCGTGACTCGAAACTAAACAAGATTTTAAAATCTCATCTTAACCTTAAGATCTTACATTTCATTTCCCGTCACTTCATTCCTCTTATTCAATAACTCCATAACATAATTCATTCTTATGTCATTTCTATTTATCTTCACTATCCTCAACCGTTCACCTGATTCTATCACTCTTAAAGAACATAATCAAAACTTAATCACTCCTCTTCTCAACACTATTCCACTAGAAAACCTTATTCCAAATCATCTAACTCTCACCATTATCACCAAGATCAACAATACCTTTACAACAACTTGCATCAATTCCCTACTCAAAGTATCCAATCATAGTCTTAGTCCCTTTTGATTATAATTCCCCACTCCAATTTATATCACCTCACACATCTCATCCTCAAAATAACTTATTGCCCTTCTTGATTTAACTAAACCAAAATAAATCACTTCGGGTAGAATTATAACTCATAAGTTTTGAACTTTTCTAACACTTAGTTTTACACAAGAACTCCTCCTTTCCACTCACATTCAGCATAGGTAAAACTACTATAAACACTTAACTGTAATCCTTCAAATCATACAATTAAATCTTAGCTACGAGCATTTGATCATTACTCTAGATTTCCATTAGCGAACTCTGCCTCGATCATGATAAAATCACCCGAAATCATCTTACTTACGGATATTATTTCTAGAAATTCTCAAATTACTAGTCACATCTACACCTTAATATAAATCCGTTCACCTCTTGTCGTGCTTAGATACTACACTTACTCCCATCTAACCTTCTAAGAATCAATTCTTTTCTTATCCATCGAACTCAGGATGATAAGTTGAACATTAACTTCAACTTGGATCTTAATGCTCGATGCAAACTTTTCCCAACACTTGAGGTAAGTTTTTCGGGCTTCATTCAGAACAATGCTGGAAGATTCTTTATGAAGTTGGATCAGTCCTCTGATACTTACTTCTATTAGATTTTACACTACATAGTGGACCTAACCAGGTAAAAAGGTGTCGACTTCGTCAACCTATTCTCGATCATTCGAAAAGAGATCTTCAAGACAAGAAATTTCTTGATTTCACTTTCACAAGAAAGCATAAAGAATAATTTGACCAATATGTAAATAGATTCTTCAATAGGTTCATGAGTGTAAAAATGCATAGCTAATACATGTTTACAAACATGACTCAAATAAAGTTTCTTATTTCACAAGAACTTCCATCGTGTTAGGAAATCAAAAGATGAACAATTCCTAACCTCTAAAGGATTTCAATTTGTACCAGAAATTTACAAAACTACAATTTAAAAGGAAACAGTCGAGCCAAAATTCAGACTGGATCACAATTACCAAAAGTAAAAGTGACTAGACTAAGTTCCATCAGGAAACTTCCAATATCAAGAAGTCATTTGGGTTACAACTCAAGAAATAGTCATAACAAATCTTTCAATGAAATAATATGAAAATGTCCAAACCAATGGATACTACCAAACCAATCCACTCAAATGTCTAATACACTAGGGGTTATTTAGGAGTGTGAGCACAAGCGTTCCTTTGGGATCGCAGGCCCTAAGAATTCAACCTCATCGAGTCAAACTCGCACTTAGGTAACTTCGTGATAACTTTTCTCGCGTAGGATTCGTAACACTTGACACAGAGTTTCCTCATGCTTATCGTGACTCTTAGGGTAAACGAGAACATCATCGATGATGACGAACATATCAAGAAACAGACAAAAATTTCCATTTCATGTAGTCTAATCCGGCTAGCTTTGTAGATGATATTCTACACAAAACGATGGAGACCTGACTGAATCTAGAAAATAGATCAATCAAACTCAAAATCCTTCGCAAACACAAACCTGAAACATTATCATAAAATTTTCCGGAGAAAACTTCCATGACAAGTACCTCATTCAAATGTCTGACACAATCCCTTAAGGATAAACGATGTGTCAACATGAATACAAGTACCATTTACTAGACAAGAGTTCTTACAAGGCCTCAACCTGATTAGAACCCATCAAAACACACACACACACTTGTGTGTCAACACACATTGTTTGGACAAGGAAATAATTCAAACAAGGTCCAACCAGAGATCACACAACAAAAACATAACAGACATATTCCCCAAGGTTCCCGAAAGACTCGACCAGCTCTGATACCACTCTATAACACCCACTTTGGGAATTACCTCGTAAACACGTGCGGAAATAAATTAAAAAGAAATTTGCTTCGGAAAATAATGTATTCTAGTTACTGATTCTTATTCAAAAATGGTGATAATTGTTTTTTCTTTTTTTCCTTTTATCTTTTCCATACAACAAACATCTTAAATATATAGGAGTGTAAGCACAAATGATCCTTTGGGATCGCAGGACCTAGGAATTCGTAACACTTGACGCAGAGCTTCCCCATGCTTCTCGTGACTCTTAGAGTAAACGAGAACATCACCAATGATGACGAACATATCAAGAAACGGACGAAAATTTCAATTTCATGTAGTCTAATCAGCTAGCTTTGTAGACGATATTCTACATCTAACACCCCGACTTTTCGCTACTTTATAATATCAGAAATTATATAAATACGTTTATATTTTTATCCGAGACTTAGAAAATGATTTTGGGAAAACCAAAGTCATATTCATAATATTCTTATTTTTATAAGTGTATGATGATATTTTGGATTTAAAACTCAGACGAAAACCGGTCTGCGTTTTTTCTGATAGTATAATTTTATACCAGAAGAAAACCCTAATTTGACCCGAAACTTAAATTTGTAGTTTTTTTATTTTGTTCGTGAGGAATTCTACTTTTCAAATTTCTGATCAGAAATGAAATATTATGTTTAACCAGACGAATTTTGGTAAAAGTTCAGACGAAAAACAGTCGGTGTTTTCACTGACGGTAAGATTTCAATGATCAGAAAATATAATTTTGACTCGTGAACTAAATGGATTATGTTTAAAACATATTTCCAATGAGTTTGGTTATTTTGAGAATTTTCGATAAAAAAACAGACAGAAACCCTAATCGGGTAATCGACGGAGTCGAGAATGGACGTGCAGAGTCAAAATCCGACATTCAATGGATGGAGACAAGTGGTGACTCACAAGGGGTGAGTCATATATATGACTCACCTTAGTAATGATGACATTTTAGGGATTTTACAATTATGTCCATAATGTTGGTTTTAACTACAAAAATGGCATATTGCAAGATTACAATTTTGTCCCTAAAAATTTATGCTTGGACCCTTTTCTCCCTAGTTGGTACGACCCAAACCACTCCAAATGAGCCCATTCTCACTTCCATTTAAGGCCAATGTCATCTTCTTCATGAAGCTTTCACCATTTTTACAAAAACTCTCAAGTTCCATAAGCTAGTTTGTGAAGCAACTTAGTGATTCTTGCACTTTTCTTCAATTCCAAGAGGTAATCCATGATCCTCATCATCATTTAACTATATGTTCTTCATATATTTTCATGATTCAATGCCTTATTCAATTTTTTCAATTCTTAGATCTAGAAGTTTGAAAATCCATAGCAAATCATAGAAAAATCCTAAAAATGTGAAACCAATTTCTATGATCTTGTATTCGTGTCTATTTTGGATATCCAAGAGTTTGAATCAAAAAAAAAATTTCCTCCTCACTTTTCCATCGAAGACCAAACCTATGTATAAGTGGGTGGAGGAGATTTTGTTTGATTTCTTTGGTAAGTGAACTTGGATTTCATCTTTTCATACCATGTATATGTTGAATCCAAAGTGTTTTATCAAAATCAAATCCCTTTCTCATAATTTCATGTCATGGCCGAAACCCCACTCTTTGTGGAGTTAGGGGATTTTGTTTCACTTGTTGTGTTTTGGTTCATAATCATGTGTTTCAAGTACTAGGATCATTAATCCAAGGACTTAAGAATTTTAGAAATTTTTAGTCACAAAACCCTATTGAGGCCGTGACCTAACCTTAGTGTTTAGGTGATTGTGTTTGTTTGATTTTGATTGGTTGAGTTGTGATTTGTTGAAGGATAAATCTTAGTGGATTATCCCGAGTTGTGCGGAGGAAACCGGATTCGAATCGGAAAGCCGTTCGTGAAACCAAAGCTTGAATCTTCAAGAAGTAAGGGGAGCTTACCTGAGGGATTTTTCCCAATAACTGTATATGATTAGTGTGTGGTCTGTATTATTTATCCGTGGTTGTGATGCTTGTTTAATTTGGTTCAAGTTGTTTAAGTTATGTTATTTTTATCTACAATTATATTATAATGTGTTGTGATGCATGATCCACCTGGGAATATTTGTGATATTGTTGTTTGAGAAGCCTGACAATGGTCAATGCCCAATCAATTAATCAGATAAAAGCTTTAAGAAGCTTTATAAATTATATTCAATGTTTTAACGGTAAAATATTGGGATATAATATTAATGGAATATTTTATTTGGGAAAAATGAGAAAATGTTGGAAAATATTATTATTTTAATGATTTAACAGCGTAAGAGTGTTTTATGAGTCATAGTGAGGGCGATCAAGTGAAAATATTTTTGTACTGCTAGTTTAAACGTAAGAAACTTCTAAATATTAGAAAATGTTATTTTAAGAAAATAAGTTTCAAAAATAATTTTATCATGGTGTTGGAAAAATTATTTTACTAGAAAAATCATAATTGGACTTAAAACGTTTTTAAAACGTCAAACGTCGGACAATCCCGATAATATTTACAGTAGGATTACTAAAAATGGTAATATTAGTTAAAATAAAGAATTTGTATCAAAGAAATATTTTCAAGTTCAAAATATTGATTTTATGAAAGAAAATGAATTTCAAGTGATTTTGATGATTTTGTAAAACGAATTTCCAACGTAAACGTATTTTCCGTAAAATAGTTCTATACATCAGGTTATTTCCGACAACTTGGATAAGTTTCGGAAGTTTTGTTTTGATGTTGTGTTTCACTGAATGAAAATAGTGTTAACGTAAATCTAGTATCCGAGACGTCGTGATACTTGCGTTCTTAATTACAAGCACGAAGATCTTTGATCCGTGTTATGTTGTTACACATTGTACCGTTGTTACACATTGTGATGAACGTTGTTAATAAAGAATATTGTTTTTTTTATTTCATCACCACGAACCTAAGACTGATTGCAAGGTCTAAGGTTTTGTGATTGAGCATTCGGACTTCGTGTCTCGTGTTAGTGTTGAGAAATCTATCACGTTAAAAATTACGAATAGTTGTAATCCATCTTGAACTTTGACAAAAGAAGAATGAACACAAAAATAACGAGAACAAAATGTTTTATATGCATGCATTGGCAGACGTGCCCACGTCCTATGTCTGATACCTTAATGATAGGGTATTCGGGCTACGTTGTTATGTATGATGCCTTAATGATAGGGTATTCATGCCACGTCCTATGTCTGATACCTTAATAATAGGGTATTCGAGCTACGTTGTTATGTATGATGCCTTAATGATAGGGTATTCATGCCACGTCCTATGTCAGATACCTTAATGATAGGGTATTCGGGCTACGTTGTTATGTATGGTGCCGAATGGTATTCTATGCCACGTTGTGCCTAATATGTTGGAACCAAAGTGGTTTTGGATTTAATAATCTTTAAGTTTTGATGCTAACAAAAGGATTAAATTTACTTGGCAAAGTGTTCGCTGAGATCTAACATGTGTTTTCAGTTATGCAGGAATACTTTAAGATAAGTAAAAGAAACTTGGGATAAGATCAAATTGAAAATACGCGTCCACCCCTGTAGACGGGCTGCTCAAATACTTTGGTATAGTTACTTTGTTATTTAATTAAGTAAACTGATTTTCTTGAGTAGACAAGGCTCTAAATATTTTCTAGATAAATTCCTAAATAACTTGTTAGGTACTGCAAGTCCAAAGACTTGATAAAAAGCACGTCCATCTTTCCATGTAAGCAGACGAAAGTAATTAGTTGAAGTAAATGAACTGAAACACAAAGTAATCTAGTAGATGAGCTCTAACTGCCACGTCACTAGATGGAGATCTTTGTAACTCATTAAAGAATAGCAAGTCCGAAGACTTGATAGACAAGAGGATATGCCACATCACCAGACGAGCCAAGTAAAATATAGAACATACTTGGACTCTCATATAAATGAGTAGACAGAGTTTCTTTTTTAGACGAGCTCCATCTTTGAATGAATTAAATACAATCCGAATCTCTTATATTTATTTCAAATGATTGATATTTATTTCATTAGAATATTTGTTCTTCATATTTGTTTTATCTGCATTAATGTTTCACCTTGTTGTAAAAGAAACATAGTACAATCAAGAAATGCAAAAAGCAGAATCGTACAAATAAGATACTGCAAAACGATCTGTACGATGACAACTCTATGACTGAAAAAGCTGGATTATACACAAAAGAGGAACAACAAGTGCTCAAGCTGCAATACTCTGAGGAGTGAACCTCCAAATTCATGCTACCTCGATATCCAAGAGTACTATTCAGCATTGCTACAATCAAGCTATCAGTCACAACGGATCTCATGCATTAAATGCTATCTCTAAACGAGATTATTCAAAGTAATCGTTGAAGAAATACAAGTGAAGAAGAAGACCACTATAAATTGAAGACCTCAGATACTAAAGAATCTCTCTCTGGTCTGCACAACCTTGCTAGCTAAACTTTTGGCAATTGATAATCACTCATTCCATTATTCTATCAAGAGAAAGAGTTTGTATTCTTTAGCTTGAATATTGTTGTAATATTCAACTGATCTTAATCTGTCACATTCTCACACATAGTGAGTTAAGAAGATCAAACATTAAATCTCTTTGTTAGAGTTAGAGCCTGAAGAGGCTTGGTAAGAAAGGAATACTTGTAGCCTGGAGAGGTGTTGAATACTTGGTTGTAATCTATTTGGAGAAATAGTGGATAAATCCTTCAAGTCGAAGGGACTGGACGTAGCCCTTGGTTGGAAGAGAGTGAACCAGGATAAAATCTCTTGAGTGAATCTTCTATCCCTAAACTCTTCAGTTTTATTTGCTTATACTAACTGTGGGGTTTTGATATTGCTTTTGTTAAAGTCTTTTAAAAAGGATCTTTGTCTTTGTGTGTGTTTCTTTTTCAAATATCTTTGAGTGCAAAAACTGTTTTAAAGGTTGTTTTCGAAAATTATTAACAAACACAATTCAACCCTCCTTCTTGTGTTTTCCGGTGTCAACTTCAGTTGGTTTCAGAGCTCTGCCTCGAAAGAGTTGAACATCTAACAAGTGCTGAGGGAGTACGATCCAACAACCATGGGTGCAGAAGGTTAAGCTATCAACAGACCTCCTCTCTCTGATGGTTCTGATTATGACTACTGGAAGAAGAGGATGATGGCCTTTTTGGATGCACAAAGTCTAGATACCTGGGAGCTCATAGAAACTGGTTACACTGAACCCAGAAATGAAAATGGAGTTGCTGTTGCTAGAGCAGACTGGACAGCAGATCAAAAGGCAAAGCATCAACTCAATCTTAAAGCTAAGCATTATTTGATGTGTGCCATCACCAGATCTGAACATGACAAAGTTCACAGCTGCAATACTGCTAAAGAAATCTGGGATACTCTTGCCCTAACTCATGAGGGTTCCTCACAAGTTAAGGAATCCAATATCAGCATCTTTGGTTCATCGAGATGAAATTTGTTCAAGATGGGTGAACATGAAATAATAGACCAAATGTTTGGAAGATTCCAAACCATCACCAACAGTCTCAGCTCTCTTGGAAAAATCTATGAAAATAGAGATCATGTCAGAAAAATCCCGAGAAGTCTATCCAAGCAATGGAGACCCAAAGTAACTGCTATTCAGGAAGCAAAAAACCTGAATACACTCTCTCTGGAAGAGCCTCTTGGATATCTCAAGGTTCATGAACTTGAACTCAATGAAGAAGAAAATTCCAGAAAAGGAAAATCTATTGCCATAAAGGAAAAGAAAGCAAGTTCATCAAAAGTTCTCAAACCTGCTGAGTCATCTGATGAATATGAATCTTCTGATGATAATGAAGGATCAGATGAGGATGAATTATCCTTTATCTCCAGGAAGATTCAACATATGTGGAGAAAGAAAGGCGGTTTCAAAAGGAAGCAACTCAATAAAAAGTTTTCCAAGGAGAAGTCAGACTCCAAGGAAAAAGGTCCACCTTTGTGCTTTGAATGCAAGAAACCTGGTCATTTAAAAGCTGACTGCCCTGAGCTAAAGGACAAAAAAAAATTCTTCAAAAAGAAGAATGGCTTAATGGTCACATAGGAGGATCTTGATCTGTCTTCTTCAAATGAAGAAAATGAAGCTGAGGAAGATACAAATATCTGTCTCATGGCAGACACTGCATCAGAAAGTGAATATATTGATGCTGAGGTCATGGACTCTGACCCATCCACTCTTCAAAATGCTTTTGATCAATTGTTGCACGAGTCATCTATACTATCACGAGAATATAAGAGTCTCAAAAAGAAGTTTTCTAAACTATCTAAAGAATATGATAGGCTGTGCATTGAGAAACAAAACCTCAAAAATGAAAACGACATACTAAAATCAATGAATGTCAGTCTAGATGACAAAATGGTGTGTGAACCTGATGTTTCTTGTGAAGTTGCAAAACTGAAACAAGATGTAACATATCTAACTGATTCTCTGTCAAAGCTTGTAGGAGGCTCAGATAAGCTTAGCCTCATTTTAAGGTACTCTAGGTCACCTTATGATAAATCTAGTCTTGGTTATGACAAAGAGAAGCAAGACGCGTCTCACAAAAAGTCAAAATCACTTAAACAACATAAAGCATCAAAAGTTCCTAATAAACATACCAAAGCTAAGTCTAGCTCGACCAACACCTTTTGTATAGTATGTGGAAAAAGTGGGCATATTACATCTAGATGCCTACACAATAAATATGCTAAGCATACTCTTCCAATAACAACTAACAAGAAAGGACCCAAGTCAGTTTGGGTACCTAAAGATAAGATAATGCATGTTGCAGATTTGCTTAACAACAGGAAGAAAACAAATGTCTTGGTACTTGGACAGTGGCTGCTCACGACGCATGACGGGAGAAAGGTCAATGTTCCAAAACCTTAAGCCCAAAGGTGATGGCTGGGTCACATTTGGAGGAAATCAGAAAAGGAAAATCATTGGTATAGGTAAAATTGGTAAACATCCTTTTCCCTCCATTGATAATGTTCTTTTAGTAAATGGCTTGACGCACAATCTTCTGAGCATAAGTCAATTATATGATAGTGGATATGCAATGTCTTTTGATAAGAACATGTGAACTGTCAAGAAAAATGATGGATCACTTTTATTCACTGCAAAAAGGTAAAACAATCTCTACAATATTGACTTGGAGGACCTCTCAAATCAAAGTGTTTCATGTCTAGTGTCCATTGAAGATGAGCGTTGGATTTGGCACAAAAGGCTAGGACATGCAAGCTTGAAATTAATTTCAAAGCTAAACAAGCAGAACCTCGTGAGAGGACTACCGAACCTTAAGTTCAAATCCGATGCTCTCTGTGATGCATGTCAAAAGGGAAAACAAGTCAAAGGTTATTTTGAATCTAAGAATGTTATTAGTACAAATAGACCACTAGAGTTGCTATATCTTGATCTTTTTGGTCCAATAAGGACTGCCTCTCATCGATGGCAAGAAATATAGTCTTGTCATAGTAGACGATTACACTAGATGGACATGGGTTATGTTCCTAACCCATAAGGATGAGTCTTTTAAGGTCTTTTATGTATTCTACAAACGTGTACAGAATGAAAAAGGCATGTGTATCACTTCAATCAGAAGTGATCATGGGGAGAGTTTGAAAATGAGCTATTTCATAAGTTCTGTGAAGAGAGTGGTATCCTTCACAACTTCTTAATCCCTAGAACACCACAACAAAATGGTGTGGTAGAGAGAAAGAACAGATCTATTCAAGAGATGGCTAGGACTATGCTCAATGACAATTCTGTCCCTAGACACTTCTGGACTGAAGCTGTTAATACTGCCTGTTACATTCAGAACAGAATATTCGTTAGACCTATCCTGAATAAGACTCCTTATGAACCGTGGAAAGGAAGAAAACGCAACATATCGTATTTTCACCCATTTGGTTGTAAATGCTATATACTGAATACTAAAGATCAACTTGGTAAGTTTGATGCTACAACAGATAGTGGAATTCTATTCGGATATTTTGAAACATCTAAAGGCTTTAGAGTTTATAATTCTAGGACTTTAATAGTAGAGGAAAGTATTCATGTTAAGTTTGATGACAAACAGCCTGATAGGAAATTATCAGAGCTAGATGAAGCTTTTGCAGATCTTGACCTAAGCACGCCAGGAGACTCACCTGAGATAAAAGTTGATGATCAAGAATATGACCCCACACAACAACCAGAAACTTCCAATTCTCAACATGATACAGTTCAAAAATCTTGGTACTTAAAGAATTATCATCCACAAGATTAGATCATTGGAAACCTCAATGACAAGCTAAGAACCAGACCAACCTTCAGAGAACAAGACAATTCTGCACTAGTCTCTAAGTTGGAACCAAAGACAGTAGACGAGGCTCTGCTGGACGATGGTTGGATTCTAGCTATGCAAGAAGAACTCAATCAATTTGAAATAAGTGATGTTTGGACTCTGGTTCCACTGCCCAAAGACAAATCAGTGATTGGAACAAAGTGGGTTTACAGAAACAAACTTGATGAAAATGGTAAGGTAATCAGAAACAAAGCAAGACTTGTTGCTCAAGGTTTCTCTCAAGAAGAATGTATAGATTATACTGAAACCTTTGCACCTGTTGCTAGATTAGAATTCTACTTTCATTCGCTGTACATCGTAGTATTATGCTTTTTCAGATGGATGTTAAGAGTGCTTTTCTAAATGGTTTTATTAATGAAGTGTCTATGTTATGCAACCTCCGAGTTTTGAGTGTGAAAACCATCCTGACCATGTATATAAGCTTAAGAAAGTTTTGTACGGTCTTAAGCAAGCTCCTAGAGCTTGGTATGATAGACTAAGTTCCTTTCTTATGGAAAATGGATTCAATAGAGGAAAGGTTGACACAACCTTATTTAGAAAATCCATTAAGTCTAATTTCATAGTTGTACAGATATATGTTGATGATATTATTTTTGTTAGTACTAACGAGTCTCTATGCAAAGAATTCTCTAAGTTAATGCAGAAAGAGTTTGAAATGAGCATGATGGGAGAACTCAAATTCTTCCTTGGACTTCAAGTAAAACAAACCATGGACGAGGTGCTCATCCACCAAACTAAGTATACAAAAGAACTTCTGAAGAAGTTTAAGATGGATGACTGTAAACCAATGAATACTCCTATGCACCCCACTTCCATACTGAACAAGGATGATAAAGGGAAAAAGGTAGATCAAAAGGTATACAGATGTATGATAGGATCTCTCTTATATCTTACTGCGTCTAGGCCTGGTATTATGTTCAGTGTATGTTTATGTGCTCGATTTCAATCTGATTCTAGAGAATCTCACTTATCAGCAGTTAAGAGAATTTTTAGATATTTAAAAGGTACTACTAATCTTGGTTTGTTCTTTGAGAAAAATGAAGATTACAAATTAGTTGGTTTCTACGATGCTGACTATGCTGGAGATAGAATTGAAAGACAAAGCACTAGTGGAGGATGTCACTTCATTGGAGCTAATCTTGTCTCATGGTCAAGCAAAAGACAAAGTACCATTGCTTTATCAACTGCTGAAGTTGAGTATATATCAGCTGTAAGTTGCTGCTCACAACTTCTCTGGATCAAACATCAATTGGAGGACTACAATGTATTTGTAAGTAGTATTCCGATTATGTGTGATAATACTGTTGCAATAAATCTATCTAAGAATCCAATTTTTCATTCTAGATCTAAGCACATAGAGATTAAACATAATTTTATTAGGGATTATGTGTAAAAAGGTGTGACTGATATTCAATTTGTAGATACTGACCATCAATGGGCAGATATCTTTACTAAACCTTTTGCAGAGGACATATTTATCTTTATTAGGAAGCATCTTAATATGATATGTGTGGATTAATTCAGGTGTCCAGCCTCGAGAATTTTTTTTTTGCTAATCCTTCGTCTATTACCTATGCTCATCTAATACCTATTTGTAGTTGTGCGTCTATTGCATAATGTATTGCACATCCATATGACGCGTCCACTAATACTGATTATCGCGTCCATTGTATAGTTTCGGACGAGTTCACATATGCCTATGATTAAAAATATTCTTTTTGTGTGTTAATAAATGCATTTATTTTGTCACAAGACAAAATATCCTTTATTCTCTTTATTTAGTCAGTAATTCCATCAATCCTATCAAGACCTTTTTATGGTCCCAAGTTACCAACACCGTTTTATCATAATGACATGTCATGTCAAAAGTTTTTTTTAAAACCTTTGATATTCAAAATTCCTTTAAAAGTAATCTTTTCCCTCTGAGAAAAACTTTACGCTTCCATAATCTCTTGAGCTATCTCTCTTTACCTCTCTCTACTTTCAAACCCTAAGCTCTTTGATCATATTCAATGGCTTCTTCAACATTCAATGTGGACAAACTCAACATAGCTATAGAGCATCATTTCAACCTTGGTGTGCTGAAAGACTACAATCTTGATATAAGAAAATATGTCAATGCAGCTGGGTGGGGTGGAATCTTCGCGGAGAAAGTCTCTGTCTTTCCCAACCTAATCAGGGATTTCTGTAGAAACATCCAACTGACTGAAACTGATTTCTACTCAACTGTGTTAAGAAAGAAGATTACAGTCTCAGAGAAGACTATTGCTGAAGCAATCTTCTGTACTCAGGAAGGTCTAGTTTTCACTGAGTCATGGGATGAAGACTTGGGTGGCTCTGAAACTATAGAAGTCTGTCTCATGAAAGAGGACACAATCAGGACTCACTCTTGGAAGGGTGTTGAAATGAAGGACATCGTTCGTATCCTTCACCAGCTTCTCAACAAGGTGGTGCTTCACAAGGTTGGATCAAAGGACAACCTCTCATCTTCACACAAATTCCGTCTCTTCCATCTTCTCACAGAAACAAGAATTAATCATCCAAGAATCCTGCATAGAAGATTCAGAGACGCTGTGATGAACAAGAAAAGACTCTCTGCACTTCCTTTCTGCCATCTTCTCTCAAAGATTTTCAAGGCTCAAGGAGTACATCAGTTTCTTACTGCTAAGACTCCCGAGGAGCAAGCTAGGCTATTAACTGATAAACCAATGTCTGTTGTAGACTTTGGAAAGATGAACATAGCCAACATGAACCTCAGTACCTATGCTGCTATTGCAATGGCCAAGACTGAGGAATTAATGGTGGCTAAAGAAGAGATGGTTGAATAGAATAATGCTGAAGTCCTAGGGGTTAAAAGGGTAACTAGGCAGAAGACCACTGCTACAAGGAAGCCTGCCCCCAAGAGGCCAGCTAGTGGGATTGTTATCTGGGAGCCTTCTAATGCCCCTGTTGCAAAGAAACCAAGAAAAGTTATCCTCTCTCATAATGAAGATGAAGAAGCTGATGAGGATAGCATTCCTATCAGTTCTAGTCTAAAGAAGCAGAAGACCTCTGCTACTGCTGCTGAGGCCATTGTGCCTGATCCATCCATTGTACCAACTAAACCAAGGAGATAACCAACAAGCAAAGCTAGGTCGACTACGACTCCTAAGGTATCCATCTCTGCTAATGATCCTGTTCAATTAGCTGTAGATGCCCTAGTGTCTAATTTAGAAACTAGGATAGATGATATGCCTGTCTCGACTCCAGATGACATGTATATTCCCACACCACTTTCACCCCAACTAACACAAACAACCACTTCACAAGCCGATGATCCCTGGTTAAATCAACCAGATGAAGGCATTTCCCATTGTGCACCTTTCCCCAAACCCCTGAGAACCTTATTTCCTTCCTTCACCCCAACTTCTGTCCTTTACAATGGCAAATCTGAGGATTGGGCCAAGGTAAAAAAGGGAATGGAAAATTATGTTTCATTCTCACAAACCTGAACCATAACACATTCCAGACAGATGGTATCCTCTATCTGAATATGAGGAAGAGGTTAGCCAATCTGTTGAACCCCTCTACCTACCTCACCCTGAGTGTAAATTAATCCAAAATGTGCCATCTCAAATACACAATGATTTAGGGCCTTTAGTCACTCACCTACCCTTAACCAAATTCCCCCCCCCCTCCCCTCCCCCCCCCAATAAAAATTTACCTAAACCTTGTCAAAACTCCTCCATTCATACCACTCACTGATGGAGTTGAGAGACATATTATCCCCGTCTGGGAGACTGACCCCAATAGGAAAAATCTTCCAACTATACCCGAGAGAAGAGCAAGATCATCTAAGCATGTCCCCATGATCATGCCAAGGGACACAAAATGGGTGTCCTTTGAGCATCCTAGAATCTATGGGAGGGCTGCTGACTTGTTTCTGGATCAGCTCTGCTATGATATGCTGAAGTGGGAGTTCAGTCAAATCAGAGCTGATAGAGCTGCAAATTTTGTCCCTCCATCCTGGCTGAGGTATAATGAAGCAACCAGGATTGGAATCAAGCCCTACAGGATCTTCCGAGATTGCCAATGTTGGATCTTAATAAGGACAAGGACTTGAAGAACAGAAGCTGAGTCAGCATTGCTTGATCTTGATCAAGAGACCTTTGACTACTCAATGTTGGATTTCCTTCTAAATACTGAATCCATTGAGTTGATCAATGAGCACAGAGCTGCTGACTTCTAGAAGTCTCACATAATTCACTGCACCAGAGAGGAATCTTCCTCTGGTTTGTCTGAAGAAGAAAAGGAGGATATTCCCAAGGTCAGAGGAAAGTTTGGTCTCTCACACTTTAGATATATGATCTATAAAAACCTCTGGGGACTTCCAATTAATAGTAGGAATGTGGAATTTATCTACCCTATTAAATAGGCAAAGGAGATCACAGTAAAACCAAAACCTACACCAAAGCTTATCACAGATGAACTTGTTACTGAAGAAAATGATCAAATTGTCATTGCTGATAATTTAGAAGATACTGCTGAATCATGTCACCAACAGAGCTCATCAGAAAGGCAATCTTCTCAACCTTTAGCACTGGTTGTAATGCACCCTGAAGATCAGTCGAGAAATCTAAGCACTTTTCAAGAGTCTGCAGAAAGCTCAAGGCAACAGACTCTGCCATCTAATATTGAAGAAGTTCTTGGAAAACTTGTTGATGAAAGGGTTGGAAAGTTAGTTGCTGAAAAGGTTGACAAGATAGCTGAAAAGATCAAGGAGGATGTCCATCAACAAGTCCAAATCTCAATGGATTCAACCTTAGAGGTTGTGAATAAAATGCTTGAATTCCTCATGGACATAAAAAAGAGTCAAACTCAGAACCCTCCTCCTCCACCACCTCCTTCTGCTTAGCCTTTATTTTTTCTTCTTTTCTTAATCTTTACTATCTTTTGTACTGACAATGATGATTCTCTCATTTTAACATTTTGACTGATGACAAAAAAGGGGAGAAAGGAAAGAAAAGAGAATTATATATATAAAGTCTGTTTTTGAAAAGCTCTTATGTGTTTGCATTTGCATATTCTCTTCTACTTGATAAATTGCTCTGATATACTTATGTTTAGTTATTTGCTTTGATATCTGCTGCTCTGATACTTGTGTTTATATAGATTCTAAGAATGATAAGCTGTTGCACCTATCTGTTAGCTTATGAGTCTGCTTAAGTATTTGAATGCTTTGTCTTAGGGGACACCCTGTGATGAGTGTGATTTCACCTTATATTTCATTTACATTTTGCATGCATTTTCATATAGTTTAGGCATTTCTAATTTGATTTTGGTTAGTTTTTACCTTGGGACGGGTAAGGCGGTTTTGTGGTGTTGTTGTGTAGGAATTAAGGATTAAAATGCTCAAGATTAATCATGATGGAGCTTGCATGAGGATAAGGCTTGAAAAGTGAAGAAAATGAGCCAAATAGAGCCCATCACGGCCTAGCCATGACAGCCATCACGACCATGATCGAGTAGAGCTGAAAAGAAAAAATGGAAAAGTTAGAATTGGTCACGGCCAGCCCGTGATGCCCATCACAGTCGTGACATGCCAACTGAACCAGACCCTCACAGGCAGAACTGATCACGGCCCAGCCGTGATGGTGGTCATGGCCGTGACAGACCAACCGGTGAAGCAACCTCCAAGGCAGAATCCGTCACGGCCTAGCCGTGATGGCCATCACGGCCGTGACGCACAATATATGGATCTTTAGAAACTGATTTGCTTTGAAATTGTGATTGCTTGGAATTGAAGTTATCCTAATCTATAAATAGAGCACTTAGGCTCGAAAATAGGGAGACTCTTAGGGACTTTTTGGGCTGCTACCTTAGGCAAAAATAGGATTTCTCTTCTTCTTCTTCTTCTTCTTCTTCTTTTTCTTCTTCTTCTTCTTATTCTTCTTCTTCTCTTCTCTTAGGTTTTAATTCATGTTTTTGTTAATCAAGCCTACCATGACCATGGCAATGCATGAGTAGTAGTTTTATTTCTAGGGATTGGGGCTATGCCCAAGATCTGATTTTATGTTATGAATTGATGTTTTCCCTTTGTTAATTTCGATTTCGCTTTCGATTTGGTTTCTATCGCATGAATTACTTGTGAATCTGGTGCGCACTTATTTGCATGTCATAGATACTCTAAGGAGAAGCCTTGTCATGGTGATGACAAGCTTGGTTAACAACAACATGAAAATAAAAATAAGAGAAGAGAGGAGGAAGAAGAAGAGAGAGATCCTAAATTATAGCCTAAGAGTAGCAGCAAAAGTCCTCTTTCATCTCTGCCTAGATGCCTTATTTATAGATTTGGGAAGTTTGAATCCCAATCAAACACAAATTCAGATCCAAATCAGTTGCTTCAGATCCAAGTAATGCGTGTCACGGTCGTGACCATGACGGCTTCTGCCTTGGGTACTTCTTCAGTGATTGGTCTGTCACGGCCGTGATGCTCATCACGGCTAGGCCGTGATCCTTTCTGCCTGTTGAGGGTCTGGTTCAGCTGACATGTCACGGCCGTGATGGACATCACGGGCAGGCCGTGACCAGTTCTGACTTTTGCCTTCTTTCTTTTCAGTTTTTCTTGATCATGGCCGTGATGGTCATCACGGCTAGGCCGTGATGGGCTCTGCTTGGCTCATTTTCTTCACTTTTCAAGCCCCATCTTCATCCAAGCTCCATCATGGTTGATCCTGAGCATTTAACCCTTAATTTCTGCAAAACAACACCACAAAACCACCTTACCCGTTCCAAGGTAAAATTAACCAAAAATCAAATTAAAAATGCCTAAACTATATGAAAATGCATACAAAATGACAATGAAATATGAGGTGGAATCACACTCATCATCAACGAGGCAATAAAAGAATTAGCATCTAAGGTAGATAACTTAGCCATCCATAATAAGATGTTAGAAACTCAGATTGCCCAACAAGCTAGTACATATTCTAGACCTAAGGGTACGTTTCCAGGACAGCCCGAAATTAATCCCAATGAGCATTGTAATGCTATATACTTCAGGGATGCTCAACTTGGGGTGGTTGAAAAGGATGTGGAATGTGAGGAGGACATGAGTGAACATAAAGAGATAGAGCCAAAGTATGTCCCTCCACCACCGTACCAACCCCCAATACCTTTCCCACAAAGGTTCGTCAAGAAAAAGCAAGTAGAAAAAGAAAAAAAGAGCTTAATTGAGGAGCAGGATGCCATGATAAAAACTAATATGCCTCCTAAACTAAAATATCCAGGAAGTTTCTCTATTGCTTGCTCAATTGGATAATTAAAAATAGACCAAGCCTTCTGTGACTTAGGGGCTAGTGCGAGTTTGATGCCGCTTACTAGCTTTGAGAGGTTAGAACCCAAGAAATTGAGTCCATCCGAATCCTCTTTACAATTTGTGGATGGCTCAACTAAAACTCCTCTAGGCATACTAGAGAATGTTCCCGTAAAGGTAGGAAATTTTTTCATTCCTACCGATTTCATGGTGTTGGATATGAACGGGAATTCTAAATTCCCTATCATTCTTGGAAGGCCATTCTTGGCCACAGCTGGAGCAATAATAGATGTAAAGAATGGCAAGCTCTCTTTAAATGTAGAGGAACGTAGGGTAGATTTTGATTTGACTAACTCATATATCAACCTTCCTTTTAAGAGTCATGTGTGCAGGATCGATATAATGCCTCCAGAGGTGAAGGAAGAGCTTAACATGGAAGCAACTCCAAAGCTTTACATGACGAATGATACACCGAATGGTGATGTTGGAGTTGCTCATCATGTGGAGATAAAACTTTTGCCGGGAGGAAGTAAGGCCATGAAACTCAGAGTGAAAAGAGCAAAGCGAAAGTGCAATTGGCCATATGAATAGAATAGGCTCTTTGAAGGACTTCCATGGAAGAGAGGTGTTCTTGCACTTCCAAACCCAGCTGATCCCGGTTGATTGAAGGGAGTATGGTCAAGCTTAAGATCGTAAATAAGCGCTTCTTGGGAGGCAACCCAAGTTTTCTTTCCCTTTTCCATTTGTTTTTGAATTTTTTTAATTTGAGAAGATTAGAGAAGAAAGATCACTAATTGATAGTTTTGCCAAGTATTTTCAGGTTATGAAAGCAGTAAGAGCAAAAAGGCAAGGAAAAATAAAGTCAGAAGTCATCACGCCCAGGCCGTGACGGTGGTCACGGTCGTGATGAGCTAACTAAAGAAGATCAAAAAGGATCACGGCCCAGCCGTGATATCCATCACGGGCGTGATGAGAAGGACCCTGGAGATCAGAATGTATCACGGCCTAGCCGTGATGGAACTCACGGCCGTGACAGGCCAACTCCTATAGACCAGAATTGATCACGGCCTAGCCGTGATGAGCATCACGACCATGACACATTTTCTAGCATCTCTTTGACTGGCATGTGAGCCAACACCCTTTACCACCTCGGTGAGTTGTTCCATTTTTCTCCTCTCTGCGACTTGATTATTTACATTGGGGACAATGTAAGTTTTAAAGCTTGGGGTAGTGGTAATTTTGCAATTTTTTGCATTTTTACATTTTTCATGTTGCATTCATATAGGCATAGTTCTGCATAATCACATGATTAGATTTCCCCCCTTGCTTAGATTATGCATCCAATTGTGAGAACTTGGTGCCAAATAAATTGAGACAGTGAATTTTTGAACCCAATTTTTGTATTCTTATGATAGGCTAAAAATAAAAAATTCTTTATACGATCTTTTGATAGTTGATAATTAGCAAGTGGTTCCTTAGATTTGTGTTTCTCATTGATTTTAAACTACTAAATGTGAGATTTTTGAGCCTAAAAGGGGTACTCACGAAATCTACCCCATTCTTTGTGATTGAGTATTTTATTCCTCTTGGATTGTATTCTCTAGAACTTGACTTGAAACCGTTTTGAAACTTAAATTTTTTTTAAAACATTTTTGAAAATGATTGAGGCACTAGGTATTTTTTGGCCTTCTGAGCTTTGATTGATTAAATGCTACCCCTTAGTTGCCCAATTTTGAGTAAGTAGACGTACTTTAATGCCACGTCACTAGACGAAGATCAAAATAACTCACCGAGATATAACAAGTCCAAAGGCTTGAGTAGACGAGAGGATATGCCACGGCAGTGGACGAGCAAAATGAAAGAGTGAATAGACTTAGTTTCACATAGAACTAAGTAGATGCAGTTTTTAAGTAGACGAGCTCATCTTTATGATAAGTCTTCATAAATAATTTCAATCCGGTCCACAATGAATCATATTTATTTCAAATGATTGATATTTATTTCAAGAGAATTTTTGTTCTTCTCATTTGTTTTATATGCTTAATGCTTTGTTTCATTGTGAGAAAAACATAGTACCACCGAGGAAATACAAAAGCAACACAGTACAATGGGAAATGTAAAACGATCTGTACGATAACACCTTTATGACTGGAAAAAGCTGGAAGTTACATAAAAGAAGAAAAACAGTTTTCATTTTGCATATGCTCAGAGTAGTGAGCCTCCATTTTGTACTACCCTTATAACCAAGAATACATTTCAGCATGGCCACGACCAAGATATCAGTCACAACGGATATTGTGCATTCAATGCTATCTCTAAATGGGAAATTCAAATTGATAGTTGAAGCTTTTCAAGAGTAGAAGAAGGTCAGTATAAATAGAGGACCTCAAGCGATGAAGAACAACCTTTGCCAATCCAATATTTGCGTGAACTAGCTCTCATTTCTTTCATTCTTTTAAAATCAAAAGTCAATATTCTTTAGTTTGAATATTGTGAAAATATTCAACAGATCTTAAACTTTCATATCCTCACATATAGTGAGTTAAGAAGATCTTCAGTTAAAATCTCTTTGTTAGAGTTAGAGCTTGTAAAGGTTTGGTAAGAAAGGAATACTTGTAGTTTGGAGAGGTGTTGAATACTTGGTTGTAATCTATTTGGAGAAATAGTCGATAAAACCTTCAAGTCGAAGGGACTGGACGTAGCTCTTGGTTAGAAAGAGTGAACCAGGATAAAATCATCTGCGTGAATCGTCTATCCTTAAAATCATATAGCTTTATAAAAATAAATTAGAACAAATAAATTAAAGCTGATTTTTAATTAATTAGGAAAGTTTATAAAAATAAATTCAATAACAAAGAAAATATTTTACTGATGTATAGGTGCCTTAACCTTTCCCAATATTTTTCCTTGCTTTATCTCTTTTATCAAATGATCAAGCTCGATTTTGAAAATTCGGCAATTCGAGTATGGTCTATCTTCAGATTTGAGTCATTCTTTACTCAAAAGTCTACATAATTCAGGCCATTTTTTATTACAAGTAAAAGTAATGAACAAATCAGGATATCCGATCCATCCACAGATTGCCATAGCATCTTGATAATTTTGAAACATGTAACGTGCACCACCTAAAAAGGATAACAAAATGTATTTGAGAAATATTGTAAAATATGCTAACATATAATTTGCACATAAAAGATACAATTACTCACCTGTAAAAGACGATGGTAACAAAATTTGTTTCCCTACAGTTGAAGGATTAGTTTCCCCTCTCAACATTGCCTTAGTAAGACCTCTATACATCTCTGCTCTTAATTCTTTTTGGTGAGTTCTAATATAATGCAATCACGTAGATCTATCATACTGAAAGCATCAACTAAAAATTGTTGAAACAAACGTTTGGAGAACAGTAAAGGTGATTTCTCAATCACTCTCTGTTGAATTCTATAGGAAAACCACTCCCTCATTGTAACTCTTTGTCTCTTGTTAGAAGGTAAGCACAATTCCTCGTTATACGGAATAACCTCTCTATATCCATCGTCTCATCTTGGAAACAACAGTGGATATTGTAATGGTAGATAAGCAGGACTTAACACAAATCGCTTCAAATATCCTCCATGGGTTTCTACAATTATATCCCTCTCATCATCAGCTGCATCAAAGTCTCCAACAATAATTCCAGTAACTTCAGACACAACTGGAAGATTATACCTCCTACCATCATGTCCTCTCTTTCCTATAATTCTCAACTTCAAATCACTTGCACCATTCTCATGCAATCTATCACGGATCATTCTATACATCTTGGGTGAACGGATTGCACTGATCAAGCAATTCTTTAATTTCGTTAACAATGGAAGCTTCTAACTTTGAACAATCTCCGGCCAACCTATATCCAATATCAAATAATGAAAGTGAATACCTTAACCGATGTCCATTTTATAATTATGAGGAAATAACAAATCCATATAACCGTAAATACATCCCTAAAAAAACTTACCTAACAGCAGACATTCTATTAGATATTTCGTTGTCAGTGTCATATATGTATAATTGTGCAAACTTGGGCTTATTGTCGGGAAATGGAAGCAAGCTTCCTATTCTGTGGTAATTCTCGCCGCTCATGATAAATATTGGAGGTGCATTTCCATTATTAACTGAGACATCAATTCTTCCGCCCATTGATGTGAATGAGAACATCATATTGAAGGACCGGATATTTTGCAGGAATAACTTGCTTTTACTATCCTTTTTATGGAATAAATCCATTAACGGTTCAGGCGGAGGCTTTAAATTAGGAAGTTGTATCTTACCTTGCATGCATCAAAGGGAAAACTTTGGATTTGTTGGATTGCATATTTTTCGTACCCTCTCAGAATATCACATCATAGCTTTGCAAAATTCACATTCCCAAGATGGACCACCGATTTCCCAATAATCTAACAACACACAAAATAAGAATATCTATGAGATTTTCAATGTCCAATCGATAACACAGGGTATAAACTAAAAAACCATTTTGAATACCTTTGTTTGCAATAGTGGTGTCATCCTTTAGGCTTGGAAGGTTGTCCTCAACATGGCCATCATCAAAATTTTCGTTTGATGTGTTACCTATAAATTTTAATAATAAAGTGAACATAATCTCATACCTTGGTTGCAAAACGTCAATGATTTACAAAATAATAGCAAAGTTTATTTGTAGGCATAATAGTTACCTGATTCATTTGGTTCAATGGGAGCATCATGTATTAGAAGATCACATCCAAATCATTTTGTTGTGTTTGTTCTACACAATGTACAAAAATAAAGCAACGAAACAAATTTAGAGGAAACATTAGATTTGTGTGATAAAAACATCAATAAAAAATCAAATAGTTTATGCCACCTGATAGTGATCTAATTTCTTGATCTTGAGACAATTCATGAATATTAGTGACATTATTGATGACATTGCAAGATTGTGTAACTCTGTCGCCACTCAAGACAAATCTTCGAGCTCCAAATATCTTTATATTGCCAATACTATTCTTCTTTACACGCGAAGCCTGACTTTGATAATGATTATCAAACATGAGTCGCCTTTGAGTAGACCATGTATTGACTGGATGCGTTAATAACATGACAAAAATAAATATTAGTAAAACTAATAGTCAATACATTTTTTATGACATTTAACTATAGTAATAACCATATATATGGTATCTCATTATTAGGATTTGAAATACCATTAGAAATGTCAGATATTGGAATGCTGCCAATATCCGGCCTATTATAGCGACTCCCAAATGAAGAATTCATTATCAATGAACTGCTCCTTTGACTTTCATTTGGATTATTATTCTCTGAAAAATATAGATAAGATTTAAATAGCGTCTTGCAATATTTTTTTTATTTATTTATTATTTTATTTTTTTAAGCTTGAACATAGCATCTCTCATTTTCAACTCCACTTCACAAAGCATTGCGCAGACTGTTCGCTATAAGCGAAACAAAGACATAACATTATCTGTATAATACGGCCAACTCGCATATGCCTAACTTCTCATGTTAAAAACTACAAGGTCAAAATACTGAACATGTCAGCACCTTACAATACCAGATTCCCACAAATATTTTTGGTGCGCAAGCTTTCACAATACTTGTCCTTACACAGTCAAAGCTATGATACCGTTCATGATTCACAGGTTCTCATGCTTTAGTATCAGGTGCTGCATTGCTTGGATTGCCACTCACGGTCTCTTTTGTATCAGGTTCATTACCGATAGATGCTTGCCCTGTTGCCTCCTCTTCTGTGTCACTCTCATCATCATCATCTTCGCCGGCATCATTAATATCCAGTCCCTCACCCCCTCCCATGTTCAGTTTAGAAAAATCAATGTCGCCAAAGTCCATATCAGATACAGGTTTACTATCTGGCTCCTCATCTTCATCAACCCACTTGTCCCAATCAACTTTCAAAAATATAGGAGGCTTCCCTTCCTGCTTCAACAATTTGTCCCACCATTTGTTCTCAGCCTTTTTCACTAGGTAGAAGATAATTCTTGAACCAACATTAGCTTTGCTATTATTTACATCAATCTTGTCAAACAGATCAATGTCGATTTCATAAGGAATCTTATCAGCACCTGCAGTTGCAGAGAAGTAAAATTTTCCTTCTGGCTCCAGTTTGAGTTTCACATCCTGAGCATCTGGCAACTCAACTGTTATGTAGAGTTCATCAGACCTCTGGGCCCATTTGACAGGAGGATGGCGGCTGCCAAATATCATTGAAAAAGTTTCAATAGAATTCACAAAAAACTCATACCTTTAATAACACCAGAAAAAAGAATTGGTTCAAAATTTCCAATCTCAGCATTTCCTTCAATAGAATGAAGTGTACATGTAGAACTTGTGACTTGTGAATTCAGAGGTCCATTGTTTTCATAAAACACCAACAATTCATTGCTCTTGCATTTTGAGGAGATGAATTGAGCCATATAAACTTATTTACTAACCCGAATAGATCACCAATATGCAACATACATTACCAAAATTAATTAAAATATATAAAGTGATTAATAAAGTAAAGGGCTAAAAAAACCACGTTGGAATTAAGTTTACATGATATTTTCCCCGGTATTGAAGCTCTTTGAATTAAATTCCCCTTTTAATTTTGTTTGTTTGATTCTACTGCCTAGATAGGCTATATTCTAAAAAATCATTTCAAATTTTGTAAAA
Source organism: Sophora flavescens (assembly GCA_030762895.1). NCBI lineage: Eukaryota > Viridiplantae > Streptophyta > Magnoliopsida > Fabales > Fabaceae > Sophora > Sophora flavescens. The sequence continues at coordinate 49,719,307 of CM061063.1, forward strand.
GAAAATAAAGAAGGCCAAAGGGTGATTCACATAATATTTTATGTTTTCGATGACAGGATTAAGTGCTCATAACACAAAATATTCAATGACACAATGTATTCAGATTATGGCAAAGAAAGGATGATGGAGGAAAAAAAAGGTGCACATAAAATCCAAAGAGTTTTAAAAAGGAAAAATGACTTACTTCTATTTTAAACTAAAAAGAAAAGAAAACACTAACCTCTTTTCAACTAAAGTTCATCTAATTAGATTGCCGTTAAATACTTGGGACTTGTAATACCTTCCTAGGCATTACATGGTTTCCTCTTTAAATTACAACTTAACGCGAAAAAGGAATCGTTACTTTTTGCTGGTTACTTTCAGAAATTACTTAAAACCTTGGTCATAAAAAAAATCGACAGAGTCTCCTCTGTAATTTCAACATTCCAGACAAAACACCTGCCAATATACTTATATTTACATTTGAAAGAAAGGCACTCCTAGCCATTACATACATATATATACCTAACTATGCATCATTTCTATCCAGACCCATATAACCAGGAGTCACCATATCAGAGTTCTACAGTAGGTTAGGAAGATATACAGACATAAGTCAAACATATAGATGATATACAAAAAAACAGGGTTCATCAGAGAAAGCCACTGAACAAAAACTTGGCTCTCATCAGCCAGATATACAGAACCCCATGGAGTTAGTACTACCCAAAAGAATAAGCTATCATCACCCTACGACCCTCTAGATATGTCCATTGGGGAGACCTCCATGATCATCCCCAGGGTCCGACGGATCTGGTGAAAATCCTCCCTCAGCATTAGCCTCCACAGGCTCCATGTCCTCGTCGAGAGGATATTACTCCGGTACCTTGCCCTCTGGATCCTCCTCAATGAGATCCGCCTTAGGAAGTGCCTCGGCAACCAGCATATCATCATCCTCCTCCTCTCTGCCATAAATGACGATGGGAGCAGGTGGCGGTGACTCTGGTCCTTCTGCTGGAACGGCTAGCTGTGGGGGTGGTTGAGGGTAGGTATTCCAAGACTCTACCAGGTATCGAAGCAGTGCCCAGATAGGAGGTAACGGGATCTCCACGGTCTTCACCTGCTGAGTGATCGAGGTGACTCCCTCCTCTATCCCCTTCGTTGTTTGCAGTGGCCCCGTATACGACACGCTGCAGGCCCCGGGGTGAATGACCCACGGAACGGCCTCATCATGGAACTCAAACGTATGGTCCAGGAATCCCGATGGTATCATGTGGTGCAGGGTATCCATCTAAACATATAATATAAAGTTTCCACCATAGAGAAAAACAATATAAAGGTGAGTTACCAATTTATAAGCATAAACTATAACAATCATATACTTAATCCAACCAGTATCATAATAATAGTTGCATAACATGACATTTAAGGATATCTACACAGTAATTAAAGATAAAAAGTCTTTCGCAAGTTAGTCTTTAACACTTCAATATCCACATTTCTAAACACAATCTCCGGAGATCCTAACTTCCTTTCTTTGAGCATGACAGGTCACGATAATCTCCATAACACAATTGTTTCGCGTGGGTGGCCTCTCGAATGGGTCCGTTGCCCCAATTGTTCCAGGCTATCGTATCTCTCCTATATAATATTTGGATAGTTCCTGATTGAGCACAATCGTGCAGGGTAACCGAGTTCCATGACAAGAGGTTGCAAAGCCCCAAGCATTATGCGGAGTTCGAGCCCGAATGTCCCTAAAGACCCAAAAGCCCAAGAATACGCCTTTGGTCCATAACTACCAAATTTGTCAGTTCACCCTGTGTGAAACTGTAGCTCGATTCGCAACGGCACGTATGCCAAAAACACTTTTATGATATTAATTAGTCTTTTAATATCAGTTAGAATTTTAAAACATCTTTAAGAAATTTTCAAAAATCTCTTCTCAACAAACACTAGTCCGACGTCTCGGAACGCTAGGTTCTTAACAGTGGGAATGCTAGTCCGGCTTCACCGTAATCAGAATCCAGTATGAAACCAAAGCACGGAAATCTAGTCCATTCCTCCCTGTTTCCATTCACTTTACAAATAAATCCAAATCATTTTGTGTTCATACGATTTCCACAAAAATAACTTTTCCAAAACATAAGTTATGATGAATGTCATACCTCAACCAGTCTCAACAGTTCAATATCACAAATGACAACATATACACATATTCATCAGAAATACACAATTCTAATATCTCAGTATTATATAACATATAATTATTCACAATCCAACAACACATTATATATCATCACAAGTAGTTCATAGTATTAAGTATATACCTACTAGGAACTCCTTAGGCTGACTCCCTTTACCTCAAACTTAGTTTTCTTGACTTGAAACGAATCGTGTAGCCCTCAACTTCCTCCAACGAATCCAGGCAATACACTTATACCACGTTTCCTTCACAAATCATCATCATACATGTCAATTTTTGAAAAATTTGTTCTAGCTCACATAGGAGTGATTTTCGGCTATAACTAAGAAAAAGAGCTAGGGAATTTTGTTGAACTTAAGCTCTTAGAGATTGATCATGTAGGTCCTAGGGAGCTTAAAACAAGTGTCAGAAATGGAAAAATGAAACAAAATCACTCATCCTCTCTCAAACTCAGTTTCGGCCTCATGGATAGGGGGTTGGAATTCCATTTTTTTTCTAACAACAAAAATAGATAGCATAGGATCATGTGGTGCTTTTAGTTTCAAAAACTATGATCATTTTTCAAATCTATGATTTAAGTTTCATGAAATGGATAAAAGGGTTTTAACTAAATAAGATTATTGAAATTGAGAAGATGAGCACAAAGGGAAAAGGCAAGGAGAAATTACCTCAAAGAAAAGATTAAAGATGATGATGATAGGTGGTTGATAATCTTGGATTGAAGGTTCAAGGAGTTTGCCTCTCTAAGTGGTCTTCCTTGTAGAAGAAGAAGTTGAAAGTGATAATGTGAGGGTTTGTTTGCGCCGGGTTCAGGGGTTTTATAAGGGGGGTTTGATATTTTAGTGTTTTGTTTGTTTAGATTAATTAGGATTAATGGGTTTTTAGGTAGTATAATAATATATTTAAGTGTAATCATAGATTAAAAGTTACGATGTGATCAATTATCATGAGTCCCATCAATCACTTTTATCATCTCTGCTCCACCTTATTTCTGCACTACATCATGTTCTGTTATTTACCCGTCTCATACTTCCTCTGCAGGCTTTCATTAATTATTTCGAAAAATTTCGAAATAACTCCTATCACTTGAGATCAGAGTAAAAGTCATTGATTTTTCGTTCACGAGTCAAAATTAGGTTCCTTGATCAGTAAATTCTTACTGACACTGAGAACACATATCGAGTTTTGTCTGATTTTAAAACCTAAAATTTAACTGGAACTTCATTCTATTAAATAGAATTCATAAATGATTTTGTTTTATCCAAAATCATTTTCTAGGTTTTGAATAAAATATCCATATTTAAATATATCAACAGATATAAGAAAACGATAAAGATTGGGGGTTGTACATTACTACCCCACTAAAAAAAAATATTCGTCCTCGAAATTACGTACCTGGAAAAAGTTCGGGATATTGTAATTTCATCTTGTCCTCAGTCTCCCAAGTTCTTTCTCCAGTTGTATCATTGCAAATAACCTTGACTAAGGAGATTTGTTTATCCCTGAGTTGCTTAAGCATCCTATATCCGATTCGTACAGGTGATGCCTGTTGACGGCTCTAGGCAAGTATACCTAGTCGTGCAAGTAATACGATGGTGATACCGTTTATCGTTCCCATGAGGACTGTGACAAGTACTAACACATACCGAATCAATTACTATCTAAGCGGATATTTGGATTGAAGGGAGCTCGATAATAAATACCAAGCCCAAATAACATCTAAACCTAAAATAACAAAATAAAGAGAAAAGTTCTTTGGGAATTTCTGTCGAACACTTGGAAGGCAGTTAAAGGAATTCTTCAAATATATGAACTATGTTGGGATTAGGTCCACTAAACTTCATCCCCATGCAATGACATGACTAATAAACAGTTTCTACTTCAAGTATGACAATCAATCCACTAAGTTACTCAAGTCCCGATTCCTCGGATGACAAGATCCTAAATCCACTAATAGGCCCTAATTCCTTAGGTGGCCTAAATTAATGAAATTGCATTAAGATTAGGGATTACACGATTGCTAATAAACCTAGTTCCATTCCTAGATACAAGGTTTACTAGGTAATTAATTTCAATTCCGGTTCTAATACGAATTTTCCAATTGCATATCAAAACACTAATCAAGTCATGGGGGTGCTAGCCACAACAAGCATTAAGCATAGAAATCAATCACTCAATAAAGAAGTAAAAACTGTATTACAAGATCAAGTCGGATACATGAGAATTCAGAGATAGCTACACCTAACCCCAACAATGGAGGTTTAGCTACTCATGATCGTAGCTACAACCAAAGAAATATAGATGAGAGGGAGGAAAAACTCCATGGAATCCTTGTGCCACTGCCCCTGTTTCAGAGAGAATATTTTAGGGTTCAAAAACTGTTTTCCTTCTGTTCTGCTCGTGCTCCTTTATAGATCAGGATTCGCGTCACGGCCGTGACGCTTTCTGCCTTGGCGCGCATTCAAATATTGGAGCATCACGGCCGTGATGCTCATCACGGGCAGGCCGTGATAGCTTCTGCCTTCACCAAATGATCAGTCGTGGCCGTAATGGCCGTCACGGCTTGACCGTGACAGATTCTGCCAAGAGGGGGTCTGGCTCCATTAACATGTCACGGCCGTGATGGGGATCATGGCTAGGACGTGACAGCTTCTGACTTTTGCCTTCTTTTCTCTCAATTATTGCTCGATCACGACCGTGAGGGTCATCATGGCTAAGCCGTGATGGGCTCTGCCTGGGTCATTTTCTTCACTTTTTAAGCTCTGTCTTCATCCAAGCTCCATCATGGCTAATCTTGAGCATTTTTCCTTGAATTCTTGCAAAACAACACCAAGAAACCGCCTCACCCGATCCAAGGTAAAAACTAATAAAATCAAATCAAATATGCCTAAACTATATGAAAAATGCATGTAAAAATGTACAGGAATTATGATGTGAAATCACACTATCAAATCACCCCAAGCTTATTCAATTGCTTGTCCTCAAGCAATCACTAAGGCCAGAAGATATAGACAATCAGATTACAGATAGTGAACCAAGAACCCGAGTAGCAAGTAATCCAAGTAACAAGCATCTCAAATAATTCAGCAAGAGACAATCAGTTCAAGTCTAATTAGAGGCTTAGGTTTCTTAGACTCATATTCTCACCGATTAGGGCACTCTTTATCACCTGAAGATCACCCCAAGCTTGTTCATTTACTTGGCTCTCTTTCTCACCTCACTCAAGTGTTAGGGAAATAAGACAATTCGCTCCACTTTCCTCAAGGAATGAATTCTACCATAGGCTTGACTATCAACCAAATCTCTACTTTATTAATGAAAACAATTAAGAATCAAGAGGTCTTTTGCTTTGGTTGTAACGGGGCCATGGGATTTATCGTTAGGTGGGGAAGTCAAGAAAAGGAAATTTCAAAAGGGCTAAACACAATCAAGCATTGCAAAGCATGACCTTCTAAAATACCTTTTTGGGTTTTGATTCCTTTTTCCACCTTTCTTTCTTTCTTTTTATTTCATTTCTCACTTTCTTTTTTCATCCCCTTCTCTATAGATTTTTCTTTTTCTCTTATTTTTCTTTTATTTGGAGAAGGGGAGATTTTCAGCTCAAGAGAAATATTTTTCTGATTTTCTCATCCCAAACTTTTTCAACTACATTTTTACCCTTTTGTAATACTTTAGAAGGTCCCTTATCAAGCATCATCCATCCACATATTTCAAGGTACCAAGAAAAGTATTTTATTCATGTAGGCTCAAAATCGGACAACTAAGGGGTAACATTTAGTTATTCAAAGCTCGGAAGGCCGGAAAAATACCTAGTGCCTCAATCATTTTCAAAAATGTTTTCAAAAATTTTTAAGCTTCAAAATGGTTTCAAGTCAAGTTCTAGAGAATACAAACCAAGAGGAATAACACTCTAACACAAAGAATGGGGTAGATTTAGTGAGTACCCCTTTTTGGCTCAAAATCTCACATTTTAGTAGTTCAAAAATCAGTGAGAAACACAAATATATAGAACTATATGCTAATTATCAACTATCAAAGATCATATCAAGCATTTTCATTTGCAGCCTTATCACAAGAATAAAAAATTGGGTTCAAAAATTCACTATCTTAATTTATTTGGCACTTAGTTCTCACAATTGGATGCAAAATCTAGACAAGGGGCAATCCAATCATGTGAACATGCAAAGCTATCATGTAAAACTATATGAATGCAACATGAACAATGCAAAAATACCCCTACCCCAAGCTTAAGAACTTACATTGTCCCCAATGTAAATAATCAAGTTGGAGAGAGGAAAGAAAAATTGGAACGACTTACCGAGGCGGCAGCGGGTGCTGGTTCACATGCTAGTCAGAAGGAATTGCATGAAAATTGGGTCACGGCCGTGATGCTTATCACGGGCAGGCCGTGATGCGTTCTGGTTCATAGGAGTGGCCTGTCACGACCGTGACCTCCATCACGGCTAGGCCGTGATGCTCTCTGATCTTCAGGGTCCTTCCATCACGCCCGTGATGGGGATCACGGTTGAGCCGTGATCCTTTCTAATCTTCAACTCTGGCTCATCATGGCCTTGACCAGTGTCACGGCCTGGGCGTGATGGTTCAGCCGTGATCCCCATCACGGGCGTGATGGAAGGACTTTTTTGTCTCTGCCCTTTTTGCTTCTCCTTCCTCCTTTCCCTGAAAACACTTGACAAACCTATTAATCTATGATATTTTCCTCTTGATATTCTCAAATTATTCAAGAGGGCAAATTAAAAAACAAAAGGAAAAATGAAAAGAAAACTTGGGTTGCCTCCCAATAAGCGCTTCTTTAACGTCACTAGCTTGACGGGAGATGACCTCAAGGATCATGAAGGCGCACAGCTGAGATCAATCTCTCGATGTCACCACCCAAGTAGGCCTTAAGTCTTTGGCCATTGACTTTGAAGTTCCTTTTTGAAGTAGGATCCTCCACTTCCACAGCTCCATGAGGTGAGACTTCCTTGACAATGAATGGTCCCGATTACTTAGACTTCAACTTGCCCGGAAACAATCTCAGTCGGGAATTGAACAGTAAAACTTGCAGTCCCGGTCGAAATGTTTTCATCACGATCTTCTTGTCGTGGTAGGTCTTGACTCGCTGCTTGTAAATGGCTGCATTCTCATATGCATTAAGGCGCATCTCCTCTAATTCATGCAGCTGATTCACTCTTTTCTCACCCGCCAGAGCGGCATCAAAATTCAAGAACTTCAATTCCCAAAAGGCTCGATGCTCCAACTCTACGGGCAGATGACATGCCCTTCCATAGACCATCTGAAACGGGGATAACCCCACAGAAGTTTTCAGTGCAGTCCGGTAGGCCCACAAGGCATCGTCCAACTTCTTTTCCCAATCTCTTCTTGAAGCTGCCACAGTCTTTTCCAGAATTCTCTTAATCTCTCGGTTAGAGACCTCCGCTTGCCCATTTGTTTGCAGATGATAGGGAGATGCCACCCTGTGCCTCACATCATACTTGGCCAACACATTTCTCAGTTGTGAGTTGCAAAAGTGAGATCCCCCATCACTTATAAGAACCCTTGGGACACCGAACCGGGCAAAGATGTTCTTCTTGATGAATCTAATCACTGTTTGGGCATCATCTTGCGGTGTTGCAATGGCCTCCACCCATTTGGAGACATAGTCCACCGCCACCAAGATATATTGATTGGAGAATGAAGGTGGAAGTGGACCCATAAAGTCTATGCCCCAGCAGTCAATTACCTCAACCTCCAATATATTCTGCAATGGCATCTCATCCCTCTTTGAAATGTTCCCGGTCCTCTGGCACTTGTCACAACTCTTCACATGATTGTAAGAGTCCTTGAAGATTGAGGGCCAAAAGAACCCAAATTGGAGGACCTTTGCAGCTGTCCGATCCCCATTGTAATGTCCACCATATGGAGAGTTATGACAATGCCACAAAACTTTCCTTGCTTCCTCTTGACTAACGCACCTCCTCCATAAGCCATCTGGTTGATGTCGTGCGCTGCCGATGCGCGCTCGTGCGATTCCGGCAAGTGTACCGGATTGCCGTCAAGTAATAAAAGATATCGAACCCACAGAGACTGTGTTCTCGAATCGCAATCGGTTTTTGAATCGATTAGATCTGGACTTTTTAGAAAGGATTTTTATGTTTTGAGTGAAAAGGATTTTGAATTCGAAATTAAAAGATAGATGAGCAGAAAACAAATGTTTTTGGGATTTTCTATTTAAATGGATTCCTAGGGATTTGGGTTACCTTTGAGGTTGTTTATGTTGCTAATCTAATTTACCTTTGTTGATTACCGAAATTGCCTTGAAGGCGAGTTTATCCTCTAATAGCTTAAGCTCCCTCTCGGGTTACAAAAGCCGTGCCCAATTGACCCGACCCCTACTCTCGTGGTAGTCGATCCCAGATTGGACCCTTTGCGTTCCGTGACAACTCGTTGCTCCTCGAGGGACGGCTTCTAACTCTCGTGATTTCAGTCCCAAGTCTGACTTCTATAGGTCCGACACCCAAGTTCACCGCTAGGTTCCTCCTTGAAATGTCTCAGTCATGCAAATAACCTAAGTTCACCGCTAGGTTCCTCCTTGGATCATTCACATCTCACAAACCAGTGGCTGCCGGGCTTTACGAGTGAAACACCCTAGAAATCCTAAGTTCACCGCTAGGTTCCTCCTTAGAACGTCTACGTCACGCAAATAAACGGTTGCCGAAATTTATGAGTGATTAACACACTAGAACTCAGATCTAAAACAATAACGAAATCAACAACGATTTTACATCAAATCAACATCATTTACAAACCTCGGGCAGAGCCCTAGTCCCTAGAAACTAACTACTACTCCAGTCTTGCCATGGAGATGACAAACTGGGTTGACAACATAGTAGAAAATACAAAAATCAGAGAAGAGAAAAGGAGAGGAGAAGAGAGATCTATGCCTAAGTCCTAGTTGTTATGGATCATCCAATGTATGTTGTTCTCCTCAGATCTGATGCCTTGATCCTTATTTATAGAAATGGGGAAGTTAGAGTCCCAAACCAACTCAAAATCTGATCTATTTCGGGTTCTTCAGGTCCAAGTAATGCGCGTCACGGCCGTGAAGGTCTCTGCTTCTGGTTGCTCTGTGAAATCCATTAGTTCGCGACGCGAACATATTTCTCGCGACGCGAGTGCTCCTTTTGTGGCCGTGTTCTGAATCACGGCTGGGCCGTGATGTGCTCTGACTTGTGGTGGTTTTGGGTCACGGCCGTGATGGCTATCACGGCCAGGCCGTGACGACTCGACTTGACCTTTCTTCTTTTTCAGTTTTGCTCGATCATGGCCGTGATGGGCATCACGGCTAGGCCGTGATGGGCTCTGTTTGGCTCATTTTCTTCAGTTTTAAAGCTCCATCTTCATCCAAACTTCATCATGGTTGATCTTGAGCAATTTACCCTTGATATCTGCAAAACAACACACGAAAACCGCCTTACCCGTTCCAAAGGAAAATTAACCTAAAATCTAATTAAAAATGCCTAAACTACATGAAAAATGCATGCAAAATAATAGACAAAGATGAGGTGGAATCACACTCATCAAATCACCCCAAGCTTAAAACTTTGCTTGTCCTCAAGCAATTACTCAGGCCATAACATAAATCAATCAAAACATGGATAGTGAACCAAAAACCCTAGAAGCTAATCCAAGTAATAGGCATTTTTAATAAGCACTCAAGAGATAATCAAGTTCAAGTCCAATTAGAAGCTTAGGTTTTTCAAGTTCATGTTCTTACTGATTTGGGCACTCGCCTCACCTCACTCAAGTGTTTTAGGGTTTATGACAATTCACTCCATTTCCTCAAGGAAAGTATTTTACCATAGGCTTGACTATTAACCAAATCTCTACTTTATTTATGAAAACACTTAAGAATCAAGAGGTCTTTTCCTTTGGTTGTAATGTGGCCATGGGATTTATTATTAGGTGGGAAAATCAAGGAAAGGGAATTTCAAGAAGGCTAGACAGATTATCAAACATTACAAAGTATGACACCTTCTAAAATACCTTTTGGGGGCTTTGATTTATTTTTTCCACCTTTCTTTTTTTTTTTTCTTTTCATTTCTCACTTTCTTTGTCATCCCCTTCTCCAATTTTTTTTCTGTTCATTTCATTTTTATTTGTTTGGAGAAAGGGAGATTTATAGCTTAAGAGAAATATTTTCATCCCATTCTTTTTCCAACTACCATTTTGCCCTTTTTGTAATACTTTAAAAGGTGCCATACCAAGCATTATTTATCAAAGTAATTCAAGGTACCAAGAAAAGTATTTTATCTTTAGGCTCAAAATTGGGCAACTAAGGGGTAGCATTTATCATTCAAAGCTCGGGAGGTCAGAAAAATACCTAGTGCCTCAATCATTTCCAAAAATGTTTTCAGAAATTTTTAAGTTTTGAAATGGTTTCAAGTCAAGTTCTAGAAAATACAGTCCATGAGGAATTAAATCACTCTATCACAAGAAATGGGGTAGATTTAGTGGATACCCCCTTTTGGCTCAAAATCTTACATTTAGTAGTTCAAAAATCAGTGAGGTACACAAGCCTAAGGAACCACATGCTAATTATCAACTATCAAATGACTATCTCAAGAATTTTTATTTTTAGCCATATCACAAGAATAATGAAAAATTGGGTTCAAAATTCACTATCTCAATTCATTTGGCACCAAGTTCTTACAATCGGATGCATGTTCTAAGTGAGGGGCAATTTAGAGAATGTGATCATACCAATCTATGCCTTTGAGAATGCAATATGAATGCAACAATGCAAATGCAAAAATAAATACCCCTACCCCAAGCTTGATTACTTACATTGTCTCCAATGTAAATAATCAAGTCGGAGAGAGGAGAAAAATGGAACAACTTACCGAGTCGGTAGCGGGTGTTGGCTCTCATTCCAGTCAATACTTGGGTGGAAATAGTATCACGACCGTGAGGCTCATCACGGCTAGGCCGTGATCAATTTTGTCCTCAGGAGTTGCCCTGTCACGGCCGTGATCTACATCACGGCTAGGTCGTGATGCTCTCTGGTCTTGGCATCCTACTCGTCACGCCCGTGATGGTTGTCACGGCAAGGCCGTGATCCTTTCTGTGCTCTTGTTAAATTCATCACGGCCGTGACCACTGTCACGGCCAGGGCGTGATGGCCTCTGACTTTATCTTTTTTATTGCTCTTCTTCTCTTTCTCAACCTGAAAACACTAGACAAACCTATTAATGATATTTTTGCATCTTGATCTTCTCAAATTATTCAAGAGGTTAAATCAAAAACAAAAGGAAAAAGGGAAAGAAAACTTGGGTTGCCTCCCAAGAAGCGCTTATTTATGGTCTTAAGCTTGACCATACTTCCTTAAATCAACCGGGGTCGGCTGGGTGTAGAAGTGCAGGCACACTTCTCTTCCAAGGAACTCCTTCAAAAAGCCGTTTCTGCTCATACGGCCAATAATGCTTCCACTTTGCTCTTTTCTCTCGGAGCTTCCTAGCCTTCCTTCCTCCCGGCGGAAGTTTTGTTTCCGCATAGACAGCAATTCCAACTTCACCACTGGGTGCATCTCCAACCATGCATATCTTTGGGCTTGCTTCCATGCTAAGTTCTTTCTCTACCGCTGGAGACTTTACATCAATTCTGCACACATGGCTCTCAAAAGGAGGGTTGTTACAAGAGTTAGTCAACTGAAAATTTACCCTACCTTCCTCTACATTTAGAGAGAGTTTACCATTCCATACGTCTATTACTGCTCCAGCGGTTGCCAAGAATGGCCTTCCTAAAATGATGGGGAATTTAGAATTCCCTTTCATGTCCAATACCAGGAAGTCGGTAGGGATGAGAATTTTCCCTACCTTTACAGGAACATTCTCTAGTATGCCTAGAGGAGTCCTAGTTGAGCCATCCGCAATTTGTAAGGGGAATTTGAATGGTCTCAACTCTTTGCTTCCCAACCTTTCCATGATAGTGAGGGACATCAGGCTCGTGCTAGCCCCTAAGTCACATAAGGCTTGGTCTATTTGCAATTGTTCAATCGAGCAAGCGATGGAGAAACTCCCTGGGTCCTTCAGTTTAGTAGGCATTTTAGTCTCTACATCTACATGCTTTTTCCTGACCAACCTTTGTGGGAAAGGTATCGGGGGTTGGTACGGTGGTGGAGGGACATACTTCGGTTCTGGCTCTTCCTTTTCGCTCGTGTCTTCCTCCGGTTCCACATCCATTTCAGCTACCCCCACCCCCAGCTTATCATCCCTCAAGTGTATGACATTGCAAGGCTCATTGGGATTTGCTTCGGGTTGCCCCGGGAATGCACCCTTAGGTCTCGAGTACGTGCTGGCTTGTTGGGCAATTTGTGTTTCTAGCATCTTGTTATGAGTTGCTAAGTTGTCTACCTTAGATGCTAGCTCCTTTATTGCTTCACTCACTGCCCTTCCTTGTTGTCTAAACTCCTCATTCTGTTTTGTCTGAGTTTCAACAAAACTTTCAAATAAAGTCTCGAGTTTAGATCTTTGTACCTGAGGATACCCCTGCTCTTGCTCTCTTATTACCTTGACCCTCTTGGAACTCATGGTTGAGCGTGTTCTTGTAGTTGCCGTAGGAGAGGTAAGGGTTGTTCCTTCTTTGGTTGTAGGGATTTGGGGGAGCATAGTTGGGCAGCTTCGGGTTCGTATCGTAGTAGTTGTTACAAGAGTTCACTTGCTCACCCGGCGCTTGGGATCCATGTGGGCATCCCATCATGTCATGTCCCTGCATTCCACAAATCTCACAAACAAGGTTAGTAGCACCTAATGCACTCACATTAGCTCTTTCCAGCCGATCAAAACGTTTATTAAGTGAGTCTATCTTTGACATAATAAGATCTGTGCTATTTACCTCAAACTTACCCCCCGAAATCTTGTTCGGGTTATTACCTCTTTCGGATCCCCATTGGTGGTAGTTGGTGGCGACATTCTCGATGATGTTGAATGCCTCAGTGAGAGGCCTATTCATAAACGCTCCACCGGCTGCAGAATCTAGTGACACCTTCGAAGAATAGTCCAATCCATTATAGAAGGTGTGCACTATTAACCACCTCTTGAGTCTGTGATGTGGGCACGACTCCAGCAGTCCCTTGTAACGATCCCAAGCTACCGATAATGATTCTCCGTCTTTTTGGAAGAAGCCGGTGATCTGGGTTCTTGTGTAGGCCGTCTTGGATGGAGGGAAGAATTTCTCCAAGAACGCCTGCTCCAGTTGGTCCCAAGTGGTCAAAGTGTTAGCGGGAATTTGCTTTAGCCTGGCCTTCGCCTTTCCAGTGAGAGATGAGGGGAACAGTCTCAAACGCACAACATCGACTGAGGCTCCATTAATCCTGATTGCATCAGTGAACTCTAAGAATGTTTCTATATGATCGGTCGGGTCCTCCGAAGGCAATCCTCCGAATTGATGTTGCCTAATCATGTTGATTAGCATAGGTGGTATGGTATAGTTTTCCACCTCAATCTCTGGCCTTGCAATCCCAGTTCGCAAGCCTCTCGCATTTGGGGCTGCGTAGTCCTTCAAAGGTTTTGTATCCGGTTGATTCGCCATGAGTGGAACGGGACTCAACCTTTCTCCCTCTCTTTGTAGTCTTCTACGTCTGTGGAAGGTCCTCTCGATCTCCGGATCAATCTCACTAAGGCTCCCAAGACTTAGGGATCTTTGCATATAACACACAGAGAGATGGATACAATAGAAGGAAAAGAAATTTTTGATTTTTTTTTATATTTCAGAAATAAAAATCAAATAAAAAGAAAAAGGCCCAGAAAAATCAATTCAAAATTTGAATTGAGATTCGAAAAGGCACAGTCCCCGGCAACGGCGCCAAAAACTTGATGTCGTGCGCTGCGGATGCGCGCTCGTACGATTCCGGCAAGTGTACCGGATTGCCGTCAAGTAATAAAAGATATCGAACCCACAGAGACTGTGTTCTCGAATCACAATCGGTTTTCGAATCGATTAGATCTGGACTTTTTAGAAAGGATTTTTATGTTTTGAGTGAAAAGGATTTTGAATTCGAAATTAAAAGATAGATGAGCAGAAAACAAATGTTTTTGGGATTTTCGATTTAAATGGATTCCTAGGGATTTGGGTTACCTTTGAGGTTGTTTATGTTGCTAATCTGATTTACCTTTGTTGATTACCGAAATTGCCTTGAAGGCGAGTTTATCCTCTAATAGCATAAGCTCCCTCTCGGGTTACAAAAGCCGTGCCCAATTGACCCGACCCCTACTCTCGTGGTAGTCGATCCCAGATTGGACCCTTTGCGTTCCGTGACAACTCGTTGCTCCTCGAGGGACGGCTTCTAACTCTCCTGATTTCAGTCCCAAGTCTGACTTCTATAGGTCCGACACCCAAGTTCACCGCTAGGTTCCTCCTTGAAATGTCTCAGTCATGCAAATAACCTAAGTTCACCGCTAGGTTCCTCCTTGGATCATTCACATCTCACAAACCAGTGGCTGCCGGGCTTTACGAGTGAAACACCCTAGAAATCCTAAGTTCACCGCTAGGTTCCTCCTTAGAACGTCTACGTCACGCAAATAAACGGTTGCCGAAATTTATGAGTGATTAACACACTAGAACTCAGATCTAAAACAATAACGAAATCAACAACGATTTTACATCAAATCAACATCATTTACAAACCTCGGGCAGAGCCCTAGTCCCTAGAAACTAACTACTACTCCAGTCTTGCCATGGAGATGACAAGCTGGGTTGACAACATAGTAGAAAATACAAAAATCAGAGAAGAGAAAAGGAGAGGAGAAGAGAGATCTATGCCTAAGTCCTAGTTGTTATGGATCATCCAATGTATGTTGTTCTCCTCAGATCTGATGCCTTGATCCTTATTTATAGAAATGGGGAAGTTAGAGTCCCAAACCAACTCAAAATCTGATCTATTTCGGTTTCTTCAGGTCCAAGTAATGCGCGTCACGGCCGTGATGGCCATCGCGGCCAGGCCGTGACGGTCTCTGCTTCTGGTTGCTCTGCGAAATCCATTAGTTCGCGATGCGAACATATTTCTCGCGACGCGAGTGCTCCTTTTGTGGCCGTGTTCTGAATCACGGCTGGGCCGTGATGTGCTCTGACTTGTGGTGGTTTTGGGTCACGGCCGTGATGGCTATCACGGCCAGGCTGTGACAGACTCTGACTTCAGCCTTTCTTCTTTTTCAGTTTTGCTCGATCATGGCCGTGATGGGCATCACGGCTAGACCGTGATGGGCTCTGTTTGGCTCATTTTCTTCAGTTTTAAAGCTCCATCTTCATCCAAACTTCATCATGGTTGATCTTGAGCAATTTACCCTTGATATCTGCAAAACAACACACGAAAACCGCCTTACCCGTTCCAAAGGAAAATTAACCTAAAATCTAATTAAAAATGCCTAAACTACATGAAAAATGCATGCAAAATGATAGACAAAGATGAGGTGGAATCACACTCATCACTGGTCCAACCTTAAATAGAAATGGATCATCCCACATGAAATGGTAGGCATCCCGGAAGAACTTTTTCTTTTGTTGCCAAGTGAGGTGCTCTGGAACAATGCTGGCTGCTTTGAAATTTGCCATGTCGTCAAACCATGGTCTCTCATGTACCAGCAATAAAGCCTCATCCGGGAACTCATCTCGAATGTCCTTTTCTTTAGCAGCCACCTCCTCATTCACTAACCGAGACAAGTGGTCAGCCAACACATTCTCGCTGCCCTTTTTGACCTTGATGACTAAATCAAACTCCTGCAATAATAGAATCCACCTTATGAGTCTTGGTTTAGAATCTAACTTAGTCAACAACTATTTAATTGCAGCATGATCAGTAAAAACAGTGACTTGTGACCCAATTAAGTAGGAACGGAATTTTTCCAATGCAAACACTATGGCTAGCAACTCTTTTTCAGTTGTTGCATAATTCACTTGGTTCTCATTGAGAACCTTGCTAGCATAGTGAATGGCATGGAAAAACTTGTCCCTTCGCTGCCCCAAAACTGCCCCAACTGCGTAGTCACTGGCATCACACATTAATTCAAACGGTGACTCCCAGTTGGGTGCAACAAGAATGGGAGCAGTGATCAACTTGTCTTTCAAAATTTGAAAAGAGTTGAGACAAGCAGTGTCAAATAGAAATGGAGTGTCCTTGTTCAAAAGGCTACACAACAGCTTGGCTATCTTTGAAAAGTCCTTGATGAATCGCCGGTAGAAGTCTGCATGCCCAAGAAAACTCCTCACACCCTTGACATTCACTGGTGGAGGTAGTTTCTCAATCACTTCAATCTTGGATTTATCCACTTCGATCGCTTTGGCTGAAATTTTGTGCCCAAGCACAATGCCTTCCTGCACCATAAAATGACACTTCTCCCAATTTAAGACTAAATTGGTGTCCATGCACCACCTTAATACAGCAACAAGGTTGGACAAACAGTTATCATAAGAGGAACCAAAAACAGAAAAATCATCCATAAAAATCTCAATGTATTTTTCTACCATATCAGAAAAAAATAGAAAGCATGCACCTTTGAAATGTCGCAGGCGCATTGCAAAGACCGAAAGGCATCTTCCGATAGGCAAAAACTCCAAACGGGCATGTGAAAGCAGTTTTCTCTTGGTCTTCCGGGTTAACCGCAATTTGGTTATAACCCGAATAACCATCCAAGAAACAATAGTAAGCTTGCCCGGCCAACCTCTCCAACATCTGGTCCATGAATGGAAGTGGGAAGTGATCCTTCCTAGTAACTTGATTTAGCTTCCAGTAATCTATACACATTCGTCAACCAGTGACCGTTCTAGTTGGGATCAAATCATTTTGCTCGTTGTGCACGACGGTCATGCCACCTTTATTTGGAACCACTTGTACTGGACTCACCCAAGAACTATCGGAAATAGGATAGATCATTCCAGCTTCAAGGAGTTTCAGCACCTCCTTCTTCACCACTTCTTTCATTGTAGGATTGAGCCTCCTCTACGGTTGGACCACCGGTTTAAATTCAGCCTCCATCATGATCTTGTTTATACAAAACGTGGGGCTAATACCTTTCAAATATGAGATGGACCATCCAATAGCTGTCTTATGCTCTCGAAGCACCCTTACAAGCTTCTCCTCTTCCAATTTGGACAGTACATTACTCACTATGACAGGGTCTTCATCATTCTCACCAAGAAAGACATACTTCAAGTGGGGAGGTAGAGGTTTAAGCTCCAACTCGAGCTTCTCTTGGACTTCATCCTTCTTGAGTTCTTCTTTCTTAGTGTTCATAGCAAGTTGCTTGGGTTGGGCTTCCAAATCACACAAACAGTCTTCTAATTCCTTCTCCTCTTCTTCATCAATATTTTCAATATAGTTCATAATTACCTTCTCAAGAGTAGAGGAATGGTGCTTCTGTGCAAAGACTTCATTGGCCACTACATCCACAATATCCATGCGGAAGCAATTCTCTTCATCACTCAGGCGATGCATGGTTTCAAACACATTGAAAGTAACCTCTTCATCTTGCACTATGAGTCGAAGCTGGCCCTTTTTTACATCTATCAAAGCACGTCCGGTTGCAAGAAAGGGTCTCCCCAATATAAACGGAACTTCTGCATCCTCCTCCATGTCTAATATCACAAAATCCGCTGGGAAGATAAACTTGTCCACTTTAACCAAGACGTCTTCCAGAATACCATAAGGACGCTTGATTGATCTATCAGCTAGTTGCAATGCCATCCTTGTTGGTTTCACCTCACCACCTCCAAGCTTGTTCAAAATTGAAAGCGGCATCAAGTTGGTACTCGCTCCCAAGTTGCATAAGGCCTTCCCAATAGCAACACTCCCAATAGTGCAAGGGATTGTAAAACTACCAGGATCTAAGATTTGGAGGTAGCTTCCTCTGAAGTATCGCACTACACTCCTTTGTCAAGGCAACAGTCTCACCTTCTTTGAATTTTATTTTCTTTGTGAGCAACTCCTTCATGAACTTTGCATAGGTTGGCATCTGCTCTAGTGCTTCAGCAAAGGGTATGTTGATCTGTAACCGCTTGAAGATGTCAAGGAACTTGGCAAACTGTTCTTCCTTCTCTTTTTTCTTGCTCAAATGAGGATAGGGCAACTTCACATAAGAGGGGATCATTTGAGGCTTGTCTCCATCTTTCAAAATCTGACTTTTAGTTCTCCTCAAAATTGAATTTTCATCTACTAATTTTTCCCTCTTGTCTTTTTCATTGTCTTTTTCTTCCTCCTCTACTACAACCTCTTTGCCTTTTTCCTTATTCAAATCAGTTTTCTCAGTATTCACCTCTGTTTCTTCATCAACTCTCTGATTTTTCACCAAGGGCTCGCCACTCTCTTACTCAAGGCTTTTACCACTCCTCAACACAATAGCCTTGCAATGCTCTTTAGGATTAGTTTGAGTATTACCTGAAAAACTGCTGCTAGACTGCTCTGCTAGTTGCTTTGCAATCTGTCCAACTTGAACCTCCAAGTTCTTTATAGAAGCATCAATGTTTTTCTGGTTTGACATGGACATCTGCATGAACTGATTGAGGGTGTTCTCCAAGATAGAAGTCCGGTATTGAGGCGGTGGTGTGGGTTGAGGCTTACTTGCTTGTCCAGCATCTTGTTTCCAACCAAAACTCGGTTGGTTCCTCCATCCTTGGTTGTAGTTGTTGGGGTATTGGTTGTTGTCTGGCCGCCCATAGTTCCCCATATAATTAGCTTCCTCATGGGAACTAGGCGGTGCCTCACATCTTCCATTATCATGATCTCCTCCACAAAAATCACATCGCATTACCTGTTGAGGTGGCATGGTTGTCCCTTGAACAGTTTGGAGTTGTTGTGGGAGTTGAGCGAGTTGCTTGGTAATGGACTCCAGTTGTTGTGTCATGAGTTTATTCTGAGCTAAAAGTGCAGATTGTGAATCTAACTCCAACACTCCCCTTCTTGATGTGGGACCCCGATCATGATGCATCAAATAGTCATTTGAAGCCATAGCCTCTATCAAAATCAGTGCTTCCTCTGCTGTCTTTGTATTCATGGAACCTCCAGCTGAGGCATCCAACATATACCTGGTTGACGGCCTCAATCCATTACAGAATGTTTGCATTTGGGTATGATCATCAAACCCATGGTTTGGACATCTTCGGAGCAATTCCTTGAACCTTTCCCAGGCGTCATGAAGAGTCTCACCTTCTTGTTGAGCGAAGCTTATGATGTCACCCCTTGTCTTGACAAATCTTGAGGTGAGGAAGAACCTTGCCAGAAATTTTGCCTCTAAGTCATCCCATGTAGTAATGCTCCCCCTTGGTTAGGATTGGAGCTAAGCCTTGGCCCTATCTCTTAAAGAGAAGGGAAACGCCCTTAGGCGGATTGCATCCTCAGAGGCACCATTGTGCTTCATCGTATCACATATCTCAATGAAGTTGGAGATATGACTATTAGGATCTTCCTTTTCCAACCCGGCAAACTGATTTTGTGCAACCAAATTCAAAAGAGCTGGCTTGATTTCAAAATTGTTGCAGTTAATTGGGGGCCTCACTATGCTAGTGACATGCCGATTGACATTTGTATTGCCGTAGTCACCAAGTGTCCTCCGTGGTGGAGCACCTTCACCATTGCCTGCCATTCTGAGTTTTTCTTGATGAACTTGAGAGGTGGAAGTCTCTTGTTCTTCTTCTTGCTGTTCTAACAGTTTCTGCTCTCTTGCTTGCCTTCGATTCTTCCTAGCTGTTCTTTCAATCTCAGGATCGTGGAGGAGTTGGTCAGCTGGGATAGTACCTCGCATACACAAACAGTCTAGCAAACAAGAATGTTAGCAGTAAAAGTCAGCACACAAACAGCAAATACACCAGAAAAATATGACAGCAAACAGCTTATAACAGAATTTTTTTTGGTTAAATTAGTAATCGAAATGGGTATGCTAATATTGAAACACAATCCCCGACAACGGCGCCAAAAACTTGTTGACGGCTCTAGGCAAGTATACCTAGTCGTGCAAGTAATACGGTGGTGAGACCGTTTATCGTTCCCATGAGGACTGTGACAAGTACTAACACGTACCGAATCAATTACTATCTAAGCGGATATTTGGATTGAAGGGAGCTTGATAATAAATACCAAGCCCAAATAAGATCTAAACCTAAAATAACAAAATAAAGAGAAAAGTTCTTTGGGAATTTCTGTCAAACACTTGGAAGGCAGTTAAAGGAATTCTTCAAATATATGAACTATGTTGGGATTAGGTTCACTAAACTTCATCCCCATGCAATGACATGACTAATAAACAGTTTCTACTTCAAGTATGACAATCAATCCACTAAGTTACTCAAGTCCCGATTCCTCGGATGACAAGAGCCTAAATCCACTAATAGGCCCTAATTCCTTGGGTGGCCTAGATTAATGAAATTGCATTAAGATTAGGGATTACGCGATTGCTAATAAACCTCGTTCCATTCCTAGTTACAAGGTTTACTAGGTGGTTAATTTCAATTCCGATTCTAATACGAATTTTCCAATTGCATATCAAAACACTAATCAAGTCATTGGGGTGCTAGCCACAACAAGCATTAAGCATAGAAATCAATCACTCAATAAAGAAGTAAAAACTGTATTACAAGATCAAGTCGGATACATGAGAATTCAGAGATAGCTACACCTAACCCCAACAATGGAGGTTTAGCTACTCATGATCGTAGCTACAACCAAAGAAATATAGATGAGAGGGAGGAAAAACTCCATGGAATCCTTGTGCCACTGCCCCTGTTTCAAAGAGAATATTTTAGGGTTCAAAAACTATTTTCCTTATGTTCTGCTCGTGCTCCTTTATAGATCAGGATTCACGTCACAGCCGTGATAGCCATCACGGCCAGGCCGTGACGCTTTCTGCCTTGGCGCGCATTCAAATATTGGAGCATCACGGTCGTGATGCTCATCACGGGCAGGCCGTGATAGCTTCTGCCTTCACCAAATGATCTGTCACGGCCGTGATGGCCGTCACGGCTTGGCCGTGACAGATTCTGCCAAGAGGGGGTCTGGCTCCATTAACATGTCACAGCCGTGACAGCTTCTGACTTTTGCCTTCTTTTCTCTCAATTATTTCTCTCAAGCTCCATCATGGCTAATCTTGAGCATTTTTCCTTGAATTCCTGCAAAACAACACCAAGAAACAACCTCACCCGATCCAAGGTAAAAACTAATAAAATCAAATCAAATATGCCTAAACTATATGAAAAATGCATGCAAAAATGTACAGGAATTATGATGTGAAATCACACTATCAATGCCTCATAAGACAAGTTTTCTTTTAATTGTACTTCATCGGGTTCAATTATATGCAATGGATCAGGAATATACTTCCTAAGTTGTGAGACATGGAATACATCATGAATGTTTGAAAGAAAAGGGGGTAAAGCAATTTGATAAGCTACTGGACCAATATGGAGAAGAATTTGGTAAGGTCCAATGAATTTTGGAGTGAGTTTTCTGGCCTTTAGAACTCTACCTACCCCAGTCATGGGTGTGACTCTCAGGAATACGTGTTTACCTTCTTGAAATTTGAGAGGTAGTCTTCTTTGATCTGAGAAACTCTTCTGCCTGCTTTGAGTTGCTTTCATCTGCTCACAGATTTGTTTAACTTTCTCCGTCGTTTGCTGCACGATTTCGGGACCAAGAATCACACTTTCTCCATCTTGGAACCAAGAATCACACTTTCGTCCATATAAAGCCTCATAGGGAGCCATCCCTATACTTGCATGAAAGCTGTTGTTGTACGTAAATTCGATTAGTGGTAAAAGATCATCCCAGCTTCCACGATGATCTAAAACACATGCCTTCAACAAGTCTTCTAGTGATTGGATTGTCCTCTCGGTTTGTCCATCTGTCTGAGGATGATATGCTGAGCTTAATCGCAATATGGTTCCTAACGCTTGCTGCAAACTTCCCCAGAAACTTGAAGTGAACTTCGGATCTCGATCTGAAACGATACTCGAAGGCACTCCACACAGTCTGATTATTTCCTTGATGTAGACATCATTTAGCTTTTCTACAGTGAAATTTGTCTTGGCAGGCAAGAAATGGGCTGATTTTGTTAACCTGTCTACGATTACTCAAATCAAGTCAAATCCTTTGGAAGTTCTAGGTAAACTTACGACAAAATCCATTGATATACTGTCCCACTTCCATTCTGGTATATCCAATGATGTAAGCATCCCTCTAGGTCTTTGATGCTCTATCTTTGCTTTTTGACAAGTCAGACACGATGCTACATACTCTGCTACTTTTTTTTTCATGCCTGGCCACCAAAATCATTGTTTCAATTCTTGATACATCTTTGTTGATCCAGGATGAAAACTCAGTTAGCTCTTGTGTGACTCTTCTAAAATCATTTTCTTCATCTTCGGTTTGTCTGGTACACAGTTCCTTCCTTTGCATCTTAAAATTTGATCTGATCCTAAGCTGATTTCGATAGCTTTTCCTTTTTCCATCAAGTCTTTCTTCTCCTGGATAAACTTTTCCACGGCTTGTTGTTCTCTTATTTATTCCATCAATCCACTAGAGATCTTTATCATTCATACACTAATCTTATCTCGGCTTACTTCCATAATTGAATTGAGATCTCATAATTTCTCAATTAATCCGAGTTCTTTCACCATCATAGTTGAAATATGAATGGCTTTTCGACTCAGTGCATCTGCTACCAGGTTCACTTTACCTGGATGATACTGCAACGTGAAATCATAATCTTTTAAAAACTCCATCCACCGTCTCTGTCTCATATTGAGCTCCTTTTGGTCAAACAGGTACTTCAAACTCTTGTGGTCACTAAAAACATCAAACCTCGCTCCATAGAGATGGTGTCTCCACATTTTTAGTGCAAAGACCACAGCGGCTAACTCCAGATTATGCGTCGGATAATTCCTCTCATGAGTTTTCAGTTGACATGATGCATAGGCTACAATCCTTCGATGTTACATCAACACACAGCCTAAGCCTTGATGTGAAGCATCACAATATACTTCATAAGGTTCCTCTGGTTCAGGAAGTATTAATACAGGCGAAGTTGTCAGTCGTTCTTTTATTCTTTGAAAGCTTTCCTTTTACTTCTCAGTCCATACAAAAGGCTGGTCTTTCTTTTTGAGTCGTGTTAAAGGTGCTACTATCCTTGAAAATCCTTCAATAAACCTCCGATAATAAACCACTAATCCAAGAAAGTACAGCTTCCACTTTCGCAGGATCTACTACAATTCCTTCTTTAGTAATCACATGACCTAGGAACTTTACTTCTTCGAGCCAAAACTCGTATTTAGAAAGTTTTGCGTACAAAACCTTCTCACGTAAGATTTTAGAACTTATCAAGAAAAAGACAAAAAATCCGATTCATGTAGTCCATAAAAATAGCTGGAGCATTCGTCACTCCAAAAGGCATTACGAGATACTCATAATGTCCATAACGAGTTCTGAACGCAGTCTTGGGTATATCTTCTATCTTTACTCGTATATGGTGATATCCCATCCTTAGATCAATCTTCGAAAATACCACGGCTCCTCTCAATTGATCCATCAGATCGTCAATACGTGGCAAAGGATATTTGTTTTTGATTATCACCTTG
The DNA here is from genome assembly GCA_030762895.1 of Sophora flavescens. Classification (NCBI taxonomy): domain Eukaryota; kingdom Viridiplantae; phylum Streptophyta; class Magnoliopsida; order Fabales; family Fabaceae; genus Sophora; species Sophora flavescens. The sequence goes on from CM061063.1 coordinate 49,743,101, forward strand.
TTGAGTTGTCTAAAATCGACGCAGAGTCTCGAACCTCCATCTTTCTTCCTTAATAGCAACACTGGTGCTCCCCACGGTGATACACTTGGCCGTATGAATTGCTTTGCCAATAGATCTTTAAATTGAGCGTTCAATTCCACAAGTTCCTTCCGTGACATTCCGTATGGAGTGATAGAAATCGGACCGGTTCCTGGAACTAAATCGATGGAGAATTCTATATCTCGAATCTGTGGCAAACCCGGAACATCGTTAGGAAAAGCATCGGGAAACTCCCTCACTACAAGCACATCACTTAAATCGATCTCCCCCTCGACTTCTAAGCTAGATAAAAACAAGCATTCCCAATCTCCTTCTTTCAAAGAAGTTCTTACTTGATTGGTAGATAAAAATCCAGAAATTTCAGGATTAGGAAAAACTAACATTTTCTCAGCACAATCTAAAAGGATATGTTTGGAAGATAACCAATCCATGCCTAAAATTACATCTAACTGTATTAAAGGCAAACATATCATATTCACAAGAAAATGCCTATCCTAAATGATAATAGGACAGTTTAGAAAGATTGAGTTCACAATAACAGGTTTAGCAGTAGGAGTTGAAACAATTAAATCATATGACATGGAAGAAACAGGCAATTCTAAATGTCTCACACTATCCATCGAAATAAAAGAGTGCATTGCACCCGAATCTAACAGTACAGTTAAAAGATTACCCACTATGTCACAATTACCTTGTATCAAATCATCAGATTGTGAAGCCCTGGCTCCACTCATGGTATAAACTCTTCCCTTAGCCGTTGGGTTGTTGGTTCTAGAATTGTTGGAAACTGGTGCAGACTTTTGAGCATTGCAATCCCTGGCCATATGTCCTATCTGTCCACAATTGAAGCATTTAACTCCTTTCAACGAACACTCATAGGTAACATGATTTGTATCCCACATCTGTAACATTTCTGAAAATTGCCTTGGTTTTGATTCCTCTAGTTCACGCTACCAGATGCAGAAGCAACTGGACGGTACGACTGTTGGTTCTGGTTGTTCCCAGATGGTTTGTAATATGGCTTCCTCTGAGCTTGCTTCCCACTTTAATCTTGGAATTGATTCTTAGATCTGGCTGGTCCTCCAACATTCCCTTGACTATCCTTCTCCTTCCTCATCTGGTCAACCTTCCGACTCATCTCCACCAAAGCTTGAAAATTCCTTATTTGTAATGGCAAAACAGACTCCTTGATTTCAAACCTCAGCCCTGCTTCAAATCTTTCGCATTTCCAACATTCATTGGGTTGTGCTTGAAAGAATCGGAAGTGTTTGGCAAGCGACTCGAACCTCGCTACATACTCCCCAACAGATCGAAACATCTGTCTCAGGCTCAGGAATTCTTGTTCCTTTTCAATTTTGGCATTTTGAGGAAAATATTTTTCCAGAAAGGCCTCGCGAAAGACATTCCAAGTGATTTCCTGATGATCCGCAACTAACAGCTGTCTAGTTCTCCTCCACCAGTATTCAGCATCACCCAACAGCAAGAAAGTAGCATACGGAACCTTGACGTCTTTCTGAGTATGAATTAACTCAAAAAATTTCTCTAGTTCCTCTATCCATAGATCCACCTTATCAGGATCAGTCTCTCCATGAAATTGGGGTAGATTCTGATGCCTGAAAGCTGTCAGTCCCTTTCCATCAGCAGCAGCTTGAGTCTGTGCATTCATTGTAACACATTGTTTTTCGTAAGTGCTTTCCTTAAGCTTGTTTTGTTAAGTTAGAATTGTTGGCTAAGGGCTTAGTGTGATTTTTGGCATAAAAGTCCCTTTCTGGTACATGAGCACACCCTTGCTCAAGGAGCTGACCGCGTCTCGGTGACGTTAAGTCGAGCACGACCGTGCTCAAGGGTGAGCACGACCGTGCTCAAGGGTGAGCACGACCGTGCTCAAGGGTGAGCACGACCGTGCTCAAGGGTGAGCACGACCGTGCTCAGGTGTGGTCTATATAAAGTTGGCATAGAAACCAAGGGTTACTAATTAACCCTATTTTCTGTCATCAGCCGTCGTCTAGTGCAGCCAAAACAACCCTCTTCCCTGTTTCCACTAAACTCAGCCAGTTCTTGGAGTTTTGGAAGCCGTTTGGGAAGCTCAGTGCATCTGTGTTGGGGTAGAGGTAAAGGCCCCTTTTCCTTTCAGTTTCTCTTTCGTTTTTGGTTTGAGAAATTGATTGTTTGTGTTTCTGATCAACAAGACTTAGTACCAGAGTAAGCCACTTGTGGATTTGGACTGGTTTTCTATTTAGGACGCCGTTGGAGCTACCTTCAATCCAGGTATGGGGAAAAGGGTAGTGTACTCATAGGCTTGGGGTTAGAGTAAAGTAAAGGGGTTCCCATAACCCCGGCTGGATGCATGCTTTTATATGATTTTAAATGCCTAAATTCCTATGTTGATGATATGTTTGTTTAATGTTAGATGCCATGTTATGTGTTTCATGTTTGTATTGGCTATTGTATGAATATGCGGTCATGATGAACACGATATCCAGTAAATGTATGTTTAGTTTATATCTTTGTCCTTAAATTCTTCATAACCTGCAAGGTAGAAATGTGTCACATTCATTGCGGTAGTTTGAAGGGCAAAAGCAGCAGCAATACATGCCATCGCACGAGCTACATAATCAGGTCCATCAACATCCTCATAATGTTCCTCAAAATCAACTTGTCCAACTATCCGGCCACCTCTACGGCCTCTCCCACGGCCGCGACCACGTCTACCTCCACCATTGATTTCCATACTGACCTACAAGATACAACCAATTAAAAATCAACTCAACATTGAGATATACTCTCACTTAACAACACCCATTACTTAAAGAAGTAATTTCAAACAGGTCTTAGTCAGAGATTACACAACTTAAACATAACAGACCTATTCCCAAGGATTCCCGAAAGACTCGACCAGCTTTGATACCACTAATGTAACACCTTCCTAGGTATTACATGGTTTTCTCTTTAAATTATAACTTAATGCGAAAAAGGGATCGTTACTTTTTGTTGGTTAATTTCAGAAATTACTTAAAACCTTGGTCATAAAAAAAATGTGATAGAGTCTCCTCTGTAATTTCAACATTCCAGACAAAACACCTGCCAATATACTTATATTTACATTTGAAAGAAAGGCTCTCCGAGCCATCACATACATATATATACCTAACTATGCATCATTTCTATCCAGAACCATATAACCAGGAGTCATCTTATAAGAGTTTTACAGTAGGTTAGGAAGATATACAAATATAAGTCAAACATATAGATGATATACAAAAAAACAGGGTTCATCAGAGAAAGCCACTGAACAAAAACTTGGCTCTCATCAGCCAGATATACAGAACCTCGTGGAGTTAGTACTACCCAAAAGAACTAAGCTATCATCACCCTACGACCCTCTAGATATGTCCATTGGGGAGACCTCCACGATCATCCCCAGGGTCCGACGGATCTGGTGAAAATCCTCCCTCAGCATTAGCCTCCACAGGCTCCATGTCCTTGTCGAGAGGATCATACTCTGGTACCTTGCCCTCCGGCTCCTCCTCAATGAGATCCGCCTCAGGAAGTGCCTCGGCGACCAGCATATCATCATCATCCTCCTCTCCGCCATAAATGGCGATGGGAGCAGGTGGCGACGACTCTGGTCCTTCTGCAGGAACGGCTGGCTGTGGGGGCGGTTGATGGTAGGTATTCCTAGACTCTACCAGGTGTCGAAGCAGTGCCCAGATGGGAGGTAACGGGATCTCCACGGTCTTCACCTGCTGAGTGATCGAGGTGACTCCCTCCTCTATCCCCTTTGTTGTTTGCAGTGGCCCTGTATATGATGTGCTGCGGGCCCCAGGGTGAATGACCCACGGGCCGGCCTCATCACAGAACTCAAACGTATGGGCCAGGAAGCCTGATGGTATCATGTGGTGCAGGGGATCCATCTAATCATATAATATAAAGTTTTCACCATAGAGAAAAACAATATAAAGGTGAGTTACCAATATATGAGCATAAACCATAGCAGTCATATACTTAATCCAACCAGTATAATAATAATAGTTGCATAACATAACATTTAAGGATATCTACACAATAATTAAAGATAAAAAGTCTTTCGCAAGTTAGTCTTTAACACTTCAATATCCACATTTCTAAACACAATCTCCGGAGATCCTAACTTCCCTACTTCGAGCATGATAGGTCACGATAATCCCCATAACACAATTGTTTCGCGTGGGTGGCCTCTCGAATGGGTCCGTTGCCCCAATTGTTCTAGGGTATCGTATCTCTCCTATATAATATTTGGATAGTTCCTGATTTAGCACATTCGTGCAGGGTAACCGAGTTCCACGACAAGAGGTTGGAAAGCCCCAAGCATTACGTGGAGTTCGAGCCTGAATGACCCTAAAGACCCCAAAGCCCAAGAATATGCCTTTGGTCCATAATTATCAAATTTGTCAGTTCACCCTGTGTGAAACTGTAGCTCGATTCGCAATGGCACGTCTACCAAAAAATCTTTTATGATATTAATTAGCCTTTTAATATAAGTTACAATTTTAAAACATCTTTATTAAATTTTTTAAAAATCTCTTCTCAACAAACACTAGTCTGGCGTCTCGGAACGCTAGGTTCTTAACAGTGGGAATGCTAGTCCGGCTTCACCGTAATCAAAATCCAATCTGAAACCTTAGCACGGAAATCAATTCCATTCCTCTCTGTTTCCATTCACTTTACAAATAAAGCCAAATCATTTTGTGTTCATACAATTTCCACAAAAATAACTTTTTCAAAACATAAGCTATGACGAATGTCATACCTCAACCAGTCTCAACAGTTATCACAAATGACAACATATACACATATTCATCAGACATACACAATTCTAATATCTCAGTATTATATAACATATAATTATTTACAATCCAACAACACATTATATATCATCACAAGCAGTTCATAGTATTAAGTATATAACTACTAGGAACTCCTCAGGATGACTCCCTTTACCTTAGAAACTTAGTTTTCTTGACTTGAAACGAATCGTGTAGCCCTTAGCTTCCTCCAACGAATCCAGGCAATACACTTATACCATGTTTGGTTCACAAATCATCATCATACACGTCAACAACTTATAGCCCTCACCACATTTTATGACAACGAATGTAGGACACACAGTCCACAACAACGTAAATAGGACACACAGTCCACAACAACGTGGATAGGACATACAGTCCACAACTTCATATATAGGAAACACAGTCAACAACGTTGTGATACAGATCATGGATCCACATGCTTTAACTCTAGTATCCTGGTGTCTCAGTTACTAGGTTCATTTTTCAACGTTATTTTTCGTTCAGTGAAAAACAAATACAAAACCAAAACTTCCATAACTTATCCAAGTTACCGAATATTTTTACTTGAATAAATTCTTTTCAACAACATTTTTTTTTGACATTCATTTTTTGAAAAAACTTTAAACTTTAGGAACTCCATTTTTTTTCCTTCTAAAAATCTCCTTTATTTTGGAGAAGTCTATTTCCTTTCAACAATGTAGTAAACCTTTTTGAAGGAAAACTCTTTCTAAGAACATTGGAAACTAAAATCCCATTTTCTATGGTACTTCACCATAAGTGTTCTAAAAAATCTGCTTTTCTTCAAAATAAGATATTTCAACTTAAATAATTTTCCTTTATAAAATTGTTTTGATTCTAAAAATTTTCTCTTTCATTAAAACGTTACTGAAAGAAATATTTTCAAAACTTCAAAATAAATTTGTTTTTCTTCATGGTTTCTTACCGTGAAATATTTTCAAAGTTTGTTTTTTTTTTTTCCTTAGTGTAAGATCACTTAATTTTTCAAGTAAATTTCCTTCATAAAAATTTTATTTTATTTCAATTATTCTGATAAAGTTTTGAAAGTATAACTCATTTTTCCTTCTTCCAAAACATTTCATCAAAATAAATTTCTATTTACATTGTTCTTCATATAGTTTTTCTTAAGACTTCTATCTTAAGGATTTAATTGAGCTCTAACCAAAGGTTATAGGCTTTCCATGCAACAACCACAACATATATACAACAATTTCAATATATATATATATATATATATATATATATATATATATATATATATATATATATATATATATATATATATATATATATATATATATATATATATATATATATATACAACAGTTCATGAAAAATCCATGCATTCAACATTGCATCAATCATAGCATGAAAAATTGGCACAAACAGTTCACAAGGATCAATGGTTTCAATGAAATCATATGCTCAACAAGTATAAAATGCATGATGTAAGAAATTTCGGCCAAGCAAAAGTTCTATGCTCACTAGAGAATCTACACAGAATCCACTCAAAACAAAAGTTTTGGCAAAATATGAAAGTTTGGTCAATTTATTCACACTAAAACTAACTATCAATTAAGGAGGATAAAAAAAATAAAGAGTTTAGAGCACCCCCTTTCTTTTGCACAATGGATTAGCATGTGCAAAAATTTATTTATTTATTTATTTTTATTTTTATTTTTTTGAACTGGCTAGCGCTCAGCGCTAGGAATCAATGCTCAGCGCCCATGGTGCAGTGTTTTCTGCTGAATCTGCTTTCTGTTTGTGCTCAGTGCTCACAGTAGCACCCGGCATCTACGTAGGGCCATTTTCACCATTCTAGTGTGTCATTTCTCCCCTTCCTTTGGTCCTTTTTCCTTAGATGTTCCTTCACAACAATCCAAACCAATTCCACCACATTAAATGGCTTACACATCAAGGAACCACTCAACAACTCAACGGACTACTTATTTTTTTCATGATAAGGAAGCAAAAAGAATAAGAATGCAAGAAGAAAATGCTTGGGTTGCCTCCCAAGTAGTGTTTCTTTAACGTCACTAGCTTGACGCCTGATTATTTGATGCTCAAGGTGGCTTGAATGATGAGAAGAATGGATCATTTTTCTCGCTTTTCTTGCCACCACTCCTCACATTGTTCTCAACATCAACCAATGGTGTATTTCCCTTCTTTGATGAATTATCTTCTTTTGGCCAAAGTGGTTGGAATTGAGATGACCATTGAGACTTCTTCTTCTTTTTCCTTCTTTTCCCATTTCTCTTCGTTTTTTTCTCATGTTCATCTTTGTGAATTTCTTGAACCTCTTGATTTTGAACAAAATGAACTTGAGCATGGATAATTGGTGAAGTTCCCATAGGTTCTCTCTCAAACATGTTCACAACCATTTGTTCTTCATTCACCCTCAATATAAGCTCACCTTTTGGTACATCTATCAAAGCTCCGGTGGTAGCTAAGAAGGGTCTTCCAAAAATCAAAGGAATGCTCACATCTTCCTCAATATCCAACACAAAGAAATCCATGGGAAAGATGAAATTTCCTACTTTCACAAGTAAGTCATCTACCAAACCATATAGTCTCCTAATTGATCTATCCGCAAGTTACAATGAGATCATGGTTGGTTCCACATCATGAATGCCAAGCCTCTTCATCATGGATAGTGGCATAAGATTGATACTTGCCCCGAGGTCGCATAGGGCTCTAGCCTTTATTACCTCTCCAATGACACAAGGAATTATAAAGGATCCGGGATCCCTCAACTTAGGTGGAAGCTTGTGTTGGAGAATTGAGCTACAATTTTTAGTCAAGGCCACTACCTCACTTGGTTCAATTTTTCTCTTCTTTGCAAGTCATTCCCTCATGAACTTTGCATATGATGACATGCTCTCTAATGCTTCGGCAAAAGGAATATTTATTTACAATTGTTTGAAGATATCCAAGAACATATCAAATTGCTCTTCTTTCTCTTTCCTCTTCGTCTCAATTGGATATGGCACTTTCACATAAGAAGGAATCTCTTGTGGCTTGCCCCTTTCTTTCAAAAGTTGACTCTTCGTCTTTCTCAAGATGGAATTTTCATCAAATAATTTCAGCTTCTTTTCCTTCCTATCATCTTGAGGTTCCTCTTCTTCTTTCCTCTTTGAACTCTCTTCTTTCTCACTAGTATCAACCATCTTCTTTCTCAATTCAGAATTTTCTGCATTTTGACTTGAGGAATGCTCAACACCCGGCTATACTAACTTTCCACTTAGCAACATGATGGTTTTGCACTCCTCCTTTGGATTATTAGTGGTATTTCCAGAAAATCCTGCACTTAATGCACTAGAAACTTGTTTAGAAATTTGTCCAATCTGTACTTCAAGGTTCTTTATTGATGCATCGGTATTCTTGAAGTTAGATTGTGTGACTTGGATGAATTGTGCAAGAGTGCTCTCCAACTTGTTCATTCTCTCATCGGTATCACGATGTGGTTGATTTTGAAGTAGTGGTTGTTGTGAAGATGTGTTGTCTTGTGGAGCTTCTTGTGACCAAGGAAGGTTAGGGTGCTTCTTCCAATTTTGATTATAGTAGTTTGAGTAAAAATTCTGCCCTTGTCTTGGAAAATTCCCCATGTACTTTGTTTCCTCTTGAGAACTTAGAGATGCTTCACAATTACCATTATCATGCTCTCCTGCACAAAAATCACAACTCATGACTTGTTGTCCTTGTGTTGTCCCTAAAATCATAGCATTTAGTTGCTTTGTGATTGCCTCCAATTGATTAGTGATGATTTTGTTTTGAGCCAAAATTGCATTTTGGGAGTTAAGCTCTATCATCCTCTTTGTTGATGTGCCTCTTCTATCATGATTCATGAGATAATCATTAGATGCCATGGCTTCAACCAACCTCAAAGCTTCTTCTGCGGTTTTTGAATTCATAGAACCTCCCGCCGATGGATCTAGCATAAGCTTTGTAGATGGTCTCAACCCACTACAAAAGATTTGCATTTGTTGGAGATCATCAAAGCCAAGATTAGGACACTTCCTTAGGAGCTCCTTGAATCTTTCCCAAGCATCTAAGTCATCCCAAGTAGTGATGCTTCCCCTTGGTTGAGATTGGAGCCAAGCCTTGGCTCTATCTCTCAATGAAAATGGGAACAACCGCAACCTTATCGCATCATCCGTAGCTCCATTAATCTTGAGAGTCTCACATATCTCTAGAAAATTAGAGACATGATTATTTGGATCTTCGGCATCACTTCCTCCAAATTGATTTTGTTGCATGATATGGAGTAATGCCGGTTTGATCTCAAAATTATTTGCGGCTACCGGTGGTCTAACAATACTTGAGTGATTCTGGTTGGTAGGACCATGAGAATATTCTCCCAACGTCCTTCGGATACCTTTCACATTTTCAGCTATGATAACCTCTTGTTGAATTTGTGATGTAGAAGAAGAATTCACCTTTTCCTTATCCCGCTTCTTTCTTTCTTTTGATTTTTTTCGATTCCTCTTTGCGATCTTTTCAATTTCGGGATCAAATAACAGCTCACCTATAGATTTACCTCGCATACACTACACAAAATCTCAAACAAGGTGAGAATATCCAATATATCAATTATTTAACAAAAACAGAAAATTAACAAGAAGAAAAAAAATGTTCAAATTAACAATGCCTTAGCCTTGTTGATATTGAAATCAACAATCCCTGGCAACGACGCCAAAAACTTGTTAATTGTTTGGCAAGTGTACCAAATCGCTACAAATAATAAAGTGAGGGTAGAGTATCGTTCCCAACGAGGATTTTTATTATAGAATTATCCAAACAATGAATGAAACAAAGCAATTGATGAATGAATTCAATCAAGGCAAAAGCGGTTAGGTGTCGGAATCCTCCAATTATTCACTTGATGTAACTTTATTCAATCCAAATTCCAATTCATTCCACTCAATTGACATTCAAACAACTAACTTAGATTTATCCCTAATTCCTTAGGTGATAATCCTTTTGTACTAATTAAGAAGCCTAATTCCTTAGGTCATTCAAGCATTAGCCTAAACATTAAGCATGAGATTCATAAGAATTAATTGAAACATAGTTCTATTCCTAGAATCAACATTCCAATGGTAATCTACTTCAATTCCAATCCAATAACCAATTTTCCAATTGTGAAATTGAATCTAACATAAATCCAGAGTTGATCAATCAATAGAAGCATTAAGCATAGAAGCAAATCGCTCAAATTGAATAAACTTTAATTGAAATCAGAGATTGAGGTCAATTACATCAAGAATCCAATTAGAATCATCCTAAACCTAACCTACGTGATCTAGCTACTCATAATAGGGAGATATAGGAGAGATGAACTTGAGTAGATGTGGAAGGAAGACTCCATTGAAGCTCCAATTCTTGTTCCCAAGGTTGAATCTCCAAGGAAGATGAGAGAAAATGGTGTTTCTATGAGTGAAAATGTAAAAAAGGGGTGAAAGCTCCTCCAAACTCTGCTCAAACTCGAATTTATAGAGTTTCTGCACGTCGCCCAGTGCCGGGCACCCCTGGCCTACGCTGTGTGCCCTACTGTACGCGAAACAGCAGCTTGTTGTAAAAACTGGTGTTGGGCGCCCAGAACACAGCGTTGAGTGCTGGCTTGTTTGCTTCTGGTGGTGCTGAGCGCCCTGAACTCAGCGCTGGCGGAGCAGGTTCTGCCACTGTTGTTTTCCTTCATTTCTGTCCAGGCTGAGAGCTCGATTCCAAAGCTCAGCGTCAGGCCTTCAATCCTACATATTTTCAACATATTTTGAGTATAATTTTCACATAAAAAGATCAAAACTCTAATCTAAACTTTATTCATATCAAAGTATGTATTTTCCTATCACTTTTCCTATGATTCCTAAATTATTTACTCTTGTAATCACATCTTAATCTCAAGATCCTACATTATACTTCCCTTATATGACTTTTATAACTTAATAATGAAATCCATACTTAATTTTCGTTCTATTTATCCTCGACACTTCGACTACCACATTATTCCCACTCTCTTCAACATTTCAGCTTAGTCTATCACACTCGAAGGACATAATCGATGCTTAATCTTTTCACTTCTCGAGATTATCTACCACCACATCATATCTACTATTCTTGACATTCAATCTTAGTTCCTTTACACGTGACGGATAAGATTAAAAGTTAGTCACCTCTATTGTCATTATTGGTCTACTAGATAACCTTAATCAACATCTAACTCTCAAGATGAACATTAACTTTACGACAACATGCATCAACTTCCTACTTAAGGTACACCATTGTAGTCTTAGCCCTTTTTTCCAGATTCTACCAAAATCGTATACTTAAAGTCTCCAAATAAAAATGTCGTAATACTCCTTAAGATAATCTAAAGTCAAAATACAACCCATCAGGTGTGATTATCTAACTCATCCATTTCGAACTTCACCATAACTTATTTTTATTCAGGAATTCCTCTTCCCCTTTCACATTCAACTTAGGTAAACTACTACAGATACTTCCCTGCAATTCTTCAAACTCATAAAATCAATCTTAACCATGGGGATTGATAAGCCTCTGGTTCATCTAGTTTCCAGCTAGAAAAGGGGTAGATTTTGTGCCTAATTGGGCGGTTCAACCTCGCTAATCTCCCAAATTGGCCTTGTTTTGTTCCTAAGTTAGAATTTGATTTGTTTAATGCATTTTTAGTAGTTTTTAGTTTATTTTGAGTAGAATTACGCTTTTCGTTTCCTTTTGTTGTTTCAGGTTAAAAGTGAAGCACTTAGAGTAAAGGAAAATGATGAAAACATTGGAAAAGCAATGCTGGAAATGTCGCCTCGCGAAACAGGATCTCACCTCGCGAGCCTGAAGACCAGCCTGAACAGCAACAGTCACCCTTTCTGTCTCGCCTCGCGAATCACCATCTCGCCCCACGAACCTGAAGGCCTGACTGTGCCAGAGATGTCACCCTTTCTGTCTCGCCCCGCGAATCACCATCTCGCCTCGCGAGTATTCAAATCAAGATGGAGCCAAAACTGAATTTCGCCTCGCGAGAGCTTGCTCGTCCCGCGAGCGGGCGCGACCCAGAACCTCTATTTATAGGCTGTTTTAGGGCAGATTAGATACCATTTGTTCACCACTTGTTTTAGATCGTTTTTTGAGACGAATCCTTATTCTCTGGAGCTGCGTCTCCCTATGTTCTTTTCCTATTTGACAATTATGATGAAATCCAATTGTTTGTGCTTTGTTACAAGCATGAGGAACTAATTCCCTTGTCTAAGGGATCAATGAAACCACCCATGGTGGTGTAGCGTTCAATGTGATGTATGTTTCCCTCCTTTACCTCAATTTAAGTTTTCCAATTCTGAATTTATTGCGTTGATCATAAGCATGCATGATTGACTAGTTAACATGATGAGGCTTGATAGGCAATTCACGTTTAGAACTTGTATTGGAATCACTGATTGAATATTGCACGAGAGTGAGTATGAGATCAGTGCAACCTTATAGGGAACAAGATTTAATAGAGTTTGATGATTGGGTTATGAGACCGTAGCAAGTAATTAACTCAATCGTTGAATACGTCCTATTGAGCACGATAGTGTCATTAGGAGAATTTGGGGGTCCTGGTTGACATTACAATTGGACTTAGGGAGGGGATCATTGATAGTGTGATTTTACATCATGTTTCCCTGTACACTTTTGCATGCATTTTTCATATAGATTAGGCATTCTTTATTTGATTTTAGTTAGTTTTTCCCTTGGAATGGGTGAAGCGGTTTCTTGGTGTTGTTTTGCAGGAATTTAAGGAAAAATGCTCAGAATTAGCCTTGATGGAGCTTGGATGAAATAGAGCTTGAAAAGTGAAGAAAACGAGCCAAGCAGAGCCCATCACGGCCTGGCCGTGATGACCATCACGGCCATGATCAAGAAAACTGAGAAGATTGAAGGCAAAAGTCAGAAGCTGTCACGGCCTAGCCTTGATAACCATCACGTCCGTGACAGGCCAGGCAGAACCGATCACGGCCTAGCCGTGATGAGGTTCACGGCTGTGATGCTCCAAATTTGAAAGCGCACCCACTCCAAAACACGTCACGGCCCATCACGGTCGTGACGCGTGGCCTCTCTATAAATAAAGCACAGAACAGACAGAAAAGGATTTGGACGGTGAGAGGATTCTGGGGGGTCTCTGACACAGATCCATCAGACAACCTTTAACCTAAAGGATTCTTGGAGACTGCGAAAAGGGTTCTAACCCTAGAAGGGAGCCGCTGAGAGGGGTTGTTGTGACGACGGTGGAAAGCTCCCATGGAGTTTCTTCTCTCCTCTTCTCCTATTTCTCTGGTTTTGGCTTTCTCTATAATTATGAGTAGCTAATCCCCGTTTGTTGGGATTAGATGTAACTAAACTAAACTCCATGTATCTGACTTGATCTTGTAATATAGTTTTTACTGCTTCATTGAGTGATTGATTTTCTGTGCTTAATGCTTGTGTTGGCTAGCACCCCCATGACTTGATTAGTGTTTTGATATGCAATTGGAAAATTCGTATTAGAACCGGAACTGAAATTAATCACCTAGTAAACCTTGTATCTAGGAATGGAACTAGGTTTATTAGCAATCGCGTAATCCCTAATCTTAATGCAGTTTCATTAATCTAGGCCACCTAAGGAATTAAGGTCTATTAGTGGATTTAGGCTCTTGTCATCCGAGGAATCGGGTCTTGAGTAATTTAGTGGATTGATTGTCATACTTGAAGTAGAAACTGCTTATTAGTCATGTCATTGCATGGGGATGAAGTTTAGTGAACCTAATCCCAACATATTTCATATATTTGAAGAATTCCTTTAACTGCCTTCCAAGTGTTCGACAGAAATTCTCAAAGAAATTTTCTCTTTATTTTGTTTATTTTAGGTTTAAATCTTATTTGGGCTCGGTATTTATTATCGAGCTCCCTTCAATCCAAATATCCGCTTAGATAGTACTTGATTCGGTAAGTGCTAGTACTTGTCACAGTCCTCGTGGGAACGATAAACGGTCTCACCACCGTATTACTTGCACGACTGGTTATACTTGCCTAGAGTTGTCAACTCACCACAACTTGTTGACGAATCTGAGCAAGTATACCAGTCGTTCAAGTAATACGGTGGTGAGACCGATATCGTTCCCACGAGGATTGGATGTCAAGTACTAGAACTTATCGAATCAATTACTATCTAAGCGGATATTTGGATTGAAGGGAGCTCGATAATAAATACCAATCCCAAATAAGATTTAAACCTAAAATAAACAAAATAAAGAGAAAAGTTCTTTGAGAATTTCTGTCGAACACTTGGAAAGCAGTTAAAGGAATTCTTCAAATATATGAAATATGTTGGGATTAGGTTCACTAAACTTCATCCCCATGCAATGACATGACTAATAAACAGTTTCTACTTCAAGTATGACAATCAATCCACTAAATTACTAAAGCCCCGATTCCTCGGATGTCAAGAGCCTAAATCCACTAATAGACCCTAATTCCTTAGGTGGCCTAGATTATTGAAATTGCATTAAGATTAGGGATTACGCGATTGCTAATAAACCTAGTTCCATTCCTAGATACAAGGTTTACTAGGTGATTAATTTCAGTTCCGGTTCTACTACGAATTTTCCAATTGCATATCAAAACACTAATCAAGTCATGGGGGTGCTAGCCACAACAAGCATTAAGCACAGAAAATCAACCACTCAATAAAGCAGTAAAAACTATATTACAAGATCAAGTCAGATACATGGAGTTTAGTTTAGTTACATCTAATCCCAACAAACGGGGATTAGCTACTCATAATTACATAGAAAGCCAAAACCAGAGAAATAGGAGAAGAGAGAGAAGAAACTCCATGGGAACTTTCATCGTCCGTCGACGGCCCTCTTAGAGGCTCTCTTCTAGGGTTGGAACCCTTTTTGCAGCCTCGAAGAATACTTTAGGTTAAAGGTTTCTGATGGATCTGTGTCAGCGACCCCCCAGAATCCTCTCGCCATCCAAATCCTTTTCTGTCTGTTCTGCGCTCTATTTATAGAGAGGCCACGCGCCACGACTGTATTGGCCATCACGACCAGGCCGTGACGTGTTTTGGAGTAGGCGCGCTTTCAAATTTGGAGCATCACGGTCGTGAGCCTCATCACGGCTAGGCCGTGATGCTCCAAATTTGAAAGCGCGCCCACTCCAAAACACGTCACGGCCTGGCCATGATGGCCATCACGGCCGTGACGCGTGGCCTCTCTATAAATAGAGCGCAGAACAGACAGAAACTATTGGATTCGGATGGCGAGAGGATTCTGGGGGGTCTCTGACACAGATCCATTAGAAAAACTTTAACCTAAAGGATTCTTGGAGGCTGCGAAAAGGGTTCCAACCCTAGAAGGGAGCCGCTGAGAGGGGCTGCTGTGACGACGGTGGAAAGCTCCCATGGAGTTTGTTCTCTCCTCTTCTCCTATTTCTCTGGTTTTGGTTTTCTCTGTAATTATGAGTAGCTAATCCCCATTTGTTGGGATTAGATGTGACTAAACTAAACTTCATGTATTTGTCTTGACTGATTAATCTATGTTTATGTTTCTCTATTAGTGATTGATTTCCTTCGTTTAATGCCTGTATTGGCTAGCACCCCCATGACTTGATTAGTGTTTTGATATGCAATTGGAAAATTTGTATTAGAACTGGAACTGAAATTAATCACCTAGTAACCCTTGCGTCTAGGAATAGAGTTTGGGTTACTAGTAATCGCGTAATCCCTAATCTTAATGCAAATTCATTAATCTAGGCCACCTAAGGAATTAGGGTCTATTAGTGGATTTAGGCTCTTGTCATCTGAGGAATCAGGGCTTGAGTAATTTAGTGGATTGATTTTAATATTTGAAGCATGAATGGGAGGTATCTAGTCCTGGTAGTGCATGAGGCAGAGGTTTGGTGAAGTCTAGTCCCAACATATCCTTTTCGCATTCCAAGTACTCGACAAAAATACAAAAAGATTTTATTCCTTTTATTTTTCTGTTTTGATTTCTCTTGATTTATAGTTTAGTCCAGATAGTTACTTGGTTTGTGAACTGGTACTTGACATCCAATCCTCGTGGGAACGATATCGGTCTCACCACCGTATTACTTGCACGACTGGGTATACTTGCCCAAATTCGTCAACAAGTTTTTGGCGCCGTTGCCGGAGATTGGTTTTGCCAATATCATTAGTAACAAAGGAGGCAACTAATTTAGACATTTTTTTTATATTTTCTGTATATATTTGACATTTTCTCTGTACAGATTTGATTTTTTCTTTTGAGTGTTTGTTTGTGCAAGGTTGAGACAACACATGGACGATCATTACTATCCAACTTGGGGATCTCAACTTGATTGGATTGTGTTTGATGGTATCACCAATAAGCACGTGAAGATTTACTCCAAAGAGGAATGGGAATCCTATGTGTCATCCTTGCAACCACCACCACACTTCGAGCTGGACCCCGATTTGCTAGAGATTCTTTGGGATATAGATGCTCATCTTTTGAGCTTGAGCATAGAGCGTAGCAAGGAGGAAGTTAGTTCGATGATTCAGAGGGTTGAAATGCGAGCAGGGAAAAATACTAGTAAGATAGCGGCATCGCTAAGTGACAACTTACAAAAATTAGAAGAACAAGCTAGTGAATTCTCTAAATTGCTAGAAGAAAAGCCACATGGAATTCAAATTGAAGAGAATCTACTTGCTAGTACGGGCGTGAATGAAGATGAAGTGGTGGTGGTAGAAGAGCCACAAGAAGAGGAGTAGGAATGGAATGAGCAACCACCTATGGAGGTTGCTCTAGAACAATATTCCCAAGAGCTATCCATCTCTGAGACCAAAATCAGAACCAACTGTGACAGTATCGAAGCTGTGATGCAGAATTTCAAAACGCAAGTTGAGGAAATTTGCAAACAGTTAGTACAAGAGTTAGATGAAGCACGATTTGAGTAAAATCTGGTTTTGGGGATAGTTCAAAATGTAGATGAAGTGGTAGTGGACTCTACCATGCTTACTGAGCAATCTGAAATTTCTGCATTGGACAAATATGTCGGCTTACATGCATGTGTGGACGCTGCAAATCTAACCCCTTCCATTTGTCTGTCAACTCTCCTCTTGAAAATTCCATTTGACCAGGGAGGAAGTGAGTTCATCATTGTAGTTAAAGAGGTCAATGGAGTTTTCACACACTGGCTAGGTGGGATTGTGGATAGAGTCATATTACTTCTGCAATTGCCACTCCACAAACTATGGGATCCGGGCGGAGGATCTCACATCTTGAGCACCAATTGGTCCTTATACCACAGGCTATGGGATCCAGGTGGATGCTTCTAATGAGTCAAGCTAGTGATGTTAAAGAAACGCTTATTGGGAGGCAACCCAAGTTTTATTTTCCTTTTCCCTTTGTTTTTCAATTTCTCTCTTGAATAATTTGAGGAGATCAAGAGTTTTCTTTTACTAATAAATTTGCCAAGTGTTTTCAGGGTAAGAAAGAAGGAGGGAAGAGCAAGAAGACAAGAAAAAGTAAAGTCAGTAACCATCACGCCCAGGCCGTGACACTGGTCACGGCCGTGATGAGCTAACCAGATAGAATAGAAAGGATCACGACCCAGCCGTGATACACATCACGGGCGTGATGAGAAGACCCTGAAGAGCAGAGAGCATCACGGCCTAGCCGTGATGAAGGTCACGGCCGTGACAGGCCAACTCCTGAGAACCAGAATTGATCACGGCCTGCCCGTGAGGAGCATCACGGCCGTGACACATTTTTCAGCATATCTTTGACTAGCCATGTGAGCCAGCACCCGCTACCACCTCGATGAGTTGTTCCAAGATTTTTTTATTTATTATTTTTCTCCTCTCTCCAACTTGATTATTTACATTGGGGACAATGTAAGATTTTAAGCTTGGGGTAGGGGTATTTTTGAAATTTTTTTCCATTTTTGCATTTTTCATGTTGCATTCATATAGGCATGATAGTTTTGCATGATCACATGTTAGATTACCCCTTGCTTAGATTACGTATCCAATTGTGAGAACTGAGTGCCAAATAAATTGTGATAGTGAATTGTTGAACCCAATTTTTTATTCTTGTAATAAGGCTACAAAAAAATGCTTGAGATGATTTTTGATAGTTGATAATTAGCATGTGGTTCCATAGAATTGTGTTTCTCACTGATTTTTGAACTACTAAAATGTGAGATTTTGAGCCATAAAGGGGTACTCACTAAATCTACCCCATTCTTTGTAATAGAGTGTTATTCCTCTTGGATTGTATTTCTCTAGAACTTGACTTGAAACCGTTTTGAAGCTTAAAAATTTTTGAAAACTTTTTTTGAAAATGATTGAGGCACTAGGTATTTTTATGGCCTTCTGAGCTTTGAATGACTAAATGCTACCCCTTAGTTGCCCAATTTTGAGCCTGAAAGAATAAAATACTTTTCTTGGTACCCTGAAATATTTTGATAAATATGCTTGGTAGGATACCTTCTAAAGTATTACAAAAAAGGGTAAAAAGGTAGTTGAAAAAGTATGAGAAAATCAGAAAAAAGTTTCTCTTGAGCTGAAAAATCTCCCCTTCTCCAAATAAAAGGAAAAAAAATAAAAGAAAGAAATATAAATAGAGAAGGGGATGACAAAAACAAAAGTGAGAAATAAAATAAAAAGAAAGAAAGAAAGGTGGAAAATGAATCAAAACCCAAAGAAGGGGTATTTTAGAAGGTGTCATGATTTGCAATGCTTGATGTTTGAATAAGCCTTTTGAAATTTCCTTTTCTTGACTTCCCCACCTAACGATTAATCCCATGGCCCCGTTACATCCAAAGTAAAAGACCTATTGATTCTTAATTGTTTTCATTAATAAAGTAGAGATTTGGTTAATAGTCAATCTTATGGTAGAATTCATTCCTTGAGGAAATCGAGCGAATTGTCATATATCCCTAAACACATGAGTGAGGTGAGAAAGAGAGCCAAGCAAATGAACAAGCTTGGGGTGACCTTCAGGTGAGAAAGAGTGCCGAATAAGTGAGAATATGAGTCTAGGAAACCTAAGCTCTAATTGGACTTGAAACCGATTGTCTCTTGCTGAATTATTTGAAAATGCCCGTCACTTGGATTAGTTACTACTCGGGTTCTTGGTTCACTATCCATGTTCTGATTAATTTGATCTTATGGCCTTAGTGATTTCTTGAGGACAAGCAATTGAATAAGCTTGGGGTGATTTGATAGTGTGATTTTACATCATGTTTACTTTACACTTTTGCATGCATTTTTCATATAGATTAGGCATTCTTTATTTGATTTTAGTTAGTTTTTCCCTTGGAACGGGTGAAGCGGTTTCTTGGTGTTGTTTTGCAGGAATTTAAGGAAAAATGCTCAGAATTAGCCTTGATGGAGCTTGGATGAAATAGAGCTTGAAAAGTGAAGAAAATGAGCCAAGCAGAGCCCATCATGACCTGGCCGTGATGTCCATCACGGCCATGATCAAGAAAACTGAGAAGATTGAAGGCAAAAGTCAGAAGCTATCACGGCCTAGCCGTGATAACCATCACGGCCGTGACAGGCCAGGCAGAACCGATCATGGCCTAGCTGTGATGAGGCTCACGGTCGTGATGCTCCAAATTGAAAGCGCGACCACTCCGAAACACGTCACGGCCTGGCCGTGATGGACATCACGACAGTGACGTGTGGCCTTTCTATAAATAGAGCGCAGAACAGACAGAAAAGGATTCGGATGGCGAGAGGATTCTGGGGTGTCTCTGACACAGATCCATCAGACAACCTTTAACCTAAATGATTCTTGGAGGCTGCGAAAAGGGTTCCAACCCTAGAAGGGAGCCGCTGAGAGGGGCTGCTGTGACGACGGTGGAAAGCTCCCATGGAGTTTCTTCTCTCCTCTTCTCCTATTTCTCTGGTTTTGGCTTTCTCTGTAATTATGAGTAGCTAATCCCCGTTTGTTGGGATTAGATGTAACTAAACTAAACTCCATGTATCTGACTTGATCTTGTAATATAGTTTTTACTACTTTATTGAGTGATTGATTTTCTGTGCTTAATGCTTGTTGTGGGTAGCACCCCCATGACTTGATTAGTGTTTTGATATGCAATTGGAAAATTCGTATTAGAACCGGAACTGAAATTAATCACCTAGTAAACCTTGTATCTAGGAATGGAACTAGGTTTATTAGCAATTGCGTAATCCCTAATCTTAATGCAATTTTATTAATCTAGGCTACCTAAGGAATTAGGGTCTATTAGTGGATTTAGGCTCTTGTCATCCGAGGAATCGGGGCTTGAGTAATTTAGTGGATTGATTGTCATACTTGAAGTAGAAAATGTTTATTAGTCATGTCATTACATGGGGATGAAGTTTAGTGAACCTAATCCCAACATATTTCATATATTTGAAGAATTCCTTTAACTGCCTTCCAAGTGTTCGACAGAAATTCTCAAAGAACTTTTCTCTTTATTTTGTTTATTTTAGGTTTAAATCTTATTTGGGCTTGGTATTTATTATCGAGCTCCATTCAATCCAAATATCCGCTTAGATAGTAATTGATTCGGTAAGTGCTAGTACTTGTCACAGTCCTCGTGGGAACGATAAACGGTCTCACCACCGTATTACTTGCACGACTGGGTATACTTGCCTAGAGCCGTCAACAATCATCAACACTTGGGTGCTATGCATGATTGGGTAGGTGGATTTGTGACCTTATATGTTTAATCCAGATTTTAACTCTTATCTCATCTTATCGCTACCTACTTTCTCTCTAATTGATTTGTTGATTTAAATTGCTATCCTATTTCCTCTCTCTTCTCAACCACTTGCTTTTACTTGGTCAAACGTATCGAATTTCTTGCAAATTGGTAGAATTGGTATCCCAATCCCTGTGTCCGACCTCGGTAATTACTTACCGTGTTTATTACTTACGACGACCCAGTACACTTGCTGGTGACTCAACAAGTTTTTGGCGCCGTTGCCGGGGATTGACACAACCAATTTTCGTAATTTTTGGGAAGTTTGATTATTTGGTTAAGCTATTTTATTTTTATTCTCTGTTATTTATTTACTATTATTTCTCTCTACTTCTTTGATTCCACTTGGTCTTGCCTAGTTTTTGTATGCGAGGTACCCTTTCACAAGAGGACTTGCTATTTGATTCAGAGATCACCAAGACCGAGAAGTGATTAAGGAAAGAAGCCAGAGAACGAAAGAGGCTTGAAGCAATTAATTTTGAGGGGATGGCCGAAGCAAACCCTCCTCCTTACAAGCCTCTCTTCGAGTACAATCTACCCAATTTGGATGATTGTGCTTCTTCTATCGTGAGGGGCAACCTCAATACAGATTCCTTCAGAGTGGAAGGATGTGTCACAGCCCATATCCGTGAGAATCAATTTGATGGTGGTGGCAATCAAGACCCTCATAGACACATCACTCGTTTCCTTGAAGCTTGTGACATGCAGAAGACAAGAGGAGTTTCTCAAGATGAGTTTCGCTTGCGGCTATTCCCTCTATCTCTTAGGGATACCGCTCGCGATTGGTTTGACAACTTGGATCGCAACAGTATCACAACATGGGAGAAATTGGCCCAAAAGTTCCTCATTAAATATTTTCCTCCTCAGAAAGCTGCACAAGCAAGAGTAGCCGTCACATCTTTCAGGCAGACAGAAGATGAATCTTATAATGAAGCTTGGGAGAGGTATAATGTGCTCTTGAGAAGATGTCCTTCGGCCTTCTTTGACCCGGTCTCCAAGGTTCAACATTTCTTTAACGGGTTAAGGGGGCGCTACCAGATGAATTGTGATGCCGCAGGGGGTGGTTCTTTTTCTTATTTATCAGATGAGGATGGATGGGCGTTATTGGAGAAGATGTCGAACAATGATTACAACCGCGGTAGGGAAACCTCAAGTGGAGTCAGTTCTGCAACAATAGAAGCCATTCTAGAGCAAAATAAACTGTTGAAGATGCAAGATGCGGCATTGTCTGGGAACAAAAAGGTTAATGTGATACACAAAGGAATGCCTCCGGGTTGTTATAATTGTAATGGAGATCATGACATTCAGAGTTATCCGTTCAACTTCTCTAAAGAACATGTGGACTCATGCCACAATTTCTATGACAACATGCCCCAGAACAACTATCAGAGGAACAGACAGAATGATTACAGTCAGAATCAGAATAGGGGTTATATGAGGAGAGACCATCCGGGTTTCGCTTGGAGTAATTCTAGTGGTGGTCTAGCCGGGCAACAACAACCTCAACAGAATCAGAGGGCAAACTATGGAATCCATCAACGCAATAATCAGCAGGCTCTTCCAGGGCATAATCAATTGCAAACAACAGATGGTGGAAGGCAACCTTGGGAGTTGGCTATAGAAAAGATGAATGCGGCAATTGAGAAGTTGTCAATCAATACAAGCATAGCCATTCACAAGTTGGCAACTCATACAGGGTCGACAATTCAGAATCTAGAGACGCAGATAACTCAGCTAGTAAAGCTACTAAATGAGCGTCTCCCAGGCACATTCCCACGAGATACCGAGAACAACCCTAAGAACCAATGCAATGCCGTAGAAACTAGAAGCGGTAGGGTGTTGGGATCTAACAGGGGTGCAACTAGTTCTTAGGAAGCTGAGGCCTCGGAACAACCACATGTTGAGGAAGAGAAACCTAAGAAAGAGGAGTTGGCAAGTGACAAGGCACCGGAGCAAGGGGGAAGGTTAAAACTTGTAGATGAAGAGTTCCGAAGAAAGAAGTGGGTTGAACCCAAAGACCTCCCGCCCTTCATGAAGGTAGCATATCCTGGAAGATTGAAGAAGCCTCTACAAGATAAATAGTTCAATAAATTCCTTGATGCCTTCCGCAAACTTCAAATTAACATTCCATTTGCGGAAGCCTTGGAACAAATGCCATCTTATGCCCGGTTTATGAAGGAGCTCTTCTCCAAGAAGCGGAAAATAGTGGATGAGGGAACGGTTGGTTTGACCGAGGAGTGTAGTTCCATTCTTCAAAGAAAACTACCTCCAAAGTTGAAGGATCCCGGTTCTTTTTCTATACCATGCACCATTGGGGAGATGACTCTAGGAAAGGTGTTGTGTGATCTAGGGGCAAGCATCAACTTGATGCCCCTCTCTATGATGAAGAAGTTGGGGATCAAAGAAGCCAAAGATACACGGATGTCACTCCAACTAGCCGATCGTTCTATAAAATATCCTTATGGGGTGATCGAAGATTTGTTAGTGAAGGTGGACAAGTTCATATTTCCGACGGATTTTGTGGTGCTTGATATGGATGAAGACGCCGAGATCCCTCTCATATTGGGTAGGCCCTTCTTGGACACTGGGCGTGCTTTGATAGATGTGCAACAAGGGAAAATCACCCTAAGGGTGCAAGATGAGAATGTAGTCTTCAATGTCTTTGAAGCAATGAAGCACCCTGCTGAGAGGTCGGATGTGTATCGAGTGGATATGGTGGACTCAATTGTCAAGGCAAAGGCCACTAGAGAAGCCCATGGTCCTTCACTTGCACAAGTGTTGGTAGAATCCCATGATGATGATAGTGAGGAAGAAGACCCTTTGGGCGATGAGGACTATCTTGAGTGCTTAAAAAACATGGAAGCCTTACCGAGTCTCCCAAAGGATGAGTGTGCAAAGGAAAAGCTCAACAACGAAGGAATGGAAGAAGATAACAAAGCACCGGAGTTGAAGCAACTCCCAACCCACTTAAGGTATGCATTCTTGGGGGAGAAGGGACAACACCAGGTAATCATTAGCAATGCCTTGAAAAAGGATGAAGAAGAAAGGCTATTGAGAGTTCTTAGGGAACACAAATCCGCCATTGGGTGGAAGATTTCGGACCTAAAAGGTATAAGCCCTTCCCTATGCATGCATAAGATTTTGATGGAGGATTATTATAAGCCGATGGTTCAACCACAAAGACGGTTAAATCCCATCATGAAAGAAGTTGTGCGTAAGGAAGTGATTAAACTTTTAGATTCCAGAATCATCTATCCAATCTCGGATAGCAATTGGGTTAGTCCAATTGATGTGGTCCCAAAGAAAGGTGGCACAACCGTGGTGGTCAATGAAAACAATGAATTGATCCCAACAAGGACCATCACGGGGTGGAGAGTATGTATCGATTATAGAAGGCTTTTGGACTTAAATGAGTTGTCCGAGATCCGCATGCAAGCATATGAAAATGCAAGAATCTACAAAGAGCGGACTAAGGCATGGCATGACAAGCACATCTTGCCTAGGAGTTTTAAGCCTAGACAAATGGTACTTCTTTATAATTCAAGGTTGAGACTCTTTCCTAGAAAGCTTAAATCAAGGTGGTCGGGACCATTCAAGGTCCTCCAAGTTTTTCCACAAGGAGCAGTAGAACTAGAAGGGGCTTCCGGCAACTTCAAGGTAAATGGGCAAAGGCTAAAGCATTACCATGGGGAATCAATCCCAAATGGCAAGCAAGTTCTTCTTCTGGATTAACCCTTAGGGGTGACTTGAGTCAGGCTCGGGACGTTAAACAAGCGCTACTTGGGAGGCAACCCAAGCTAGATATCCTTTATTTTTTTTTTAGTTTCTGTCATTTTCTGTTATGAAAAAAAAACAGATTCGCCCCGTGAATCCAGAGTGGCCTCACGAGACAGAAGCCCTGAATCTCAGAGGCTTGCTCATGCTTCTGTCTCGCGTCTCGAGGTCCACTTTCGCCTCGGGAATCTGGGCATCATCATCTGTTGGAATTCCAGATTCGCCTTGCGCGCTATTACTCGCCTCGCGATTCTATAAAGTTAATGGGCAGCGCTTGAAGCTATTCCATGAGAGCTCGGTGCCTGAGGATGCAACCGTAGAAGAGCTTTCCTTGGAAGCGCCCACCTACACTACAACTTGATCAGGGAGCACCTTCTCCTTTCCCTCACTCTTATTTTATATTTACGTTCTTTCATTGAGGACAATGTATGCCTTAAGTGTGGGGGAGGGAACCAATTACTTTGTTTTTGTTTTCTTTCCCTTTTTCCATTTGTTTTTGAATTTCGCTCTTGAATAATTTGAGAAGAACCAGAGTATGTGTGTGAGTATTGTGTCGGCAAACTTGGTGGATTTTAATTAAATTTAGCATAGATTGACTGCATGAATTATGTTGACCATTGATGATTTCCCCCTAGGTTCTGAAAATCGAAAATTTGATCCCCATGTGAAAAATTGAAAATTGAACTTTGAGAAATTTTATTGTGATTGCTTGATTTATGACAAGTTTGGGGTGAAGGGGTGCACACACTAGGAATTGTATCTCGGTCAAACAATTTGCAAAAATGTCCAGGTGAGAAATTTGAGCCTCCAACATGTTCTTAATTGTGTGAATCGCTTTTAAGCTGCACTTTCTCGGATTTGCTTGAATCTGTGCATGGTTTGCATATTTATGTGTTGCATCAAATGATCTAGGCAATTTTTCCTTGAAATAACTACTTGGCCATAAATTGGACCAACCTTGATGAATGATCCCTAGTTAGCCACATTGAGCGTTGAATCCTATTGTTCTTGATGACCTTACATTACAAGCCATTAACTCAGAAAAACCATGCTGATTTTCCCCTATCCTAGGATTTAGGAGAGCATGGAATTTTAGCTTTGTGAGTGTTGTTGTGGAACTAAGTTTGGGGTGGCTACAAGTTCATGAAGCATAGTTGAGAAAAAGAAAAGCAAAATTAAAGGCCGAAGGCTTGAGAAAAAAAATGTGATGAAAAGTATTGAATATATGCCAAAAGGGGCAAGGCGAAAAAGTATAAAAAGGAAGAGGTTTATAGCCACCCAATGCAAGGAATAGAATAATAATATGAGAGTAAATTCAATTGTTGCAATGGTAGTTTCATGCTCTCAGTGATCCTAGGGACTAAGCATCTATCCTTTGAATATCTTACCTTGAGCCAGGCCTCATTACAACCTATGAAAGACCTTTTGATGATGCATGCATGTTTTCGTGGGAACCTTGATTGAGATGAATATCAAATTCATGGGAAGTGCTCTTGAAATGCGAGATTGAGTGAAAAGTTGGTAGCTTAGACAAATTGAGCGAATGAGTGAAATATTAAATGCCCTTGTGAGGAAGGCAATTGTTTGAATTTGGTGATCTCCCTTTTGTGTGTCACTTGGATCCTCAACTCAGATTACTGATTGCATGAATGATGGAATTCTCAATTGTTTAAAGTAGATGAATGTGGGGATTACATTGTTGCAAAGGGGGAAAACATTGAAGAAAAATTGTTGTGTTAAATTGCATGAAACCTGTGCAAAAATTGATTGAATCCTTTAAGCTTGCCAAGTGTTGAGTCTTTTTGAGTTTTAGTTTACTTGGGGACAAGCAAGGTTTAAGTTTGGGGTGTTTTGATAAGCCTCTGGCTCATCTAGTTTCCAGCTAGAAAAGGGGTAGATTTTGTGCCTAATCGGGCGAGTCAACCTCGCTAATCTCCTAAATTGGCCTTGTTTTGTTCCTAAGTTAGAATTTGATTCGTTTAATGCATTTTTAGTAGTTTTTAGTTTATTTTGAGTAGAATTACGCTTTTCGTTTCCTTTTGTTGTTTCAGGTTAAAAGTGAAGCTCTTAGAGTCAAGGAAAATGATGAAAATAGTCTGGAATTGTCGCCTCGCGAAACAGGATCTCGCCTCGCGAGCCTGAAGACCAGCCTGAATAGCAACAATCACCGTTTCTGTCTGGCCTCGTGAATCACCATCTCGCCCCACGAACCTGAAGGCCTGACTGTGCCAGAGATGTCACCCTTTCTGTCTCGCCCCGCGAATCACCATCTCGCCTCGCGAGTATTCAAATCAAGATGGAGTCAAAACTGAATTTTGCCTCGCGAGATCTTGCTCGCCCCGCGAGCGGGCGCGACCCAGAACCTCTATTTATAGGCTGTTTTAGGGCAGATTAGATACCTTTTGTTCACCACTTGTTTTAGATCGTTTTTTGAGACGAATCCTTATTCTCTGGAGCTGCGTCTCCCTATGTTCTTTTCCTATTTGACAATTATGATGAACTCCAATTGTTTGTACGTTGTTACAAGCATGAGGAACTAATTCCCTTGTCTAAGGGATCAATGAAACCACCCATGGCGGTGTAGCGTTCAATGTGATGTATGTTTCCCTCCTTTACCTCAATTCATGTTTTCCAATTCTGAATTTATTGCGTTGATCATAAGCATGCATGATTGACTAGTTAACGTGATGAGGCTTGATAGGCAATTCGCGTTTTGAACTTGAATTGGGATCACTGATTGAATATTGCATGAGAGTGAGTAGGAGATCAGTGCAACCTTATAGGGAACAAGATTTAATAGAGTTTGATGATTGGGTTATGAGACCGTAGCAAGTAATTAACTCAATCGTTGAATACGTCCTATTGAGCACGATAGTGTCATTAGGAGAATTTGGGGGGTCCTGGTTGACATTGCAATTGGACTTAGGGAGGGGATCATCATCACTTGGGTCCTATGCATGATCGGGTAGGTGGATTTGTGACCTTAGATGTTTAATCCAGATTTTAACTCTTATCTCATCTTATCGCTACCTACTTTATCTCTAATTGATTTGTTGATTTAAATTGCTATCCTATTTCCTCTCTCTTCTCAACCACTTGCTTTTACTTAGTCAAACGTATTGAATTTCTTGCAAATTGTTAGAATTGGTAGCCCAATCCCTGTGTCCGACCTCGGTAATTACTTACCGTGTTTATTACTTACGACGACCCGGTACACTTGCCGGTGACTCAACAGGGATTGATCCTCACCCTAAATTCATTTAACAGCATTCTGCCTCGATCAACATTTGATTTATATTAATCACCTCACTTACTATTATCTATCTTGAGGATCCACATCTTGCCAGTCACAACTATACCTCAACAAACCTTTCGTCACTTCTTATTCATCCAGCTAAAGAGGTGATCGTAGTTAAATACTACGCTTACTCCAAACCAACTTTCTAAAGTTCAGATCATTTATCTAGACTTCCTTTAGTAACATTCTGTCTCAAATGATGATAAGATCTATTGAAATCGTCTTACTTCATGACGTCAAGCTTTGGTTTCCTCACTTGAAAAACAACTCTATTTCTCAATAAAACTTCTACTATAGGAACGATCGTACTTAGGTGCTAAACCTACTTCCCACTAATCTGCTAAAGATAGATCATTTCTTATTTTTCCATCAAGTTGAGGGTGATCAGTTGGACTTAGCCTCAACCTGGTCCTCCACACTTAGAGCGGACTTTACCGATGAATGTTGGTAAACTTCGGATTCTTCACTTTGAAATGAAATTTGAAGGTATTTCATGGAATCTGGCCAGTCCTCTGATACCCATGTCGGTTAGCTTATCCACTGCATAGTGGATGTTGACAGGTAAAAAGGATGTTAACTTCGACAGTATGTCCACGATCACTCTAAACAAGACGAACCTCTTAGCGGTCTTTTGGTAAATTCATAACGAAATCCAACACAACACTAACTTCTTGACAAGGAATGTTTCAAGTGTCAAGTTATCTCTCTTTCACTGTACTCGACTAACTCTGACATCCTGGCGTGAATCAGACACCCATTCTCATGACTCATGAGGGAGGTTACATATCAATGACATTTGGAATAATTCGTAGGGTAAAATTGATCAAGGATGATAAATTCTTTTGAACTACAATAAGGCATGGGTCTTGGAGTTTACAGAAATAAATTTTCAAGAAAATAAGTTTCTTGATTTTCACTTTCTCAAAAGCTTAAATAAGAATTTCATCAATTTCACATTAGGTTTGTGGATGTAAAAATGAATGGCCAATACACATTTACAAACATGAATCTAATAAAGTTGCCTCTTCCAGTAGAATTTCCTTGGATAGTTTTAACTCTAAGAGCATTCCACGTACTGCAATACATTCGTCAAAGGATGATTTCAAAGGGATACAGTCCGACAAAATTGGATTGAGTCACATTTTACCAAAAGTAAAAGTGACTAGCATGAGTTTCATCAAGAAGCTTTTGTTTCTAAGAAATTATTTGGGTTCTAACTCAAGGAATAGTTATAACCAATTTAGGAGTCATAATAGATTTCAAATCAAACTTCAAAAAGTTTATCTATCACACTCAAACTTGATCACTACGATTGTTTGATACAATCATAGGAACTCGTGGAACAATTGTCAACTAACACCTTCATAAAGAATCAAATAGTACAGTGAAGAGTTTTCTTAATCATGAGACACTCATTCTAAGAGTGAAGATACATATTGGCTTGTCACGACTTCGAACAAGAACGAAGGTCTTTCTAAACACACTTAATCCTGTTTGTTGTCGTCTTCCGCATTCTTATCTGAAATGCACACGATAACCGATGACTTAGCCCATCTCTCAGTCGGGTGAAGAGTTGGTCTTTCCTCGTAAGGTGAGTCAACGACTCCAAAATCCTAGACATTTCCTCGATGCGCCTTTGAAAATAGCCCGTTAGCCTAACAACTACGGACTTTTGCCACCATCTGTGGTCACTTTCATAAAAGTGATGCTTCATTCTTATGAGCAACACTGAAGCTCCCCTCGAGACACACTTGGTCCCCAAACTGTTCTGACATCAATCTCCCTTTTAATTCAAGTCATCTAACTCGACTAACTTTGGATGCGTTATCCTACACGAAGTGAAAGAGATCCGATTGCATCTAGGAACTAGATCAATCGAAAACTCAATGTCCTTCGCAGGAACAAACCTGGAACATTCTCAGGGAATATTCCCGAAAATCCTTCCACAATAGGTACTTCATTCAAATGTCTGACACCATCCTAAAAGGATGAACAATCGTGTCAACATGAATCAACGTACCATTTACTAATCATGAGTTCCCATAAGGTCTCGACCAAAACAGAACCCATCAAAACACATCTACTAGTGCTTCAGCACACATTGTTTCGACAAGGAAACAATTCAAACAATAACCAAGCAGAGATCACACAACAATAACATAACGGACCTATTCCCCAAGTTCCCCGAAAGACTCGACCAGCTCTGATACCACTAATGTAACACCCCCTTGGGCATTACTTATTAATATGTGCAGAAATAAATTAAAAATATTTGCTAGTTGCTTTCAGAAAATAATTTATATAAATACATAAGCGTCAGAAACTGGGTATAAAATTTGTCACGACTCAAAAACCTAAGCCGTGACCGGTGCACAGGCTTACAATCATCACCTGGCAAGCCTATTTAATTTAGAAATGTACTTGAATGAAAAGCTATAATTTTTACAAAAATTTCGACAGAGTCTCCTCTATAATTCCAACATCCCAGAATGAAAACACTTGCTGAAATATTTATATTTTCATCCCAGAAATTCCAATCATACAAAATACATCAAGATAGTATTATTCTGAAAATATTTACATCAGCAAGCTATACATGACCAAAAGGAAAATCTTATATTTCTATCCAAAAGAAATGCTCTCCGAGCCATAAACATTCCATTTAAAATAAAGGCTCTCCCGAGCCATACCCATACATACTATCAGAAATATACATCTCAAAAACCTAAGCCGGTCGTTCTAAAAGACAATTATTGGAAAGAACTCCGTAGTTCTCACCATTAGAATAATCACCCACCTCTTCAAGGATCAGGGTTAATACCCCCGAGTGAGGTCAGGAGCTTCTCGGCACCACCCATCCTAGAGTACCAAAGTACAACAGCAAAGGACCGGGAAAACCTGATAGGTTGTAAGGGTGAGATACCAATATATGGATCAATTACAATAACTACATGCACACGCACACAACATAACTTGCACATATAATATTCATATTTAACTGAAGTTTTTCACAAATAAGCATAGCATTCAATACTCATCGTCGATTTTTAAAAAATGAATGGCACTTCTATAATTCAACGTTTGATTCTAATCTCCGGAGATCCCAACTTCATTTAAAAATGAGCTGATCAGGCTCGATTACTAAAAAGGTACAACGTGTTTTTCCACAACACTGCCCAAAACTCCTAGCACAGTGATCAACGTGTGTGGATATCCATAGCATACTGTCCAATACAAGGCACAGTAATCAAGGTGTATGGATTTCATTGTCCATCAAGGTACAATGATACAACGTAGCATGAAATACCTTACCCTTCAAGGCATTCATATGAAACAACATGGGCACATCTGCCAAATGCATGTAAAAACATCTTCGTTTTGGCAACTTTTCTTTGTGTTTCATTCTTTCCTTCGTCGAGGCTCAAGGCTAACGACCACCCATGTACTTTCGACGTTTTAAAACTTTCATTGTCAACATTGGACGTTTCAGTTTGAGTGTCCAATCACAACAGTCCTAGACTTGTGCACTGGTCTTGGACTTTGTGGTCGTAGAAAACAACTTTCACCTTTTTACTACTTTCACCACATTTTATTACAATGTATGTAGGACACACAGTCCACAACAACGTAAATAGGACACACAGTCCACAACGTGTATAGGGCACACAATCCACAACAACATGTGTAGGACACACAGTCCAAAACAACGTAGATAAGACACACAGTCCACAACTTCATATATAGGACACATAGTCAACAACGTTGTGATACGGATCTTGGATCCACGCGCTTTAACTCTAGTATCCCGACGTCTCGGTTACTAGGTTCATTTTTCATTGTTATTTTTCGTTCAGTGAAAAACAAATACAAAACCAAAACTTCCGTAACTTATCCAAGTTACCAGATATTTTTACTTGAATAATTTCTTTTCAACAACATTTTCTTTTGACATTCATTTTTTTTAAAAAAAAACTTTAAACTTTAGGAACTCCATTTTTTTTTTCTTCTAAAAATCTCCTTTATTTTGGATAAGTCTATTTCCTTTCAAAAATATAGTAAACCTTTTTGAAGGAAAACTCTTTCTAAGAACATTGGAAACTAAAATCCCATTTTCTAAGACACTTCACCATAAGTGTTGTCAAAATTATGTTTTTCTTCAAAATAAGATCTTTCAACTTAAATAATTTTCCTTTATAAAATTGTTTTGATTCTAAAATTTTTCTCTTTCATTAAAACGTTACTAAAAGAAATCTTTTCAAAACTTCAAAATAAATTTGTTTTTCTTCGTGGTTTCTTACCATGAAGTCTTTTCAAAGTTTGATTTTTTTCTTAGTGTAAGATCACTTAATTTTTCAAGTAAATTTCCTTCATAAAAATTTTATTTTATTTCAATTATTCTGATAAAGTTTTGAAAGTATAACTCATTTTTCCTTCTTCCAAAACATTTCTTCAAAATAAGTATCTATTTGCATTGTTCTTCATATAGTTTTTCTTAAGACTTTTATCTTAAGGATTTAATTGATCTCTAACCAAAGGTTAGGCTTTCCATGCAACAACCACAACATATATACAACAATTTCAATATATATATATATATATATATATATATATATATATATATATATATATTTATTTATAAACAACATTCATATAATCAGAAGTCATCAAGTATACCCTCAACACATCAAGAACTCAAAGTTTAATTCAAACAGCTACAACAACAACAACATCAAACAACATGTAGTTATCAGATCAAGCAACAACTGAAGTCAGCAATCAACATCAACAAAACACTTAGAATTAATCACAAAACAACACATAGCTATCGTAAAGAGCATCCCTACCAAAAAAAGATCATTTCCTTGACTCCAAGATTTGTTTCCTTCTCAATGATGTTCCGGTTCCTTTGATGTTTTTACAAACCCTTGCAGACAAATCCGTGACAACTCCTAAAAATGCCAATCATGCTTCTCCAAGCATGTCAATAATAGCTAATATCCAAGAGATAGCGTCCCAGCTCATTCACAACAACCAAGCAACATAAAATTAATAACTCAATATCAAACACACTATCTAATAATTTCAAACATTTAATTTAATAAAAATGGAGTCAACTTTGCAATAAATCAATTTGGGCAAAAAGGGTCCATCATTAAAATTGGGGAAACTTTGCTTTGCTTAGAGAATAATGAAATTGAACTTATAAATCTCAAATTAAAGGTCCTAATTTGAATAAAACATGGTTAATTTTATAGAAAATTAATCAATTTCAAATAAAATCAAATTGGGATTTAGGGTTCCTAAACCCAATTTGGGGAAAACTCATTTGATCCAAGGATAATAAAATTAGTTTAATAAAACACTAATTTATAGTCCCGATTGCATAAAAACAAAGTTTAATTTCAAAAAGTAAAACTGAAAACCAAAGTTAGGGTTAGGGTTTCAAAAAAATTGGGGGTTCTTGAAATTGAAAGCTCATTAGGTGAAAACTTCACTCACCCGACAGAGAAAGAGATGAAGGATGTGGTGGTTGTGATGTCTGGCGTGGTGGCTGACGTTGACAGCGGCGGAGGATGGTGGTGGAGTGTTCTGTAGCAACCCATACCAAAAGAAATAGAATAAACTTTAGAGAAGGAGAGGAAAAGGTTTAAACTGATATAAAAGAGGTGGAAACCACCATTAATGGTGGCAACCGGAGCATACCGCGGTGGAGGGGGGCGGTTTTGACACAAGACAGCGCAATAGTGGCGAGGGTCGCGTGCAGGGATGCGATCTTCGTTCTCCCATCGCGAGCGGCGACCGGCGGCGGTCCTAGGGGTGGCGGCGCGTGATTTCTGGCACTAAGAAGGAAGGAGGAGAAAGATGAAGTAGGGAGGAAGAAAGTAGAAAGAAGAAAGAAAGAAAGAAAGAAAGAAAGAAAGAAAGAAGAAGAGGGGGTTGTCGGGTATGGGGAAGGGAGGGACTTAGAATTTTATTCATTTGTTTCATTTGCTTAAATGTGTAGGTACAAAATGAGGGGTAAATATTGAGCCTAAAAATAAAAATGTTTTTGGCTTTTGAATTTAAAAATAATTTGTGATAAAAATATGATTTCAAAATTTAAATTAGAGTCAAGATTGATAGTTGAATGGATCAATTAAGAAATCCACAGTCCAAAATTTAATCCAAGATTAATTTTAAACCAACATATTTTCAAATATAAAATTAAATAGAGTCAAATAGGAAAATAATTTTCTTTCAATCATAACATTTAAAATATTTTTTTTCCTAAACAAATACTACTAGTGACAATAACATAATATTGTTGTCTAGTAATCGTGACTACACTGACATAAGACAGTATTAACGCACTCAAATATTAATTTTAAATGAGTAATTAAAATTACTTAACCAAACCACATAAAATAAATTAAAATAAACATTTAGAAAACTAATCAGTCCAAATAAACATATACACATATTTACTATTATTGAAGAATAGTAAAAATCGGGGTGTTACACACAAGCTTACAATCCTAGCCTGGCAAGTCTATTTTCTTTAGAAACATACTTGAATACAGATCTATAAATTTTACACACAAAAAAAAAATTGACAGAGTCTCCTCTGTAATTTCAATATCCCAAACAAAACACCTGCTAATATATTTATATTTTCATCCAAAAGAAAGGCTCTCTGAGCCATAAACATACATATTATCATTAATCAACGTCTTAAAAACCTAAGTTGGTCGAACTATGAGACTCTTACTGGAAAGGACCCCATGGTTATTCCAGTAAACCAACTTTCTTCAAAAGTTAGGACAATCCCTCCGAGTGGGGCAGAGAACTCCTCTGCATCATCTGTACACTCAAACCAAAATTCCACAAATAGAAACCAAACAGAAAAAACACAAAGGTGAGATACCAATATATGAGTTTTATCATAGTAGTCACATACACGACTCACAAAACAATAGCATATGACCATAGTAAAACATAACATAGCCTCACGATTATTTCAATAGGGATTCAAACCCGACAACCAAATGCATTTTGTAAAACATTTCATGTCACTTCAATATTCACTATCTATCTCATAATTCTCTGGAGATCCTAACATCCTTCGTCGAGCATGATAGGATCGCGATAATGCTTATAACACAATTGTTTCGTGTTGGGTCGGCCTCTCAATTTAGGTCTAATCCCCAATTGTTCTAGGGTATCACATCTCACCTAAATAATATTGAATAGTTCCTGATTGAGTACATTAAGTGGTGGGTAACCGATTTCCACGGCCCGAGGATGCAAATGCCCGAGCCTTCCGTGGGTTTTTGAGCCCTAAAGACCCAAAAGCTAAGGAATATGTCTTTGGTCCGTAACTATCCAATTTGTCAGTTCACCCTTTGTGAAACTGTAGCTCGGTACACAATGGCACATTGGCTAGACTATGCATGCAAAACAATGGTTTATTTTTTCGTTTTTTCTTTCTCGCTTCGTTCATTCCTCGTCGAGGCTTGAAGCTCCCAACTACTTTTTATTCAGGTATTAAATACATTTTAATACCAGCTTAAGATTTTAAAATCTCTTTCTCATTCAAACACTAGCCCGACGTCTCGGTAATCTAGCCCGGGTTTTTAGCTCGGCAATCTAGGTCCTTTCCTTTCCTCAAAAACTCAAACAAGAACTCTAGCCAGTACTTTGGCAATCCAGACCTAGCCCGTAATTTCAGTAATCCAGATCTAGCCCGTCGTTTCGTAATCTAGGTCATTTCCACTTTCCTCTTTTACACTTGGTTTTTTCGTTCAGTGAAAACTAAATCGAAAAACAAAGGTTCAAAAGTTTCTCAACTTTGTGTCATAAATACTTTTCGTCCTTGTAAATACGTTTTCATAGAAAACTTTGTTCTATAAAATCCATTTTTTGAAAACTTAGAAAACCACTGAAATCTTTTTCTCAACTTTAAACCAAATACAAAACTTTTGTAAATCAATTTATAAGAGGCATTTTCTCTAAATCTTTTCATTTTTGAAACAAACTTTTTATAAAACCTATGAGAAAATCCTTGTTTCCAAAAAATTCTTTTCCTTTCCAAAATACTTTTAAATAATTTTCATAAGCTTTGATGTTTTCCATTTTCTTTCTTTCCTAACTTTGTTCTATCTTCACACTTTCATCATTTAGGATTTTCTTATCACTTTCCAAAGAAACAAAACACCACTTTTTCGATATTTGAGTTAAGGTACTTTAATGTCTTAATCTTTATTAACAAGCAATGACCAGTGTAACACCCCCCCTTGGGTCATTACACGGTTACCTCATTGCGGAAAATAAAACTTTAAATCGTTGGCTTCTTTCGTAAAATTTATTTATTTGAGGTCCAAAAAAAACTTGGGTGTCAAAATTTTCTTCCGCAAATAACTCTAGAACACCTTAATATATACAATAAATAGTAAAGTCATATTCTTAAAGAAGTCACCACATCATACAGTTTTTATTTCCAAAAGATCTCAATTTCCAAAAAGAGAAACTTAAAACAAAGATAATATTACCACATCACAGTTACCGACCTTTTCAACATAAAACCCAAAACAAGACTCCTGAGCTGGTCGCTCTACAAGACATTATTGGAAAGACCCTCGTTGTCTTTCCCACAAACAGATACTTCTTCAAGCATCTAGAATCTAAGTCCGCAAGTGACTTAGAGAACTCCTCCGCTTCATCTGTACTAGTATCCGAAGATACAACGGAAATTACCAGAAGAACCTGATATATTTGTAAGGGTGAGATGCCAATATATGGATTTAACACAATAACTACATGCGAGACATAAAAGAAGACATATACACATATACATGTTTATAACAACATAAGCATTCATAATAAGGCAAATAGTTTATCACTGGGTTTTATACCCCAAACATCATCATTTGAAAAACTATGCATGAACACTTCATATTTTTAATCTAAATTCATACCTAATCTCATGAGATATCCCAACATCGAGGTGAGTTGATCAAGCTCGATTGCCAAATAAGGCACTCATTAAATACCATAGCACACTGTCCAACACAAGGCACAGTGATCACCGAATATGGTTACCATAGCACATTGTCCAATTTAAGGAGCAATGATCATCGAATATGGTTTTCATTGTCCAACCAGGGCACAATGATACGTCGATTCATGAATATCGCCATGATATCATGATTAACAAATAGGCACGTTTGCCTAATATGCATGTAAAACATTATGTTCTCGTCCTTTTTCTTCGTGTTCAATCTTTCCTTGCTGATGCTCAAAAGCTTTCGACCATTCCCCGTTTTCAATATCTTAAGTCTTTTATTATTAAAACAGGACTCAAAGTCCGGGTGCTCAATCACGAAACCCTAGATCGATGCATCAGGCTTAGGTTCATGGTAATTGAAAACAATGTTCACTTTGAATAATGTTAATTACACCGAAATTAGGACACAAAGTCCATAGGACACGCAGTCCAAAATACACCGAAATTAGGACACAAAGTCCAAAACACCGCAAGAACACTAGTACTCCGACATCTTGGTAACTAAGTTCAAAATCATTGTCTAAACTGTTGGCGTAAAACTTGATTTTGGAGAATCATTTCAACTGGGAAATTATTTTATATAATCATTAGATACTGAAATTGTTACACCCCCTTGGGCATTACTTTGTAACACATGCGGAAATAAATTAAAAATTCTGTTTGCTGGTTGCTTTCGGAAAAAAAGCCAGAAAACTCGGGTGAAAAAAAAATTTCTTCCACGAATAACTCTAGAACACCTTAATACATATAATAAATAGTAAAGTCGTATTCTTAAAGAAGTCACCACGGCATACCATTTTTATTTTCAAAAGGGTTCAATTTCCAAAAAGAGAAACTTAAAACCAAGAATACATTACAACATCATAGTTACTGACCTTTTCAACATAAAACCCAAAACAAGACTCCTAAACAGGTCGCTTTACAAGACATTATTGGAAAGACCCCCATGGTCTTTCCCACGAACAGATACCTCTTCAAGCATCTAGAATCTAAGTCCTCGAATGACTTAGTGAAGTCCTTTGCTTCATTCATGCTAGTGTACCAAAGTATTATAGTAGTCTAGAATAAACATGATATATTTGTAAGGGTGAGACGTCAATATATGGATTTAACACAATAACCGCATGCACAACACAAAAGAGATCATATACACATATACATTTCCATAAATAAACAAGTAGTCTATCACTGGGTTTCATACCCGATCATAGTTTTTTTTTTAAAAAAAAATCATCATGACAAACATGTGGTGAGGAGTGGTTGGTGATATGGATGTTTTGTGGCCACAAATTGTGGGGGCAAATTTGTCATTTCAATGAAAGTTCAAGGGTAAAATGGTCCAAGGGCAAAATGGTCTTTACACTAGTTTAAAGAAATATCTAGATTTTTGTTTAAATGTCATCATGACATTGGTGACTCATTCATATGACTCACCACCATAGGTGGCAAGAGGTCTCAGCATCCGATGTCGGTTTTTGTCTCTGCATGTCCGTTCTCGACTCCGTTGATTCTCCGATTTAGGGTTTTACGCCCGAATCGAGTATAAAACCTATTTATTTTGAAAATTTTAAAAATAACCTATATCGTTGGAAATGAGATATAAAATCTATTCATTTCATTCTCGGGTCAAAATTAGGTTTTCTGATCAGTAAAATCTTACTGTAAGTAAAAAAGCAGACCGGGTTTCGTCTAAATTTTCAAACCAAAATTTAACTGTATACTTATAAAAATAAGCATGATATGAATATGACTTTGGTTTTCACAAAATCATTTTCTAAGTTTCAGCTAAAAATATAAAAGTTTATTTATATTTATATCGATCTTAGAAAGCAGAAAAAATCGGGGCGTTACATTACTACCTCACTAAAAAAAATTTCGTTTTTGAAATTTCGTGACTCAAAAATATACAGGATCTTCTTAATCCTAAGGTCTTACTTTCATAAGAAGGTAAGTAATTATAGAAGAATTTTGTTAAAGGAATACAGGAATGTTCAGTATGTAAAAAGATTCTTTAATATGTTCGTGAGTGTAAAAATGTGTAGCTAATACATGTGTACAACCATGACTCTAATAAAGTTGCTTCTTCCATAAGAACTTCCAGCTGATTAGAAAAATCAAAGATAAACAATTCTGAATTCCAAGGGAATTCATCCTTCGTACAGGAAAGTCACAAAACGACAATGTTTAAAAGGAGTACAATCTGGCCAAAAAAATCAGAATGGATCACATTTACCAAAAGTAAAAGTTACTAGA
Organism: Sophora flavescens; assembly: GCA_030762895.1. Taxonomy (NCBI): domain Eukaryota; kingdom Viridiplantae; phylum Streptophyta; class Magnoliopsida; order Fabales; family Fabaceae; genus Sophora; species Sophora flavescens. The sequence continues at coordinate 49,782,117 of CM061063.1, forward strand.
TTAAGTTTCATCTAGAAACTTCTTTTATCAAGAAAATGTCTATCCCGAACAATAATAGGATATTTCACAAAAATAAAATTCCATAATAATTGGTCTAACAATTTAAGTGTGAAAACAATTCACAATCGTTGGAATAGAAATGATCTGACCCTAAAATCTGGACTGATCACTTCCAAGTCCTTATCCAATTCCTGGTTCCATAACTGACCTACAAGACAACTCATTCAGTCTGCATCCAGAAACTGAAATGTATACTTATGTGTTAATATACATTACTTCTAATAAGTAATTCAAACAAGTCCTAATCAGAGAAAACACAACAGACCTATTCCCCAACATTCCCGAAAGACTCGACCAGCTCTGATACCACTAATGTAACACCCCCTAGGGCATTACTTTGTAACACGTACGGAAATAAATTAACAATTATGTTTGCTGGTTGCTTTCGGAAAATAAATTTATTATAAGGAAGAAAACAAAGGTGAAAAAAAAATTTTCTTCCACAAATAACTCTAGAACACCTTAATACATATAATAAATAGTAAAGTCGTATTCTTAAAGAAGTCACCACGGCATACCGTTTTTATTTTCAAAAGGGTTCAATTTCCAAAAAGAGAAACTTAAAACCAAGAATATATTACAACATCACAGTTACCGACCTTTTCAACATAAAACCCAAAACAAGACTCCTAAGCTAGTCGCTCTACAAGACATTATTGGAAAGACCCCCGTGGTCTTTCCCACGGACAGATACCTCTTCAAGCATCTAGAATCTAAGTCCTCGAATGACTTAGTGAAGTCCTTTGCTTCATCCATGCTAGTGTACCAAAGTACTATAGTAGTCTAGAAAAACCTGATAAATTTGTAAGGGTGAGACGCCAATATATGGATTTAACACAATAACCGCATGCGCGACACAAAAGAGAAAGTCTATCATTGGGTTTAATACCCGATCACAGTTTTTTTTTTAAAAAAAAGCATGAACACTTCCATATTCAGGCTCTAATTTAGTACCTAATCTCCGAAAACCCCAACACCAAATAAATGATTTGATCACGCTTAATTGCCAGGTATATTAGGCACAACGTGGCATAGAATACCATTTGGCACCATACAAAACAACATAGCCCGAATACCCTATCATTAAGGTATCAGACATAGGACGTAGCATGAATACCCTATCATTAAGGCATCATACATAACAACGTAGCCTGAATACCTGTCATTAAGGTATCAGACATAGGACATAACAACGTAGCCCGAATACCCTATCATTAAGGTATCACACATAGGACGTGACACGTCTGCCAATGCATGCATATAAAGCATTTTATTCTCATTATTTTTCTTTGTGTTCACTCTTCTTTTGTCGAAGCTCAAGATGGCTTACAACTATTCGTAATTTTTAAAGTGATAGATTTCTCAACACTAACACAGGACACGAAGTCTGAATGCTCAATCACAAAACCTTAGACCTTGCAATGAGTCTTAGGTTCGTGGCGATGAAATAAAAAAACAATATTCTCTATTAACAATGTTCATCATAACGTGTAACAATGGTACAACGTGTAACAACGTAACATGGATCAAAGATCTTCGTGCTTGTAATTAAGAATGCCATATCACGTCGTCTCGGATACTAGGTTTAAGTTAACACTGTTTTCATTCGGTGAAACACAAAATCAAAACAAAACTTCCGAAACTTATCCAAGTTGTCGGAAATAACCCGATGTATAAAACAATATATTTTACGGAAATACGTTTACGTTGGAAATTCGTTTTACAAAATCATTGAAATCACTTGAAATTCATTTTCTTTCATTAAATCAATATTTTGAACTTGAAAATATTGCTTTGATACAAATTATCTATTTTAACTAATATTACCATTTTTAGTAATCCTACCGTAAATATTATCGGATTGTCCGACGTTTGACGTTTTTAAAAACGTTTTAAGTCCAATTATGACTTTTCTAGTAAAATAATTTTTCCAACACCATAATAAAATTATTTTTGAAATGTTATTTTCTTAAAATAACATTTTCTAATATTTAGAAATTTCCTACGCATAAACTGGCAGTACAAAAATATTTTCATGGTTACGTCCTCACTATGACTCACAAAACAATCTTACACTATTAAATCATTAAAATAATAATATTTTCCAACATTCCTCATTTTTCCCAAATAAAATATTCCATTAATATTATATCCCAATATTTTGCCATTAAAACATTGAATATAATTTATAAAGCTTCTTAAAGCTTTTATCTGATTAATTGAATTGGGCACCGACCACTGTCAGGCTTCTCAAAAAACAATCAACAACAATATCACAAATATTCCCAGGCACATCATTCATCACAACACATTATAATATAATTGCAGATAAACAATTTAATGCAAATCAATCATCACAGGTAAAAATAACCTAACTTATACAACTTGAACCAAATTAAACAAGCACCACAACCATAGATAAATAATACAGACCACACACTAATCACATAAAATTATTGGGAAAAATCCCTCAGGTAAGCTCCCCTTATGTAATATCCCAATCTCAAATTAGTATTTTATTTTTACTTATTAATTAACTATCTGATTCTATTCTCGATGTTATATATATATATATATATATATATATATATATATATATATATATATATATATATATATATATATATATATATATATATACGTTGATGCATTGCAATTTTAATTTTCACATTTTTTTGGGTAGTACAGAAAGAGGATGTGATTAGAAATTTTATTTATTTATTTAAGTGATAATTCTTTTAGGAGATCACATTTTATTTCATCACACACTCTTACAATTAAACAAATAAAACACACTCTTAAACCTCACTATGATACATCACCCACACTTGCACCATTACCATACTCCTCTTTATCACCCAATTAAAATGCATGCCAGAAACTAATAAGACCCATCACCCCCTTCTCACCATCGACCAACAAATAAGGGGAGGAGAAATCACACTGACCCTCTTCATTTCTACAAAGCAGCAGAAGCCATCACCATCTCTTCATCATCTCTTCTTCTTCTTCTGTTTTCCTTCATCAATCTTTCACTTCACCACACTAAGCTTGATAACCCCAATTTCCTTAGTCTAAACCCTAACTGCAGCACCTAAAACAGTACAAGAAAAAGAGGAAAAACTGAATCTAAGGGAGGGGAAAGGGGCTGGGCGAATTTGGCACCTTGGGGTCTTTGAGAGTAGGCGAGTTTCCTTAGTTAGTGCTTGGTAACCATAAATCCAAGCTTAGGAATTTTGATTTGCTTGCTTTTATTGTTTGATTTGGTATCGGCATGTTGATTATATGAAGTAAATTGAGTACATGTTGATGATATAAATTATTTCAATTGCAGGCATGTAATCTGTTTGTGAAAAGTTCCAAATGAAGTTACTGGTCAGAAACCCGTATAAACATATGTGCAGTATTTTGCTTATAATTATTTCTATAGGGATTTGTTTGGTATGATTCTTGTTTTTTTAGAAAATAGACTCGAAATGCTACAATTTAGGCACTTATTTTACTGTTTTACACTGAGTATTGATGAAGAAAAACCTGTTATAATTTGGAGTATTGTAACTGCCCTGTTTTTCTGGGTGCAGAAACTTGCTTATTAAAACTGTAAGTTTTAGTAAACTGTATTCCAAAACTAAAATCTTATTTATAAATTAGACTTATTTAGCTTTCTAGGTAGTGGTCTTTTGTCCAAATCCGACTTCGTTTGGTATTTTAATAAAATCATCTAAGTTGACTAAAAACCGTACGAATTCTGCATATGTTGCTAATGAATGTTGATTGTTGGGTTTCGGGACCTTAGGGTGTAACTTACATGTTGTTTGTAATACTGTGATTTCAATTGGGAATTACCTGTCAATATTAGTACTATATTCTAATTGAGAGATTATAGAATGTTCTTGTGAATGGTTTATGTGTTCTGTTTTATGTCATTAGTTGTTAAGCGATAGATTGATTTATGAGTTAAGTTATTCAATCTTATGATGAAATGATTGTGAAACCCATTTGGCATCCAAAGGTAGTAACCATGCTAATTCTGTTCATGATTTTCGAATTAGAATGGTTATCAATGACATTTCAGATGTCAAGCACTGAAGTCCTTTCAGATTGAAAGGCAAGTATAGAAGTCCTTCCGGTTAGGAAACGCAAGCAAGTAAGTGCAAAGCAAGTGGGACGCCGCTTGTGATCATAGATGTATGATCTGCCTTATCTCCAAGAGCTATTTACTCTTAAGTACCTCGGTGCGCGGGGAGCAGCGAAGTGTTAGTTCCTCTTAAGTACTTTGTTGTGCGAGGAGCAACAAAGTGTTAGTTCCTCATAAGTAACTCGGTGCGTGGGGAACATCAATGTTTTTCTCTAACAAATTAAAATGGGATGTCCAAATGAGTGGTTCGCAAATACTATGAATGTCATGATAATGTCAGGATTGAACCCAAAGCTAGTCCCTCTTAAGTATCATTGGTGCGTGGGGGGCAGCAATGATGTTTATACTTGATGATATGTATAAGTTTACTAATATATGTATATGTGTGGGACTGAGTCCACTGTTTGCAGGGAATTCACTGAGATTTCATATCTCACCCCCTCACCCTTTTGTTTCAGGTTAGTCCTTCATATGTTGGAGAATTGTGAAGTATCCCCGGAAATAATTGGCAGTTGTTCCAATGTAAGCTGTTTGTTATTGAGACGTTGCCGGATCGGAGTCAAGTGTCATATTGTCATTGTTTAGTCTCTAAGTATGATTTTTTTTATGAAAATGTATGAGATGTCTAGCGAAAAGCTAATTTCAGTGTATCTTATGTTTTATATCTAGTAGTATCTCAATGTACTTTGGGGTATTACATTATGGTATCAAAGCAGTTCGATCCCATCGGACTGTGAGTATGAGTCTAGAAAGATCCGGCTTAGGGGTTTGTATGTCAGGTTCTGTGGGCTGATATTGTTCCAATTTCTTCATGTGAATTAATGAGGTAGGCCACCTCAGGTATTCGCGTGAAGAATGACGAAGAGTATTATCTCACAAGGACAAGTCTTTTGTACAAGTCATCTTTTGAAAATGTTTTAATTGTACATCCTTCAAACCCTTAATGCACCCTTGTTAGTGTTTTATCCATAACTTCCTCCATAGGGTTTGTTTCTAAGTGATCTTTATACCATCAGAAAATAGACTCGATTTCCTTCGAAATAGGTTTTGGAACGATTCAATTTCATTAAGTATTGAATGATAAAAATGATATTTAAGTTGCTGCTTGTACTGAGAATTATGAACTAGAACTGTCTTAGTATTTAAATTGTATTAAATTGTACAAATATTGGTTTGAGTTGATTCCTATGCGAATAGAAATTAGACAGGATTTGTAACAACCTAGGCTTTGGAATTTTTGAATTTGAGTTGGTATTAGTGTAAGAATATCCATTTCAATTTACTGAAAATTCTGCGGTCAGTTTTCAAATTTGATAACACTTGAATTTTTGTATGATCTTTCTTGGTTTTGGACACTTGAGACTGGTTTATAATGTATTGTACCCACATGCTTAGTTTTGATTAGGGTTATATGAACTCGTAACTGTTTGAGATTTGACGTTTAGACAGTGGAATAAATGGTGGGAATGGTAACTTTAGTCATTATCCTCCAAATTATGATAAATTAAGTTTTATTGAATTGATGGCTTAGGTTTTTGATGTAATTTCACTCTTGATGTCCTAACTGTGTTTGGATTATTTCTCTTAATCATGATAAAGTGAAGTATAGCAGGGCATTAAAGATCTAAAATGGTCTACATTTTGGTGAGACAATTGTTTCAAAACCAAATTAGCCATTAAGGCCACATAAGTAATTGTGGGTGAGATATTTTTTTGTAAGTTCTTCAATTCCTTGAAGGTTAGGATATGGTACTAGCAATTAAGGGATGCCTGGATGTGATAGAGATGACAATTCAGATTACTTGAGTATGGAAATAAATGCTGGTAGCAATAATATAACCTTTGCATGCTTATGTGTTGTTGTTATGTCTTGCTATATGTTTTGGGAGTATCTACTATGATCTTTAAGTTTCTCCCTCTAGTCGGACACATTGGAACATTGCAAGCTCAGATGCTTGCAAAGAATAGGTGATTGTGTCTATTCCCAAATTCTTTTGTTGCACCCTGGTAACCTGAAGTTGGCAGGGTAAACGCAAGTTAAGGTATCTCTTATTATATGATGTTGTTTTGAGAATAGAAAGGGAACTGGTTGCCTTGTTCGATGCATTCTTTTGATTGTAACCATGAAGGTCAACTGAACATGATATGTAAATGTGAAAGAAGCATGCACTATCTTTTCAGTATAAAGCTAAGTAATTGTTGCTATCTGAGAAATTTAACCGAATGGATTAGCCTTGTATGTCTTAGACTTTTGAATTGTGTTTTGTTTAAGATGGTAGTAAAAAAAATGGATAGACATGCATATTATTTTATGTTTCTCTCGTTGAATCTAATAAAATTGTTGTTATAAAGTTTCATCCTTTGTGCGGTTCTGACTTGTTAGGGGGAATGCAGTAAAACCATGCACACTAAAAGTAAACAAAGTCTATAATTTAGCTTTTGTGTTTCTTTACATAACCTAACATATGGTGCATGTGATATACCTATTATGGCCTTGTACCCTAGGATTTTTCATATTATATATGAGCTACCACTAAGATCAAATATCTATCCATGTTTGTGTTTTCTCCACGCTTTCGTATTTTTTTTTAACATTAAGTCAAACTGACTTCCATGCATGAGAATCTTTTAATATTCCTTAGTGATGTCTTGGGGTGTGATAATTGATGCAAGATTGGGAAGGTTTAATTTGTTTGGTTGTACATGTAAATCATTTAAGATGCATTGTTGTATGTTCTTGGTTTCAAGTCAGAGAATCATCAATGGCCTAAATTTATCATGTTCTTTAATAAGTTCAGCGAAATGGTTTAGTATATAGGTAAAGTAGAATCAAATTTCAGATAAACCTTGTTGAGGAGGATATTACACTTACAGTTACCCAATGTTACCCATAGTTTGTGAATGGTAACGAGCTTGTTAATTACTTGATTTATATTGTTAATGAAAAAAAAAATGAATGCATGCAAATACATGACTTGTACCTGATTGATTCTTTTAATATTATTTAAGAGGACCGCATAATGGTTGCTTGTTCTTGAACTAGTTGATGAGTTCATAAGACTTTTATTTTGAGAATGTGAACCTCATAAGATGTTTGGGACGTCTAATCAAATCAGATTAGCAATTGTGTAGTATGTTGTAATGTGGTGTCGGTTGACTCACTATTTATTATAACATTCCTTTGAACTATTTTGTTACCTGTTTTGAAAAGTGATATTGTTCTAGGCTTCAAGATTTGTAAATGGGTCCTTGCATGTTTTAACTGCATAGTGGTTATGTTATTGATTGCATGTTCACTAGTAGTATCTTTTATGGTACCCGAGTAGCATTGCACAATTCCTTTTGTTTTAAACTTGACATACTGTGTTAGCATTGATGAGACTAGCAACCGTAGTCCAGCATGTTATTGACTGTCTTTGGTTTAGTTGAAAAAATAAAATAAAATAAAATAAAATAAAATAAAATAAAATAAAATAAAATAAAATAAAATAAAATAAAATAAAATAAAATAAAATAAAATAAAATAAATAAATAAAATTTGATGTTTAATGCAAATTGAATCATATTATATATGATATCAAGTTTGAGACAAGGGCACATAGGTTTGAGTTAGTAGAGTTGAAGCCCATATCGGTAGTTACGTTTTGTAGTTCTAGTTTCGTATTCAAAGAGCGAGGGCTTTAGGACTTTAGAAATCAGAGTCCGCAGCAGAAGCTAAATGAGTTTAAGACTCAGCTTAACTTTCAAAACTATGCTGGTTCAAGTGGTTGACCACAGTCTGAAACCCGGAAGTTTAATAGCTACTAGACGAAGGATCAACTCCTGATGAGACAACTTGGGAGCTTGAGGAGGACATGAGGAACGAATATCCTTACCTGTTTGATAGGTATGTTACAGACTAAATTTTGAGGACAAAATTTCTTGTAGGAGGGGAGAGTGTAATATCCCAGTCTCAAATTAGTATTTTATTTTTACTTATTAATTAACTATCTGATGATATTCTCAGTGTTAATATATATATATATATATATATATATATATATATATATATATATATATATATCGTTGATGCATTGTAATTTTATTTTTCACATTTTTTTGGGTAGTACAGAAAGAGGATGTGATTAGAAATTTTATTTATTTATTTAAGTGATAATTCTTTTAGGAGATCACCTTTTATTTCATCACACACTCTTACAATTAAACAAATAAAACACACTCTTAAACATCACTATGATACATCACCCACACTTGCACCCTTACCATACTCCTCTTTATCACCCAATTAAAATGCATGCCAGAAACTAATAAGACCCATCACCCCCTTCTCACCATCGACCAACAAATAAGGGGAGGAGAAATCACACCGACCCTCTTCATTTCTACAAAGCAGCAGAAGCCATCACCATCTCTTCATCATCTCTTCTTCTTCTTCTGTTTTCCTTCATCAATCTTTCACTTCACCACACTAGAGCTTGATAACCCCAATTTCCTTAGCCTAAACCCTAACTGCAGCACCTAAAACAGTACAAGAAAAAGAGGAAAAACTGAATCTAAGGGAGGGGAAAGGGGCTGGACGAATTTGGCACCTTGGGTCTTTGAGAGTAGGTGAGTTTCCTTAGTTAGTGCTTGGTAACCATAAATCCAAGCTTAGGAATTTTGATTTGCTTGCTTTTATTGTTTGATTTGGTATCTGCATGTTGATTATATGAAGTGAATTGAGTACATGTTGATGATATAAATTATTTCAATTGCATGCATGTAATCTGTTTGTGAAAAGTTCCAAATGATGTTACTGGTCAGAAACCCGTATAAACATATGTGCAGTATTTTGCTTATAATTATTTCTATAGGGCTTTGTTTGGTATGATTCTTGTTTTTTTAGAAAATAGACTCTAAATGCTACAATTTAGGCACTTATTTTACTGTTTTACACTGAGTATTGATGAAGAAAAACCTGTTATAATTTGGAGTATTGTAACTGCCCTGTTTTTCTGGGTGCAGAAACTTGCTTATTTTTTTTTTTATTTTTTTTAAAGCAAAAGGAGTGCAGAAGCATCACTGTAGTGGAAATCATCCCAACTATGTTGGCACCAAAACCACTACCAATCATCTGCAGCACCCTAGAGTATTATTTAAAAAAAGAAAGAAATACAAGAAAGCATGGGGGGCATAGGACCTTACCCATGAAAAGAGGGGGGGTTACATGAATCTAAAGTTAGGCATACCCCACCTATTACAAAAGAAATCATGTCTAATAAAACTTGGAATCAGGTTCCACCAAGTGAAGCATTTAGAACTGACTCCAAAATTGGCAAGCTTATCAGCACAGTGATTAGCCTCTCTAAAAACATGAGAGATCAAGAAAGTAAAGTTGGAGGCCAAAGCAATACAGTTTCTCCATTTAGTTCTAATTTTCCAAGGAGCTATGTCTGGATTCGAGTAAGCAAGAACCACAAGAGAAGAGTCACATTCCAGCCAAAGTCTAGACCAGCCCCTCTCAAAAGCAATCTGAATTGCTGTCATGGCAGCAAGCAATTCAGCAGAGAAAGAGTCCTGAGTCCCATAGAACTCAGCAAAACAGCCAAGAGTAGCTCCACTACTGTCCCTAAAAATTGCACCACCACCAGCTTGACCCGAAGAGCCTTTAGAGGCACCATCTGTATTTACTTTAATCCAGCCTGGGAGAGGAGGGGTCCAAACAACATGGAGAATTTTAGGAGAGGTTCCCGGATGGCCTTTAATCCTCAGCAGCTCAAAGATTCTCAATTCCTCAGCAGAAGAGGACATTTTGTTTGCAGATACATTACCAGATAAAGAAATGGAGGCTTTGAGTATGCTAGTAGCTGCTCTCACTGTGATTGTTTTATCATCAAACTTCAGTTTATTTCTTGAGAACCATATGATCCAAAAGGAATTAACAATAGCTGCAGTTATAGTGTCTCTCATTTGCAGACTCCACTGCTTATGGCAAAGGGAGAGAATAGAGTATACAGAGGAAGTTTCCACCTGCACATCAAAAATTGATCCAATCCAATGCCAAATTTTCTTTGCAAAGGGACAAGCTAAGAAAAGGTGGTCTGCACTTTCTGCTGCAGACAAGCAAAGACTGCAGACTGAAACAGTGCAGAAGCCCCTCTTTTGAAGCTGGTCTTCACTAGGCAACTTATTATGAATAAGCCTCCAAGTGACAAAAGACTTAGAGGGAGGAATTGCCCTATTCAAAATCAGTTTAGACCAGTCACAAATGGAATGCCTGATGTCTAAGAAATGGAAAGCTTCTTTGAAAGATAAGCCACCCGAGGTTGAGTGCTGCCAAATGAGAGTGTCCACTGCAGGGAAAATAGGAATGTCCAAATGAGGCAGCTCCTAACCAAAAATTGAGAGGTTAGCCATTAGAGATGAAGGAATAATCCAGCTGCCATCCCTGATAAAGTCAGCAAGCTTGGCTTTCAGTTTATGCTGCAGGCTGTGAGGAACTTGCAGCAGATCTGCCAAAGGCTTTGAGAGCCATTTGTCAGTCCATAAGTTAATTAATGAACCATCTCCAATCTGCCAAACTGAATTGTTAAGAACAGACTGCATGTGATTTTTAATGCCAGGCCATAAGGAAGTGCTCCTAAGAAAAGTAGCCCATTCAGCACAAGAGGAAACCAACTCAAAAGATAGTTTCAGAAGAGCAACATCATTAAGAGCTAACAAGGACTTAATGCCCAACCCACCTTCCAGAACAGGTCTGCAAAGTTTCTTCCATGCAACCGTGCAGATTTTCTTGATATTAGGATCTCCAGACCAAATAAAATTCCTGATGGATTTGTCTAGGTCCTTAAGAACAGATGAGGGCCAACAGTAGACATGAAAGCTATGAATCATCATACTGTTGATCACAGACTTGACAAGCTTAACCCTTCCCATGATGGAAAGGAGGCTAAAATCTTATTTATAAATTAGACTTATTTAGATTTCTAGGGAGTGGTCTTTTATCCAAATCCGACTTCGTTTGGTATTTTAATAAAATCATCTAAGTTGACTAAAAAACGTACGAATTCTGCATATGTTGCTAATGAATGTTGATTGTTGGGTTTCGGGACCTTAGGGTGTAACTTACATGTTGTTTGTAATACTGTGATTTCAATTGGGAATTACCTGTCAATATTAGTACTGTATTCTAATTGAGAGATTATAGAATGTTCATGTGAATGTTTTATGTGTTCTGTTTTATGTCATTAGTTGTTAAGCGATAGATTGATTTATGAGTTAAGTTATTCAATCTTATGATGAAATGATTGTGAAACCCATTTGGCATCCAAAGGTAGTAACCATGCTAATTCTGTTCATGATTTTCGAATTAGAATGGTTATCAATGACATTTCAAATGTCAAGCACTGAAGTCCTTTCATATTGAAAGGCAAGTATAGAAGTCCTTCCGGTTAGGAAAGACAAGCAAGTAAGTGCAAAGCAAGTGGGACGCCGCTTGTGATCATAGACGTATGATCTACCTTATCTCCAAGAGCTATTTCCTCTTAAGTACCTCGGTGCACGGGGAGCAGCGAAGTGTTAGTTCCTCTTAAGTACTTCGTTGCGCGGGGAGCAACAAAGTGTTAGTTCCTCATAAGTAACTCGGTGCGTGGGAAACATCAATGTTTTTCTCTAACAAATTAAAATGGGATGTCCAAATGAGTGGTTCGCAAATACTATGAATGTCATGATAATGTCAGGATTGAACGCAAAGCTAGTCCCTCTTAAGTACCATTGGTGCGTGGGGGACGGCAATGATGTTTATACTTGATGATATGTATAAGTTTACTAATATATGTATATGTGTGGGACTAAGTCCAATGTTTGTAGGGAATTCACTGAGATTTCATATATCACCCCCTCACCCTTTTGTTTCAGGTTAGTCCGAATGTTGGAGAACTGTGAAGTATCCCCGGAAATACTTGGCAGTTGTTCCAATGTAAGTTGTTTGTTATTGAGACGTTGCCGGATCGGAGTCAAGTGTCATATTGTCATTATTTAGTCTCTAAGTATGATTTTTTTTACGAAAATGTATGAGATGTTTAGCGAAAAGCTAATTTCAGTGTATCTTATGTTTTATATCTAGTAGTATCTCAATGTACTTTGGGGTATTACACCTTACCTCTTGAAGATCTTTCCTTATGATACCCCTTCGCTGACACTCCGGTTTCTTGACAGCACATGTACACGATTCACACTCCTTCAACAAACCACATAACATAATTATAAAAAAAAACACAAGAAAATAAAATCACCTATCCCCTATAGGTAAGTCATGGCCATGTTAGGGTTTGGTGACTAAAATTTCTAAATTGCTTAAGTCTTTGGATTAATGATCCTTAATACTTAAGACATAGGTTTAATGGTTTAACACAAAGAATTGAAATCAAATACTCCAATTCCTTTAAAACTCAGTTTCGGCCCTTAATAGAAACACGAGCTAGGGATTTTATTTGAACACAACAACTTGGATTCAACATATTTACATACTAGCAAAATGATATACAAGTTCACTTTCTAAGAAAAATAAGGAAAACCTCATACACCCACACAAGTAGGGTTCAGCCTTGGAGGGTTAAATGGGGAGGAAAATTTTTCTTGCATCAATCTCTTGGATTATGATATTAGAGATGATAACTAACTCATAGTAATTGGTTTCATATTTTTAGGATTTTTCTATGATTTTCTAGAGAATTTCAAACTTTCTAGATCTAGAAATTGGAAAGATGATTAAGGCCTTAAATCAAGAAAGTAATTAAATAACATGATGCTTAATGATGATGAGGAACAAATATTACCTCTTGGAATCAAGAAATTGGCAAGAAATCACCTACTTCCTTCACAATCAAGCCTAAGTAACTTAAGAGTTTTAATGGAAAAATGGCAAAGTTGATGAAGAAGATGAAGTTGGCCTTTTATAGAAGTGAAATGGGCTCACTTGGGAGGGTTTGGTCGTGGTTTTCAAGGGTATAAGGGTCCAAATATAAATTTTTAGGGACAAAGGAGTAATCTTACACAATGACACTTTTGTGATAAAATCCAACATTAAGGACACAATGGTAATTTCCAAAAAAAAACCATCATGACAAACATGTGGTGAGGAGTGGTTGGTGATGTGGCTGTTTTGGGGCCAAAAATTGTAGAGGCAAATTTGTCATTTCAATGAAAGTTCAAGGGTAAAATGGTCCAAGGGTAAAATGGTCTTCACACTAGTTTAAAGAAATATCTAGATTTTTGTTTAAATGTCATGACATTGGTGACTCATTCATATGACTCACCACCACAGGTGGCAAGAGGTCTAAGCATCCGATGTCGGGTTTTGTCTCTGCACGTCCATTCTCAACTCCGTCGATTATCCGATTTAGGGTTTTACGCCCGAATCGAGTATAAAACCTATTTATTTTGAAAATTTTCAAAATAACCTATATCGTTGGAAATTAGATATAAAATCTATTCATTTCGTTCTCGGGTCAAAATTAGGTTTTCTGATCAGTAAAATCTTACAATGAGTAAAAATGCAGACCGAGTTCCGTCTGAATTTTCAACCCAAAATTTAACCGTATACTTATAAAAATAAGCATGATATGAATATGACTTTAGTTTTCCCAAAATAATTTTCTAAGTTTCAGATAAAAATATAAACCTTTATTTATATTTATACCGATCTTCGAAAGCAGAAAAAATTGGGGTTTACAAAAATTTTTCTGGAAACTTCATGTTTCAAAAAGAGAGTCACTTGTGGCTCAAACTTATTTTAAAATACGTACTGCAGTTTTAGAAACACTTGCCATCAATACTTTTCCAAAATGCCGTCGTTAAACATTTTTTAAAGTCATTTGAGCCAAATCTTAGCTTTTTTCACTCAAACAATTTTCTAAAATCATAATAAAGTTATTTGCGAAGATTAATTTCATAAAATAACTTTTTATAATATTACGGAATTTCTTATGTAAAAATTAGCAGTACAAAAAAATTTCATGGTTGCGTCCTCAGTGTGCCTCTTAAATTGCTTTTACTCTAATAAATCATTAAAATAATAATATTTTCAAACAATCCTTATTTTCTCAAATAATTATTTTAAATCATAATATCTTCTAATATTTCTCAATGAACTATTGAATATTCCTCGTAAAGTCTTCTTAAAGCTTTTATCTGATTAATTGATTGGGCACTGACCACTGTCAGGCTTCTCAAACAACAATCAACAACAACATCATAACAATATTCCCAGGTAGATCATGCATCACAACCTACAATATATAACTGTAAATAAATAATTAAATGCAGATAAACAAACACAGATAAATAACACACTTTAATCAAACACCACAACCACAAACCAAACACCACAACCACAGATAAATCATACAAACCAACACAGATAGCATGTAGCCATTCGAAAAATCCCTCAGGCAATCCCCTCTTACCTCTCGAAGAACTAAGCTTCCGATTTCCTTTCTCGAACTTATGTCAACTCCGGTGTCACGACTCACGTACGATCAACACACTTTAACCTTCAACGAATCACAATTAACCAATCAAAACAAGCAAATAAAATCATCTAAACTCTATACATAGGTCACAGCCATGATAGGATTTTGTAGCTAAAAATTTCTAAAATGCTTAAGTCTTTGGATCAATGATCTTTAAGTACTTAAGACATAGATCTAATGATTTAACATAAAGAATTGAAATCAAATATTCCAATCCACCATAAACCCACTTTCGGCCTTCAATGAAAAATGAAGCTAGGGATTTCTTTTTGACAAAACAACTTGGATTCAATATATACATGAACTATAAAGATTGAATCAAGTATAACTTCACAAAGAAATGAAACAAAGTTCCTCCACCCACATAAACAAGGTTTCGGCGATGAGAAGAAAAGTGGGGAGGAAATTTTATTTTGATTCATGCTTTTGGATTATGATTATAAGAATGGTAATAGGAACATAAAATTGGCTTCATATTTTTACGATTTTTCTATGATTTTCTATATAATTTCAAACTTCTAGATCTAAGAATGTAAAAGTGTTGATAATGGCATGAACAAGGCATTGAATCATGAAAATAATTGAAGAACATCACCATGATTGAGTAAGGAGAACAAGGTTTACCTCTTGGAGATCAAAAACAAGTGAAGATCCAAGGACTTGCTTCACAAATTGCTTGTAGGAAAGCTTATGACTTATGAGTTTTTGAAACCAAAATGAAATAGGAAGAAAATTAAATGTGGGGGAGGGTATTTATAGAGGTGGGCTACGCCAAAAAGAGGGACCAAGAAACAAGGAATTTGTGTTTCCTAAGGATCAAAGTGCAATTAAGTTATAAGGACCAAATTGCAAAATAGAAAACGTTTAATGACCTAAGTGCAATTTCCTTATAGTTGTTAATGATGATGCCATGTGCATCATAAATGCTTCACATGGGTGAGTCATCTTGAATGACTCATTGACATTATCCCTTAGCAGCTGTAGGAAATCTTGTATTCAGCTCCATCGCTTACCCGATTAGGATATCACCCGGATAAAATATAATATTTCACCTTTTAGTGAAATATTTCAAAATAACCAAAAACGTTAGAAATTAAATAAAAACCTTAAGTTTTTCGTTCCCGAGTCAAAATTAGGTTTTCTGAGCAGTATAATTATACTGTCAGTGAAATTCACAGACCGGGTTTCGCCTGACTTTTCAACCTAAATTTTTATAGTAACTCCCTACGATAAAGTAGAGTGTAAATAAGGTTTCAGTTTAATTAAAAGATTTTTCTAAGTCTCAGATAAATATATAAACCTATTTATATAAATTTTCGATATTAGAAAGCAGTGAAAAATCGGGGTGTTAAAACCAGTGTCATGCCCTCAGCCAATCACAATCAAGCAATATCATCCTATATATATATATATATATATATATATATATATATATATATATATATATATATATATATATATATATATATATATATATATATATATATATATATATAGGCCATTCACATCATGCAACATCAACACATAAAATTTTCAATTATCATCACAACACACTATAAAACAACATACAACAAGGTACATGACTAGTATGAACTCATCAGGCAAACTCCCTTTACCTTTGAAGACCATAAAAGATTCTCTTTTTGGTTTCTAAACTGTCAGCTTCCTTCTAAACGAAGTTGTACAAAGTCAAAGTCCCACTAATAACCCGACTGGACGATCCAGTTTCCTCTAAACAGCTTCTGTCAACTCCCAAAAAAATGTAAAACCTGTTTCCCCAAGCAAACACAACCCCGACAACATCCCGGAGAGGGAGTCAAAGCATTTTCACAACCAGACAAAACACATAATCAGCTAATCATCATCAAACGCTCACTCTAAGTTGATTTTAAATACTCAATTTCACAGAATAGAGCTAACTTCAATAAAAAAAAATATTTGGGACTTTAGGGTTCATAAATCAATTTGGGGAAAACTCATTTAAACTAAAGAATAATGAAATTGGTTTAGGGAAACATTAATTCACAGTCCCAATTTGATAAAGCAACTGTTAATTTCACACTTTGAAACTGAAATCAAAATCGTAGGGTTAGGGTTTTAAAATCAATTTGGGGATTTTCCAACTAGAAGAGATTAAGGGTAAAACACTTACCCAAGGTGAAAAGGAGAGGAAACGGGGGCCAAACGTGGTTGCGGTGGCTCTGGCGATGAGGCGGCAACGGTGGCAAACGGTGGTTCGAGGTGGTTCTACATCAACCATGGTAAAAAGAGATGAAAGAAAGCGTAGAAAAAGGTGGAATGAAGATCTAATACTCAAGAGTGGTGAAAACACCATGAATGGCGCTTACCATGGCGGGGCGACGGCGGTTCGACATAAAACGGCGGCGGCTCCATTTTTCTACTTCAGGGACGCGAGGCGCGTCGTCTCCTCCTCGTACGACGGTCGAGCGGCGGCCGACTGCGCTGTGCAGGGGCGGTGCTTCCATGGGAGGAAGAAGGAGATGAAGTTAGAGAGAAAGTGAGATGTGTGGGTGGCTGTTGAAGAAGAAAGAAATAGAAGACGAAAAAGAAAGAATAGTTTTTTTTTCCGGGGGGGGGGGGGGGCGTCATGCGTAGGTACAGGGAAAGGAGGGACTTGGGCTTTTTTTATGTTTATTTTTCAAGTATTTAGCAATTAGGTATAAAATAAGTGGTTGAGATTGAGTCTAAAAAAAATATTATTGATCCTGGGATCTAAAAATACTGAGTGACAAAAATATGATTTCAAAATTTGAATTAGAGTAAAGTTTGATAATTGAATTGATCAACCCAGAAAATCAATGATCTTAAAAAAAATCTCTGATTAATTCTAAATCAGTTTATTTTCAAATCTTAATTTAAATAGAGTGAAATATAAAATAAATTTATTTTAATCATATTTAAAATACTTTTCTGAACAAATACTAATAGTGACAATAACATAAGATTATTGTCTAGCAAGCGTGCTTACACTGCAATAAGGCATTGCTAACACACCCAACAAAATAATTTTAAGAGAGTAATAAAACTACTCAAACTAAACAAAATAAAAATAAACATCCAGATAATTAATCACTCCAATTAAAATAATATAAAATAATATATTTTTTCCAAATTTGAAGAATAGTAAAAATTGGGGTGTTACAAAATACATTAGGAACATTATTTGGTAGCCTGGGCTCTAATTTAAATCAAATTTTTAATGATAGTCAGACTTTTAATAGCTCGGATTATCTTATACATTATTGCCTGATATGTGATTAGTCATTAATATTCATTTTAATATGTTATAATTTCAATGAAATCAAATTGGAACCTTATATTAAAATTTGGAAAAAAAATCTTAGATGGCGTTTGATCTAAATCGATTGAAAAAAAAGTTGGGTGAATACTCAATGTATAGAACATTAAAATTAAACCAAAATAAGAATCAAGCATTTAAAGCGTTCCTTAAAATTTTTTTGAATTTGAAAATGTTTGACATTTAGATCATTCATTAAAATAATTGATTAAATATATTATGAAATCAATCATCAATCAACAATTGTTTGCTTAAAAATAGTTTAAGTGATCAATCATTAAAAATATTTGATAGAATTATTTGAAGAGATCAATCATAAAAAAATATCTTGAATTTGAAAATATTTGACAATGAGATCAATCATTAAAGGAGTTGATTAAATATATTATAGAATCAATAATCATTCATATATTATGTTTCCAATACATTATACTTAATAACGAAAATTCAAAATTCAGGTAGTGTGATTTCGAATTATGAAACTCAATATAAAGTTTGTCATTTTTAGCTACAGGAAACAATAATACAATCAAGTATAATCGGGGTATCAAAATAAATTGAAAATCACCAATGATTGTACAAATGTTCAAACTTAATACTGATTGAGAATATGTTTTTAATGATAGTCTAATCCTCTATACAAAAAATATGAATGTGGATAAAAGCATTGATGCTAATATTTTTTCACATCTAAAATATATCACTACTAGAAAAATTGAATTTTCGGACGGAATTTTCCGACGGAAATGTTTCCGTCCGAAATTTCCCGAAATTTTCGGACGGATTTCAGTAATTCTTATATTTTCCATGATCCGTCCGAAATCCGTCCGAAATTTCGGACGGATTCTTATATTTTTCTTGATCCGTCCGAAATTTTCGGACAGATTTCGTTAATTCTTATATTGTCCATGATCCGTCCGAAATCCGTCCGAAAATTTCGGACGGATTTCGTTAATTCTTATATTTTTCTTGATCCGTCCGAAATCCGTCCGAAAATTTCGGACGGATTTCGGACGGATTTCGGACGGATTTCGTTAATTCTCATATTTTCCTTGATCCGTCCGAAATTTTTGGACGGATTTAGTTAATTCCTATATTTCCATAATCCGTCCGAAAATTTAGGACGGATTTCGTTAATTCTTATATTTTCCATGATCCGTCCGAAATTTTCGGACGGATTTCGGACGGATTTCGTTAATTCTTATATTTTCCTTGATCCGTCCGAAATTTTCGGACGGATTTTGTTAATTCTTATATTTTCCATTATCCGTTCGAAATCCGTCCGAAAATTTCGGACGGATTTCGGACGGATTTCGTTAATTCTTATATTTTCCATGATCCGTCCGGAATCTGTCCGAAATTTTCGGACGGATTGTGTTATTTTTATATTTTCCTTGATCCGTCCGAAATCCGTTCGAAAATTTCGGACGGATTTCGGATGGATTGTGTTAGTTTCTATATTTTCCTTGATCCGTCCGAAATCCGTCCGAAAATTTCGGACAGATTTCGGACGGATTGTGTTATTTTTTATATTTCCTTGATTTATCTTATATTATCCTTGAAAAAATATTAAATAATTTATCTTATAAATATGATTAAAATATTTGATCTTAATAAATTTAAAAGTAAACAAGATTTATGAAGAGAATTAAATAAGATTTATATTTCTTATAAGATTTATGAAGTAAAGTAAACAAGAAGTACAATTGTTTGATCCTAATAGAACCTAAATGGACTGGTTTGATCCTAATAGAGCCCAAATTGACTTGTTAGGACCTAATTGGACCAATTGCCCCGATCGGCTCAATTGAACTTCTATGGTCCTAATGAAGCCTAAATGGACTTGTTTGATCGTAATAGAGCCCAAATCGACTTTTTAGGTCATATAAGACCTAACTGGGCCAATTTGTACTTCTTTGATCCTAATGGAGCCCAAATGGACAGGTTTGATCCTAATATAGCCCAAATTGACTTGTTAGGACCTAATTGGGTCAATTGCCCCGATCGGCCCAATTGAACTTATATGGTCCTAATGAAGCCTAAATGGACTTATTTGATCGTAATAGAGCCCAAATCGACTTTTTAGGTCATATACGACCTAACTGGGCCAATTTGTACTTCTTTGATCCTAATGGAGCCCAAATGGACTGGTTTGATCCTAATAGAGCCCAATTTGACTTGTTAGGACCTAATTGGGCCAATTGCCCCGATCGGCCCAATTGAACTTCTATGGTCCTAATGAAGCCTAAATGGACTTGTTTGATCCTAATAGAGCCCAAATCGACTTTTTAGGTCATATACGACCTAACTGGGCCAATTTGTACTTCTTTGATCCTAATGGAGCCCAAATGGACTGGTTTGATCCTAATAGAGCCCAAATTGACTTGTTAGGACCTAATTGGGCCAAATGCCCCGATCGGCCCAATTGAACTTCTATGGTCCTAATGAAGCCTAAATGGACTTGTTTGATCCTAATAGAGCCCAAATCGACTTTTTAGGTCATATACGACCTAACTGGGCCAATTTGTACTTCTTTGATCTAATGGAGCCCAAATGGACTGGTTTGATCCTAATAGAGCCCAAATTGACTTGTTAGGACCTAATTGGGCCAATTGCCCCGATCGGCCCAATTGAACTTGTATGGTCCTTGTAACACCCTAGTTTTTACACATATGATTAATTATTTTATTTGTATGTTTATGTTATTTTGTTACGTGGTTTAGTTTGAGTAATTAAATTACTCTCTTCAAATTATTTTATTAGGGTGCGTTAGCATTGAATTATTTCAGTGAATGCACGCTTACTAGACAATAAGTTACATTATTGTCACTATTATTACCAGTACAGAAAAATATTTTAAATAATATGATTAAGAGAAAAGCATTTTCATATTTTCATTCTATTTAATTTTTGAGTTGAAAATAAATTGGTTTGACTTTAATCGGAGATTAAATTTTGGACCGAGTATTTTCTTAGTTGATCAGTTCAACTATTCATCTTTACTCTAATTTGAATTTCGAAATCATATATTTATCAATCTTTATTTTTAGATTCCAAAAAGTAAAAACATGTTTATTTTAGGACTAATATTTATCACTCATTTTGTACCTATCACTAAGTAACTAGTTTAAAAACTCAAATTCTTACACTTTTGCCTCTCTCTTTCTCGACACTCTCTTTATCTCTTTTTCTCTTTTCTTCTCTGCAACTTCTTCTTTCTTTCTTTCTTCTTTCTCTTTTCTTCTTCTTCCTCCCACCTCAACTCCATCTTCTTCCTCCTCTCAACAACCAAACAGCAGCGCCGCCCACACCACCAGGACCGTCGCCGGCCGCCGCTCGAGATGGAAGGACGAAGATCGCGTCCCTGCACGCGTCATCGGAGCAGCGAAGCCGAGCCACCGTGTTCCGCGTCGGACCACCACCACCTCACCATGGTAAGCGCCGTTCATGGTGGTTTCGAACCCAACTCGTTGGTTAAGCTTCTCTCTTTTCTTTTATGCTCTCTTTCAACTCTTGTTCTTGTCCACTGTAGAACCGCCGTTGTCCTCCGTGCCGTCGCCACGCGTCCCCCACAACACCACCACGTGCTTCTTCTTCCTTGTATGGGTAAGTGAAAACCCCATCTATTTTGCTCAAATTCAAAACCCCAAATCTGATTTTGAAACCCTAACCCTAACCCTTTGATTTTAGATTTTAATCTTGAAATTTAAGTTTGTTTTATGAAATTAAGACTATGAATTAGTGTTTCCCTAAACCAATTTCATTATTCTTTAGTTAAAATGAATTTTCCCTAAATTGTATTTAGGAGCCCTAAACCCCCAATTTGATTTGATTTGAATTTGGGTATGTTTTTGTGAAATTAATTATGATTTAGTGCAGTTAGGACTCTTAATTGATGATTCCCAAGTTCTCTTTCATGATCCTTTAATCAAAACAAAGTTTTCTTAAAGGGTATTGTGAAGCGTAAGCTCCAAACATGATTTTCTTTGAAAATAACCTTGTTTGGTAATAAGATAAAGTAATGTATGTTTGATCATGTGTAATTTATTTCTTGATTTCTGGTTGTTGCGCATTGTTGGATTCCCTCTCTAAGATGTTTGACATGGCTATGCTTGCTTGATGGAGTAGATAGTTACACTCTTGGAGCTAATGTGAGTACTAAGACGAGAATTCTTTACTATATGCATGTGTGTGTGTGATTTATCTATATGATTAAACTATTGAAACTGGTTGAGGCATGACATACATCATAGCTTATGTTTTGGAAAACTATTTTACTGAAAACATATGAACACAAAAGTAATTTTTAGCTTTCTTTGGAAAGTGGAAAGGAAACAGAAAAGGACTAGATTTCTATGCTGAGGTTTCAGACTAGATTCTGATTACGGTGAAGCCGGACTAGCCTTCCTCCTGTTAAGGACCTAGAGTTCCGAGACGTCGGACTAGTGTCTGTTGATAAAAGATTTTGAAAAATCTTTAGTGAGAGTTTAAAACTCAATTGATATTGAAGGTTTAATCAATATCTGAAAAGATGATATGGCAGACGTGCTATTGTTATAACTATTATTTTTATGTATTACTGCCTGGATGTATTTGGTGTAACTGAAATCCTGGAAATGAAAATGTAAGTATTTTAGCAGGTGTTCTTTTTTACCTGGATGTCCGAATTACAGAGGAGACTCTGTCGAAATTTTTGTAAAACTACTAGCTTGTATTTAAGTATATCCTTTAAGTATGTGGTCATTGTTCGAATTAGTGATTTTCTCAATGTTTATCCTTTCAGATTGGTTTGGATGGAATTCATATGTTAGATCCAAATACCATTCGAACATTGAGAATATATCCTCTTGAGAACATAACAAGATGTGAAGTAAGTTTGTTAGCTTCCTTATTGACATTTTGACTATTTCTTCAAAATTAATTTTTGTAACTAGTCTCAATATAATATGTTTCTAATTTAATTATGCAGAAATTTGATTCATCTACCTTTGAATTCTGGTCAAGGAGCTCGGTGGATGTGGAGCCAGGACGAATCAGATTGCAATCCAATAGTTACACTACTAACACACTTTTGATACTCTTGATTGTTGCTACTATACAGGTGTATTCGAGAATTTCATCCTCCTTTTGTGGAAATAGTTTTTTTGATGAATTAGATTATAAGAATGTAAATTTTATAAATATCTCTTTGGGATATCTTTGGGTGTACTTTATGTTATTGGGGGACATGATTTAGTTTTAGTTGCTTGCCTTGTATGAGTTGCAATGTGTAGTGTACATTCAAGGCCATGTTTTTACTCACGATATGTTTTGTACTATTTGAAGATTCATTATCATTGGATAATGTTTGTTATATTCAGTGCAACTTACCTGTTTCAACCTTTTCTCTCTTATTCACCGAATCTTCTCGTCTTTAATCTTTATCAAATTTAATGATTCCAATATTGATTGTTTGTGTGTCGTTTGTTTTGTGTGTGTAGTGGAAATAATGTTGGTTCTTTTGGCTATCCTAATACTCTTGTGCATTGCAGATTTTTTGTTTAGCCACAACATTTGACTATCCTTTGAACTAAAGTGTAGTGTATGCTTAGGCCTAGGAATTATGAACGGACATGAGTTAGATAAAGATTCAAACAATTTGAGGGTTTGCTAGCAATAAAGATCCAAACAATTTGAGGGTTTGCTGGAAAAATCTCTTGATAATTTTTATTATTTGTACTTTCTGCTAGTCGCATCAATTTAAATGCCAATAATTAATAAATAGCCTTCTAATTATGCTTTTTGGTCATTAACAATGCTTGTGAGATAAAATATGTCCTAAGCATTTAGCACTTTTTAATTGATAAACAATTAGATTGCACTTTCCAACTATTGGAAGTACCATCGATCTTACTTGATCCCGTAGCATGTATATTTGCTCGCACGGCTATACTAAACAGTATAGATCACATGGGCTTCTTTCTCGGCTCAGTTCTTTTGGGGTTCTAGAGTACAGTTGAACACATGTGTGCACTTATTTCTGTTTGTTAATTAATTGACTTGCTTGGTTGATGGAAAGGTTCATTCTTTTACTGAATTGTTGGATATAAATCTTTCAGGTGTATCGTGGGGGCATCTCCATTGATGCAGGTCATTCTACTTCTAAAGGAAAAATGTCAGCAAATTTGGAGAGGCTGGATTCTCAGATTCCTCAACTTTTTGGTTCATTACATGACCTTCACAGTTCGTAGTGGTTTGATCTTCTGATAGTTTTTATGTCATGACTTTTGGATTGCATGCAGCAATTGGTATTTGATTTTTAGAAGTTGTATGGTACCAAGGCTGTATTTTGTAACAATAGTCAAATTCATGATTTTGTGATTGAATGTGAAACTGCAAATGTTAGTGATCGGTGCCATATAATTCACATAGATAGTGAAACTGCAATGTAAGTGAAGTGATCTGTCACGGCCGTGATGAGCATCACGGCCTGACTGTGACAGCTTCTGCCTTGAATGTTGTTTCACTAAATGGTCTGTCACGGCCGTGATGGGTATCACGGCCTGGCCGTGACAGATTCTGCTTACAAGGGGTCTGACTCAGTTAACATGTCACTGCCGTGACAGATTCTGACTTTTGATTCTTCCGTGGGAAATCCGTCCGAAAACAAAAATAAATCCGTCCGAAAAATAACCAACAAAATCACAGCATTCCGTCCCAAATCCGTCCGAAAACAAAAATAAATCCGTCTGAAATCCGTCCGTAAAATAACCAACAAAATCACATCATTCCTTCCCAAATCCGTCCGAAAACAAAAATAAATCCGTCCGAAATTCGTCCAAAAAATAACCAACAAAATCACAGCATCCGTCCCAAATCCGTCCGAAAACAAAAATAAATCCGTCTGAAAAATAACCAACAAAATCACAGAATCCGTCCGAAATCCGTCCAAAAATACAAATAAATCCGTCCGAAATCCGTCCGAAAAATAACCACAGTCCGGATTTCCACGTTGTCCGAAATCCGTCCGTAAATATTTTCGGACGGAATTTGGGACGGATTTTCTAATTTCCCACGGGGCTTTTTCGGACGGATGCCATTCCGTCCGAAATCCGTCCGAAATGAATTTTCCGTCCGAAATCCGTCCGAAATTTGTCCAATTTCCGTCCGAAATCCGTCTGAAAATCCGTCCGAAAAAGATGGATTTCTATTAGTGTATGATTGTGATTAATTAATACTGAATTATATTATACAATATTTCAAAATTGTCAAATATATTAGGGATCTTATTTGGCAGTCCAGACTCTGATTTAAATAAGGTTTTTAATGATAGCAAGACTATTAATTGCATAGATTATCTTATAAAACATTGTTTGATAATCTAATTAGTCATTATTATTAATTTTAATATGATATAATTACAATGAAATCAAATTGAAACCTCACATTAAAATCCGATTACATGTTACTATTTAAAAGTCAAATTGATTCCATGATTGTGTTTATTACTGGGAATATATATTTAAAACTTTACTCTAAAAAATGTGTTATAATTTATATTTTTTTGACTCCAAGTTGAACTTTCACCTGAAAATGGTAGAATCATCACTTCACAATTATTATTTTAAGTATTATACGACCTATACTATAATTTATTTTGTATTTTATCGTTAATTTTACGTTAGTGACAAAAATTAATCCCATAATAGATCAACTATTTATAACGCTCAATAAAAATTATTAACTTACTATGCGTTGAGCCTATAAAAAAACTTATCAAGTGTTGAACAATATCACCCACATTTAAATAAATAATTTTTTTTAAATATTATGATATAAATATATTTAAAACAATTAATATTAAAGATAATTAATCTATACAATTTTTCATAAGCAATATATATCACTCATGCATGGCACGGATTGTAACACCCTATTTTTTCACTACTTTCTAATATCGGTAATAAATATATAAATGTTTATATTTTATCTGAGATTTGACAATGAGATCAATCATTAAAAGAGTTGATTAAATATATTATAGAATCAATAATCATTCATATATTATGTTTCCAATACATTATACTTAATAACGAAAATTTGAAATTCAGGTAGTGTGATTTCGAATTATGAAACTTAATATAAAGTTTGTCATTTTTAGCTACAGGAAATAATAATAAAATCAAGTATAATCGGGGTATCAAAATTAAATCAAAAATCACCAATGATTGTACAAATATTCAAACTTAATACTGATTGGGAATATGTTTTTAATGATAGTCTAATCCTCTATACAAAAAATATGAATGTGGATAAAAGCATTGATGCTAATTTTTTTTCACATCTAAAATATATGATTGCTATTAATTAATACTGAATTATATTATACAATATTTCAAAATTGTCAAATATATTAGGGACCTTATTTGGCAGTATAGGCTCTGATTTAAATAAGGTTTTTAATGATAGCAAGACTATTAATTGCATAGATTATCTTATACAACATTGTTTGATAATCTAATTAGTCATTATTATTAATTTTAATATGATATAATTACAATGAAATCAAATTGAAACCTAACATTAAAATCCGATTGCATATTACTATTTCAAACTCAAATTGATTCCATGAATGTGTTTGTTACTGGGAATATATATTTAAAACTTTACTCTAAAAATGTGTTATAAATTTTTTTTTTGACTCCAAGTTGAACTTTCCCCTGAAAATGGTAGAATCATCACTTCACAATTATTATTTTAAGTATTCTACGACCTCTACTATAATTTATTTTGTATTTTATCGTTAATTCTACATTAGTGACAAAAATTAATCCCATAATAGATCAACTATTTATAACGCTTAATAACAATTATTAACTTACTATGTGTTGAGCCTATAAAAAAAACTTACCAAGTGTTGAACAATATCATCCACATTTAAATAAATCAAATTTTTTAAATTTTATGATATAAATATATTTAAAAAATTAATATTAAAGATAATTAATCTATACAATTTTTCATAAGCAATATATACCACTCATGCATGGCACGGATTGTAACACCCTGATTTTTCACTACTTTCTAATATCGGTAATAAATATATAAATGCTTATATTTTATTCGAGACTTAGAAAATAATTTTGGGAAAACCAAAGTCATATTCATATTATGCTTATTTTTATAAGGTTACAATTAAATTTTGGGTTGAAAATTCAGACGGAACTCGGTCTGCGTTTTCACTGACAGTAAAATTTTACTGATCAGAAAACCTAATTTTGACTCGAGAAAGAAATGGTTAGATTTTAAATCCCATTTCCAATGGTATTGGTTATTTTTAAAATTTTCAAAATAAATAGGTTATTATACCTTATTCGGGCGTAAAACCTAAATCGGGTAATAGACAGAGTCAAGAACGGATGTGCAGAGACAAAACCCGACATCAGATGATAAGATATCTTGACACCTAGGGTTCTGAGTCATAGGGGTGACTCACCTAACATTTAATTCATCTAATGATGAGTTTAAGTGTGAAAAGACTAAAATGTCCCTAACCTAACCTATCATTGTAACACCCTGATTTTTCGGCTTTCTAATATCAGTAATAATTATATAAATGATTATATTCTTATCCAAGACTTAGAAAATGAATTTGTATAAACTAAAGTCATTTCCCTATCATATTTATTTTTATAAGGTTGTGGGGAAGTTTTGGGTTGAAAATTCAGACGGAACTCGGTCTGCGTTTTCTACTTTTTCCCTGACAGTAAGATTTTACTAATCAGAAACCCTAATTTATACTCGGGAATGAAACCATTAGGTTTTATATTTTGTCTCGGGCGGTTTTCCACATTTCAAAAAAATTCGTTAGGAACGAAATACTATTATTTTATTCGGGTGTAATCGTTAAGAAAACGCGTAAAATCTAAGTCGGGGGGATAAGTCGAATAAACGATGGAGTCGATTATGGAGCTGAGATATTAGGAGAGGTTAATATAGCGGAGAGGACAAGGAGTCCGGCCTTAAATTCTAGTGATCAGGAATTTTTCAAGTGAAATGACCAAAATACCCCTACGCTTAACCTAAATGACGTTTGGTTAAATTTTAACCATGGTTAAGGAACCATGGTTAGTTTGTGTGGACAATAATCAGCCACACACTTACTAAAATGTGAGCCACATGTTTTTAACCATAGTCACTTACTAACCCTAGTTAAGTTATTAATTAACCATAGTTAAGTTATTATATTATTTTCTAACTTAACCTTAGTTAATTTAACTCAACCATGGTTCTTTTATCACATTAAACCACACAAAATATGATCCTAACTCCCTCATTTTCGTTCAGACACACTTCCCCCACACTTAGCCATTTCTAACTTCATCTTCTTCATCACTTTCTCTCATTTTCTCAAGAACACCATAAGTGATTTTGTGAAGAACTTGGTTTTTTCTCTTCATTTCTTCAAACTATAAGAGGTATAACTTCCTCTCCATGATCAATCATGTCTTCTTCTTCATTGATTTTCACTTGTTTCATGCCATGATCTTCATGTTTTCATTCTTAGATCTAGAAGTTTGAAAATCTCTAGAAAATTGTAGAAAAATCCTATGATCATGAAACCAATTTCTATGGTCTTATAATCATCTCTATGTTTACAATCAAAGATCATGAATCAAAAGAAAATTTCCTCCCTATTTTCCTAGTGTTGGCCGAAACTAGGCTCAAAGAGAGTTCATGGGTTTTGCTTCAATTTTTGTGAAGTAACACTTGATTTCATCTTTCTAATACCTATTGTTGTTAAATCTAATATCTTGAGAATTTATAACATCTCTAGCCTATTTTCTATGTGAAGGCCGAATCCATGTTCTTGAGGACTTGGATGATTTTGTTTTATTTTTCAACTTATGATCCTTGTTTCTAACTCTATACTACTCTAAGATCATGAATCTAAGAGTATGTGAAATTTGGAGATCCCTAGCTAAATTTTCATGTCATGGCCGAAACCTCACTCTTTGTGGAGTTAGAGGATTTTGTTTCACTTGTTGTGTTTTGATTCTTAATCATGTATCTCTAATGCTTAGGATCCTTAATCCAAAAGTTTGTAAATTTTTAACATGTCTAGCCAATTTAATTAGAGATGACCGAACCTCATATATAGGATATAGGTGTCTCTAGTTGTTGGATTTATGATTTATTTGTTGTAATTTGTTGAAGGATAAAGAATCGTATCGTGTACGTGCGTTGACGGTTTCCGGATTCACGACAAAGTTTTTAAATCGGAAGTTTAGTCCTTCGAGAGGTAAGAGGGGATTGCCCGAGGGATTTTTCCGATGGCTATGTGCTATCAAGTTGTTGGTCTGTATGATTTATCTGTGGTTATGGTGCTTGGTTTATGGTTGTGGTGCTTGATTAAAGTTGTGTTATTTATTTGTGTTTGTTTATCTGAATTTAATTATTTATTTGCAGTAGTATATTATAGTGTTTTGATGCATGATCTGCCTGGGTTAATTGCTATAAAATTGTTGTTGATTGTTGTTTGAGAAGCCTGACAGTGGTCAGTGCCTAATCAATTAACAAGATAAAAGCTTTAAGAAGCTTTATAAATTATATTCAATGTTTAACGGAGAAATATTGGAATATAATATTGATGGAATATTTGATTTGGGAAAAATAAGAAATGTTGGAAAATATTATTATTTTAATGATTTATTAGTGTAAAAGTAAACTATGAGTCACAGTGATGACGTAACCGTGAAATTATTTTTGTACTGCTAATTTTTACGTAAGAAAATCCATAACATTAAAAAAATTTATTTTATGAAATTAATCTTCAAAAATAATTTAATTATGATCTTAGAAAATAATTTAATTGGAAAAGGTCAAGAATTGACTTAAATGACTTTAAAAATGTTATACAACGGTAATTTGGAAAAGTGTTGATGGCAAGTAATTCTAAAGTGGCAGTACATATTTTAAACTAAGATTGAGCCTCAAGTGACTCTCTTTTTGAAACATGAAGCTTTCAGAAAAGATTTTAGTAATTGACGATTTTATGAAAGATTTTTTCATTTGAAATTATTTTCCGAAGTTAAGTTTTACGCAAACGGTGTAGATGATGATATTGAACTTAGTAACTGAGACGTCGGGGTACTAGTGTTCTTACGGTGTTTTGGAATGTGTGTCCTATGGACTTTGTGTCCTAATTACGAAGTAAATAACGTTATTCAAAGTGAACATTGTTTGAACATTGCTTTCTATTACCACAAACCTAAGGCTGATGCATCGGTCTAGGGGTTTGGTGATTGACCACTCGGACTTTGAGTCTTGTGTTAATAATGAAAATCTTAAGATATTGAAAATGGTGAATGGTCGAGAGCTTTTGAGCTTCGGCAAGGAAATATTGAACACGAAGAAAAATGATGAGAACAAAATGTTTTACATGCATGTTAGGCAGACGTGCCTATTTGTTAATCATGGTATCATGGGAATATTCATGTCACGACGTATCATTGTGCCCTGGTTGGACAATGAAAAACCATATACGGTGATCATTGCTCCTTGAATTGGACAGTGTGCTATGGTAAACATATACAGTGATCAATGTGCCTTGTGTTGAACAGTGTGCTTATTTAACGAGTGCTTATTTGGCCATCGAGCTTGATCAGCTCATCCCGACGTTGGGATATCTCATGAGATTAAGTATGAATTTTAGATGATGTATATGAAGTGTTCATGCATAGTTTTCAAATGATGATGTTTAGGGTGTGAAACCCATTGATAAACTATTTGCCTTATTATGAATGCTTATGTTGTTATAAACATGTATATGTGAATATGTTTTCTTTTGTGTCGCGCATGTAGTTACATGTTAAATCCATATATTGGTTTCTCATTCTTGCATGTTTTGTTGTCGGTTTCTCTACTTGTGCATATATTTATATCCGAGTCCAGAAGAACCACTAAGGGGATTTGACGACTATAGGAGAAAGGTCCTTTAGTTCGGAGCATGCTGAAGTTCTCTTCTACTGTTATAGCTACTATTAGTTATGATCAGCTTAGGTTTTTATTTACCTTAAGTTTTATTTTGAAAGGACCTATACTTATTAAGGTCTAGTTGTATAAGCAATTATGATGCACCGTTTTGAGAAATGATAACAACTTAAGAAAATATTTTTTCCGAAAGCAACCAGCGAATTAATATTTAATTTATTTTCGCACGTGTTTACGAAGTAATATCCAAGGGGGGTGTTACAATCCTAGTTAAATATTAACCATGACTAAGGCAAGACAACTTCAAATTTGCTTCTTCATCTTGTTTTTGTGGTGCAAAATCAGTCACATCTCCTACACTTACTCACCACAAATTTGTCATGATGACTTTTTAGGAGGAAATGACTTTTATAAAACTAGTCTTTTATGAAATTCCAAATTTGTCCCTATGTGCTTTTACCATTTTGTCCCCAAGGCAATTTTTGATGGACAAAACTACCCATCACTCCCTTAATTTCGTGCAGCCCCCTCCCCTCACACTTAGTCATTTTTAAGACAAAACTCCATCTTCTTCATCACTTTCTCCCATTTTCTCAAGAACACCATAAGTGATTTTGTGAAGAACTTGGTCTTTTCTCTTCATTTATTCAATCTACAAGAGGTATAATGTAACACCCCGATTGTTTTTTTGTTTCTTAAAGATTTGTGTTTATGTATGTGTATGTGTGATTAATATTTTAAATCTGAGAAAAACATTTTGATAAACTAAAATTATTCTTATAATTTATTTTATTCTAGGAAACTGCAGTTGAAATTTCGATTTAAAATTTAGACTAACCCAATCTGCGTTTTCACTGTCAGTAAGACTTTACTGATCAGGAAAATGAATTTCGACTTGTAAAATGAAACTGTAGATTTCCTAACTCATTTACAACAATTCCCATGATTTTAAAATTTTTCATTTATAAATATTACAAAATTAATTTTTCCGGTTGAAGATTCGCAAAGAAAATACGATCGGTTTTCACAGTCGGGAAATTAATGGAACCGGAACGAAAAAAAATTTATTCAAAATATATTAGGTGTAGATTTGAAAGACTTGATGTGAAAACAACATGATGGATTTTATGTGAATAGTATTGTTATTAATTACAAACCATCATTTTATTTGATTTTTACAAGTTACTTATTATTTTAATAAAAAAAATCAAGTTTTTAATTTATAAAAAAATTAAAAATATCTCTCTTTTTCCTCTCTAACAAGCAGCGCCACCCCCCCCCCCCCCCCCCCCCTCCCCCCAAAAAAAAAAACTCTCTATAAATACCTTCTTTATACACCATTCTTCCATTTCTTCAATTCTCTCTCAAACTCAGTCATACCTTCACATAGCTCACTCATCTTCTTCTTCCATTGATACTCTTGGGAAGCTTCAAGACCTTGATCATCTTCAACTTCTCATCATCACCAATGGTATATCTCTTTCTCTCTAATCTTCATTTTCTCAATTTTTTACTCATTCATAACATGCATGTTAGTTATTTCAAGTTGCATGTTTGTGAGTTTTAGTTAAAAATTTTAAGAAAAATATTTAGAAAGCCTTTCTGACATGAAACCAATTTTTATAAACTCCTACTCATCTCTACTCTCATCTTATTGGTTTTCATGTGGTGAAAAACTTCTCCAGCCACATTTTTAATAGGGTGGCCGAAACCCTATATGAAGAAAAATGAATTTTTTGTTAAAAATTTCACATGCATGACTTAAAAACCTTGATGCATGTATTTTTAAGCTTATAAGCTTCATCCAAAAATAATATTCTTTCCTATTGATGTTGATATGGCCGAAACCCTAAGTGGTACCAAGTTGGTGTTTTCGGTTCAAATCCTACATGCATGACTTAAAGATCTTTGATTGATGCATTTTGAGTTCATAAACAAAATGAGTTTTTATTTCTATCTGACTTACTATGGCCAAGAACCAAATTTTGACCGAAAGGTAGGATTGCGACTGAACAAAACCCTACTTTTCTTCTCTGCTAGGGTTTGCATGTAGTCTAGGGTTTTGTGTGTCCCCCCATGGCAGCCTCTGTGAATTGCCCATGGGAATTCATGTTCCCTGACATTCTCCCTCCCTCAATATCTGCTCCTCCTAACCATGTCTCCCCAAAGGTTGACAGTCTGCTTGCTCCTCGGGCGAAAACACTCGCTCAACCTGTACAGCCGCCTCCTCCAAAGTCGTTTGCTCAAGCGGTCTGCACCGCGATGGACCTTTCTTTGTCTCAGTTGCCTCGTCCTAGAATCATAGGTGGTGCGGTCTCCATCAAAATCTCTGAGGAGGAGTACAAGATTGGCCTTCAAAGCGCCAAGAACTGCCTCCATGGCCGATTATTGATGGCAAAAGGGAACCAGCCTCTCAAGATAGCAAACTTACGGTCCAAGCTATCTGCCCTGTGGAAGCCGATATCACACTGGAGAATGACTCCTCTGGGGAAAGGCTTCTTTGAGTTCGGCTTTCAATCCCAGGAAGACTTTACTCGCATATGGTCCTCGGATTCTTGGAGTCTAAACCCTGTGATCTTGCGACTGACAAGATGGAGCACTGACTTTAACCCTAATCAACAGAAACAGACGCAGGTGCAATGCTGGGTGAGAATCTATGATCTCCCTCAAGAATATTGGCGCCCGAAAATCCTTTTTGAAATAGCTAATGGAGTTGGTACTCCAATCACCCTGGATGAGGCCACCAGGTCAAGGACCTTGGGTCACTTTGCAAAGGTCCTGGTTGAGATTGATTTGAAAGGGAGAATTCCAAACAAGATAATGGTAGAGAGGGAGGACTTTTCTTCCTACCTGGAACTTGACTATGAAAACCTTCCAGCTTACTGTAACTTTTTGTGGTATTATTGGTCATGAGGAGGCTAGATGCAAGAAAAAGAAGGGTGAGAATCTCAACCCTGGTAAAGAAGGAAAAAACGAGGATCGGGGGATCACTAAGAGTTCCACAATATATGTCCCAAAGCAGAAGCATACTGTGGAGGCTATGCATGGAGATGCACCTGCTGAGAACCCCAGGAAGACATTGGCTTATCTGGCCAGTCCTTGTAGTAGTAGGGAGGATCATGACCAAGGATATCAGGTGGCTGGTGCAGTGGCTGGCCAAAACGTCTTTAATAGCCCACACACTGATGTAATTCCCGATAGGGGGAATAAGGAATTCATAATCCCAAGGGAATCAGAGGTACCATTCCAGTGCAATGAAACAGTGCCTTTGGTCACTGTGTTTCAAAGATCAGGTGATACTGTGAAGTCTAGGCAACTAGAGATTGAGGAGGACAACGACTCACTTGAGACTATTTATGATGAATCCCAACCACACCTTTATGATACCATTAACATTGCTTTGGGAGAGGACAATCATAATTTACAAAGTCTGGTGGTTCCTGACTCTTTGGAGGAGAATGGAGCTTCTTCCTACTCCAAATCACCAGAGTTTCTCTCAGAACCGGTTCCTCCTAATGTTAGAAAGGACTTGGCAATTGTTTCTAGACTATGGGCATATGAGGAAGAGGACTTAGAGCCTGACCCTTCCCCCACTGCCATCAGGGCTCAGGATACAGCAGGCAATTCTTCCTTCACTGTGGTTTTGAGCAAGTCCCAGAGAAAGAAGCTTAGACAACGACAGAAAGCTGGCATGGGTAAGGTGGTTTCTCCTAACCCCCGAAGGGGTGGTCCACGTAATCTTGCTTAATGAGAGACTTTTTTTGGAATGGTATAGGCCTAGGAAACTCTGATACTAGGCAAATGCTTAAAAAGCTGTGCAAAAAGAATAAACCAGACTTAGTGCTTTTGGCTAAGCCTTGGATTGAAGTGGACCAGATTCGCCAATCCTTTTGGAGAAGTCTTGGTTTAAAGCATTTTTCTTCTAATAATATAGTGAACAGAATCCCAAGCTCGTGGTGCTTCTGTATGCATACAATGGATCCTGTGGTTCTCTTTGTCTCCTCTCAGTGCTGTGCTTTCTATGTTTCCTTGGATAATCATAGGTTTTTTTGTGGCTGCTGTCTATGCTTCTACCCTTTATCAAAGAAGGAGGGAGCTTTGGAGAGATTTAGCCAATTTGGAGCATGATCACTCGAGCCCTTTGCTATTTGTGGGAGACTTCAATGCAATCCTAGGGGATCATGAGCAATCTGGAGGATGTTTGCCCCTTAAAGCTTCCTGTGATGATTTCATGACCTGGACAAATGCTGGCAATTTTTCTCATATTGCCACCAGAGGAGTGCCTTTTACTTGGTCGAATGGTAGAGCTGACACTGCTCACACTCAGAAAAGGCTGGATAGAGCTATTGTGAATAACTCCTGGTTGTCCGATTGGTCCAGTATAGCATGTTACACCTTAACCAAAAGTTACTCAGATCACTACCCCATTACGATCACTCAACATAAAGGTGCCAGGTCAAGTCCATATAGCTTCAGATACTTGGATATGTGGTCGGATCATACGAGCTGTGCTAACCTTGTCAAGGAAGCCTGGTCTTTGCCCGTGAATGGCTGTCCAATGTATGTTCTAATGCAGAAACTGAAACACCTAAAAGCTAGCTTCAAATCGTGGAATAAATCGGTGTTTGGTGATGTCCATGCAAGGGTGGATGCAGCCTTGAATTTGGTGGATCAAATTCAGATGGATATTGCAACCAATGGCTATTCTGAATTGCTTCATCAGCAAGAAATCAAGGCTCAAATGAAGTTGGATCAAGCTTTGGCTTATGAGGAATCCTTTTGGAAACAAAAGGCCAATCTACAGTGGTTTACCTGTGGAGATAGAAATACTTCTTATCTTCACAGAACTGTTGAAATTAGGAACTCAACTAAGCAAATGTCAATCTTAAGACATGGAGATGAGGTTATGGAGCTATCCACAGACATTGAGCAACATGTTCTTCAGTTATACTCGGACCTCTATGCAACTGATAACCATTGCATAGATAACGGCCTAGTGGAAATGACAATTCAGCAATCTATCACAGCAGAAGACAATGCTATGCTTCACAGGATGCCTTCATTTGAGGAAGTTACAAAGGTTGTCTTCTCAATGAATGGGGCAGGGACCCCTGGCCCTGATGGTTTTGGGGGCGCCTTATACCAAACGTACTGGAACATAGTAGGACTGGATGTGTATAAATCAGCAACCCAATTTTTTTGAGCAGAATTGGGTCTTGCCGGGTCTTAATTCCTGTTGATGTAAGCCCTAGAGACCAGTGTATTTGTTAGACTTACATTTGTATCTTGCTATTATATATATATGATATGAGGCATTCCAGTTTATTGTGTTACTTGTTTAAACATAATAAAGTCCTTAGAATAGAAATTTCAGTTTAATAGAATATCAAGTATATGACTTGATCGTGAGACACTATTGAACAATGAAATCCTATTCTTAAATATTCGTAGTCAAGTATTTTATTATTAAGGACAATAATAATACAATTGAGACTATTATGTGTGCAGACTGATGACCATATCTCACGGGTCATGGATATGAGATATCGAGTCGCCACATAGGTACACATTAGAGTAATGATGTACTGGATTGACCCATCATGAGAACACTACATGGAGCGTTATGTGAGTGTCATAAGTAGTTCTCATAGTGACAATGGTGTATGCAATCCTTCGACCTGAAATCGCTACGATCCCTACATGAGGAGTCGTGTGCTTTAATATCGTCAAACGTCAACTGTAATAGGATGATTATAAAGACGGTTATTGGGCATACCACGAGCCATGCAGAGGGATGTGAGTGACCTAGATGGAATTTGTCCCTCCTACATAACAGGAGTAATATCTGTGGGGGCCCTGATAGAGTGAGACTGTAAAATGCATGGCCGTGCTGAAATGAGTCAATATGAGATATTGACCTCATTTGTTGTTAAGTCTACTCGGGTATCAGGGAACATGATATTGAACCATACAAGGGTGACACATTCTATGTCTTGTGTTCAATATAGATATATGGACAAAGGGATAATAATGCACATGAATATTTGTCACAGAAAGGTTTCCGTTAAATCACTGACTTTCTCACTACTTAGGTGGCATTGATGTATTGCTAGATACCACATCGTTTGTAATATTAAATGGGATTTAATATTACTACTAACGTTTTGGGAACATATAGGGTCACACACATAAGAGCGGATCAAAAGAAGCATTAAAAGGAGAGTTGGACTCTTCTATTGGGCCTAGCGCATAGTACATGGGGCTTAGGTCAAACGCTGCTCACTAACTCACTTAAGGAGGTGCTACTATAAGTAGACCACTTAAGCTATTGTGCCTACATGGTTTTTACCCTAGCCGCACATAGAGAGTGACAGTGAGCAGCAGGTCTCGGTTTTTGAAGCTAGCACTGTGAGGCAGAGACGCTTCGTGTTCGTGACGTTGGACGTTCACGAAATCTGCTTGTGTGGATACCTTAGAGACATCGTTCGTGCGGTGTTCGTGATAGACGATTTCAATCAATTGTCATCGCTACAAGAGGTAAATCTTCTAACCATGAATCATGACCATTCACAAGGATCCTTCGATGGGAATTTTTTTCCGCTACGTTATTTTGTTTTATACGCAAATTCCCAATAGTGGTATCAGAGCCGCTTGCGAAACCATGATTCTGTTACGTGGTTTACCTGTTATGTATGATAACATGTTAATAATGTGAATTGTTTTTCTGAAAATTGTTTTCTGAAAATCGTTTGCATCCGTTTTTGCGAAACCTTGTTTCTGTAATTTTCGTATGTATATGATATATGCGTCTATAGCATATTTATGTATATTATGCGATATGTACATTGGTTCTGGAATCCTTATTATGTTCTGCGATGGCGTCAAGTGTTGATGTTAAACATGCTCGGTTTCAGTTCTCTGTTGGCGGCATTAAAGGGTGTCAGACATGAAAAGTTCATGTTCTTACGGCTGAGGTTCCAAGGGTTGAAACCCTAGCCACCATTCCTTGCAGCGTGAAGTGTTCACGGGCCTTGCGGTTTTAGGGTTGAGAGGTTGAAGCCCTAGCCGCCAAGGAAGCGGGAACCCCGTGCTACCTCTGCGTAGTGTGTTATTTCGAAATTCAATTTTGAAATCTTTTATGTCACCATTTAATAACAACATCAATTACAATAAATGTGATTTATAGTAACATCAATTACAATAAATGTGATTTATAGTAACATCGATTACAATAAATGTGATTTATAGTAACATCGATTACAATAAATGTGATTTATAGTAACATCGATTACAATAAATGTGATTTATAGTAACATCAATTACAATAAATGTGATTTATTATATATATGTTATGTTTTCAAAATTCAGATTTTGAAATCTCTAATTAATAAAATAATAATAATAATAATAATAATAATAATAATAATAATAATAATAATAATAATAATTGTGTATTATTATTGGTTGTTACTATTTATTTGGTAATGTATGGTGAATGGTTATGGCCTTAGTCCTTTAATCTTTTGGTTTATATTTTGAAATACGGCCTGCGTGCCGTGCCTTTCTCTTATATTCCATATGTATATTCTTTTCTCATCTCACTCCCCTCATATGTAAAATGAGGTTTCTGTTTATGTAATGTAATGATGGAGACAAGATGACATTATCCTGTGGGAGATCATGCTTGGAGAAGCTTGGACGCTCCTAGGTTTCAGTTTAGATTCTCTCATTGGCTTGGGAGAATCAATGCGTTAGGGGCCATAACCATATCACATTTATTTGCCTTATATATGTATGAGATGCATGTATGTATATAGTATGTTAAAAGGGGGTTTAACTAATATATGTATGAGGTGCATGTATATAAATAGTAAGTTAAAGAGTTTAACAAATGATGAGATCAAATTTTAATCAAATCCCTCAAAATGAAATATTAAGTCACATTTAAAGGCCTTCCAATGCATGGCACTCGTCAAGACTATGATCGATTAAGTGTGGGTCC
This sequence comes from Sophora flavescens, assembly GCA_030762895.1. Classification (NCBI taxonomy): domain Eukaryota; kingdom Viridiplantae; phylum Streptophyta; class Magnoliopsida; order Fabales; family Fabaceae; genus Sophora; species Sophora flavescens. The sequence continues at coordinate 49,821,119 of CM061063.1, forward strand.
GCCAAAGTGGGGTACCTTTATCTATACTAGTAAGATGCGATGGGACAAATTCAATGTTCAACTGCTATCCATTGGGTCTGACTTAACTAAGCCAACTTCAATAGGATTGAAAGGCTTAGAGGCTTAAAAGTTGGGCTTTAGTCCATGTGATGGATTAGAATAAGAGTTATTCTCCCAACTGTCCAAGAGTTGCATGAGATGCAATCGGAAAGTGTTTCCTACCTATATAACCGAATTTTGAGTGATCAGCCAAAGCTGACTTAAAGCTAGGTGAAATATGGATCTTGGCCCACTAGAAAATCTTCCAACAGGATTTTCCGAATCAATGATGAGGGTCATTGTTTTGAGTAAAATAGTGGGAGGCGTATTTAATTAAAGACCTTATTAAATAACTTCATGGCTTGATACTTATATTTTGCATATTTATCTCTGTAGATTACCATGGCATCAAACACATCAAGTAACCTGTCATTGCGATCCGTCCTTGAGAAGGACAAACTGTCCGAAACAAATTTTTTGGACTGGTACAGAAACTTGAGGATTGTCCTCAAACATGAGAAAAAGTTGTATGTTCTTGAGGAGCCTATTCCTGAGGAGCCACCGACTTCAAGTGCTCCTAGGGCTGACAGGGATGCTTATAAGAAGCATCAGGATGACGCCTTAGACGTCGACTGTCTTATGCTTGCTACCATGACCTCTGAGCTGCAAAAGCAACATGAGACCATGGAGGCGTACGATATGATCGTGCACCTCAAGCTGCTCTACCAAGAGCAAGCAAGGCATGAGCGGTTCGAAGTTTCCAGAGCCCTTTTCCAGTGTAAATTAGCAGAAGGAAGCCCTGTGAGTCCTCATGTACTCCAGATGATCGGGTACATTGAGAATCTCGAGAGACTGGGATTTCCTTTAGGCCAAGAGTTGGCCACCGACTTAGTTCTGCAATCGTTGCCTGAGAACTATAGTCAGTTTGTCGTGAACTATAATATGAATGATCTTGACAAACCTTTGCCAGAATTGTTGAGCATGTTGAGAACTGCTGAACAAAATATTAACAAAGGAAAGGGGAAGGCCATTTTGATGGTCCAGACTGGAAATAGCAAGAAGCCCACGCACAACCAAAAGGGCAAGGGCGAGGGCAAGGCCATCAACAAGATCAAGCCCAGTGCTTCTGGCTAAGGAAGGCAATTGCTTCCACTGTGGTCGGACCGGACATTGGAAGAGAAATTGCCCAAAATACCTGGATGAAATCAAGAAGAAGAAGGGAAGTGAGACTTCCACTTCAGGTGTGTTTGTTATAGAAGTCAATTTATCTACTTCTGCATCATGGGTATTAGATACTGGATGTGGTTCTCACATTTGTACAAATATGCAGGATCTAAACAGGAGTAGACCATTGGCAAAGGGCGAAGTCGACCTACGAGTTGGAAATGGAGCAAAGGTTGCTGCTTTAGCGGTAGGGACTTATGTATTGACTTTGCCCACTGGGCTTACTATTCAGTTAGAGAACTGTTATTTTGTGCCTACAATTAGCAGGAATATCATTTCCGTTTCTTGTTTGGACAAGATTGGTTTTTCTTTTATAATAAAGAACAAAAGTTGTTCTATTTATTTGGATGATATTTTTTATGCTAGTGCACACATGAGTAATGGGCTTTATGTCCTTGATCTTGAAATGTCCATGTATAACATAAATACTAAGAGGTTCAAGCTAAATGAGTTGAAACCGTCTTATCTTTGGCATTGTCTTTTAGGCCATATAAATGAGAAGCGCATTTTGAAGCTGCATAAAGATGGACTCTTGGACTCATTTGATTATGAATCATATGAGATATGTGAGTCTTGTTTATTGGGAAAGTTTACTAAAGCTCCATTCACCGGAAAAGGTGAAAGAGCTAACGATCTTTTGGGTATTATACAAAGCGATGTATGCGGACCCCTAAACACATTAGCTAGAGGTGGTTTTCAGTACTTCATCACATTCACTGATGATTTCAGTAGATATGGATTTGTGTATCTTATGAAACATAAATCGGAATCCTTTGAAAAGTTCAAGGAATTCAAAAATGAGGTACAAAACCAACTTGGTAAAAATATTAAAACTCTTAGATCAGATCGAGGTGGTGAATATTTGAGCCTAGAGTTTGATGATCATCTAAGAGAGTGTGGAATTTTATCTCAACTCACTCCACCTGGAACACCACAATGGAATGGTGTTTCTGAGAGGAGAAATCGAACCTTGTTGGACATGGTCCGGTCTATGATGAGTCATGCAAACCTTCCAAACTCTTTCTGGGGACATGCTCTATTAACAGCAGCTTTTACACTTAACCGTGTTCCATCCAAAGCGGTAGAAAAGACACCATATGAGATATGGACTGGTAGACGACCTAGCATGTCTTTTATGAAGATTTGGGGTTGTGAAGCATACGTGAAACGTCAAGTTTCTAATAAGCTTGATCCCAAATCTGATAAATGCTTCTTTGTGGGGTATCCCAAAGAAACCAAGGGGTACTATTTCTATAATCCTTCCGAAGGCAAAGTGTTTGTCGCACGGACTGATGTATTCCTAGAAAAGGAGTTTATCTCCATAGGAACCAGTGGGAGGAAGATAGAACTTGAAGAAATTCAAGAATAACAGAGTAGTGACCTACCATTGGTGGAACATGAGCAACCTTCACAAAATGCTGTGGAGGAACAACCTGCTCCAAAGAGCACAAGACCAAAGTAGGTCTAACAGGATACGTCACCAAATGAGAGATATGGATTTCTCATGACTCCACAAGGTGATGTATTGCTCATGGATCAAGATGAGCCTGTGACTTACCAGGAGGCCATCACTGGACCAGAATCTGAGAAGTGGCTTGAGGCCATGAAATCTGAGATGGATTCCATGTACACCAACCAGGTATGGACCTTGGTAGAGCCACCTGAAGGGGTAAAACCCATAGGGTGCAAGTGGGTTTTCAAAAAGAAAATTGACATGGATGGTAAGGTACACACCTTTAAGGTGCGATTGGTCGCTAAGGGTTTCAAGCAAATTCATGGTGTCGACTATGATGAGACCTTTTCGCCTGTTGCGATGCTTAAATCCGTCCGGATCTTACTTGCTATCGCTGCATACCATGATTATGAGATATGGCAGATGGATGTCAAAACTGCTTTCCTTAATGGAAAGCTTCTTGAGGATGTGTACATGACACAACCTGAAGGCTTTGACATTTCAGATGATGCCGGAAGGGTATGCAAATTGCAGCGATCAATCTATGGATTGAAGCAAGCTTCCAGAAGTTGGAACCTTCGTTTTGATGATGCTGTAAGACAGTACGGATTCATCAAAAATGAAGATGAACCTTGTGTCTACAAGAAGGTTAGTGGGAGCATTGTTGTTTTTCTGGTGTTATATGTAGATGACATATTACTCATTGGAAATGACATCCCTACACTACAAAATGTAAAGACATGGTTAGGGAATTGCTTCTCTATGAAAGATTTGGGTGAAGCTACCTATGTATTGGGAATCAGGATCTATAGGGATAGATCGTTGAAATTGCTTGGCCTAAGTCAGAGTACATACATAGACAAAGTGTTGAGACGCTTTAACCTGCATGAATCCAAAAAAGGACTCTTGCCTATGTCATATGGTATATGCCTATCAAAGGCACAGTCCCCTTCCACTCAAGAAGAAAGGGATCGCATGAGTAAGATTCCATATGCATCCACAATTGGATCTATCATGTATGCCATGTTATGTACTCAACCAGATGTATCGTATGCTTTAAGCATAACGAGAGGTACCGATCGATCCCGGTGAAAGTCATCGTCTCTTTGTCAAGAACATCCTTAAGTACTTGAGAAGAACTAAGGATTCGTTCTTGGTATATGGAGGCGAGGAAGAGCTTGCTGTAAAAGGTTACACCGATGCTAGCTTCCAAACCGATAAGGATGATTCCAGATCGCAATCTGGTTATGTGTTCTGCCTGAATGGCGGGGCGGTGAGCTAGAAGAGCTCAAAGCAGGAGACAGTCGCCGATTCTACTACAGAGGCTGAGTGTATTGCCGCCTCCAATGCAGCAAAGGAGGCTGTTTGGATCAGGAAGTTCATTGCTGAGCTTGGTAAAGTTCCTAGTATTGTGGACCCCATTGATCTCTATTGTGATAACAATGGGGCCATTGCACAAGCTAGGGAACCTAGATCTCATCAACGATCCAAACATATACTTAGACGCTTCCATCTCATTCGAGAGATTATCGATAGAGGAGATGTGAAAATATGCAAAGTACCAAAACTTGATAACTTTGCTGACCCACTTACGAAACCTCTTGCTCAACAGAAGCATGAAGGTCACACTAGGTCGATGGGCATTAGATTTATGCCTGATTGGCTCTAGAGCTAGTGGGAGATTGTTGGTGTAAGCCCTAGAGACCAGTGTATTTGTTAGACTTACATTTGTATCTTGCTATTATATATATATATATATATATATATATATATATATATATATATATATATATATATATATATATATATATATATATATATATGATATGAGGCATTCCAGTTTATTGTGTTACTTGTTTAAACATAATAAAGTCCTTAGAATAGAAATTTCAGTTTAATAGAATATCAAGTATATGACTTGATCGTGAGACACTATTGAACAATGAAATCCTATTCTAAAATATCCGTAGTCAAGTATTTTATTAATAAGGACAATAATAATACAATTGAGACTATTATGTGTGCATACTGATGACCATATCTCACGGGTCATGGATATTAGATATCGAGTCGCCACATAGGTACACATTAGAGTAATGATGTACTGGATTGACCCACCATGAGAACACTACATGGAGCGTTATGTGAGTGTCATAAGTAGTTCTCATAGTGACAATGGTGTATGCAATCCTTCGACCTGAAATCGCTACGATCCCTACATGAGGAGTCGTGTGCTTTAATATCGTCAAACGTCATCTATAATAGGATGATTATAAAGACGGTCATTGGGCATACCACGAGCCATGCAGAGGGATGTGAGTGACCTAGATGGAATTTGTCCCTCCTACATAACAGGAGTAATATCTGTGGGGCCCCTGATAGAGTGAGATCGGTAAAATGCATGGTCGTCTTTGAAATGAGTCAATATGAGATATTGACCTCATTTGTTGTTAAGTCTACTCGGGTATCAGGGAACATGATATTGAACCATACAAGGGTGACACATTCTATGTCTTGTGTTCAATATAGATATATGGACAAATGGATAATAATGCACATGAATATTTGTCACAGAAAGGTTTCGTCAAATCACTGACTTTCTCACTACTTAGGTGGCAGTGATGTATTGCTAGATACTCACATCGTTTGTAATATTAAATGGGATTTAATATTACTACTAACGTTTTGGGAACCTATAGGGTCACACACATAAGAGCGGATCAAAAGAAGCATTAAAAGGAGAGTTGGACTCTTCTATTGGGCCTAGCGCATAGTACATGGGGCTTAGGTCAAACGCTGCTCACTAACTCACTTAAGGAGGTGCTACTATAAGTAGACCACTTAAGCTATTGTGCCTACACGGTTTTTACCCTAGCCGCACATAGAGAGTGACAGTGAGCAGCAGGTCTCGGTTTTCGAAGCTAGCACTGTGAGGCAGAGACGCTTCGTTTTCATGATGTTGGACGTTCACGGGATCTGCTCGTGTGGATACCTTAGAAACATCGTTCGTGCGGTGTTCGTGATAGACGATTTCAATCAATTGTCATCGCTTCAATAGGTAAATCTTCTAACCATGAATCATGACCATTCGCAAGGATCCTTCGATGGGAATTTTTTTCCGCTACGTTATTTTGTTTTATACGCAAATTCCCAAAAATTCCAACATGGTGGCTCTCATCCCCAAGTTTCCAGAGGCTGACTCCATTGGTGACTACAGACCAATAGCCTTAGCAAATTTCCAGTTTAAGATCATCACCAAAGTGCTGGCAGATAGGCTATCTCACATTGCTCCAAAGATAATCTCATCTCAGCAGAGGGGCTTTGTAAAGGACAGACACATTTTTGACTGTGTTTGCATAGCTTTTGAGGCGATCAATATGCTAGACAGCATAACTTTTGGGGGGAACCTGGCTCTCAAATTTGACATAAAAAGGTCTTTGACACACTGGATTGGGACTTCCTGTTGAGAGTTCTGAAAGCCTCTGGTTTCCATGAAGTCTTCTATAACTGGGTGCATTCCATTTTGAAATCTGCAAAGCTTTCCTTCATTGTTAATGGACATTCAGTGGGCTATATGGCCTGTAAGAGAGGGGTGCAACAGGGTGATCCTTTGTCCCCTCTCCTATTTTGCTTGGCTGAAGAGGTGCTCAGTAGAAGTATCTCCTCTTTAATGGAAGTAGGGAAATTTCACCACATGGCGGGTCGAAGAAACTGTAGGCCCCCTTCACACGTCTTCTGTGCTGATGATATAATGGTTTTCTGCAAGGGGTCCAAAACTGGTCTAAAGAATCTAATGAAACTGTTTGACAAATATGATGAGACATCTGGCCAAAGACTAAGTCTTTACAAGTGCAAGTTCTTTGCTGGAGCCATTCCTGCTAGAAGGTTAGTGGAAATCAAGGTTCTTCTCGGTTTCAAACAAGGACAACTTCCCTTCTTCTACCTTGGTGTTCCAGTCTTCAAAGGGAAACCCAAAGTGGTTCACTTGCAGCCAATTGCCGATAAGGTAAAAGCCAAACTAACAGCTTGGAGGGGTTCCTTGCTGTCAATTATGGGCAGATCAGAGCTGGTGAAGTCAGTAATTCAAGGCATGCTGTTGTACAACTTCCAAGTTTATAGCTGGCCTATAGCCCTGCTAAAGTCTATTGATAAATGGTTGAGGAACTTCATTTGGTCTGGCTGCACTCACTCTATAAAAATTGTTACTGTTTCCTGGAACAGACTGTGCAAACCAGTAGATGAAGGTGGCTTGGGCCTCAAATCAATAAGATCCGTCAATGAGGCAGCCATGTTAAAGTTGAGTTGGAAGGTTTCCACTTCTAATGAAGACTGGGCGGTCCTTTGCAGATCTAGGTTTTTCAAAAAGGGTGTGCCTTCGGGTTCCTTTGTCAGGTCCTCCATTTGGCCGGGTATCAGATGATATTTTGACTTAATCGAGCATAACTCCTCATGGATCCTTGGGGAGGGGGTTGAGATTAATTTCTGGAGAGATAGTTAGCTAACTAATGCAACGTCTGTGGTTGATCTCCTTGGCATTCCTCCCCCCATGCAGAATTTACTGTCTACTAGGGTCTCAGACTTCATTATCGAGGGCAAATGGCACCTCCCTTTTGAACTGCAGTCTAGATTCCCGGCTCTCCTGCATGAGTTGAAGAGAGTAACTATCCGGTTGAAGCGAGCCGAGATCAGAGGGTTTGGTGTTCTTCAGATACGGGTAACTTGTCTCTCAAGGAAGCTTATCGGTTCCTGAACCCTCCTTCCAACACCCTAAGATGGTGCAAACTCATTTGGAAGAGCTTTATCCCTCCCTCAAAATCCTTCCTAGTTTGGAGGCTGATGCATTCAAAAATGCCTCCTTCCTAGAGCTAGGGGCTGTGTCATTGTTTCTATCTGCCCTTTGTGTTATGCAATTGAGGAGACGACCAACCATGTTTTCCTTAGTTGCAGGTTCTCATCTACTCTGTGGACGTGGCTTGGAAGAGCTTTGAATTGTGACCTAAATGCAGCCTCTGTTGTCTGTCTACTGGACTGTTGTCGTAGATTCAGCAGCAGCCAAGCCAGAGACATAGTCTTGGCTGCTATCATGAACACAATCTCGGTCATTTGGCTTTGCAGGAATAGTATAAAATTCAGAACCAAGGTGTTACCTTCCAAGCATGCAATCAGCCTCATCATGGCAGATACTCACCGAGCTGGCTCATTGTCTAAAGGGACTGCAAACAACCACTACTAGAAAAACTTGAATTTTCGGACGGAAATGTTTCCGTCTGAAATTTTCCGAAAATTTCGGACGGATTCAGATGGATTGTGTTATTTTTTATATTTTCCTTGATCCGTCTGAAATCAGTCCGAAATTTCGGACGGATTTCAGACGGATTGTGTTATTTTTTATATTTTCCTTGATCCGTCTGAAATCCGTCCGAAAATTTGGAACGGATTTCACACGGATTGTGTTACTTTTTATATTTTCCTTGATTTATCTTACATCCTTCTGAAATCCGTCCAAAAATTTCTGACGGATTTCAGACGGATTGTGTTATTTTTTTATATTTCTTACATCCGTCTGAAATCCGTCCGAAAATTTCGGACGAATTTCACATGGATTGTGTTATTTTTTTATATTTCTTACATCCGTCTGAAATCCGTCCGAAAATTTCGGACGGATTTCACATGGATTGTGTTATTTTTTTTATTTTCCTTGATTTATCTTACATCCGTCTGAAATCCGTCCGAAAATTTTGGACGGATTTCAGACGGATTGTGTTATTTTTTTATATTTCTTACATCCGTTCGAAATCCGCCCGAAAATTTCGGACAGATTTCACACGGATTGTGTTATTTTTTTATATTTCTTACATCCGTCTGAAATTTTCGGACGAATTTCACACGGAATTTGTTATTTTTTTATTTTCCTTGATTTATCTTACATCCGTCTGAAATCCGTCCGAAAATTTCGGACGGATTTCACACGGATTGTGTTATTTTATTTATATTTCTTACAATCGGAGATTAAATTTTGGACTGAGTATTTTCTTAGTTGATCAGTTCAACTATTAATCTTTACTCCAATTTGAATTTCGAAATCATATCTTTATCAATATTTATTTTTAGATTCCAAAATGTAAAAACATGTTTATTTTATGCCTAATATTTATCACTCATTTTATACCCATTAATACAAAAAATCAGATTTTTCTCTCTCCGATATCTACCCAAAACCCGTAACCCCTCCCCCTCACTTTCTTTTCTTATTTGCTTTCTTCTTTTCTCTTTCTTTCTTTTTCTTCTTCTTTCTCTTTTCTTCTTCCTCCTCCCAACCTCATCTCCTCATTCCCTCCACTGCACAAAACCGCCCAGCTCAGCCTTTGCCGTCGATCGCAGCTCGTTGCACGAGGAGGAGGCAACGCGCCTCACGTCCCCTTGCGCGCTGCCGGAGCCGCCGCTGTCCGGTGCCAAACCACCGCCCTCCGTCGCGGTAAGTGACTTTGGCCACCATTTATGGTGGTTTTACACCTTTCTTTGTTACTTTAAACTTCCTTCTCCTCCCCCAAAGCTTACCCTTCATTTTTGGTTTATGGGTGTCACAGAACCACCACGAATCACATCGCCGCCGCGTGCGCGCTGTCCGCCACAGCGTCGCCGCACCACAGCACCACCACAACTTCTTCTTCTTCCTTGGGTGAGTCAAAACCCTCTCTTGTGTCTCAGATTCAAAACCCCCAAATTGGTTTTGAAACCCTAACCCTTTGATTTCAGATTTTAATCTTAAAGAATAAACCTTGTTTTATGAAATTGGGACTGTGAATTGGTGTTTCCCTAAACCAATTTCATTATTCTTTAGTTAAAACGAGTTTTCCCCAAATTGTATTTGGGAGCCCTAAACCCCAATTTGATTTTATTTGAATTTGATTCTGTTTTTGTGGAATTAATTATGATTTAGTGCAATTAGGACTCTTAATTGATGATTCCCAAGTTCTCTTTCACGATCCTTTAATCAAAACAAAGTTTCCTCAAAGAGTATTGTGAAGCGTAAGCTCCAAACATGATTTTCTTTGAAAATAACCTTGTTTGGTAATAAGATTAAGTGTTTAGATCAAATTAGAATGTGTGTTTGATCATGCATAATTGATTTCTTGATTTCTGATTGTTGCGCGTTGTTTGATTCCCTCTCTGAGACGTTTGACACGGCTATGCTTGCTTGACGGAGTAGATAATTACACTCTTGGAGCTAACGTGAGCATTAAGACGAGGATCCTTTACTTTTCTTCAAAGGTAAGGGGAGCTTGCCTAGGGATATTCAATAACTATATGCATGTGTGTATGTCTGTAATTGAGTGTTATGAATATTATTGTGATATTGAGCCAATACTTGAATAAAAATCCTAATTCTTCTTTGTTTATTTTCAATTACATGTAATGAGTGTTTCAATAACTCATGGACTGATGCAAGATCTAGGAAAACATATGTCCTGTTTGATGGGTGGATGGGTGGAGTTTCCAAGTTTCTTCTTTCATTTTGTTTGCGAATTGATATTCTATGTAGAGAGAGAAAGTGAGAATGAGTTAGAGAGAGAGATAGGAATAAGAAAAACAAAGGAGGGTTATTGAAGTTTGAAGATAGGTGCTGCAAAAAAATAAAATAAAACAAAAGGAAAGGGATATAAATGAAATGAAAATGGGATGATGTTGTTTCTCTACTAATGTTGTACATGTAGCAGTTTTTGGCTGGTTGCAACCTCCTTATTTTTAGGCTTTGCTGTTTCACTTTATTTTGCTTTTAGTTTTTGGCATCTAGCTTTTAGTTCTTTATTTTTCTTTTAGCTTTTAGTTCTTGATATCTGATTTCTGTTGAATGTTCATTTGCGCAGATTGAAAAGCCCTTGCAAAGACATGGAGGCAGGCTTGAGCACAATGAGACTTATTGTGGTTCCTGTTTGCACCTGAAAAGTTAAAGGACCATATAGATGTTTAAATACAGTTTTTGAGATTTCATCATTCTTTGATCAATTGTGTTTCTAAACCCCAATTTTTGACTTCTATTAAGTGTTTAAATACAGTTTTTGAGATGTTGTTCCTGATCCTCTTTTATATATAGGTCCGCATTGGGCAATACTTAATGAGGCTATGCATCGTCCAAGTGATGAAGAGGATTGTTTCCGCATGGACATTGTGGATATAGTGGCTAAAGAAGTCGTTGCACATCAGCACCACTCCTCTACTCCTGAGAAGAAGGAAAAGCTCAACAAGAAAGCAACTCTGAAGCTCTGCAAGACAAATGATGCAGCAATTGGTGATGAAGTTGGATCTGCTCATCATGTGAAAACATAACCTCCGCCAGGAGGGAGTAAGAAAAAGGCCACGAGGCTCAGAGTGAAAAGGGCAAAGCGGAAGCGCATTTATTGGCCTTATAAGCAAAAATAGCTCTTTAGAGGAGTTCCATTGAAGAGATGCACTTCTACGCCCAGCAGACCCCGGTTAATTGAAAGAAGCCCGTCAAGCTAGTGACGTTAAAGAAGCGCTTATTGGGAGGCAACCCAAGTTTTCTTTTCATTTTCCTTTTTGTTTTTGATTTTGCCCTCTTGAATAATTTGAGAAGATCAAGAGGAAAATATCATAGATTAATAGGTTTGTTAAGTGTTTTCAAGGAAAGGAGGAAGGAGAAGCAAAAAGGGCAGAGACACCAAAGTCAGTAACCATCACGCCCAGGCCGTGACACTGGTCACGGCCGTGATGAGCCAAAGTTGAAGATCAGAAAGGATCACGACGGACATCACAGGCGTGATGGAAGGACCCTGAAGATCAGAGAGCATCACGGCCTAGCCGTGATGGAGGTCACGGCCGTGACAGGCTACTCCTATGAACCAGAATGCATCACGGCCTGCCCGTGATAGGCATCACTGCCGTGACCCAATTTTCATGCAATTCCTTCTGACTGGCATGTGAACCAGCACCCGCTGCCGTCTCGGTAAGTCGTTCCAATTTTTCTTTCCTCTCTCCAACTTGATTATTTACATTGGGGACAATGTAAGTTCTTAAGCTTGGGGTAGGGGTATTTTTGCATTATTCATGTTGCATTCATATAGTTTTGCATGATAGCTTTGCATGATTCACATGATTATATTGCCCCTTGCCTAGATTTTGCATCCAATTGTGAGAACTAAGTGCCAAATAAATTGCGATAGTGATTTTTTGAACCAAATTTTTCATTCTTGTGATAAGGCTGCAAACAAAAATGCTTGAGATGATTTGTGGTCGTTGATAATTAGCATGTGGTGCCATAGATTTGTGTTCCTCATTGATTCCTGAACTACTAAATGTGAGATTTTGAGCCATGAAGGGGTACTCGCTAAATCTACCCCATTCTTTGTGTTAGAGTGTTATTCCTCTTGGTTTGTATTCTCTAGAACTTGACTTGAAACCATTTTGAAGCTTAAAAATTTTTGAAAACATTTTTTAAAATGATTGAGGCACTAGGTATTTTTCTGGCCTTCTGAGCTTTGAATGACTAAATGCTACCCCTTAGTTGCCCAATTTTGAGCCTACATGAATAAAATACTTTTCTTGGTACCTTGAAATATGTGGATGAATGATGCTTGATAAGGGACCTTCTAAAGTATTACAAAAAGGTAAAAAAGTAGTTGAAAAAGTTTGGGATGAGAAAATCAGAAAAACATTTCTCTTGAGCTGAAAATCTCCCCTTCTCCAAATAAAAGAAAAATAAAAGAAAAAGAAAAATCTATGGAGAAGGGGATGACAAAAGAAAGTGAGAAATGAAATAAAAAGAAAGAAATAAAGGTAGAAAAAGGAATCAAAACCCAAAAAGATATTTTATAAGGTCATGCTTTGCAATGCTTGATTGTGTTTAGCACTTTTGAAATTTCCTTTTCTTGACTTCCCCACCTAACGATAAATCCCATGGCCCTGTTACAACCAAAGCAAAAGACCTCTTGATTCTTAATTGTTTTCATTAATAAAGTAGAGATTTGGTTGATAGTCAAGCCTATGGTAGAATTCATTCCTTGAGGAAAATGGAGCGAATTGTCTTGTTTCCCTAACACTTGAGTGAGGTGAGAAAGAGAGCCAAGCAAATGAACAAGATGGGGTGATCTTCAGGTGAGAAAGAGTGTCCTAATCGGTGAGAATATGATTCTAAGAAACCTAAGCCTCTAATTGGACTTGAACTGATTGTCTCTTGCCGAATTATTTGAGATGCCTGTTACTTGGATTACTTGCTACTCGGGTTCTTGGCTCACTATCCGTAATCTGATTGTCTATATCTTCTGGCCTTAGTGATTGCTTGAGGACAAGCAATTGAATAAGCTTGGGGTGATTTGATAGTGTGATTTCACATCATAATTCCTGTACATTTTTGCATGCATTTTTCATATAGTTTAGGCATATTTGATTTGATTTTATTAGTTTTTACCTTGGATCGGGTGAGGCAGTTTCTCTGTGTTGTTTTGCAGGAATTCAAGGAAAAATGCTCAATATTAGCCATGATGGAGCTTGGATGAAGACAAAGCTTAAAAAGTGAAGAAAATGACCTAGGAAGAGCCCATCACGGCCTGGCCGTGATGACCCTCACGGCCGTGATCGAGCAATAATTGAGAGAAAAGAAGGCAAAAGTCAAAAGCTGTCATGGCCTAGCCGTGATCCCCATCACGGCCGTGACATGTTAATGGAGCCAGACCCCCTCTTGGAAGAATCTGTCACGGCTAAGCCGTGACGGCCATCACGGCTGTGACAGATCATTTGGTGAAGGAAGAAACTATCACGGCATGCCCGTGATGAGTATCACGACCGTGATGCTCCAATATTTGAAAGCCCGCCAAGGCAGAAAACGTCACGGCCAGGCCGTGACGGCCATCACGGCCGTGACGCTAATCCTGATCTATAAAGGAGCACGAGCAGACCATAAGAAAAACAGTTTTTGAACCCTAAATTCTTTATCTGAACCAGGAGCAGTGGCACAAGGAGTCCATGGAGTTTTTCCTCCCTCTCATCTATATTTCTTTGGTTGTAGCTATGATCATGAGTAGCTAAACCTCCATTGTTGGGGTTAGGTGTAGCTATCTCTGATTTCTCATGTATCTGACTTGATTTTGTAATATAGTTTTTACTTCTCTATTGAGTGATTGATTGTCTATGCTTAATGCTTGTTGTGGCTAGCACCCCCATGACTCGATTAGTGTTTTGATATGCAATTGGGAAATTCGTATTAGAACCAGGACTGAGATCAATCACCTAGTAACCCTTGCGTCTAGGAATGGAGTTAGGTTTACTAGTAATCGCATGATCCCTAATCTTAATGCGAATTCACTAATCTAGGCCACCTAAGGAATTAGGGTCTATTAGTGGATTTAGGCTCTTGTCATCCGAGAAATCGGGGCTTGAGTAATTTAGTGGATTGATTGTCATAATTGAAGTAGAAACTGTTTATGAGTCATGTCATCGCATGGGGATGAAGTTTAGTGAACCTAATCCCAGCGTTGTTCTTATATTTGAAGAATTCCTTTAACTGCCTTCCGAGTGTTCGACAAAAACCCACAAAGAACTTTTCTCTTTATTTTGTTTGTTTTAGGTTTAAATCGTATTTGGGCTTGGTATTTACTATCGAGCTCCCTTCAATCCAAATATTCGCTTAGATAGTAATTGATTCGGTACATGTTAGTAATTGTCACAGTCCTCGTGGGAACGATAAACGGTCTCACCACCGTATTACTTGCACGACTAGGTATACTTTCCTAGATCCGTCAACAGAGGGCTGTGGTACAAGATCAAGGAATCAGTGCTGCCACTAGAGATTAAGAATTTCCAGGCTCTGGTGGAAAAATGCAGGAAAATTGAACAAATGAGGAAGGGTAGAGACAACCGAGGGAATGTTGGGGGACCTTCAAGTTCTAGGAACCAGTTTCAAAGCCAGAACCAGAAAGGAAGACAGAATCAGAGAAAGCCATACACTAGACTAGTTGGAAACAATCAGAATCAACAATCGTATCGTCCCGTTGCTTCAGCAACTGGAAGTGGGAGCCAGAGAAGTCTAGGCCATGGTCAAGGGAGGAAGTGCTATAAATGTGGAGACCCGAACCATTTGGCCGATGTTTTCCCAGTAAGAGGAATGAAGTGCTTCAACTGTGATCGATTGGGCCACTTGGCAAGAGATTGTAAGGCACCAAAGCGGGAACCTACCTTCAACAATGCCAGAGTTAATAAACCAACGGCTAGAGCGAGAGTTTTTACCATGAGTGGTGCTGAAGCCTTAAACTCCAAAGATCTGATACAAGGTAGTTGTAACATAGCCGGTAACCTCTTAACCGTGCTTTTCTATTCGGGTGTGATGCATTCATTTATCTCAGTGGATTGTGTGAAACTGTTAGAGTTACCTGTTTCTTCTTTGCTGTATGATTTGATTGATTCAACTCCTACTTTTGAACATGTTACTATTAATACGGTGTGCTTGAACTGTCCTATTGTCATGCTGGATCGATATTTCCTTGTTGATCCGATCTGTTTACCCTTAGTGCAGCTAGATGTAATTTTAGGCATGGATTGGTTATCTTCCAACCATGTTCTTCTAGATTGTGCTCACAAAACCTTAGTTTTTCCTGATCCTGAGATTTCTGGACTTTTATCCACCAACCAAGTGAGAACCTTTTCGAAAGAAGAAGATTAGAGATACTTGCTTTTGACTAACTTAGAAGTCGAGGAGGAAATCAATTTGAGTACCATACCTGTTGTGAAAGACTTTCCGGAGGTGTTTCCGAATGATGTACCAGGGTTACCACCAGTAAGGGATATCGAATTCTCCATCGATCTTGTTCCAGGAACCGATCCAATATTGATTGCTCCGTATCGGATGTCACCTACATAACTTGTTGAATTGAAGGCTCAGTTAGAAGATCTGTTGTCAAAGCAGTTGATAAGACCGAGTGTTTCTCCGTGGGGAGCACCTGTTCTCTTAGTTCGAAAGAAGGACGGAGGTTCAAGACTCTACGTGGATTATATGCAACTTAACAAAGCGACGATCAAGAACAAGTACCCGTTGCCGCGCATGGATGATCTGATGGATCAATTGCAAGGAGTTGTTGTTTTCTCAAAGATAGACTTGAGGATGGGTTATCACCAGATTAAAGTGAAGCCTGAAGATATACCAGAGACGGCGTTCCAAACCCATTATGGGCATTATGAGTATCTTGTGATGCCTTTTGGAGTAACGAATGCACCTGCTATTTTCATGGACTATATGAATCGGGTTTTTCGTTCGTTTTTGGATAAGTCTGTTGTTGTGTTCATCGATGACATCCTCGTTTACTCTAAGAGTCATGAGGAACATGAAGTACATCTGCGACAAGTTCTACAGATCTTACGCGAGAAAGAGTTGTATGCAAAACTCTCCAAGTGTGAGTTTTGACTTGAAGAAGTGAAGTTCTTAGGTCACGTGATTTCTAAAGATGGGATTGATGTAGATCCTGCCAAAGTGGAGGCAGTGCTTTCTTGGGAGAGACCGAAGCCAGTAATAGAGATTCAAAGTTTTGTCCGCTTGGCTGGATATTACCGGAGATTTATCGAGGGATTCTCCAAGATTGTCGTACCATTGACACAACTTACAAGGAAGGACCAATCTTTTGTGTGGACTACAGAATGTGAAGAAAGCTTCCAGACGATAAAGGAACGTTTGACAACTTCACCAGTGTTAATACTTCTTGAACCCAATGAACCTTACGGGGTGTACTGCGATGCTACGTATCAAGGTTTAGGTTGTGTATTAATGCAACACCGTAAGGTCGTAACGTATGCTTCACGTCAACTAAAGACTCATGAGAAGAATTACCCGACGCATGATCTGGAGTTAGCTGTTGTGATCTTTGCACTGAAGATATGGGGGCATCATCTGTATGGAGCTAAGTTTGATGTTTTCAGCGATCACAAAAGCCTGAAATATCTGTTTGAACAGAAAGAACTCAACATGAGACAAAGACGGTGGATGGAATTTTATAAAAGATTATGATTTTTCTTTACAATATCATCCTGGGAAGGCGAACGTTGTAGCAGATGCCTTGAGTCGGAAAGCCATACATGTTTTAGCAATGATGGTGAAAGAGTTAGAGTTGATCCAGAAGTCCCGCGATCTCGATTTGATGAAGGAGATAAGCCCAAAGAGAATCAGTGTGGGGATGATTACTATCTCAAGTGGATTGATGGAAGAAATCAGAGAGCAACAAACTATTGATGTGTATCTTCAAGAGAAGAAAAAGCTTATGGAACAAGGAAAAGCCACATATTTTAGCTTAGGGCCACATAACATCCTAAGATGCAATGGACGAATATGTGTACCTGACAATTCTGAAATGAAAACGACGATTCTCGACAAATCACACAAGAAAAAACTGAGTATTCATCCTGGATGGACCAAGATGTATCAGGATCTAAAACATATTTTGGTGGCCAAGCATGAAGAATCAAGTGGCAGAATATGTTGCATCTTGCCTGACTTGTCAGAATGCAAAAGTGGAACATCAACGACCCGGTGGAATGTTACAATCTCTGGAAGTACCTGAATGGAAGTGGGATAGTATATCCATGGATTTTGTGGTAGGATTACCAAGGACTTCCAAAGGCTTTGATTAGATTTGGGTGGTTGTTGACAGGCTAACGAAGTCGGCACACTTCTTACCTGTTAAGGCCATTTATACTGTGGAGAAGCTAACCGAGGTGTATATCAGGGAGGTGATCAGACTTCACAGAGTACCCTCTAGTATTGTCTCGGATCAAGTTAAGGTTAAGTTTTGCTTATCATCCACAAACTGATGGACAAACGGAAAGGACAACACAGACGTTAGAAGACTTGCTGAAAGCGTGTGTCCTAGATAATCGTGGAAGTTGGGATGATCTTTTGCCGCTTATTGAGTTCACGCATAATGATAGCTTTCATTCAAGTATAGGGATGGTACCCTACTAAGCTTTGTATGGAAGGAAATGCCAAACATCATTGTGTTGGTATCAGGATGGAGAAAGTGCAATCTTAGGACCCGAAATTATACAACAAACAATAGAAAAGGTGAAGCAAATCCGTGAATGGATGAAGGCTTTGCAAAGTAGACAGAAGAGTTACTCCGATCGGAGAAGACGACCTCTCGAATTTTAGAAGGTGAACATGTATTTCTGAGAGTCACACCCACGACTAGAGCAGGTAGGGTTATAAAGTCCAGAAAACTCACTCCTAAATTCATTGGACCTTACCAAATTATTCGCCGTATCGGTCCAGTAGCCTAACAAATCTCTTTTCCACCTTTTCTTTCAAATATCCATGACGTCTTTCATGTCTCACAACTAAGAAAGTACATTTCTGATCCATCACATGTAATCGAGCCAGATATAGTACAGTTAAAAGAAAACCTATCTTATGAGACCTCACCTGTACGGTTTGAGGATAGGAGGATTAAGCAACTCAGGGGAAAACAAATTCCCTTAGTTAAGGTTATTTGGGATGAGACAACTGGAGAAGCGACGTGGGAGACTGAAGACAAGATGAGATTACAGTACCCTGATATGTTTTCAAGTGCGTAATTTCGAGGATGAATTTTTTTTAGTGGGGTAGTAATGTAACACCCCGATTTTTTTTTGTTTCTTAATAATCCGTGTTTATGTATGTGTATGTGTGATTAATATTTTAAGTCTGATAAATTTTTTTGATAAACTAAAACTATTCTCATAATTTATTTTATTCAAGGAAACTGTAGTTGAAATTTCGGTTGAAAATTCAGACGAACCCGGTCTGTGTTTTCACTGTCAGGAAATTAATGGAACCGAAACGAAACAAAATTTATTGAAAATATATTAGGTGCAGATTTGAAAGACTTGATGTGAAAACAACATGATGGATTTGATGTGAATAGTATTGTTGTTAATTACAAACCATCATTTTATTTGATTTTTACAAGTTACTCTTTAATAAAAAAAAAAAAGTTTTAAATTTATAACAAAATTACTCATCTATACTCTCACCTTATTTGTTTGCATGTGGTGAAAAACTTCTCCAACCACATTTTTAATAGGGTGGCCGAAACCCTATATGAAGAAAAATGAATGTTTTTGTTAAAAATTTCACATGCATGACTTAAAAACCTTGATGCATGTATTTTCAAGCTTAGAATCTTCATCCAAAAATAAGTTTTCTTTCCTATTGATGTTGATATGGCCGAAACCCTAAGTGGTACCAAGTTGGCGTTTTTGGTTCAAATCCTACATGCATGACTTAAAGATCTTTGATTGATGCATTCTGAGTTCATGAACAAAATGAGTTTTTATTTATATTTGACTTACTATGGCCAAACCCTAATTGTGATAGTTGAAGAGATTTTGTTTTATTTTTTTAAGAAGAACACTTAATCGAAATCACTATTTTATTTGCATGCATGTATTTATAAAGTTGAAAATCAATTTTTTTGCCTATTATATGTGTAGGCCGAAACCTACTTTTGTATTGAGTAGAGGGATTAAAAATTTATTTTAATTTCTAAGCCTTAATTTTTGTCTCTAAAATGCTTAAGGATCATTGATCCAAAAGCTTGTGAAAATCTAAAATTTTTAACCTCATGTTCTTACTAAGGCTGAAAACATGCATGATAAAAATGAGGTGATTTTATTAAATTTTAAACTATTTTACATGCTTAATTTTGTTTAGATTTACAAACGTGACAAGAAAACAAAGTTCGTTCATTTAAAACGTGGAAAAACTACGACCTTTTACCCGTCAAGCGAAGGTAAGGGGAGACAGCCTGAAGGATAATTATTTATGATAACTATGTGTACTTGTGTGTTTTAATGTGTTGTTAGAATTTTGATGTGATGACTGTTTAATGTTTAACTGAATTTGATGTGTTGGCTGGTTGATTGTTTGAATATATATGTTTTATGATTGGATGATTATTCATAAATATGTGTTTGTAGTTGATAGATTTTAAATTAATTGATGTATGTTATATTTGTTATGATAATGTTTTGGTTGTGGCATGGAAAGCCTAACTAATGCTACAACTCAATTAAATTATCAAGATAAAAGTCTTAAGAAAACCATATGAAGAGTATTGAAAATAAAAATTTATTTGAAGAAATGTTTTGGTAAAAGGAAATTTATTTAAAAAATTTAAATGATTTTACATTAAGAATAATCAATTTTTGAAAATATTTTATGGAAAGAAACCACCAAGAGAAGACAATTTGATTTTTTTAAGTTTTAAAAAGATTTTATTTGAAAACTTCAAATGTTTTTAGAAAAATATTTTTTTTAAAATAAAGTAGATTTTTTTGAAAAGGAATGGGTTTTCTATAACTTAAAGTTTTTATAAATGAATTTCAAATAAAATGTTTTTCTAGAAAGGTTTTTTTCAAAAGAAAATATCCAATAACTTGGATAAGTTAAGAAAAGTTTTGTTTTGTATTTGTATTTCACTGAACAAAAAATAATGTTGAAAAGTGAACCTAGTAACCGAGACGTCAGGATACTAGAGTTTTTAAGCACGTTGATCTATGACCCGTGTCACGTTATTGTGGACTGTATGTTCTATATACGTTGTTGTGGACTGTGTGTCCTATATATGTTGTGTTAAAGCGTGGTGAATGTGGTAAAAAGGTGAATGTTGTTTTTTATGACCACAAAGTCCAAGACTGGTGCATCGGTCTAGGACTGTTGTGATTGGACACTCGGACTTTAACGTCCTGTGTTGATAATAAAAGTTTTAAAACATTGAAAATTTTTGGATGGTCCTGAGCCTTGAGCCTCGACGAAGGAAAGAATGAAACACAAAGAAAAGCAGCGAAAATAAAATGTTTTTACATGCATTTGGTAGATGTGCCCAAATTGTTTTGTGTGAATTCCTGGAAAGGAAAGGTATCTCATGTGACGTTGTATCATTGGTGCCTTGGTGGACCATGATTTCCATGAGCCTTGTTCACTGTGCTTTGTGTAGGACAGTGTGCTCTGGAACCCACATGCGTTGATTACTGTGCCTTGAGTTGGACAGTGCTGTGGGAATTAAGTTGTGCCATATGTTGGCCATTTGAGCCTGACCAGCTCACTGTTTTTTTTTTAAAAATGAATGAAGTTGGGGTCTCCAGAGATTAGGATAGATTGTTAAAATATATAAGTGCCATGTGTTTTCAAAATGGCGATGATCCTTGATGTTATATTTTTATTTGAAAATCTTATGCTGTATATAACTGTTTATCTGTGTTTGTTGTTTTTGGTGTGTGTAGTACATGTAGTTATCATAATTGATCCATATATTGGTATCTCACCCATGCACTTCTTTTTGTTGTTTTCTCTCTCTATGTGATATATATATCTATTTGGGGATATAGCTGGATTCGAACATGCCGTTAGCTCACTCCCGGGTGAGGGCCATCATATTTGAAAACGCCCAAGATCCCGCAGCATGGGGTTTTCAGCCAGGATCCCAACTTGCGTTCTATACTGGCCCAGTGTGTACTGTTGATGGATCACAGTTGGAAGGACCTACACGGAGGACATATACTACGGTGATGGTTCAGATTTCATTACCTCTAGTAGACTTGTACTTGTAGCATCGGGCAGCCTAGGGACTAGTGGTTCTAGATCATTCACAGAACCTGCATCAGCCGGCGGTAGCGCCCGCTTCACCGATTCAGGAGGATCAGCATGAGATAGATGAGGAGGATCCTAGGAGGTTATCGACCCGATTGAGGTAATGGGGGAGGACCCGCAGTACCATCCACTCAGTGATGATGATTATGTTTCTCTAGACGTGGGAGTCGGAGTGGATAGGTCTCTATCATATTTACCTTCAGAGGGTGAGGATGACCGTCATGGTTTCCCTAATGGGTATCACTAGTGTCTGACCAGCTGTAGGACTTTTCTTTTGTTTTGGGGTAATGATGTCTGGGTAGTTATTTCTGATTTCAGAAAACCTTATTTCTTTAGACCTATGATTCTTTAAGCTTACTTTAACTCTGCTGATGTAAGTCTGACTATCAACCTTGTTATTTGATAGTGTGATTTTACATCATGTTTCTTGTACACTTTTTCATGCATTTTCAATATAGATTAGGCATTCTTTATTTGATTTTAGTTAGTTTTTCCCTTGGAACGGGTGAAGCGGTTTCTTGGTGTTGTTTTGCAGGAATTTAAGGAAAAATGCTCAGAATCAGCCATGATGGAGCTTGGATGAAATAGAGCTTGAAAAGTGAAGAAAATGAGCCAAGCAGAGCCCATCACGGCCTAGCCGTGGTGACCATCACGACCATGATCAAGAAAACTGAGAAGATTGAAGGCAAAAGTCAGAAGCTATCACGGCCTAGCCGTGATAACCATCACGGACGTGACAGGCCAGGCAGAACTGATCACGGCCTAGCCGTGATGAGGCTCACGGCCGTGATGCTCCAAATTTGAAAGCGCGCCCACTCCAGAACACGTCACGGCCTGGCCGTGACGGCCATCACGGTCGTGACGCGTGGCCTCTCTATAAATAAAGCGTAGAACAGACAAAAAGGAAGGCTGGGGGATCCTGGGAGGTCTCTGACACAGACTCTCAGACTGACTTTTAACCTAAAGGATACTTGGAGGCTGCGAAGAGGGTTCCAACCCTAGAAGGGAGCCGCTGAGAGGGGCTGCTGTGACGACGGTGGAAAGCTCCCATGGAGTTTCTTCTCTCCTCTTCTCCTATTTCTCTGGTTTTGGCTTTCTCTGTAATTATGAGTAGCTAATCCCCGTTTGTTGGGATTATATGTAACTAAACTAAACTTCATGTATTTGTCTTGACTGATTAATCTATGTTTATATTTCTCTATTAGTGATTGATTTCCTTCGCTTAATGCCTGTTGTGGCTAGCACCCCCATGACTTGATTAGTGTTTTGATATGCGATTGGAAAATTCGTATTAGAACCGGAACTGGAATTAATCACCTAGTGAACCTTGTACCTAGGAATGGAACTAGGTTTACTAGTAATCGTGTAATCCCTAATCTTAATGAAATTTCATTAATCTAGGCCACCTAAGGAATTAGGGTCTATTCGTGGATTTAGGCTCTTGTCATCTGAGGAATCAGGGCTTAAGTAATCTAGTGGATTGATTTTAATAGTTGAAGCATGAATGGGAGGTATCTAGTCCTGGTAATCCATGAGGTTAAGGTTTATTGAAATCTGATCCCAACATCTTTTATCCCCTTTCGCATTCCAAGTATTCAATAAAAATACAAAAAGATTTTGTTTGTTTTATTTTATTTATTTAGAATTCTCTTCTATGCCACTGTTTAGTCTAGATAGTTGTTGAATTTGTGAATTGGTAATTGACATCCAATCCTCGTGGGAACGATATCGGTCTCACCACTGTATTACTTGCACGACTAGGTATACTTGCCTAGAGCCGTCAACAAGTTTTTGGCGCCGTTGCCGGGGGTTGGTTTTGCCAATATCATTAGTAACAAAGGAGGCAACTAATTTAGACATTTATTTTATTTTATTTTTTATTTTTATTTTTCTGTATATATTTGATCTTCTTTTTTGAGTTGTTTTTGTAAGGTGGACGAAATTTATGGAAAATTATTATTATCCACCTGATGAGGAAGCCGCAAGTCACACTTGGGAGGACAACTGGTGTTGGGAAGACGATATAGATTTGGGAGAATTCTTTATGGAGTTTTCTTTATCTCATAATATTCCATCACGAGTTGATTGTATGACTGGCGAGCTTATATATATATATATACTCCAAGGAGGATTGGGAAACATTTTGCTCGTATTTGCCACCGCCACCACCATGTATGATTCCCATAGAGCCACATGAAGCAGAAATTGAGCAGAATACGGTTGTGGGAATGGATCAAAAGGAAGATGAAGTGGTGATGGTGGATGAGTCACAAGAAGAGGAAGTACCTTCCACAAATCCTTGGGAAATTGAGGGATGGGAATGGAATGATCAGACACCATTGAAAGCTGCTCTAGAACAATATTCCCAAGAACTATCCACCTTTGAGACCAAAATCAGAACCAACTGTGACAGTATCGAAGCTGTGAAGCAAAACTTCAAAACGCAAGTTGAGGAGATTTGCAAACAGTTAGTACAAGAGTCGCATGCAGCACAATTTGAGCAAAATCTGGTTTTGGGGATAGTTCAAAATGCAGATGAAGTGGTAGTGGATTTCATCATGCTTGCCAAGTGATCTGAAATTGCTGTATTGGATAAATATGTTGGCTTGCATGCATGTGTGGACACTGCAAAATTAGTCCCTTCCACTTGTCTGTCAAACTTCCTCGTGAAGACACCACTTGACCCGAGAGGAAGTAAGTTCAGTATTGCAGTTGCATAGGTCAATGGAGTTTTCACACACTGACTAGGTGGGATTGTGGATAGAGTCATATTACTTCTGCAATCGCCACTCCATAAACCATGGGATCCGGGTGGAGGATCTTACATCTTGAGCACACCTTGGTCCTTATACCACAGGCTATGGGATCCAGGTGGATGCTTCTTAATGAGTCAAGCTAGTGACGTTAAAGAAGCGCTTACTGGGAGGTAACCCAAGTTTTCTTAACCCTTCTCTTTATTTAGTTTTTGTTTTTGAATTTAACTCTTGAATAATTTGAGAAGATCAAGAGTTTTCTTTTACTAATAAATTTGCCAAGTGATTTCAGGGAAAGAAGGAAGGAAGAGCAAGAAGACAAGGAAAAAGCAAAGTCAGTAGCCATCACGCCCAGGTCGTGACACTGGTCACGGCCGTGATGAGACAAAATTGAAGATCAGAAAGGATCACGGCCTAGCCGTGATCCCCATCACGGGCGTGATGTGAGGTCCTTGAAGATCAGAGAGCATCACGGCCTGGCCGTGATGTAGTTCACGGCCGTGACAGGCTTTATCCTTTGGACCAGAATTGATCACGGCTTGCCCGTGATACAGATCACGGCCGTGACACATTTTCCAACAAGCTTTTGACTGGAATGTGAGCCAACACCCGCTACCGCCTCAGTGAGTTGTTCCATTTTTCTCCTCTCTCCGACTTGATTGTTTACATTGGGGACAACGTAAATTTTTAAGCTTGGGGTAGGGGTATTTTGCATTTGCATTGTTCATGTTGCATTCATATAGTTTTGCATGATAGCATGCATGATCACATGATTATATTACCCCCTTGCTTAGATTTTGCATCCAATTGTGAAGAACTGAGTGCCGAATAAATTGAGATAGTGAATTCTTGAACCCAATTTTTTATTCTTGTGATAAGGCAACAAAAAAAAATCTTGAGATGATCTTTGATAGTTGATAATTAGCACGTGGTTTAGTAGATTTATGTTTCTCATTGATTTTTGAACTACTAAATGTGAGATTTTGAGCCAAAAAGGGGTACTCACTAAATCTACCCCATTCTTTGTGATAGAGTGTTATTCCTCTTGGATTGTATTTCTCTAGAACTTGACTTGAAACCATTTTGAAGCTTAAAAATTTTTGAAAACATTTTTGAAAATGATTGAGGCACTAGGTGTTTTTCTGGCCTTCTGAGCTTTGAATGACTAAATGCTACCCCTTAGTTGCCCAATTTTGAGTCTGAAAGAATAAAATATTTTTCTTGGTACCCTGAAATTTTTTGATAAATATGCTTGGTAGGATACCTTCTAAAGTATTACAAAAAGGGTAAAAAGGTAGTTGAAAAAGTTTGGGATGAAAGAATCAAAAAAATATTTCTCTTGAGTTGAAAAATCTCCCCTTCTCCAAACAAAAGAAAAACAGAAGAAAAAAAAAGAAGAAAAAAAAATCTATGGAGAAGGGGATGACAAAAAGAAAGTGAGAAATAAAAGAAAAAGAAAGAAAGAAAGGTGGCAAAAGTGAATCGAAACCCAAAAGGGTATTTTAGAAGGTGTCATGAATTGCAATGCTTGATGTTTTGTGTAACATCCTGAAATTCTAATATATTTAATTTAAAAAAATATATATAGTGCAGATAAAATATAAATATGAAACCTAGTGTAAAGAGTAACAATACAAGGATTTATTGAAATTATCCAAAAAAAAAAAAAGAGAAAGAAATGCAAAATTTAAATAAATAAATAAATAAATATATATATATATATATATATATATATATTATATATAAACGTGCATGAGGGGCGCAGGGGCGCTGAGCCCAAGGAAGCCATTATCTTTGACTTTGTCAAAGTAAAAAGGGTAAGAAAATAAATATAAAAAAAAAGAAAAAGAAAAAGAAAAAGAAAAAAAAAAAGAAAAGAAACCTAGCCTAATGCGTTATATATATTTATGTACAGAGGCCGCTGCGCTAACCAGCGCCGCAACGGAGTGACATTCGTTTCTGGCAGTGCAAACATCACAACACACAGATCCAAAAACATCAGTAAACGGGAGAAGAGTTTTTAGAGAAGTACTATCTTTTATCACAAATAATCTCTAGAGCATTTTGGGGGTCTTCAAGAGGTGAATAACCATACTTTTATGAACCCTTTCCATGGTATTTATAATACGTTTTACGGCGGTTTTAAATTTATGATATCATATTTCAGTCGATGAATGATAATGTTCTTTTGTTACTTGTGCTAATTGGATAGTAAAAATTATTGCTGTAATAAAAAATTTCTTTGTAAAACTCCTCATTGTTGTACTCTCAGGGAATAATATGTACTGAGGCTTATTTCCTTATTTTGGTTGCAAAGGGCCGTGACAGTGATGCATGCAGGGGGGGCTGATATTAATGCCATTTATCAACACAAAATTCTTAGCATATGAGCTTGCTAATATATAATTATATTTATATATATAAAACGGATTTTTAATCAGACAAATGGAAACTGGGTGTAAACTATATTTTTGTTGCTGTTTTGTCTTGTGGTTTTTCATAAAGAGGGGATAATTGTTAAATTGAGGTTATGATGTATTGTTTGTCTGGATGTTTACGATTAATATGATATATGCCTGATTGATATTTGTACTAGTTGAATTGTATGATGTTTGCCGCAATACCACCTATGATAGGGGTATCGAAAAGTAATACCACCATAATGGGGTATCGAAAGCAACATCCCATATGATTGGGATGTCGAAAATAAGTAATACTACCTAATAAGGAGTATCGAAAGTAACACCGCCACAAGTTGGGGTGTCGAAAAATAAGAAATACCACCATGTGCACATGGGAGGTATCGAAAAGGAAATGTCCCCGACAGGAGGGTGACATCGAAACACTCCTCGTGAGTAGGGGTGGGCAATGGGACGCCATTGTCGTGTGATGTGTGAATATATGGCATGCCGGCAAGAGGCCAATTTAATTAGGAGGTCTTCGGACCGCTTGGATTAAACTTGAAAATATCTGGTATATGGAATGTGGTGTATTGAGATGAGATTATTATTAATGTTAAAAGTATTTTCTTTATATATATTATTTTGAAAATTAGCGGGTGCCATGGACAGTTTTTCCGATTATCATGACCTACTGAGAACAATGCTATTTTCGAAAATGTTTTTATAAAACTGTATTGTTGTTCACTGGGATTTTATATCTCATTATTAAGCATTGTTTTCAGAGCATGAGGAGGACGTCACTGAGGCTGAAGAGGTGTGAAGACTTAGTGGACACCATTAGATAATATTTCTAGTTTGGTTAGTCTGTTTCTTAAATAAGGAGCCGTATGTGGCTAGACGCAATTATTTATCGTTGGGATTGTAGTTAGACGCCCAGTTTTGAGGCTTTTGATTTATTTATTTATTTATTCCTATATTCATTACATGGATAATTTAATACTATATTATTTAATATGAGGCATTTTCAGACTTTAATGTTTTTTCTAATTTTTCGTTATGAGATATATGTTTTAATTAAATGTTTTAAAGGATATTTTATTGATTTTATCTTGGGATCACTAATGTAACGAAGGGCGTTACATTTATGGTATCAGAGCAGTTCGATTCTAAATCGGACTGTGGTAATGGGGCTTTTTCTAAATAAAAAAAAAAAAAAAACTTGGGCGCATAGGATGCTTATTAGAGTTATAATCCTGCATTCTATTCTTTTGGATATTGGACTTGATCAACCCACTGTTTGATTGGTGGTATGCAGATTATGGCAGCGAACAGGCGAGGGAGAAATGATGCGCTTGCGGCAACTTTGGCTCGAATGGCCAGAGTTATGCAGGAGCAGACGGAGACTCTCCGTCAGATGAGGGATAGGGGGGACGTGCTTAACGTGGTACCAGTTGCAGCTCCAGATCCACAGTACAGGGGCCTATCAGAGTTCAGGAATAATAATCCGCCGGCCTTTCGAGGGACCACCGATCCTAGTGAGGCAGAGGAATGGTTACTGAAATTAGAGAAGATCTTCCGGGCCATGGGGTGCTCCGATGCTCAGAAGGTGGATTTTGCCACCTATATGTTAGAGTCGGATGCAGAGCACTGGTGGAACTGTGCCAGGGGCGGGTTGCTTGTTTCGGGCGCCCCTATCATGTGGGACAGATTCAAGGAAGTATTTTTGGAGAAGTACTTCCCGCACAGTGTCCGGATACAGAAAGAGATGGAGTTTCTACATCTTCGTCAGGGGAGTATGACGGTGGCGGAATATGTGGCCAAGTTTGAGAGGCTTGCAAGGTTCTCCGCACGGTGAGGATAATCCTGATGGTCCATGGAAAGCAATTAAGTTCGAGCAGGGTTTGAAACCGGAGCTGCAGAGCCTCATTAGGCTCCTAGAGATTCGAGACTACCCCACTTTGGTGAATAAGTGTAGGGTGGCGGAGCAGAATATGCAAGCGGTCTTGGGCCGAGAGGTCGAATGAGAAGAGCTCCAGTGACGGCAAGAGGTTCCATGGGAAAGGGGGTAATTTCCAGAAGAGCCTACGACCTGTACCTACGATCACGAAGGGTAAGCAGGTTCAAGGTGCTCAAGGTGAGAAGGGGACTACGTGTTACAAGTGTGGGTGGCAGCATGGAGATCGTGTGTGCCCCGCGGCACAAACCACTTGCCACCAATGCGGGAAGATGGGACACTTTGCTAGGATGTGCAAGTCAGGAGGACAATCTCAAACCAGATCACTGAGCCACGGAAGGGTCTTTACCATCCAAGGAGAGGAGGTGAAGGAGTCCGACGGTTTGATCCAAGGTAAGGGCTTTATTAAAGGTCATGATGTTATCATATTGTTCGATTCGGGAGCAACACATTCATTCATTTCATTTAAATGTGCTCAATTCTTAGAGTTACGTGTCACTAAACTGTCATATGATTTGTGTGTTTCTACTCCTGCTAAAGATAGATTGATTACTTCTTCTGTCTGTCTGCAATGTTCCTTGTTGTTTCAAGACCTGACTTATATTGTTGATTTGATATGTTTGCCTATGTCTGGTCTGGATATTATTTTGGGCATGGACTGGTTGTCTCGTAATAATGCTGTTATTGATTGTCTTGGTCGAACTATTTCTTTCATTCCACAGTCCATGTCTCGTTGACTCTTCTAGGACAGAAACGTCTTATCTCTCGCCGCCTCATGTCATAAGTGCTTAGTTGAGGGAGCTCAAGGATATATACTTCTCTTTCTCGCTAAGATAGAGGCCGAGAGTGATATAGCGGCGTTGCCTATTGTGTGTGAGTTCCCGGATGTGTTTCCTAAGGATGTCTTTGATTTACCTCCGGATAGAGAGATTGAGTTTACCATAGATCTAGTACACGGGGAGTGGACTGTATCGCAGTAGCACCCTATAGGATGGCACCTCTAGAGTTGAGCGAGCTCAAGAAACAGATAGAGGATATGTTGCAAAAGGGGTTCATTAGGCCTAGTGTGTCACCTTGGGGAGCACCAGTGCTTTTAGTGAAGAAAAAGGATGGGAGCATGAGGTTGTGTGTTGATTATAGGCAACTGAATAAGGTAACCATCAAGAACAAATATCCCTTGCCTAGGATAGATGACCTCTTAGATCAGTTAAGGGGGGCGTCGGTGTTTTCCAAAATAGATCTAAGATCGGGATACCATCAAATTAGAGTTAGAAACGAGGACATCCCCAAGACAGCCTTCAGGACAAGGTATGGGCACTATGAGTATGTAGTGATGCCCTTTGGAGTGACCAATGCCCCAGCCGTTTTCATGGACTACATGAATCGGATCTTTAGGACCTTGTTGGACAGGTTTGTGGTGGTGTTCATAGATGATATTTTAATATACTCTAGGACACCAGAAGAACATGGAGAACACTTAAGGTTGGTGTTGCAGATCTTGAGGGGCGAGTGTCTTTATGCCAAACCAGAGAAGTGTGAGTTTTGGCTAGACGAGGTAAAGTTTTTAGGACACACAATCTCAAAGGATGGTGTAGCGGTTGATTCCTCTAAAGTTGATGCGGTGTTGGGATGGGAACAACCAAGACAAGAACTCGAAGTGAGGAGTTTCTTAGGCTTAGTCGGGTTACTATAGGAAGTTCATAGAGGGTTCTCTAGATTAGCCTTACCTTTGACCCAGTTGACTAGAAAAGGGAAACCTTTTGTGTGGGACCAGGAGTGTGAGGACGGGTTCCAAGAGCTTAAGAGGAGATTGGTGTCATCACCAGTCTTAACTATACTGGACCCCTTAGTGAGTTTTGTGGTATCTTTGCGACGCGTCCAAGAATGGCTTGGGATGTGTCTTAATGCAGGAGGGCAAGGTGGTAGCATATGCCTCTAGGCAGCTTAGGCCACATGAGGGGAATTACCCTACCCATGACCTAGAGCTAGCAGCTGTGGTTTTTGCCCTTAAGATTTGGAGGCATTACCTTTATGGGGCAACGTTTGAAGTTTTTAGTGACCATAAAAGCCTTAAATATCTGTTCGACCAAGAGGAGTTGAACATGAGACAACGAAGGTGGATGGAGTTCCTTAAGGACTATGACTTCGAGTTGAAATACCATCCGGGAAGGCCAATGTGGTGGCAGATGCTTTGAGTAGGAAGTCCCTACACGTGTCAAGCTTGATGGTACAAGAGCTGAACCTGATGGAAGAGTTTAGGGACATGAACCTGGAAGTGTTGGATGTGACCTTAAACATCTTAAGTTTGAAGCTGAATAGGTTGGAAATTAATAGTGACCTTAGAGATGAGGTTAGGCGGGAACAACTTTTAGACCAAGAGTTGCAGTCTCGGTTGGGACAAGAGGGTTATGAGTTGTCTGTTGATGGACTAGTGAAGTTTAAGAATAGGATCGTTGTTCCTAAGGAGGGGAGCCTTAGAGAGAAGATATTAGAGGAAGCTCATAAAGGAAAGTTTACCGTACATCCTGGAATAACTAAGATGTACCAAGACCTTAAGAGGATGTATTGGTGGCCAGGAATGAAAAAGGATGTGGCTATCTTCGTAACCAGGTGTTTAGTGTGCCAAAAGGTTAAGATAGAACATCAGAAGCCTTCGGGGTTGTTGCAGTCCTTGGAGATTCCAGAATGGAAGTGGGAGAGAATTTCTATGGACTTTGTGATGGGGTTACCTAAGACACGTTTGGGCTTAGACGCCATTTGGGTGATAGTGGATAGGTTGACCAAGTCTGCCCACTTCCTGCCAATTAAGGCAACCTATAGCTTAGACAAGTTGGCCTATCTTTATATCAAGGAAATAGTCAGACTTCATGGGATACCCACCTCCATAGTGTCAGATAGAGACCCGAGGTTTACCTCTAGATTTTGGAGAGCCTTTCAGCAGGCCTTTGGGACTAAGTTGAACCTTAGCACAGCCTATCATCCCCAAACGGATGGTCAGTCAGAACGGACCATTCAGACCCTTGAGGACATGCTTAGAGCGTGTGTCTTGGATGAAGGAGGCAGTTGGGATAGATTCCTACCTCTCATTGAGTTTGCGTATAACAATAGTTATCACGCTAGTATAGGCATGGCACCCTATGAGGCCCTATATGGGAGAAAGTGTAGGTCCCCTTTATGTTGGTGTGAGGTAGGTGAGAGAACCTTGATAGGACCCGAATTGGTCCAGGAAACCTCTGAGAGAATCAAAATGATTAGGGAGAAGATGCGCACGGCGCAAAGTAGACAAAAGAGCTACGCCGACAAAAGGAGAAAGCCTCTAGAATTTCAGGAAAGTGAGCATGTATTTTTGAGAGTCACTCCTAAGACGGGGGTAGGGAGGTCGATGAAAGTCCGCAAGCTAAATCCTCGTTTCATGGGACCTTTCCAAATTCTTAAAAGAGTCGGGCCTGTTGCTTATCAATTGGCTCTCCCGCCACAGTTGGCAAACCTTCATGATGTTTTCCATGTGTCGCAACTCAGAAAATATGTGTTTGATGCATCTCATGTGATAGCTCCTGAGTCTGTACAATTGAAGGATAATTTGATCTATAAGCCGAAGCCTAGTCAAATTCTGGACAAGAGCACTAAGACTCTAAGGAACAAGGCGATTCCATTGGTGAAAGTGTTATGGGACGGATTGACTCCCGAGGAAGCCACTTGGGAGATGGAGGAGGACATCGCGCGTCAATACCCATATTTTATTATCTAAGGTACGGTAATCCTTACGTTTGAATATGTCACATGTTAAAATGAGTGTGTGAGTATGAGGCGAATTTCGGGGACGAAATTCTGTAAGGAGGGGAGAAAATGTAACATCCTGAAATTCTAATATATTTAATTTAAAAAAATATATATAGTGCAGATAAAATATAAATATGAAACCTAGTGTAAAGAGTAACAATACAAGGATTTATTGAAATTATCCAAAAAAAAAAAAAAGAGAAAGAAATGCAAAATTTAAATAAATAAATAAATAAATAAATAAATATATATATATATATATATATATATTATATATATAAACGTGCATGAGGGGCGCAGGGGCGCTGAGCCCAAGGAAGCCATTATCTTTGACTTTGTCAAAGTAAAAAGGGTAAGAAAATAAATATAAAAAAAAAGAAAAAAGAAAAAGAAAAAGAAAAAGAAAAAA
This sequence comes from Sophora flavescens, assembly GCA_030762895.1. NCBI lineage: Eukaryota > Viridiplantae > Streptophyta > Magnoliopsida > Fabales > Fabaceae > Sophora > Sophora flavescens. Next base: position 49,853,755 of record CM061063.1, read on the forward strand.
AAAAAGAAAAGAAACCTAGCCTAATGCGTTATATATATTTATGTACAGAGGCCGCTGCGCTAACCAGCGCCAAGAATCTGAGTGACATTCGTTTCTCAGCAAAGGCAAACATCACAACACACAGATCCAAAAACATCAGTAAACGGGAGAAGAGTTTTTAGAGAAGTACTATCTTTTATCACAAATAATCTCTAGAGCATTTTGGGGTCTTCAAGAGGTGAATAACCATACTTTTATGAACCCTTTCCATGGTATTTATAATACGTTTTACGGCGGTTTTAAATTTATGATATCATATTTCAGTCGATGAATGATAATGTTCTTTTGTTACTTGTGCTAATTGGATAGTAAAAATTATTGCTGTAATAAAAAATTTCTTTGTAAAACTCCTCATTGTTGTACTCTCAGGGAATAATATGTACTGAGGCTTATTTCCTTATTTTGGTTGCAAAGGGCCGTGACAGTGATGCATGCAGGGGGGGCTGATATTAATGCCATTTATCAACACAAAATTCTTAGCATATGAGCTTGCTAATATATAATTATATTTATATATATAAAACGGATTTTTAATCGAACAAATGGAAACTGGGTGTAAAACTATATTTTTGTTGCTGTTTTGTCTTGTGGTTTTTCATAAAGAGGGGATAATTGTTAAATTGAGGTTATGATGTATTGTTTGTCTGGATGTTTACGATTAATATGATATATGCCTGATTGATATTTGTACTAGTTGAATTGTATGATGTTTGCCGCAATACCACCTATGATAGGGGTATCGAAAAGTAATACCACCATAATGGGGTATCGAAAGCAACATCCCATATGATTGGGATGTCGAAAATAAGTAATACTACCTAATAAGGAGTATCGAAAGTAACACCGCCACAAGTTGGGGTGTCGAAAAATAAGAAATACCACCATGTGCACATGGGAGGTATCGAAAAGGAAATGTCCCCGACAGGAGGGTGACATCGAAACACTCCTCGTGAGTAGGGGTGGGCAATGGGACGCCATTGTCGTGTGATGTGTGAATATATGGCATGCCGGCAAGAGGCCAATTTAATTAGGAGGTCTTCGGACCGCTTGGATTAAACTTGAAAATATCTGGTATATGGAATGTGGTGTATTGAGATGAGATTATTATTAATGTTAAAAGTATTTTCTTTATATATATTATTTTGAAAATTAGCGGGTGCCCTGGACAGTTTTTCCTTTATCAAGATTCTACTGAGAACAATGCTATTTTCGAAAATGTTTTTATAAAACTGTATTGTTGTTCACTGGGATTTTATATCTCATTATTAAGCATTGTTTTCAGAGCACGAGGAGGACGTCACTGAGGCTGAAGAGGCGTGAAGACTTAGTGGACACCATTAGATAATATTTCTAGTTTGGTTAGTCTGTTTCTTAAATAAGGAGCCGTATGTGGCTAGACGCAATTATTTATCGTTGGGATTGTAGTTAGACGCCCAGTTTTGAGGCTTTTGATTTATTTATTTATTTATTCCTATATTCATTACATGGATAATTTAATACTATATTATTTAATATGAGGCATTTTCAGACTTTAATGTTTTTTCTAATTTTTCGTTATGAGATATATGTTTTAATTAAATGTTTTAAAGGATATTTTATTGATTTTATCTTGGGATCACTAATGTAACGAAGGGCGTTACATTTTGTGTAGCCTTTTGAAATGTCCTTTTCTTGATTTCCCCACCTAACGTTAAATCTCATTGCCACGTTACAACCAAAGCAAAAGACCCCTTGATTATTAATTGTTTTCATTAATAAAGTAGAGATTTGGTTGATAGTCAAGCCTATGGTAGAATTCTTTCCTTGAGGAAAATGGAGCGAATTGTCATATATCCCTAAACACTTGAGTGAGGTGAGAAAGAGTGCCCGAATCAGTGAGAATATTAGTCTAGGAAACCTAAGCTCTAATTGGACTTGAAACTGATTGTCTCTTGCTGAATTATTTGAAAATGCCTGTCACTTGGATAAGTTACTACTCGGGTTCTTGGTTCACTATCCATGTTTTTATTATTTATCTCTTCTGGCCTTAGTGATTGCTTGAGGACAAGCAATTGAATAAGCTGGGGGTGATTTGATAGTGTGATTTTACATCATGTTTCCTGTACACTTTTGCATGCATTTTCCATATAGATTAGGCATTCTTTATTTGATTTTAGTTAGTTTTTCCCTTGGAACGGGTGAAGCGGTTTCTTGGTGTTGTTTTCCCTGAGAAGATTGAAGGCAAAAGTCAGAAGCTATCACGGCCTAGCCGTGATAACCATCACGGTCGTGACAGGCCAGGCAGAACTGATCACGGCCTAGCCGTGATGAGGCTTATGGCTGTGATGCTCCAAATTTGAAAGCACGCCCACTCCAGAACACGTCACGGCCTGGTCGTGACGGCCATCACGGCCGTGACACATGGCCTCTCTATAAATAGAGAGCGAAATGCATGAAAAAAAGGAAGGTCTGGGGATCCTGGGAGGTCTCTGACACAGACTCTCAGACTGACTTTTAACCTAAAGGATACTTGGAGGCCGCGAAGAGGGTTCCAACCCTAGAAGGGAGTCGCTGAGAGGGGCTGCTATGACGGCGGTGGAAAGCTCCCATGGAGTTTCTTATCTCCTCTTCTCTTATTTCTCTGGTTTTGGTTTTCTCTGTAATTATTAGTAGCTAATCCCCGTTTGTTGGGATTAGGTGTAACTAAACTAAACTTCATGTATTTGTCTTGACTGATTAATCTATGTTTATGTTTCTCTATTAGTGATTGATTTCATTCGCTTAATGCATGTTGTGGCTAGCACCCCCATGACTTGATTAGTGTTTTGATATGCGATTGGAAAATTCATATTAGAACCGGAACTGGAATTAATCACCTAGTAAACCTTGTATCTGGGAATGGAACTAGGTTTACTAGTAATCGCGTAATCCCTAATCTTAATGCAATTTCATTAATCTAGGCCACCTAAGGAATTAGGGTCTATTAGTTGATTTAGGCTCTTGTCATCTGAGGAATCAGGGCTTGAGTAATCTAGTGGATTGCTTTTAATATTTGAAGCATGAATGGGAGGTATCTAGTCCTGGTAATACATGAGGTTAAGGTTTAGTGAAATCTGATCCCAACATCTTTTATCCCCTTTCGCATTCCAAGTATTCAATAAAAATACAAAAAAAATTTGTTTGTTTTATTTTATTTATTTAGAATTCTCTTCTATGCCACTATTTAGTCTAGATAGTTGCTGAATTTGTGAATTGGTAATTGACATCCAATCCTCGTGGGAACGATATCGGTCTCACCATCGTATTACTTGCACGACTAGGTATACTTGCCTAGAGCCGTCAACATTATTATACAAATAAACTTTTCACTCATGTAAATTTCTGTCAAGTGGCCTGTCTCCAAGAAGGCCTTATGTTTAATGTATCCTAGTACTGGTACCCTTCGATGCACGGGGTATTATAGTGGTATGAATAAATTTAAATGCTATTTTATATTATGTTTTTTTATTATATTTGTTTCATAAAATGAATAAGGACTTAAGTATTGTATGTTTATAATGGTTTTGAAGAAAAATAATTGTTGAAGAAAAAAGTAACAAAGAATTTTAGAATGAGTGGTACCTAAAGTGGAATGTTTGAAATTTTTATCGTGACTTGAATTAAGTAAATCATATTGGATAAAAAGGGAAACCTTTCGGACAGTTACAATATTAAACCACCTAGCTAGATGAGTTTTCTTCAAAGTTTTGCATAAATGATGATGGTTCTAGGCTATCTAAGGTTTCTAGGTTTTAAATCTAAGAGTATGTGAAGCAAAAAAAACTTCTAACCCTGTTTTTATGGCTTGGCCGAATTCTATACTAAAGGGATTAGATTAATGTTATTCAACTTTAACTTGGATGATGACTTGAAATAAGCTACTTGAAATCCATAGAGTGATAATCCAAAAGCTTGCAATCAAAATATATGTAACTCTAAGAGTGAAAGTGAACTAATCAAAGTATGATTTATACTTAAACAATCAATGAATATAATAATTTTAGAGTAACTCACCTAGATTAAATTCTGAGAGTTCTTTATAAACCACATTTGTAGTAGTTTTTGAATTTTGGCCATCATGGTCACATCTTAGTATATTCAATCCACTATGGGAGCTAATTCTTGATATTACGACGTACAATTGCCCGTGTGAAAAAATTGGTTGCGGAAGATAAATTCTCATGTGTTTAATTGGTTGTCGTTGACTTTTATTCATAGTCATTGTAAAAGAAACAACAATTGAGAATTGCCTACGTTGAAATTTGACTGGAATCGTGTTATTAGAAGATGTCAGTGCCAATCTGGGAATAATTTTAATAATTTTAAATTTGACTGAAATTTGACTCGAATATGTTTATTAAATTTAAATAGTGTTACAATTTAAATAATTTTAATACTTTAAATAAGGGGGTTGATGTACATGAAAGGTTTTTATATTGTAATGTTATGATTTATACTTAAACAATCAATGAATATAATAATTTTACAGTAACTCACGTAGATTAAATTCTGATAGAGTTCTGTATAAACCACATTTGTGTAGTGTTTGATTTTTGGCCTTTGTGGTCATATATTAGTATCTTCAATCCACTATGGGGGTGACTCTTGATATTGCGACATACAACTGTCCACTTGAAAAGAAAAAAAAAGGGTGCATAATGCAAATTCCCATGTGAGTGAGCGATTGTCTTTGACTTTATTTATAGTCATTGCAAAAGAAATAATAATTGGGAATTGCCTATGTTGAAATTTGACTGGAATCCTGTTATCAGAAAAATGTTAGTAACTATCTAGGAATAATTTTAATAAATCTAAATTTGACTGAAATTTGCTTCAATTTGTGTTTGGGAGACTTCCATTATAAATTTTGATATTGAAACTGATAACTTTTTGTTATCCGTTTCTTTTTTATTTATTTATCCTATGGCAGGCTAGGAAATCACTTATAGTGAGAAGTCTTTTCCCTATGCTTGCAGATCCACAACATCCTGTTAGAATTATTCCATGTTGATTGATATTAGTGTTGAAGGAGAACCAAATTTCAATATTAAACCACTCAAATTTTAGGATTATTGTAATATAGGATTGGGACTCAAGTAAACTAATTAGATCATGTTTTATTCCACAAATTTGGGGTTAACGTATGTTTGTCATCCTGAACTTTAGATTTTTTAATTAGTGATTTTGTGACTTGGGTGCAGGCTGTCTAGAAGTGAAACAAATGAATCAATTTTGAAGGTTGCTTTAGACCATGGCAAGGATTTTGGCATCATAAAGCCACATGACTGAGTTGTTGTTTGCCAGAAAGTTGGTGACTCATCGGTTGTGAAAATTATTGTGCTTGTATATGAGAACTTTGTGTCATTTTGAGGATGGATAATAAATTTCCTACTATAGTTTCATCCTAGCATTTTATTTTTCATTTTATTTTTCAATTAAATTCCAATTAAAAGAATTAAAAAGATTCATTCAAAATTTAACCTCAAAAATCTTCATCAGCTTCTATATATAACTGAAAAAATGACTCATAGCATTGAATTGAAGGTCAATTAAGGCCAATCAATTTTAGATTGATCAAGGCTAATTTGAAGAGCATCGTTTCTGCCCACCAACAGCTCAAAGAGCATACCTTCTGCTATACATTTAGACACTAAAGATACAAAATACTTCATCCGTGTTACTGTGTTAGTATTGGTAGAAATTTTATTTTAAAAATTTGAATACAAAGAAGAACATGCAGTACTACTTTGCTTGTCAAGTTCAAATAGTAAACAGCAATACATAAAAATATACAACAGATAAGTGTGGCGAAACTTATGAATATGGTGGGCCAAATTCCATGGCAAGAGAGAGAAGAAGCAGAGCAGAAATAGCGTGTTTTGAACCCGTTGCCTCGTCCCGCTTCCAATGTTCTGCCTTTGATGTTCACATTGCTCGACACACTGCCCATGCTCCTTCCCACTGCCGTTAAATGATAATTAAGGTAATAAAAAATTGTATCCAAAATGAATAGATAATTATCCAGCATGAAATTATGGAACCATTAAAAATTCCGAATGAAATTTCTTATCCCGCATGACATCGATGTTCATGTTAGTGATCTGGAACCAAAACAATTAACATTTACCTCTGGTTTAATTTTGATTGAGAAGGTGAGATTCATAACTGTAGGTTAAAAACATTTCTATGTAAAATAATTTTAAACTTCAAATTTTCTATCTATTAAACTAAAGAAAAATGGGGTTGTCGCAAAAACCTTGTTACCTCACCCTTTTTTCCTTCCAAAGCTTCCCTTTCAGCTCCATCTAATGAATCCCAATTCAGCAGACAAAGAAACAAACAACAAATGCTAAGTGTGGATTTCTTTGATGATATTCATTCAACTCAACTCTATGAAAATGACATTTGTTTGTGAAGATCTTGTTGGAGAGAAATTCAAGGCTGCTCAAATTCTTTCGCTCCATCTAATGAACGTTACTTTTTTTTAATTTTTTATCATAACAACCATTCTTAGTTGTTATTATATTAATAAGAGAAAATCAAGGTTGCCCAAATTCTTTAGCTCCATCTAATATACGTTACCTTTTTATTTATCATAACAACCATTCTTTTTTTTTTTTTTTTGAGGCAAGCATAACAGCCATTCTTAGTTGTTATTATATTAATTAATGTATAATTTTTTTTTATTAATTCCACTAAATTACCTCCAAGGTAATTACCAAATTACCCCTATAACAACCCTAAAAAAACTCATTAACCCAAGTGATTTTACAAAACCACCCCATCCATTTCCTCCCTTTTATATATAAAGTATATATATTAATTAATGTAATTTTTTTATTAATTCCACTAAATTACACCCAAGGTAATTACCAAATTACCCCTATAACAACCCTAAAAAAACTCATTAACCCAAGTGATTTTACAAAACCACCCCCGCCACTTCCTTCCTTTTATATATAAAGTTAAGGTATTCTATAACTCTTGTTTTATTTACGATTCAGTTATTTCACTAGTGCAATAAGTGCTTTTTACGTCAGTTAAAATTGATTTTTTACGTCAGAATACTGACTGATGTAAATATAGCTGACGTTAATAGTTAATATTTTAACGTCAGTTGAGAACTGACGTTAAATATAACACTATTAACGTCAGTTCCTTAACAAAACCGACGTTAATGTTGTAAAAATTAACGTCGGTTGTTTATTACAACTGACGTTAAAATTAAACCTTTAACGTCAGTTCTTTAATACAACGGACGTTGATTTTGTTAAAACTAACGTCAGTTGTTATAAAGAACTGACGTTAAAGGTTTAATTTTAACGTCAGTTGTAATAAACAACTGACGTTGATAATGTACTGTATATTTTATAAAATACTATTAACGTCAGTTGTTTGATACAACTGACGTTAATAGGTTTTTTTTTAAAGTCAGTTTTAAAATATCACTCCCCTCAGCTATCCCTGCATTCAGTCACAGTAACACAGAATATCACACACATTACAAAATTGCAAAGGAAAATTGAACAATGGGGGGACTTAAAACCAAAACCCATGTATATATATAAATAAATTTTAGTTCCAATGTCTAAAAAACAAAACTATCTAAGGATATATATATACATGTTATTAATTAGTTTCTAAAGTCTAACAAAAAAACTATTTATCTAAGTAGTGCGGAGGTATGTTATCAATTCCTTTTTCAGCCGCATACTTGAAGAAGAATTCAGCGAAGCACATCCTCAAGTCTCTTAACTCATCTTCTTCAATAGGCGATTGGTCGATAAATGCCTAGACACATTCAAATAATAACAATAATATCAATGCAAGTCATATTCAAAACTATAATATATAATTTAACAAGTTGTTTAAATATTACCTTCTTCCATCCATCCGTAATAGATGCGGAGACTATGTTCAGCATATGAAGCATCACATAATAGCCGCACGACCAACTGTCAGTTTGAAATCGAGACTACCAACAAATTTAATTTCAACGTCAGTTGAATATACACATAAATTAGTAATTATAATATTAATTATTTGATAAATAAACTACCAAACCTTGAGGATGTTCCATACAGGATTTGCTTTAGCCTTAGAAGTCCTACTTCTCCCGTTGGCGCAACTTATGCTACTCGCCTTCAGCGTGCTATCATAAACAAATAATCATGTCGATCAATTAACAAACTCATATATCATGTGTGTAATAAACTAAAAACAACTGATATTAAAACTTAAATTAAATTTAAGATTAGTTACTTACATATTTACAGCTTCCACCACCTTCGGTGGCGGATCATGGTGGAGAGAGCAGAAGAATATGACAGTATGCCTAGACGGGTGAAGTACGAACAACTGCCAATGGCGATCCATACAGTAGGGAGCCAGATATAATTCTTTCGGATTGTCTCCCAACAAGTTCCCTAAGTATTTACTCAATGCATCGCCAAAGAAAGAACTCAGGTAGAAGGATTGACGGATCTAAGAAACCGTAAACTGATGCAACGCCCTTATCAAGCTGAAGACGATGGAGATACCTAAGATATGAAAAGGTGTGGATGTTAATTACATAATATATATATTGAAATTAAAATAAATTATTAAATGGAAAAATACCAAAAATAAATAAGTTATAAAATTAAAATTAACTTACGTGCACCAGAGACTGATGACATTGTTGTTCATCCGGACGTTATTTCTGCAGGCATTCCCGAGATCGTCACCAACGAAGGAAAATATCCTCTGTTGATCTGGGCGTGCCACCCATCCATCGTGATCCAATGGACATTCAAAAATCTCAAACGCATAATCCTCACCAAGTGAGAACAAACGAGTGATAGGTGACAGCGACACCGACGTCGACTTGGCCTTCAGTTTAGGAAAAATAAAATATATAAGTTTTTGATAATTAAAAAAAACACAAGTAATTATTTGACTAATTTGGACATTAATAATGAATAAATACCTTTGCTAACATTTTGAGCTCACGTCGTTTGGAGTCCAACTCAAGCTCACGCCTTTTCATTTCCAACTCATGCTCATGGCGCTGGACTTCCAACTCTCGCTCCCTGGCTGCCAACTCATCATCCTCCACATGTGCCATACTAAAACTCTCTTTTGTGCTCACATGTGAAGCGTTGGCAAGCCCTGCGGTGTCCTGGGATGTACCGACGGAGGAAAGCTCTCTGGCAAGCACCTGCTTGAATTCCGGTTGGCTATTAAGCCTTGCATCGATGTGTTGTAATATCCGGGTTGGACATGAGGTGCTTTGAGTAATGTCAGCCAAAATTGATGCTTCATTGACCACCCGCTTTCGTGAAGCAGACTTGCCATAATATTGTTTGATGGTCACGTTCCCGGGAACACGAGAACCCGACCAGGATGGTCTTTCTTGCCTAGAGCAGTCATCAAGACGTCCCGCCGTCCGAGAAGGGACGAATGCGCCCGGGAGGATTTTGCTTTAAGATCCATCTACGATGAAAAAAATGAAAAAAATGTGCAAGTGAAAAGTGTTGCAAATATCTATACAAATATCAATTGAAATCAAGTTAATTATTTACTTACAATCTTATCTCGCCACTTCGAGTGGCATCAACTTTAAAAGATCCCGCCTTTGTCATGCGGTGGCTAACTGCGGAGACATCCTCGCGGTCGATGTCCGACGGAGGACTTGATGGTGTGCCCTCGGGCACCTTTCCTCTTTCAATCCTAGCAGAGTGCTCTTCCCCTTCGCCCTCGCCTATCCGCCATCATCCTGTTGGATCCGAGTATGGTACCCACCCCGAGACATGGTGTGGCGGTGGGCGTTCTTCGCCCGATTCTCGCCGACCCTTATTTGCCTTAGCCTATTCAAACAAAAACATATAATTAAATACAATTAAATGATCTATAATAAGCATACAAAATTAACTTAATCAACCAACCTGAAATTCTCCATCCTGTCGACTCCTGGCAAACATATCCCAAGTATCCTGATCAATCCAGGGATAATCCAAGAACATTTTATCAAGCCGCTTCTTCCCAGATACATAGTACCTGGTAAGATCATGCTTGAACCCATTCCAACGCTTTGATGCCATTTTCATACATTTATGACGATGATCCTCGTCATTTGGCACAGTCCAAGCTACCTACACATTAGATACATATATAACAACTGGATGGATTATAACTCGGATAATTATCTAATAATGTAAATCAAACGAATGTAAAGGTAAAATACCGTGATAGCCTCCCAAATCTGATCCTTAACGCTACGGGAACGTGATTCCAGTGGTTGTAGTTGATGCTTACGTGCTGCTTCGCTTGTAGAAACACCCACTTATTAAATTCTTTAGCACGGGATCCCTGGGCATTTAGATTAGCATCGAAGGACACCTCAAACTTCTGTCCGCTCTGCCTGTCCTTCTCTAGTTTCTTCAACGAGGTGGCTCCTCTACCCCGTTTCCTATGAGCCTGTGATGTCTGTATGGACAAAAAAAATGATAAAATAGAGGGTTGTAACATTATAAACTTACATTACCAAGAAGGACTAAAGATAGTATATAACATGTAAACTTACACTAGAATCAGGCGTAGGCGTGATCGGGTCCTGCGAAACCCCCAGTGTCCTCCCGTGCATGTGGGCTATCCGACTGATCCATATGTATGCCTGTTCAGAAACAATATATATGTATTAACATAGGTTATAACTCAAAATAAATGCAGAAGTATAAATAAAAATAACTAGATAGGTCCTGTAGATATACAAAACATCTATATATCCAATATAAGGACAATACGGGAGATTGAAAACTATAGTTTTTGAAGATTGCCAAGCACTGCTCACGGCCTGGCCGTGATGTACATCACGGCCGTAACGTGCCAATCGAACCAGACCTCATAGGCGGAACCGATCACGGCCTGGCCGTGATGAGCATCACGGCCGTGACAGATCAACCAGCAGAGTAACATGCACTCAAAACCAAAAATAGAGACATTCCAAACAACTCAAACTCACGGTTTAAAGTTACAACTACTGAGACTACAGTTTCAACATACACTCAAAACCAAAAATAGAGACATTCCAAACAACTCAAACTCATAGTTTCAAGTTTCAACTACTGAGACTACAGTTTCAAACCAGCAGAGCAACATGCATGCACTCAAAACCGTGAATAAAAAAATGTGCCCTAATTAAAGACTCACCAGAAATAGGCACTCGCGTGGTGGTGGGGGGGAAGCTCGAGTGGTGGCCAACGTTCGATGTGGTTACTGAGAGCAGAGGGACAAGGAGAGTTAGTGCGCGGGAAGGCCAGGGGAAAGAGAGATGTCAAGTTATTGCAAAGAATGAGCGGGAAAGACAGAGTTAGGGGTTAAGAGTGTACCTCACAGTGGTGGCGAAGAAGCCCTCGTGGTGGTTGCGGTGGAGATGAGCTCGCGATTAGGGCAGAGTGAGAGCGAGAGTGAGGGTTGAGCGTGATGAAAAGAGAAAAGACGTACAGAGAAGTGGAGAAGGCGCACGGGGGTAAACGTTATAAGTAAAATAAAACAACATTTTACGTCAGTTTTTGGTAAAACCTGACGTTGAAGATCATATATTTAACGTCAGTTGTCTTAATAAACGGACGTTAAAAACTCTCACACTTATTACGTCAGTTGTTAGTAATAATCGGCGTTAAAGGTCATATATTTAACGTAAGTTGTATTAAGAAACTGACGTTAAAAACACTCACAACTTCTTACGTCAGTTGTATTACACAACGGACGTTAAAGGTTTATTAGTTTCTGCAAAAACATTCATTCCCTTGACTACTGTGCTACTTACCCATTCTCCTTTGTACCTAATCCTCTTAATGAGCATTAAGTTTATAGATAAGTTTTCAAGAAAATCAGAATAACTTAGTAACTTCATCCACTGCTCCTATAAATAGCTTCCTTCCATCCTTTTAATTAATTTTCTGCTTCACAATATGGCTCTGCCGTGGAGATTAACTTCATCACTCTTTCTTCCTATTCCTAGACTCAAAGGTCTTTGTCTTAATGGTCAAACAACTTCTGAGTTTGAGTAAATCACATTACATGGATATTAAGGTTGGGTGAATCACGTAATGTGATTCTCTCACTTCATTTCATCCCCGTCATCCCTTTCACTTTGCTTTGGAAGCAAGTGATTGTGGATTCAAGATGATGCATCAAGGAACTCCACTGAAGAAGAAAGATGCAAAGATCCATTTCACTTTGCTTTCGCTGCTAGTGACTGAGGATTTACTTTGCATCTTGGAATTCAAGTGAGGGAGGTGATGCATCCATTGGAGTTTCTGATGACAGGACTGAGAAGAAAATGATGTTGATGCAGAAACTTTTTTATATTTTAGGGCTATGTTGCAAATTTTTTTTATCTTTTAATCATGTGATTTTAACTTATGAATCGCTTCAATGTCATACGATTTGATTATACATATAACTTGTTTTATGTTAAGTGTTTATTTATTTTAATTTGCACAATAATTTGTTTACTAATTCAAGCTAATTAATAAAAATTAAAAATAAACTTGTATAAAAAAAAGGTTTAGAAATAAACTGCAGTACTATATGGAGTGATCTGCGTTAAGAGGGACAACAGGGACATGACAACCAATGAAATGAGTTTCATAATTATTTACGTCGCTTATTTATAGAATCGACACAAATAGTTTACCCACCACCTCATTTTTAACGTCAACTTAATTGATGACTGCCAAGTTCCCGTGATATTAATTACATTATTTCCAATATTCATTCTCGCACGTTTATAATATATAGGATAATTTACGTCACTGTTTATTTAATCAAGTAAAAATCAAACTTTTAACGCCGCTTTATAAAAACTCGACGTTAACAATTAATATTTTTATTTGAAAAACACTTTTAACGCCGGTTTTAAAAAACGACGTTAAAAGTGTATAGATATCTGCAAAAACATTCATTCCTTTGATGATCTGTGCTACTTACCCATGTACCTTGTAACTCAATCCTCTTAATGAGCATTAAGTTTATAGGTAAGTTTTCAAGAAAATCGGAATAGCTTAGTAACTTCATCCCCTGCTCCTATAAATAGCTTCCTTCCATCCTTTTAATTTTCTCTTCACAATATGGCTCTGTGGTGAGATTAACTTCATCACTCTTTCTTCCTATTCCTAGACTCAAAGGTCTTTGTCTTAATGGTCAAACAACTTCGAGTTTGAGTAAATTACATTACATGGGTGATAAGTCCGAGTAAATTACATTATGTGAGTTGCTCACCTTATCACCTTCCGGAGAATCACCTTTGGAGGGCTAATCGTGTGCTCGGGGGTCACAGTTCCAAAACCTCAGCTTTGGCAGCAAGTGACCGTCTTGGAAGTCTCTGGAACCACTGCCTTTGCTTGAAACAGATCTAGTGCACCTGTTTTTGCCTCTCTCTTGAGCTCTCTCATGCCCCCCAGTTTTCTGAGGTCTTCGGAGTATAGTTTTCCCTTTGGCATATTTCATAAAACTCTCTGATGGGATGTAGCTTTAATGTTTAGGATTTTAAACCCTTTCAATGTAACTTTTTATAGGATTTTAAACCCTTTCAATGTAACTTTTTATAGGATTTTAAACCCTTTCAATCTTCTCAGATCGATCAGTATTCACGATTACTTCATGAATGAGATCCGGTTTGGGTTATTGATTCAACTTATAGTTTTCAAAACAGAAACACAAAACATCAAAGCAATTCATGTGAAACTGAAACTTTGAGGAAGGCAATGCGGAAGGAATCATATACTAGATAAAAAAAATTATTAAAATAACCTTTAACGTCTGTTGATGTAAGGACTGACGTTAAAAGTGAAGTGACTTACTTTTAACGTCAGTTCTTTATCGAACTGACGTTAAAATGTTCACTTTTAACGTCAGTCATTAAAATAACTGACGTTAAAATTGAATTAATGAACTCTGATATTTACAAAACTGCCACCGCCTCTTTTTTAACGTCTAGCTTTTGGTTAACTGACGTAAACCATTACCGTAAAATGTATATTTTCCACTAGTGTTTATGTTATTTGATGCATGAGGGAAAAAGTTTTACAATTATTAAGAACGTAATTAATTATAATAATCATATATTTTTGAAAGTAACTGACAACTTTCTAAAAGTTTTATTTTCTGTAAAACGGGATAGTTAATGTGATACTCGGGTTAAGGGTGTCACATATAACTTCCTCTCCATGATCAATCATGTCTTCTTCATTGTTTTCACTTGTTTCATGCCATGATCATCATTTGAAATTCTTAGATCTAGAACTTCAAAAATCTCTAGAAAATCATAGAAAATCCTATGATCATGAAACCAATTTCTATGAACTTGTCATCATCTCTATGTTTGGTATTCAAGAGAATGAATCAAACAAAATTTTCTTTCCTATTTTTCTCTTGAGGCCGAAACCCTAGATTTTTAGGGTGGAGGAATTTTGTTCAATTTTGTAGAAAGTAACAATGGACTTCATCTTTCTAATTCATATATATATATATATATATATATATATATATATATATATATATATATATATATATATATATAGAATCCAAGCGATGGAATCAAAATGAAATCCCTAGCCTATTTTCTATGAGAAGGCCGAATCCATGTTCTTGAGAACTTGGATGATTTTGTTTTGTTTTTCAACTTATGATCATTGTTCTTAACTCTATACTACTCTAAGGTCATGGATCTAAGAGTATGTAAAATTTTGAGATATTTAGCTAATTTAGCTAGCCATGGCCTAACCTACATCATAGGAGTTAGTAGGTTTTTCTTCAAAATTTAACTCGTTTTATGTTGTGGTTTGTTGAAGGATAGTATTTGTGTGAATCATGTATGTGTTCTACGGAGATCGGACTTTCGGCAAAGTTTATTTCGGGAGAAAAATCACTCTGAGGTAAGGGGAGCACCTAAGGGATTTTTCCGATAGCTATATGCTACCAGTGTGTGGTCTGTATAATTTATTTGAGCTTGTTTGTGGTGTTTTTAAATTATTTTACGTAGTTAATTTATCTGATTTTAATTGATTATCTGAAGTTATGTGTTATAGTATTTAATGCATGTTATAATTGTGTTATATGCTATATTATTTACATTAAATATTTATTGATGTTGGTTGTTGATTGAGAAGCCTGACAGTGGTCAGTGCTCAATTAATTACGAAGATAAAAGTGTTAAAAATCTTTATGAGAAATGTTGAATATTTAATTGGTGAAACATAGTAATATAATATCATTTGATTATTGGATTTGTTAAAAATGTGGAATAGTTGAAAACATTATTATTTTATTGAATTATAGGTATAAGAGTTATCTATGAGTCACAGTGAGGGCATAACCGTTAAAATATTTTAGTACTGCTATTTTTTACATGAGAAATTATAAAATAATATGAAAGGTTATTATAAAAAGTTAATTTCCAAAAATAACTTAATAATGTAACACCCTAGTTTTTACACCTAGGATTAATTATTTTATTTGGATGTTTATGTTTATTATGTTATGTGGTTTAGTTTGAGTAATTAAATTACTCTCTTCAAATTATTTTATTAGGTGCGTTAGCACTGACTTATTTCAGTGAATGCACGTTTACTAGACAATAATTTATGTTATTGTCACTATTATACCAGTACAGAAAAATATTTTAAATAATGTAAATAAGAGAAAAACATTTTCATATTCTTATCCTATTTAATTTTAGAGTTAAAAATATGTTGGTTTGACATTTATCGGAGATTAAATTTTGGACTGAGTATTTTCTTAGTAGATCAGTTCAACTATTAATCTTTACTCTAACTTGAATTTCGAAAACATATCCTTATCAATCTTTATTTTTAGATTCTAAAAAGTAAAAACATGTTTATTTTAGGCCCAATATTTATCACTCATTTTGTACCTATTACTAAATAATTAGTATAAAAACTAAAGTTATCTTTTCTCTCTCTCACTCACTCGACGTAATCTCTCTCTTTCTCCCTTTTCTTCTCTGATTCTCCTCTTTTCTTCCTTCTTTCTTTCTTCTTTCTCCCTTCTTCTTCTTCCTCCTCACTCCGTCTTCTTCCTCCTCCTTTTCAACCAGCCCAGTTGCACGCCGCCACCGTAGGAGCACAGTCCGGTCAAGCGAGTTGCTCCTCGCTGTGCATCGCTGTGCGCATCACTGTCGTCCTTCCGCAGCGACTCTGCACGCAACTCCGGCGTTCGCTGTCACCGACCATCATCGTAAGCACCCTAAGCCGCCATTAACAGTGGTTCTTCACCTATTTATGATATTGAATCTTCTTTTCTTCTTCCATGAGGTTTAACTCTTGTTTTTGTTGGACCTATGGTGCTGTCCAAAACACACCGCCGCCCCTCCGTCGCGTCACCGCCGCGCCGGTCGTTTCAACAGCCACCATTACCTCTTTTCTTGTTATCTTGGGTAAGTACTTCGCCATAACCTCTTCTAGTTCAAAACCCCAAGTGGATTTTTGAAACCCTAATCCTAACCCTTTGATTTCAGATTTTAATCTTGAAATTTAAGGTTGTTTTATGAGATTGGGACTGTGAATTTGTGTTTCCCTAAACCAATTTCATTATTCTGAGTTTTCCCTAAATTTTAATAATGAGCCCTAAACCCCTAATTTGATTTTATTTGAATTTGGGTATGTTTTTATGAAATTAATTATGATTTAGTGTAATTAGGACTCTCAATGGATGATTTCCAAAGTTCTTTTTCAAGATCTTTTAATCAAAACAAGGTTTCCTAAAAGGGTATTAGGAAGCGTGAGCTTCAAATATGATTTTCTTTGAAAATAACCTTATTTGGTAATTAGATTAAGTGTTTAGATAAAGTTTAAATGTGTGTTTGACCATGTGAAATTGATTTCTTGATTTCTGGTTGTTGCACGTTGTTGGATTTACTCTCTGAGACGTTTGGACACGGCTATGTTTGCTTGACGAAGTAGATATGAGCTAACGTGAGCATTAGGACGAGAATCCTTTACTTGTCTTCAAAGGTAAGGGGAGTTACCTAGGGATATTCAATAACTATATGCATGTGTGTATGTGTGTAATTGATTGCTGTGAAAATTATTGTGATGTTTAGCCAATACTTGAATAACTTGTTTATTTTGAACCATTGTGGTTATTACTTGGAGTTGAATATTTGTTGCTTTAAAGTATTATGAATTATATATATATGTGATTAACTGTGATATATATGAATTATATATACATGATTAACTGTGATGTTATTGTTGTCGATTGAAGTTTGAGAAGCCAGACTTGAGTCTGTGCCTAATAATGATAAGGATTAAAAGCCTTAATAAGCCTTGAATAGAATTTTGAAAGTTTTGGGTTCACTTATAAAAGTTCATTGTATAAAGTGCTTACTTCAGAAGAATAAGATTCTTTTGTTTTAGAAAAATTTTAAAGTGATTTTGAGTTGAAGGAAACTATATTTTTATGATAAAAAGTTTGGTACGAGAGAAAACCTTTTCGAACGGTGTGCTTTATGAAGGAAAGACCCTTTGAAAATATTTATTATGAAGGAGAGACCTTTTGAAAATATTTAACTTTATTCCATCAATGAATTTCAAATACAAATGAATTTCCTAGATATTTTAGAAAAGATTTTTGCAAAGGAAAAGGATTTTCTCCCAAATAATTTTGGAAACGTTCCGGTTACTTGGATAAGTGACCGAGGTTTTGTTTTGGTTTTGATTTTCACTGAGCGAAATGTTTTACAAGTCGATAAATTAGCCTAGAAACCGAGACGTCGGGGTTCTAGTGTTGTATGGACACGTAGATCAAGGATCTGTGTCAGGGGACGGAGTGTCCTGTAAAGTTTTGTTTTTGGACTGTGTGTCCTAAGTTGATGTGGACAGTGTGAGTTCCATATCCGTGAGCCTAAAACTGGTGCATCGGTTTAAGGGCATCGTGATTGAGCATTCGGACTGTATGTCCTATGTTGGGATTAAAAGATTTGGACTGTGTGTCCTGTATTTGTTTTAAGTGAAAAGTCTTAATTAAAAGAATTAAGCATGGTCATTAAGCTTTGTGCTTCGATGAGGAAAGATTATTACGACAAAGAAAACAAACGAGAATAAAAGTTTTTCTCATGCATTTAATGGCCATTGTGTCATGTAAATGGCATTGAATCCAGAGGGAATCAATGTATATGACAGACGTGTCAAGTGGTGATGATCATTGAGGTCCGGAGTGGATCAATGTATCTTTTATAGGACTTTGTGTCCAAATTGATAGGACTTTGTGTCCAATTTGATAGGACTTTGTGTCCAGATTGTATATATGTGCCTCTATTTCCTAATTATGGAATAGTGTCATTGCTTTGTATGAGCATCCTAACGGGAATGGGGATGTGCACAATTGTGTCTTGCTTTGCATGAGCATCCTAACGGGAATGGGGATGTGCACAATTGTGTTAGGTGCTGGCATGAACATCCTATCGGGAATGGGGATGTGCACCATTTATTTTCTTGGGCATTGTTTTGTTCATTTTTACGATGCGCCATGTGCGAGCCTGATCAGCTTGAAACGAAACAGAAAGTTGTGGGATCTCCGGAGATTAGGTATCAAAATAGAGTTGAATATTGAAGTGCCATGAATTCTCTTTATAAAACCGATTGTTCGGGTTTGAGACCCTTTGTTATAACACTGTTATGTTATGTATATGCATGATTTAAAATGCTTATATGATTATGTGATGTATGTATCATGTGTATGGTTGTTGTATGATATATCCATTTGTCGGTATCTCACCCTTACAAACATTTCAGGATTCTTCTAAGTTCGATATTGTACCCTGGGTACTCTAACACAGATGGTGCAGAGGAATTTTTCTAAGTCACTCAGAGACTTAGATGTAGTTGCTTGATGAGGTATTACTTGCGGAATAACTTTTAGAACGACCAGCTTAGGGTTGAGACTTGGATTATTTTTGATGGTCTGTATGAGTTTGGCTCAGAGAGCCTTTATTTTAAAATGGAATGTCGATAGCTCAGAGAGCATATCTTTTGAATGAAAAATCTAAGCTATTTCTTTTGGTTTTGTAAAGCTTTTGGCTATAACTATTATTTTTTATGTATTAATGCCTGTTTGAATTTGGTGTAACTGGAATTCTGGAGAGAAATTGCAATTATTTTAACAGGTGTTATTTTACTCTGGGATGTCCGAATTACAGAGGAGACTCTGTCGAAATTTTTGTAAAACTACTATTTTGTATTTGAGTATATCCTTTAAATTAAATAGGCTTGCCAAGCTATGATAGTAAGTTTGTGTGTCGATCAATTAAGGCTTAGGTATGGAGTCGTGACAAAAAAAAAAATTCACCCAATTTCAGACACTTATATACTTATATAAGTTATTTTCCGAAAGCACCAGCAAATTATCTTTTAACTTTATTTCCGCACGTGTTACGTAAGTAATGCCCTAAGGGGGGTGTTACAGATTATCTGAAGTTATGTGTTATAGTATTTAATGCATGTTATAAATTGTGTTATATGCTATATTATTTACATGAAATGTTTATTGATGTTGGTTGTTGATTGAGAAGCCTGACAGTGGTCAGTGCTCAATTAATTACGAAGATAAAAGTGTTAAAAAGCTTTATGAGAAATGTTGAATATTTAATTGGTGAAACATAGTAATATAATATCATTTGATTATTGGATTTGTTAAAAATGTGGAATAGTTGAAAACATTATTATTTTATTGAATTATAGGTATAAGAGTTATCTATGAGTCACAGTGAGGGCATAACCGTTAAAATATTTTAGTACTGCTATTTTTTACATGAGAAATTATAAAATAATATGAAAGGTTATTATAAAAAGTTAATTTCCAAAAATAACTTAATTATGAGGTTGAGAAAATTATTTTAAGAGAAAAGTCAAATTTTAACTTAAAACATTTTTGAAATGCTAAACGACGGTTAATTCCAAAAATATTTACGGAAAGCATTTTTTAAAACAGCAATATTTGTTTGAACAGTGATTTAGTCTCAAACGATATTTTTTTAGAACTAAAGTTTTGAATAAAGATTTTTAGAGGAAAATGAATTTCTTGGTGATTTGACGGTTTTATAAATGAATTTTAAACAAAAAGGGTTTTCTGTGAATGAGTTTTACACAACGGTGTTATTTCCGACAACTTGGATAAGTTACGGAGGTTTTTGTTTTGGATTTGTGTTTCACAGAACGAAAACGATGTAAACGTTGAAACGTGAACCTAGCTAGTAACCGAGATGTTGTGATACTAGTGTTCTATAATCAAATCACGTAGATCTTTGATCCGTGATATGGTGTTAAGGACTTTGTGTCCTATTTACGATGTGATAAACGGTGTTAAAGGCGAATGTTGTTTTCTGTTACCACAAACCTAAGACTGGTGCATCGGTCTAGGGTTTCGTGATTGAGCACTCGGACTTTGTGTCCTGTGTTGACGATGAAAAATCTTAAAACGTTGAAAACTACAGATGGTCGTGAGTCGTTGAGCTGCGACAAGGAAAGAATGAACAAAAAGAAAAGTGACGAGAAATAAAATGTTTTACATGCATTATTCAGTAGACGTGCCTACGGTATTTTACATGGTATCTTGATGGACAAGGTATTCACGACGTTGTAGCATTGTGCCTGGATCACTGTGCCTAGTTTTGGACAGTGCTATGGTTAATACGATGTGCCTTAATTGGCAATCGAGCTTGATCAGCTCATTATTATAGTGTTGGGATCTCCGAAGATTAAGTACAGAAGTTTAGACGGTGAATATTGAAGTGTCGTGCATTTTTAATGACGACGACTATCGGGTATGAAACCCATTCAGAAACTACTTGTTTATTTCTGAACATTTATGTTATTATAACTCTAAATGTTATATCTTGTTTTGTGTGTCGCGCATGTAGTTATCGTGTTAAAATCCATATATTGGTTCTCACCCTTGCATATATCTGTGTTTCTGGTTTTGCGGTTGTACCTTGGTACATGAGTACAGATAGTGCAGAGGAGTTCCTAGCTTCACTTGAGGAAATTACTCCTGATCCTTGGAGAAGTTAGTGATAATGGTGATAATTATGGAGGTCTTTCCAGTAGATGTTTATTAGTCACTTAGAATTTTTCTTTGGGTGATATGTTTCTGAGAAGTCGGTGTTTGTGGTTTGAAAACCTTTATATGGTTTAAAATTTTGTTGTGAATAATGAAGTATTTTCAGGAGAAATCCGTACATTGTAGAAGATTTTGTTTTTGAATAAAATCAGCCTATGTATGTTGGTGAGTATAATATAGTTTTACAATTGTGATGTGCGCACCACTTTGCGAAGTATTAAGAAGAAAAATTTTTACAACCATATTTTTCTGACTTAAAGTAAATAAATTTCCGAAAGCAACCAACAAATTTCTTTTATAATTTATTTCCGCACGTGTTCATAAGGTAATGCCCAAGGGGGGTGTTACACGGATCACTACTATTTTAAACCTTCAGGCTTCAACTATAATTTATCAATTATTTTATGCCCTTAACTATAGTTTATTTTGTATTTTATCAAGTGTTCTATATTAGAGATGACAAATAATCTCATAATTGATAAACTATTTATAACGCTAAATAAAAATCAGAAACTTAGTAAGTGTTGTACTTTATCATTCACATTTGAATAAATCATTTTTTTATATTTTATTGTCTATATTTGAAAATAAAATATATTAAAGTTGGGAGATTTTTATTCAATTTTTATAATAAGTCATATATACCCGTGCATGGAACGGGCCAAGAACACTAGTTTATATAAAAAATCAAATCAGTATATAATTTTATTTTTATTATTCCATTTTATTTATTAAAAATAATTTAAACTAATTTAATATTTAAATTTTTTAAACGATAAATAATTTAAAATAAATTAAATTATTAAAAGTGATAATTATTTTAAAATAAATAATATAAATATATTTTTTTAAGTAAGGAGGCATGCAAAAGCATCACAATAGAGACTAACATCCCAACTAGGTTGGCACCTTAGCCACTATCCATCATATGCAGCACACCCCAATTTATTAAAAAGGAACAAAAACGAACAATACAAAAGCATGGGGGGCAGAACCAAACCCATGAAATCACCTAAAACGAAAATTAGGGAGACCTATTCTATTATTATGGAAATCATCCCTAATGAAACTAGGTATCAAGTCCCACCAAAAAAAGCCATTAATCAGCAAGCCATGATTGGCAATTTTATCTGCACAAGTGTTGCCTTCACGAAAGATGTGAGAGGAACCAAAACGCATATCCTTTATAATGGACAGGCAATTTTTCCATCTATTTCTTAGTTTCCAAGGAACCATAGATGGAGAGGAGATCGCAGCTATTACCATTTGGGAGTCACATTCCAGCCATAACGACCATCCTTTCTTATGGGCAATTTCAATTGCCAAGATTGCACCCATTAGTTCCACATAGAAAGCAAAATTGACACCAAGATTGGCTGCAAAACAACCAAGGGTAGCAGCACTATGATCACGAAAAATGCCACCACAAGCAGAAGGACTCGGGGCACCTCTAGCAGCCCCATCAGTGTTACACTTAACCCAGTAACAAGGAGGAGGGTGCCATTTAACTTCATTGATTTGGGGGCACGATTAAGATGGCAGCTGACTTTAAACTCATTCAAAATCCTAAGTTCCTGAGAGGATGCAGAAGTTGTGCCATTGCTCAAGTTACCTGCCAGGCTAACCTTTGCAAGGATCATGTTTTTGGCAACCTGCAAAGGGATGGATCTGTCATCAAATCATGATTTATTTCTGCAATGCCAGATTGCCCAGATGATACTTGATATTGCAGCAGTCAAAATGTCCTTTACTTGAGAGCTCCATTGATGCTCACAAATTGAAAAAACAGTGAGCATTGAAGTTGTGTCTATAGTCAAGCTAAGTATGTTGCTCAGCCAGGACCACAAATTTTTTGCAAAGGCACAATGAAAGAATAGGTGAGTAGTTGTTTCATAACTACAACCACATAAATTGCATCTGGAGACAACCATGCAGCCATTGGCCCAAAGATTATCATCAGTAGGCATACGGTTGTGAATGATTCTCCAAACCAAGAAGGAAATGGAGGGAGGGACACAGTTAATCCAAAGAGACTTGGCCCAAGAAACTGTTTGTCCATTACTGTGGAGGAACTGATATGCATCCTTCAATGTTAGAGACCCCGATTCATTCCTACACCACACACGGGTATCCTTACAAGGAAAAGAGGGAATGCTGATGTGCATGAGTTCTGCAGCAATAGCAGGGCAGTGCTGTAAAATAATGCTTGGAATATTCCAAGAGTTATTGAACCAGAAGTCCTTCACCTTTGCTTTTAAAGAAGACTGTAACTGAGCTGGAAAAGCAAGCAAGGAGTTTAAGGGTTTAGACAACCATATATCATTCCAAAAGTTGATATCAGCACCATCACCTAGCATCCAGGCTGAGTTTTCCACAACTCTATTCAGATGAGGCTTGATTCTAGGCCAGATTGAGGAGGATATAGAATATTGGATCACTGTGTTTTCCCTCAAAACTCTTGCTCTCAGAAGGCATGCCCACTGCTCAGATGAAGAGGTGAATTCCCAGCACAGCTTGAGCATAGAAGCATTGTTGATAGATCTAAAAGATCTAAGACCAAGACCTCCCTCAGCTTCAGGTTTGCAGATTTTTTGCCAAGCCACTGTCACAGTTTTTTGACTTCTGTATTGCCAGACCATATGAAGTTTCTCATCCAGCAATCAATTGATTTCAACAAGCTAGAGGGCCATGAATAAACCTGAAAGCTATACAACATCATACCAGTAATCACAGATTTGACTAACTGAATTCTGCCCATGATTGACAATAGACTTCCCTTCCATGTAGCTAGTTTGGATCTGATCTTATCTGCAATGGATTGCAAATGGGATTTCCTTGGCTTCCCTTTGAACACAGGCAGCCCAAGATATGTGAAAGGAAACCTGCCAGCAGTAAATCCTAAAACATTGGCAATGGAAGACCGTCTGTTTGCAGAAATATTACCTGCATAAAACTTGGATTTTTGAGTGTTAACCATTTGACCAGAAGCCTCTCCATACTCCTTAAAAATGGACATTAACAAGGACAAATTCTGGATGGAAGCTCTGCAAAAGATAAGAATATCATCCGCATATAGGATATGAGAGGGAGGGCTGAGACCTCTAGGGCTAGCCATTGTTTTGAGCTTACCCTCTTGAACCAACTTGTAGATAGCCCTGCTCAATACATCTTCTACAATGCAAAAAAGTAGAGGTGACAATGGATCACCCTGCCTAACTCCCCTCTTGCAAGAGAAAAAACCAACTGACTTACCATTGATACCAATAGAAAGTTTAGCTGACTTCAGAATAGTTTCTATCCAATGGCAGAACTTGATATCAAAACCAAAAGAATGAAGGACCTTCAAAAGGAAAGACCAGTCCATGGTGTCAAAAGCCTTCTTGACATCAATCTTCAAGGCCAAATTACCACCAAAGGCCCTTTTGTCCAGCATATTTACACACTCTGATGCAGTGCAGAGACAATCAGTAATATATCTACCTTGTATAAAACCTTTTTGATTATCAGAGACAATCTTTGGTGCAACCTTAGCCAGCCTGTCTGCTAAGACTTTGGTGATGATTTTGAACTGGAAATTAGCCAAGGCAATAGGCCTAAATTCCTCCACTCTATCTGCACCTTGAGACTTAGGGATTAGAACCAAAAGATTTGAATTCAGGTTTGGCAGCAACCAGCCCTGCTCAAAAAACTGAATGACTGCTTTACAAACATCATGCTGAACAATTTCCCAGTAATTTTGAAAGAAGAAGCCTCCAAATCCATCCGGCCCTGGAGCACCATTGGGATTTAGAGAAAATACAACATTTTTCACTTCTTCAAGGGAAGGCAGATTTGTTAGCATAAGATTGTCTTCTCTAGATACCATCGGGCTAACAATTCTGTCAACTAAGCCATTGTCCATGCACTGATTTTCAATACTGAAAAGCTTGGTGTAATAATTCAAAACATGATCCTCTATATCCTTTGCATCAAGCAGAACTTTATCCTCATTTCTGAGCATGGAGATTTGCTTTGAGACATTCCTAATCTTGGTGATCCTATGGAAGAACTCAGTGTTCCTATCTCCTTGAATGTGCCAATCCAATCTGGATTTTTCCTTCCAGAATTCTTCCTGGTAGTGCAGAGCATTTTGTAGTACAGTTTGGGCCGGTTTTTCATGCTCAAATAACAAATCAGTCATTCCTGAGGAGTTAATTATTTGCTGAATGCTGTCTACTTTGGCCATGGCAGAAGCAACTTGGATGTTCACATTCCCAAAATAGTCTTTATTCCAGCTTTTTAACCTTCCTTTCAACATTTTTAGTTTTTGAGACAGTATGTACATAGGGCAACCTATTACCCCAGAATTCCAAACCTCTTCATTTATCTTAGTGCAGTCAGGGTGAGAAGCCCACATCTTCATGAATTTAAAAGAAGAACTGAAGTTACTGTCCTCTTTCCTCAAAGACAGAAGCAAAGGATGATGATCTGATTTACTTCTAAGGAGTGTGCAGCAAGCAACACTAGACCAATAACTAAACCATTTGTCATTACAAACCACTCTAACAAACCTTTTCTCTGTTAAAGCATTACCTCTTCTGCCATTAGACCAAGTGAATTGAGCACCACGGGTCAGAATATGAGATAATTGGCAACTGTCTGACCAAAGCTTGAACTCCTCATAAGCAATCTTCAAAGGCAAGCAACCACCCCTTTGCTCATGAGCACCAAGGACCACATTGTAATCTCCAATGAAGCATCATGGTCCATCATTAGCTTGTTGTAGAGCCAACAGTTCAGTCCACAACTCTCTCCTTTTCAGATAACTAGTACTAGCATATATAGCAGAAATGAATACTTCCTGAGATTCCAACTTCAATGAGAAGGAAACCTGCTGGTTAGAGCAAGCAATAACAAAAGGTTGCAATGTTTCATGACAAATACACCAAAGATTAGGCAAGAGGGAATTCTTATCATTAACTGCAAAAACTTTAAGATTCAATTTCTTCCAAAATCTATCAGGGAATTGATCAATGCTGATCCACGGCTCAGCAATGAAGATAATCTCAGGCTTATTTGAAACCAGAAATTTCTTCAAAACTAACCTAGTATCTAGATTTCCAATTCCTCTAACATTCCAGAATAGGAGCTTCATCATGCAAAATTACTAGGACCAGCCCTATTCCGAGCTTTTGTTTTACCAGCCTTTGCTAGGGCAATCTGTTTTTTCCTCAGTTTTTTCTTCTGAGATTTCGAAATGAATACTTCAAAGTTACCTTGTTTAGACTGAGCTCCAAGGCATTCATCTTCCACATCAGTGTCTTCCTCCTCAATACCATTACTCCAGAATTTAGACACAATCCTAATATCCTGCTGAGCTTGCTGAGGAAGATCATGCACTAAGGATGGTATAACTGCATTAATACTCTGGGGAATAGAATTGACATTGTGTTCTAAGCCACCCATTGATTCAGAGACATGAATAATAGATTGCACTCCATTACCAGTGTTTTCTGCACCAACCATTGGAGTATGAAATCCAGGATCAGATAAAACTCTGGCTGCCTGGGGAGATTCCGGATGAATTGATTCATCATATTCAGAAGTATTTCCATCCTCCTGAATTCCTTGACTATTTTCTGCATTATTGGCAATCTGCTGCACTACTGCATTATTCATTTATGGAATACCCCCATTGGTATCAGCCGAAACAATGATATGAACCTGATTTCCACAGTTAACTGGATCCTGACCTGAAGCTTCCTTTTCACCAATCACAAGCTCAGGGATAACCCTATCTACAACATCTGGTTTCCTGGCACTTGGCTGTTTAGGAATATAAGCAGATTTTGGTTTCTGGTTTAAAGGTTGTTCCTTTCGGGGTGCAGGATTGTTAAGGTTTCTCTTACATTCCCCAGCAGCATGCCCTATCGAGAGGCAGCATGAACAAAAAGAGGGGAGTCTTTCATAGTCGAACGTAACATAAAATGCATGAGCCTCCCTTTCAACCCTGATACCAGTTGGGATAGGTCCAGAAAGATCAATATCAACCAGGATTCTGGCAAAGTGGCCAAAGACTTTGTTTTTTGTAGATTCATCTAAAGCAATTGGGGTGCCTATTCCATTTGCAATCTCAAAGAGAATTTTCGGCCTCCAATACTCCATAGGCAAATCATAAATTCTCACCCAGGATTGAACATGGGTCTGTATTTGGAGATTCGGATTAAAATCTGGACTTCGTTGATATAGCCTTAACATGCCTGGTTGCAGATTCCAGGACCCAACAGCCCAAACACTACGCAGATCTTCCAAGGATGCAAAGTTGAATTCATAATATCCTTTGCCTAAAGGAATCATACGCCAATGACCAATCAGGTTCCATAATTTCGATAGCTTATCTTTCAAGTCTTGAAGTTTGATTGGCTGATTACCCTTCTGAAGGATCAAACGACCATGCAGACTATTTTTACTGCTTTCCAAAACAAGCTTCTATTCCTCCTCCGAGATTTTTATCGAGAACACATCTCCAATCATTCGTGGCTTAGGTAACTGACTGATGGGAATGTCAAAAGAATTGGAGAGTGCCTGGGCAAAGGATTTCTTCTGTGCAGGAAGAGAAGGAGGCGAAGAAGTAGAAGGCAAGGGCGAAGGGGCAAGAGGCTGAAGAAAGGGCCATGGGCAAGGACAACCGGAAGCCATGATCATGCAAACCCTAGAGTTTCATGCAACAACAAAACCTAGCAGAGCGTCGTATCCATATTTCAGGTTTCGGAGTGAGTCTTGAAATTCTAGATCTAAGAATGAAAAACTCATGAAAACTTGATGATCATGACTTGGAAACAAGAAAATCAATGAAGAAGATGATGTTTATAATATAAATATATATACATATAATTTATATAAAAAATTTCTAACATATCATTTTATGTCATTTTACATTTATCAGCTAGTCCAACCGCTAGTTTTACCAAACACTTCAAATCTAATCCGCTATCAGCTAGCATATCCGCTATCCGCTATCCGCTATCAGCTAGCTATCCGCTATCTGTTAGTGTTAGCGAGTAGACAAGTGTTTTAATCTCTAGTTACCATTTAACTGATTTTATCTTGTTGGTCAGTAATGGAACTAGATGCAGGATGTGGACGTGACCGGGGTGGTTTTGTTGGTGGCCGCGGACATGATGGTGGGGGAATGGACTTCGCAGCTCAAGCTATGGCAGACGTTGCAGCTGCCATTGCACAACAAACTGCTACTATGGCTGCTCAACATCAACAGGAACAGGCTCGCGCTGAACAAGCCGCTAAAAGTTGTGGTCTGACAGCTTTTCGACGCCAGAACCCACCACAGTTTCATGGGGATGCTGACCCTACAAAGGTTGACTTATGGATTCAAGAACTGGAAAAGATTTTCAAGTTGATTCAGTCTTGAAGGGGTAAGAGTGCCTTATGCTACTTTCCTGTTAATGGGAGATGCTGAATACTGGTGGATAGGCACCAGACTATTGCTAGAGGCGTATCATCAAGAAATTACTTGGGAGGTTTTCTGTACTGCATTTCCTGACAAATACTTTCCCCAGATTGCTCGAGACGAGAAAGAGCAGGAATTTCTGCGTCTACGACAAGGAGATATGTCAGTAGGGGAATACGCGGCAAGGTTCGAATCACTTGCCAAGTATTTTCTCTTTTTCCAAGACAACCCAGATGAGGGCGGGAAGTGCGAAAGGTTTGAAGGAGGACTGCGATACGAGATCAAGGAATCAGTGTTGCCACTGGAGATTAAGAATTCCCAAGCTCTGGTGGAAAAATGCAGGAAAATTGAACAAATGAGGAAAGGTAGAGAACACCGAGGGAATGTTGGGGGACCCTCACGTTCTAGGAACCAGTTTCAAAGTCAAAACCAGAGAGGAAGACAGAATCAAAGAAAGCCATATGCTAGACCAATTGGAAACAATCAGAATCAACAACCGTATCGTCTCGTTGCTTCAGGAACTGGAAGTGGGAGCCAGAGAAGTCAAGGCCAAGGTCAAGGGAGGAAGTGCTATAAATGCGGAGACCTGAACTATTTGACCGATGTTTACCCAGTAAGAGGAATGGAGTGCTTAAACTGTGATCGATTGGGGCACTTGACAAGAGGTTGTAAGGCACCAAAGCAGAAACCTACCGTCAACAGTGCCATTGTTAATAAACCAACGGCTAGAGGGAGAGTTTTTACCATGAGTGGTGCCGAAGCCTCGAACTCCAAAGATCTGGTACAAGGTAGTTATAACATAGTCGGTAACCTCTTATCTGTGCTTTTAGATTCGGGTGCGACGCATTCATTTATCTCAGTGGATTGTGTGAAACTGTTAGAGTTACCTGTTTCTTATTTTCCGTATGATTTTATTTTTTCAACTCCTACTGTTGAACCTATTATTGTTAATACGGTGTGCTTGAACTGTCCTATTGTCATTCTGTATTGACACTTCCTTGTTGATCTGATCTGTTTACCCTTAGTGCAGCCAGATGTAATTTTAGGCATGGATTGGTTATCTTCCAATCATGTTCTTCTAGATTGTGCTCACAAAATCTTAGTTTTTCCTGATCCTACGATTTCTGGATTTTTATCCACCAACCAAGTGAGAACCTTTTCGAAAGAAGAAGATCAAACATACTTGCTTTTGACTAACTTAGAAGTCAAGGAGGAAGTAGATTTGAGTACCATAGCTATTGTGAAGGACACTCCGGAGGTGTTTCCGAATGATGTACCAGGGTTACTGCCAGTAAGGGATATCGAATTCTCCATTAATCTTGTTCCAGGAACTAGCCCGATATTAATTGCTCCGTATCGGATGTCACCTACAGAACTTGTTGAGTTGAAGGCTCAGTTAGAAGATATGTTGTCAAAGCAGTTTATAAGACTGAGAGTTTCTCCATGGGGAGCACCTGTTCTCTTAGTTCGAAAGAAGGACGGAGGTTCAAGACTCTACGTGGATTATAGGCAACTTAACAAAGTCACGGTAAAGAACAAGTACCCGTTGTCGCGCATGGATGATCTGATGGATCAATTGCAAGGAGTTGTTGTTTTCTCAAAGATCGACTTGAGGATGGGTTATCACCAGATTAGAGTGAAGCCTGGATATGTACCAAAGATGGCGTTCCGAACCCGTTATGGGCATTATGAGTATCTTGTGATGCCTTTTGAAGTAACGAATGCACCTGCTGTTTTCATGGACTATATGAATTGAGTTTTCCGTCCGTTTTTGGATAAATATGTTGTTGTGTTCATCGATGACATCCTTATTTACTCTAAGAGTCACGAGGAACATGAACTACATCTGAGACAAGTTCTACAGATCTTACGCGAGAAGGGGTTGTAAGAAAAACTCTCCAAGTGTGAGTTTTGACTTGAAGAAGTGAAGTTCTTGGGTCACGTGATTTCTAAAGATGGGATTGCTGTAGATCCTGGCAAAGTGGAGGCAGTGCTTTCTTGGGAGAGACCGAAGACAATAACAGAGATTCGAAGTTTTGTCGGCTTGGCTGGATATTACCGGAGATTTATCGAGGGATTCTCCAAGATTGTCTCCCCATTGACTCAACTTACAAGGAAGGACCAACCTTTTGTGTGGACTACATAATGTGAAGAAAGCTTCCAGATGATAAAGGAACGTTTGGCAACTTCACCAGTGTTAATACTTCCTGAACCCAATGAACCTTACAAGGTGTAATGCGATGCTTCATATCAAGGTTTAGGTTGTGTATTAATGCAACACCGGAAGCTCGTAGCGTATGCATCACGTCAACTGAAGACTCATGAGAAGAATTACCCGACGCGTGATCTGGAGTTAGATGCTGTGATCTTTGCACTGAAGATATGGAGGAACCATCTGTATGGAGCTAAGTTCGATGTTTTCAGCGATCACAAAAGCCTGAAATATCTGTTTGACCAGAAAGAACTTAACATGAGTCAAAGACAGTGGATGGAATTTTATAAAAGATTATGATTTTTCTTTACAGTATCATCCTGGGAAGGGTAACATTGTAGCAAATTCCTTGAGTCGGAAAGCCATACATGTTTTAGCAATGATGGTGAAAGAGTTAGAGTTGATCGAGAAGTTCTGTGATCTCGATTTGATGATGGAGATAAGCCCAAAGAGAATCAGTGGGGGGATGATTACGATCTCAAGTGGATTGATGGAAGAAATCAGAGAGCAACAAACTACCGATGTGTATCTTCAAGAGAAGAAAAAGCTTATGGAACAAGGAAAAGCCATAGAGTTTAGCTTAGGGCCAGATAATATCCTAAGGTACAATGGACGAATCTGTGTACCTGACAATTCTGAAATGAAAAAGATGATTCTCGAGGAATCACACAAGAGCAAACTGAGTATTCATCCTGGATCGACCAAGATGTATCTGGATCTAAAACAAAGATTTTGGTGGCCAGGCATGAAGAAACAAGTGGCAGAATATGTGGCATCTTGCTTGACTTGTCAGAAGGCAAAATTGGAACATCAACGACCTGGTGGAATGTTACAATCTCTGGATGTACCTGAATGGAAGTGGGATAGTATATCCATGGATTTTGTGGTAGGATTACCAAGGACTTCCAAAGGCTTTGATTCGATTTGGGTGGTTGTTGACAGGCTAACGAAGTCGTCACACTTATTATCTGTTAAGGCCAGTTATACTGTGGAGAAGCTAACCGAGGTGTATATCAGGGAGGTGATCAGAATTCACGGAGTACCCTCTAGTATTGTCTCAGATCAAGATCCGAAGTTCACTTCGTGTTTTTGGGGAAGTTTACAAAGAGCTATGGGAACCAAGTTAAGGTTAAGTTCTGCTTATCATCCACAAATTGATGGACAAATGGAAAGGACAATACAGACGTTAGAAGACTTGCTGAGAGCGTGTGTCCTAGATAATCGTGGAAGTTGGGATGATCTTTTGCCGCTTATTGAGTTCACGTACAATAATAGCTTTCATTCAAGTATAGGGATGGCACCTTACGAAGCTCTATATGGAAGGAAATGCCAAACACCATTGTGTTGGTATCAGGATGGAGAAAGTGCAATCTTAGGGCCCGAAATTGTACAACAAACAACGGAAAAGGTGAAACAAATCGTGAAAGGATGAAGGCGAACATATATTTCTAAGAGTCACACCCACGACTGGAGTAGGTAGGGTTATAAAGTCCAGAAAACTCACTCCTAAATTCATTGGACCTTACCAAATTATTCGCCGTATCGGTCCAGTAGCCTATCAAATCTCTTTGCCACCTTTTCTTTCAAATATCCATGACGTCTTTCATGTCTCACAACTGAGAAAGTACATTTACGATCCATCGCATGTAATCGAGCCAAATATAGTACAGTTAAAAGAGAACCTAACTTATGAGACCTCACCTGTACGGATCGAGGATATGAGGATTAAGCAACTCATGGGAAAACAAATTCCCTTAGTTAAGGTTATTTGGGATAAGACAACTGGAGAAGCAACGTGGGAGACTGAAGACAAGACGAGATTACAATACTCTGATCTGTTTTCAGGTGCGTAATTTCGAGGATGAATTTTTTTTAGTGGGGTAGTAATGTAACACCCCGATTTTTTTTTTGTTCTTAATGATCTGTGTTTATGTATGTGTATGTGTGATTAATATTTTAAATCTGAGAAAAATATTTTGATAAACTAAAATTATTCTCATAATTTATTTTATTCTAGGAAACTGCAGTTGAAATTTCGGTTGAAAATTCAGACGAACTGTAACGCCCTTTGTTACATTAGCAATCCCAAGGTAAAATCAATAAAAAATCCTTTAAAACATTTAATTAAAACATATATCTCATAAAGAAAAATTAAAAAATATTTAAAGTCTGAAAATACCTCATATTAAATAATATAGTAATAAAATATCCATGTAATGAATATAAATATAAATAAAAACCAAAAGCCTCAAAACCGGGCTTCTAATTACAATATGAGAAAAATAATACGTAAACAAAAAAAAACGTCGTTAGTACCCTCAACCATACTACATTACCAACCAACTAGGTGATAAGAAGATGACTCATCAAGTCTCTGGGTCCTCAATAGCGATGTCCTCGGTCTCTGAAAACAATACTTATAATGAGATATAAAATCCCAGTGATCAACAATACAGTTTTATAAAATATTTTCGAAAACAGTATTGTTCTCAGCCGGCGCGGTAATCGAAAAAACTGTCCATGACACCCGCTAAATTTCCAAAATAATATATATAAAAGAAAATACTTTTAATATCGACAATAATCTCATCAACTCAATAGCATATAACATAACAACAACTTATCTCAATACATCACATTCCATATACCAAATAAATTCTAGAAACAGCCCGAAGACCTCCTAATTAAATTGGTATCTTGCCGGCATGCCATAAATTCACACATCACATGACAATGGCATCCCATTGCCCACCTCTACTCACGAGGAGTGTTTTGATGTCACCCTCCTGTCGGGGACATTTCCATTTTGATACCTCTCATGTGCACATGGTGGTGTTTCTCCTTTTTTTGTCACCCCAACCTGTGGCGGTGTTACTTTCGATACTCCTTTTTAGGTAGTATTACTCATTTTCGACATCCCAACCACATGGCGATGTTACTTTCGATACCCCATTAAGGCGGTATTTCTCTTCGATACCCCTATCATAGGTGGTATCGCGGCAAACATCATACAACTCATCATAAGGCATGAATTTCATGTCTCATACATGTAACAATTCATTTACCATAAATTAAATATTTAATCTTATCATGCATACCAAATATACTCATATCATGTCTTCAAGTAATTTTATAACTACACTATGACAATCACGAGCATCAAGACATAACATATGGCATCAAGCATATCATTCAACTAGTACAAACATCAATCATGTATTTCATGCCATCAATAACAAGAGTAAATACTCAATTTAACAGATTTTTGTTTTAATTGAAAACCCCCGATTTTAAAATGTAGATTGGTGATATCAATCATATATTCAAACCAAATTCAAAAAAAAAACTATAAGGTAAACCCTTCCACACACATACAAACAATTATACCATGGAAAGTTTTCGCAAAAAGTACTGTTACTCACCTCTCGAAGGCCTCCAAAAACTCCCAAAATTTATATATGATAAAACCAACAGCTTCGTTAAAAATATTTCTTATCACTGCTGACGTTAATTGACCTGCCTGCTACTGTGCTTGTACTGCCCAAGATGGAAACGCGTAAACCTCTTCCTTTCTACGCTCGCTGTGTTGCGGCGTTACTAGCCCACATGCACAGTGACCGAACTTATATATATGCATAACATTAGGCAAGTCAACTGACGCATAGAATTTTTAGGTTTTATAATTCTTTTTTTTTTGTTAAAATTAGGAATTGCCTTGGGCTTAACGCCCTTGTTTTATAATTCCTTTATATATATATATATATATATATATATATATATATATATATATATATATATATATATAATTTTGCATTCTTTATAATAGTTAATACATTTCAATAAATCCTTATACTATCACTTATTTACACTAAATCTCTTATTTATATTTTATTTGCACTATACTTTTTAATAACTTAATATTATTATCATTATTTTGTTTATTTTTTTTCAAATTAATTATGTTAGAATTTTAGGATGTTACATTTTCTCCCCTCCTTAAAGAATTTCGTCCCTGAAATGCATCTCATACACACGCACCTATTGTAACATATGTCATATTCAAAACTAAAAGGTTACCATACCTTAGATAATAAAATCTGGGTATTGATGAACGATGTCTTCCTCCATCTCCCAAGTGGCTTCCTCAGGAGTCAATCTTTCCCATAACACTTTTACCAATGAAATCGTCTTGTTCCTCAGAGTCTTAATGCTTTTGTCCATGATTTGAGTAGGCTTTGGCTTATAGATCAAATTATCCTTCAATTGTACAGACTCAGGAGCTATCACATGAGATTCATCAGACACATATTTTCTGAGTTGCGACACATGGAAAACATCATGAAGGTTTGCCAACTGTGGCAGAAGAGCCGGTTGATAAGCAACAGGCCCGACTCTTTTAAGGATTTGGAAAGGTCCCATGAAACGAGGATTTAGCTTGCGGACTTTCATCGACCTCCCTACCCCCGTCTTAGGAGTGACTCTCAAAAATACATGCTCACTTTCCTGGAATTCTAGAGGCATTCTCCTTTTGTCAGCATAGCTCTTTTGTCTACTTTGCGCCGTGTGCATCCTCTCCCTAATCAATTTGATTCTCTCGGAGGTTTCCTGGACCAATTCAGGTCCTATCAAGGTTTTCTCACCTACCTCACACCCACATAAAGGGGACCTACACTTCCTCCCATATAGGGCCTCATAGGGTGTCATGCCTATACTAGCATGATAACTATTGTTATACGCAAACTCAATGAGAGGTAGGAACCTATCCCAACTCCCTCCTTCATCCAAGACACACGCTCTACGCATGTCCTCAAGGGTCTGAATGGTCTGCTCTGACTGACCATCCGTTTGGGGATGATAGGCCGTGCTAAAGTTCAACTTAGTCCTAAAGGCTTGCTGAAAAGCTCTCCAAAATCTAAAGGTAAACCTCGGGTCTCTATCCGACACTATGGATGTGGGTATCCCATGAAGCTTGACTATTTCCTTGATATAGAGGTATGCCAACTTGTCTAAGCTATAGGTTGCCTTAATTGGCAAGAAGTGGGCGGACTTGGTCAACCTATCCACCATCACCTAAATAGCGTCTAAGCCCAAACACGTCTTAGGTAACCCCATCACAAAGTCCATAGAAATTCTCTCCCACTTCCATTCTGGAATCTCCAAGGACTGCAACAACCCTGAAGGCTTCTGATGTTCTATCTTAACCTTTTGGCACACTAAACACCTAGTTACGAAGCAAGCCACATCCTTTTTCATTCCTGGCCACCAATACATCCTCTTAAGGTCTTGGTACATCTTAGTTATTCCAGGATGTATGGTAAACTTTCCCTTATGAACTTCCTCTAATATATTCTCTCTAAGGCTCCCCTCCTTAGGAACAACGATCCTATTCTTAAACTTCACTAGACCATCAACAGACAACTCATAACCCCATTGTTCCAACCGAGACTGCAACTCTTGGTCAAAAATTTGTTCCCGCCTAACCTCATCTCTAAGGTCACTATTAATTTCCAACTTATTCAGCTTCAAACTTAAGGCATTTAAGGACACGTCCAACACCTCCAGATTCATGTCCCTAAACTCTTCCATGAGGTTCAGCTCTTGCACCATCAAGCTTGACAAGTGTAGGGACTTCCTACTCAAAGCATCTGCCACCACATTGGCTTTTCACGGATGGTACTTCAGCTCGAAGTCATAGTCCTTAAGGAACTCCATCCACCTTCGTTGTCCCATGTTAAACTCCTTCTGGTCGAACATATATTTAAGGCTTTTATGGTCACTAAAAACTTCCAACGTTGCCCCATAAAGGTAATGCCTCCAAATATTAAGGGCAAAAACCACATCTGCTAGTTCTAGGTCATGGGTAGGGTAATTCCCCTCATGTGGCCTAAGCTGCCTAGAGGCATATGCTACCACCTTGCCCTCCTGCATTAAGACACATCCCAAGCCATTCTTGGATGCTTCGCAGTATACCACAAAACTCACTAAGGGATCCGGTATAGTTAAGACTGGTGATGACACCAATCTCCTCTTAAGCTCTTGGAACCCGTCCTCACACTCCTGGTCCCACACAAAAGGTTTCCCTTTCCTAGTCAACTGGGTCAAAGGTAAGGCTAGTCTAGAGAACCCCTCTATAAACTTCCTATAGTAGCCAGCTAAGCCTAAGAAACTTCTCACTTCGGTTACTGTCTTAGGTTGTCCCCATCCCAACACCGCATCAACTTTAGAGGAATCAACCGCTACACCATCCTCTGAGATGGTGTGTCCTAAAAGCTTTACCTCGTCTAGCCAAAACTCACACTTCTCCGGTTTAGCATAAAGACGCTCGTCCCTCAAGATATGCAACACCAACCTTAAGTGTTCTCCATATTCTTTTGGCGTCCTAGAGTATATTAAAATATCATCTATGAACACCACCACAAACCTGTCCAAAAAGGTCCTAAAGATCCGATTCATGTAGTCCATGAAAACGGCTGGGGCGCTGGTCACACCAAAGGGCATCACTACGTACTCATAGTACCATACCTTGTTCTGAAGACTGTCTTAGGGATGTCCTCGCCTCTAACTCTAATTTGATGGTATCCCAATCATAGATCTATTTTGGAAAACACTGACGCTCCCCTTAACTGATCTAAGAGGTCATCTATCCTAGGCAAGGGGTATTTGTTCTTGATGGTTACCTTATTCAGTTGCCTATAATCAACACACAACCTCATACCCCCATCCTTTTTCTTCACTAGAAGCACTGGTGCTCCCCAAGGTGACACACTAGGCCTAATAAACCCTTTTTGTAACATATCCTCTATCTGTTTCTTGAGCTCGCTCAACTCTAGAGGTGCCATCTTATAGGGTGCTACTGATACAGGTCCACTCCCGGGTACTAGATCTATGGTGAACTCAATCTCTCTATCTGGAGGTAAATTAGAGACAACCTTAGGAAACACATCTGGGAACTCACACATAATAGGCAACGCCGCTATATCACTTTCAGCCTCTATCTTAGCAGAAAAGAGAAGTATATATCCCTGAGCTCCCTCAACTAAGCACTTACGACATGAGGCAACACAGATAAGATGTTCTGTCCCAGGAGAGTAAATAGACATGGACTGTGGAATGAAAGAAATAGTTCGGCTAGCACAATCAATAATAGCATTATTACGGGACAATCAGTCCATGCCTAAAATAACATCCAGACCAGACATAGGTAAACATATCAGATCAACAATATAAGTCAGGTGCTGACACAATAAAGGACATTGCAGTGCATGTAAGAAGTGATCAATCTATCCTTAGCAGGAGTAGAAACACACAAATCATATGACAGTTTAGTAACAGGTAACTCTAAGAATTGAGCACATTTAAATGAAATGAATGATTGTGTTTCTCCCGAATCGAACAATATGATAACATCATGACCTTTAATAAAGCCCTTACCTTGGATCAAACCGTCGGACTCCTTCACCTCCTTTCCTTGGATGGTAAAGACCCTTCCGTGGTTCAATGATCTGGTTTGAAATTGTCCTCCTGACTTGCACATCCTAGCAAAGTGTCCCATCTTCCCGCATTTGTGGTAAGCGGTTTGTGCCGCGGGGCACACACGATCTCCATGCTGCCACCCATACTTGTAACATGCAGTCCCCCTTTCACCCTGAGCACCTTGAACCTGCTTACCCTTCGTGATTGTAGGCACAGGTAGTAGGCTATTCTGGAAATTACCCCCTTTCCCATGGAACCTCTTGCCGTCACTGAAGCTCCTCTCCTTCGACCTCTCAGCCAGCACAACTTGCATATTCTGCTCCGCCACCCTACACTTGTTCACTAAAGTGGGGTAGTCTCGAATCTCTAGGAGCCCAATAAGGCTCTGCATCTCTGGCTTCAAACCCTGCTCGAACTTAATTGCTTTCCATGGACCATCAGGATTATCCCTCACCTGTGTAGAGAACGTTGCAAGCCTCTCAAACTTAGCCACATATTCCACTACCGTCATACTCCCCTGACGAAGATGTAGAAACTCCATCTCTTTCTGTATCCGGACACTGTGCGGAAAGTACTTCTCCAGAAATACCGCCTTGAATTTGTCCCACGTGATAGGGGCGCCCGAAGCAAGCAACCCGTGTAACACCCCCCTTGGGCATTACTTACGTATAACACATGCGGAATTTAAAATAAAAGATAATTTGTTGGTGCTTTCGGAAAATAATTTATATAAGTACATAAGTGTCTAAAATTGGGTATAAAAATTTGTCACGACTCCACACCTAAGCCTTGATCGGCACACAGACTTACTATCATATCCTGACAAGCCTATTTAATTTAAAGAACATACTTGAATAAAAGCTAGTATTTTTACTAAAATTTCGACAGAGTTTCCTCTGTAATTCGGACATCCCAGGTAAAAGAACACCTGCTAAAATAATTACATTTTCATTCCAGAATTTTAGTTACACCAAATACAACTAGGCAGTAATATACTAAAAATAGTTATATCAATTAGCTATACATGACCAAAAGGAAAAGTTTAAGTTTTCATTCAAAAGAGACGCTCTCCGAGCCATAAACATTCCATTTTAAAATAAAGGCTCTCTGACCCACACTCATACATACTATCAAAAATAATCTAAGTCTCAAACCCTAAGCAGGTCAATCTAAAAGTTATTCTTGAGGAAAACTCACGTGGTCACTCCACGATCAAGTACTTCATCAAACAACCAGATCTAAGTCTCTGAGTGACTTAGGGAGACTCCTCTGCACCATCTGTACTAAAGTACCCAGGGTACAATAGCGAACCAGAAGAAAACCTGATATATCTGTAAGGGTGAGACGCCAATATATGGATTTAACACAATAACTAAATGCACGACACAAAAGAAGGCACATGCACATTTACATGTTTATAACAACATAAGCATCCATATTATAGCATACAGTTCATCAATGGGTTCCACACCCCAAACATCAACGTTGGAAAACTATGCATGAACACTTCATATTCGTCATCTAATTTCGCCCTAATCTCATGAGATATCCCAACACGTGGTGAGTTGATCAGGCTCAATTGCCACACTAGGCAAACAGGCACACAGCCACAGGCACACAACCAAAACCCATCGCACACTGTCCACACCCAGGGCATCAGTGATAACAATGTAGATAGGGTCTCATTGTCCAACCCGGGCACAATGAGGAAAATCATAGTATGAAATACCTGACGTTGCAAGGTAATCCCACATAGAACCGTGGGCACGTTTGCCAAATGCATGCAAAATACTTTTTCTCATACTCTTTTCTTTGTGATCAATCTTTCTTTGCCGAAGCTCAAAATGGCTTATGACTCACATAGTTTAACATCTTTAAAACTCTTATTACAACACAGGACCTCACAGTCCGAGTGCTCAATCACGACACCTCTCGACCGATGCACCGGTCATAGGTTCGTGGTAATAAAAAAAACATCTTAAATGTTTAAATACGGTATACACCACGTATACAGTACAGGACCCCAAAGTCCAAAGGACCCCAAGTCCATAACAACAAAGAACCTTAGTACCCCGACGTCTCGGTTACTAAGTTCCACACCACTTCCAACACGGTTGAATTAATTTTGCTTTCGAAAAACCTTTTCAAATGGGAAATTCTTCAATAAAATCTTTAAATAATAAAACTTAGTTTTCACAAAGGTGAGTCACTTGAGATTTAAACTTACTTAAAATACGAATTGTCGTTTCAAGATACTTGCCGTCTACACTTTACCAAATTTGCCGTCAATTATCACTTTTAAAGCTTTTTAAGCCAAAACTTAGCTTTTTCCACTTAAACAATTTTCTAAAATCATAATTAACTTATTTTCAACAATTAATTTAATAAAATAACATTTTATAATATTACGGAATTTCTTACGTAAAAATTAGCATTGCAAAAATATTTTCACGGCTTCGCTCTCATTGTGACTCAGAATTCACTCTTACAGTAATAAATCATTAAAATAATAATATTTCTCAAAACTCATCATTTTTCCAAAATAATATTTTCCACCACTATTATATTCCAACATTTCCCATAAAACATTGAATATAATCTTTTCACAACTTATTAAAGCTTTTATCTGATTAATCGGTCGTGCACTGACCACTGTCAGGCCTCTCAAACAACATTCAACAACATCATCAGAATTATATCACCATGCAGATCATGCATCATAGCAATATAATATATAATATTGCAGATAATTAAATGAATTAAAAGCATATCAATCACCGATACACAGATAAACAACACAACGTAAACAACATAAACAAATAACCACAACCACATATAAATCATATGAACCACACTAAAAGCAAATAGTTATCGAGAAAATCCCTCAGGTAAGCTCCCCTTACCTTTGAAGACAAGTAAAGGATCCTCGTCTTAATGCTCACGTTAGCTCATATCTACTCCATCAAGCAAGCAGAGCCGTGTCAAACGTCTCAAAGAGGGAATCCAACAATGTGCAACAACCAGAAATCAATTACACATGATCAAACACATATTCTAATTTGATCTAAACACTTAATCTTATTACCAAACAAGATCATTTTCAAAGAAAATCATGTTTGGAGCTTACGCTTCACAATAGACTTTGAGTAAACTTTGTTTTGATTAAAGGATCGTGAAAATGAACTTAGGAATCATCAATTAAGAGTCCTAATTGCACTAAATCATAATTAATTTCACAAAAACAGAACCAAATTCAAATAAAATCAAATTGGGGTTTAGGGTTCCTAAATACAATTGGGGAAAACTCATTTAACTAAAGAATAATGAAATTGGTTTAGGGAAACACCAATTCACAGTCCCAATTTCATAAAACAAGGTTTAATTTCAAGATTAAAATCTGAAATCAAAGGGTTAGGGTTTCAAAATCAATTTGGGATTTCTTGAAATACAACAAGGTAAGGTGAGGAATCACTCACCCACAAGTAAGGGAGAAGAGATAGTGGCGGTCTGACTGTCCGACGCGGCGGCAGTGGCAACGGAGGACGGCGATGCGCTTCTGGACAGCACCAAGATTTAAATGAAAACAATAATCAAGCTTTAGGGGAGGAGGAAAGGAGGTGTAACAACCCATAGAGGTTGAAAACCACCAATAATGGAGGCAACCGGAGCTTACCGCAGTGGAGATGACGTTTCACGACGGCGGAGGGCAAAGCAGCGGCCAGGTGCGCGCAGGAGAAGGGTTGGGTCGCATAGCCATCTTCTCCGTGTTGAGCAGTGGCTGAACGACGTCCCTAGGAGGCGCGGCGCGCGGCCGGACGGTGGCTGCGGTGGAGGGACGACGCCGACTGGAAGTGAAGGAAGAGGGTGAAGTTGGAGAGAGGAAGAAGAAGAAGAGAGAAAGAAAGGGAAAGAAGAAGAAAATAAAGAAAGAAAAGAGGGGGGGTGGGTTTTTACGGGTCTGATAGTAGAAGTAGGAGAGAGAAATTCATGTTTTTAACTTAATATTTAGTAATAGGTACAAAAATGAGTGATAAAAGTTAAGCCTAAAATAAACATGTTTTTACTTTTAGGAATCTAAAAATAAAGATTGATAAATATATGATTTCGAAATTCAAATTAGAGTAAAGATTAATAGTTGAACTGATCAACTAAGAAAATACTCGGTCCAAAATTTAATCTCCGATTAATGTCAAACCAGTTTATTTTCAACTCTAAAATTAAATAGAATGAAAATATGAAAATATGAAAATGTTTTTCTCTTAATCATATTATTTAAAACATTTTTCTCGTATCGGTAATAATAGTGACAATAACGTAAATTATTGTCTAGTATGCGTGCATTCGCTGAAATAAGTCAGTGCTAACGCACCCAATAAAATAATTTGAAGAGGGTAATTTAATTACTCAAACTAAACCACATAACAAAATAAACATAAACATCCAAATAAAATAATTAATCATATGTGTAAAAACTAGGGTGTTACATTACTACCCCTCTTTAAAAAAATCGTCCTCGAAATTTCGTAGCTCGAAACTAAATAGGTTTTTGTAATCACACTTTGACCCTAAAATCTTACTTTGTATTCTCGTCACTTCATTCCTTTCATCTATAACTCTATAACAGGATCGACTCTTATGTCATTATATTTATCCTTTAACTACATCTGAGCCTGAGTTGCACATGATAAACTTCACGCCAAGAACCTAAGAAATTCAATCTTCTTATTGAAATTGAATCTTACCACATCCAACATAGTCCGTTCTCTTCTTAATTCCTCTCGAATCTTTGCCTACTTCGATTTCATATCCTTCACTTGCCTCTCATTTTCAATTAAGTTCTCAAGTCCCGTTAGTATCCCTGGTTTAAGAAATTTCCCATGCACATCTACCCTATTGCCCAAGGAAAATACACAACTCCTAACAATTCCTCCATCTAAAGACAGGGCTCTATCGCTTATGCAAGGAAGTGCGTGTATCAAATCTGCCCTTATTCTTATATATTCGCAGCCGAGAAAAGAGATTATAAAACAGAGTTTCTCTGAGGCCATTACCCCTAGGAGTTGCACCAAAACAAAGCCAAGAAATCCAGGTGGACGCTCCCCAATGGCAAATCTTGGATCTAAAATGTCCAGTTTCCACCGTGGATCATCAACCATATATTTACCAGAATAAGACCTCAAAGATTAGAAACATTTTGCCATAGCTTCTCACACTTGAAAGACATAATCAAAACTTAATCACTTCTTGCCTCAAAATTTGTCCTCTAGCAAAACTTCTTCAACACCTTATCTTCACGACGGACATCAAGTCCAACACTAACTTTACCCCATCATACATCAACTTTCAACTCAAAGTATACAATTGTAGTCTTAGCTTCCTTTGAACATATTCCATCACTCCAAATTTCATCACGGTTAGACCTTTCAAACTCTAAAACTGAGCTCTCAAACTCCTCTAACAACTTAGTTTCTCAAGAACTCCTCTTTACTATTTCCATTCAGCTTAAGGAAAACTACCATAGATATTTTTCTGTTAATCCTCGGACTCACGAAGTCAACATTAACCATAAACGTTGATCACTACTCTAAATTCCTTTAATGATATATCTGCCTCGATCATGATAAGGTCCATTGTAATCATCTCACTCAATGATGTTGAACTTAAGGGTTCTCATAGTACCATTCACATCTATACCTTAACGAAGCTCCTATCAACTCTGGTTCGTCCTACCATAGAGATGACAAAAATTAAGTACCACACTATCTCCCAACTAACCGGCTAAGGATAGGCCATCTCATTACTTATCCATCTCGCTGAGGATGATTAGTTGGACTTAGCCTAAACTTAGTCCTCAACACTTAAAGCAAACTTAACCGACACATGTTGATAAACTTTCGTTTTTCATCTGAAACAACACTTGAAGATACTTCATGAAGTCTGAACAATCCTCTGATACATTATTCGGTTCACTAACACTACATAGTGGATCTTAACTCGTAAGAAGGGTGTAGACTTCACCACTCAATCCACGCTTACTTGAATTCAAACAAGACTCGTGTATGTCTTCAGCAAACTCATAACAAGGATTTAAGGAATGCCAATATCTTAACAAGGAAGGTCTCAATTGTTAAACTATCAATTTTTCACTGTACTCGACAAACTCTGACATCTTGATGTGAAGATATCCAACTCATGACTGATGAGATAGGTCACACATCGACGACATTTGGAGAATACGTAGAACTAAGATGATCAACGACGACAGGAACGTTCGAACCGCAATAAGACATGACCTTGGTGATCATAAAAGAATTTCTCAAGAAAAGAAATTTTTCTTGATTTCACTTTCACATAAGCATAGAAAAGAATTTCATTAATTTGAAGGATACCGGAACATCCAGTATGGAAAAAGATCATTCCATCAGGTTCGTGGGTGTAAAAATGCATGATCAA
This sequence comes from Sophora flavescens, assembly GCA_030762895.1. NCBI lineage: Eukaryota > Viridiplantae > Streptophyta > Magnoliopsida > Fabales > Fabaceae > Sophora > Sophora flavescens. Next base: position 49,898,520 of record CM061063.1, read on the forward strand.
TACACATTTACAAACATGAATCTAATAAAGTTCATTCTTCCACAAGAATCTTCCAGCGGATTTAAGGAATAAAAAGGTGAATAATTTCTAATCCAAAGAGGATTAATTCTTATTCTTAGTACAGAGAATTTACAAAATAATGACTTTCACCTCTACCAAAAATAGAAGCAACGAAACTAAGTTTCACCAAGAAACTTCTGCTATCACGAAATTATCTGGGTTGTAACTCAAGAAATAGTCATAACCACTTCTCTCAACAAAATTTTAAGGTATCCCGACCAATGGATTCCGTTAAATCAATTCACTCAAATGTCTAATACATCGAGGATTATTTAGAAGTGTAAGTACGACTTCTCACAAACAAAGAAATGAATAACTGGAAATTTATGAATTAGCATAACTAATTCATGAGTCCTGACAGATTTCAAATTAAAATCAGAAAATTTGTCTGACCCACACAAACTTCACTGTTGTGATTATATAATACAATCATAGGATTTGAGAAATAAATGTCAACTGACAAGTACAAGAGAATCAAAGGGTACAGTGAAGAGTTCCTTAATCACGAGACACTCACCCAAGATCGAAAATCCACTCGATTCGTCTTGGTTCCCACCAACATACATGTCTTTCTAGCCAAGCTTAGTATGACCACCTTGAATTGGGTACAATCCCGGACAACTTAATCAATCGATCAAACATACAAACGGTTGATCTTTCTTCATAAACTGAGTTGACGACACACAATCTTAGATAGGTCATCACTCCAATCTGGTAATAACTCGTCTTCAAGTCGATCTTTGAGTAGTCGACAACTCATCGAAATAGATTTACCAAATCAACTACGCAAGTCAGAGAATACTTGTTAAAAATTCGTTCTTTTACTTAGTTGTCAGAAATCCAGACGGTGACACGAGCCTTCACACAACATTGGTGCTTCACAAGGTAAACACTCGGTCTAACAAATGGTTTAGGCCAACGATCTCCCAGTTGAATCGAGTCGTCCAACCCGTTTTAGTTTTGTAGGCAACTCCCTACACAAAGCGACAGAGATCTAACCGAATCCAGAAACTAGATCAATCTAAAATCAATGTCCTTTGCTAACCAAACACCTAGAATATTTCCAGGGAACACTCCCGGAAAAACCCTTTACACAAGTACCTTGTTTCGAATGTCTGACACGATTTGCAAGGATAATTGAATGTCATATTCGAACCCAAGTGACATTCAAGATCTAAGGTCTCCCAGGACATAAAGCCCTTGGAAAACCATCAAGAAAACATATACTTGTGCGTCCACACACATTGCTTCAACAAGAAACAATTCAAACAAGAGCAAACCAGAGATCACACAACAAAAACTAACAGACATATTCCCCAAAGATCCCGAAAGACTCGACCAGCTCTAATACCACCTTGTAACACCCCCCCTTGGGCATTACTTACGTAACACATGCGGAATTTAAATTAAAAGATAATTTGTTGGTGCTTTCGGAAAATAATTTATATAAGTACATAAGTGTCTGAAATTGGATATAAAAATTTGTCACGTCTCCACACCTAAGCCTTGATCGTCACATAGACTTACTATCATAGCCTGGCAAGCCTATTTAATTTAAAGAATATACTTGAATAAAAGCTAGTATTTTTACTAAAATTTCGACAGAGTCTCCTCTGTAATTCGGACATCCCAGGTAAAAGAACACCTGCTAAAATAATTACATTTTCATTCCAGAATTCCAGTTACACCAAATACAACCAGGCAGTAATATGCTAAAAATAGTTATATCAATTAGCTATACATGACCAAAAGGAAAATTTTAAGTTTTCATTCAAAAGAGACGCTCTCCGAGTCATAAACATTCCATTTTAAAATAAAGGCTCTCTGAGCCATACTCATACATACTATCAAAAATAATCTAAGTCTCAAACCCTAAGTTGGTCATTCTAAAAGTTATTCCTGAGGAAAACTCACGTGGTCACTCCACGATCAAGTACTTCATCAAACAACCAGATCTAAGTCTCTGAGTGACTTAGGGAGACTCCTCTGCACCATCTGTACTAAAGTACCCAGGGTACAATAGCGAACCAGAAGAAAACCTGATATATCTGTAAGGGTGAGACGCCAATATTTGGATTTAACACAATAACTAAATGCGCGACACAAAAGAAGGCACATGCACATTTACATGTTTATAACAACATAAGCATCCATATTATAGCATACAGTTCATCAATGGGTTCCACACCCCAAACATTAACGTTGGAAAACTATGCATGAACACTTCATATTCGTCATCTAATTTCGCCCTAATCTCATGAGATATCCCAACACGTGGTGAGTTGATCAGGCTCAATTGCCACACTAGGCAAACAGGCACACAGCCACAGGCACACAGCCAAAACCCATCGCACACTGTCCACACCCAGGGCATCAGTGATAACAACGTAGATGGGGTCTCATCGTCCAACCCGGGCACTATGAGGAAAATCATAGTATGAAATACCTGACGCCGCAAGGTAATCACACATAGAACCGTGGGCACGTCTGCCAAATGCATGCAAAACACTTTTGCTCATACTCTTTTCTTTGTGTTCAATCTTTCTTTGCCGAAGCTCAACATGTTAATATCTTTAAAACTCTTATTACAACACAGGACCTCACAGTCCGAGTGCTCAATCACGACACCTCTCGACCGATGCACCGGTCATAGGTTCGTGGTAATAAAAAAAACATCTTAAATGTTTAAATACGGTATATACCATGTGTACAGTACAGGACCCCAAAGTCCAAAGGACCCCAAGTCCATAACAACAAAGAACCTTAGTACCCCGACGTCTCGGTTACTAAGTTCCACACCACTTCCAACACGGTTGAATTAATTTTGCTTTCGAAAAATCTTTTCAAATGGGAAATTCTTCAATAAAATCTTTAAATAATAAAACTTAGTTTTCACAAAGGTGAGTCACTTGAGATTTAAACTTACTTAAAATACGAATTGCCGTTTCAAGATACTTGCCGTCTAAACTTTACCAAATTTGCCGTCAATTATCACTTTTAAAGCTTTTTAAGCCAAAACTTAGCTTTTTCCACTTAAACAATTTTCTAAAATCATAATTAACTTATTTTCAACAATTAATTTCATAAAATAACATTTTATAATATTACGGAATTTCTTACGTAAAAATTAGCAGTGCAAAAATATTTTCACTGCTTCGTTCTCATTGTGACTCATAATTCACTCTTACAGTAATAAATCATTAAAATAATAATATTTCTCAAAACTCATCATTTTTCCAAAATAATATTTTCCACCACTATTATATTCCAACATTTCCCATAAAACATTGAATATAATCTTTTCACAACTTATTAAAGCTTTTATCTGATTAATCGGTCGTGCACTGACCACTGTCAGGCCTCTCAAACAACATTCAACAACATCATCAAAATTATATCACCATGCAGATCATGCATCATAGCAATATAATATATAATAATGCAGATAATTAAATGAATTAAAAGCATATCAATCACCGATACACAGATAAACAACACAACGTAAACAACATAAACAAATAACCACAACCACATATAAATCATATGAACCACACTAAAAGCAAATAGTTATTGAGAAAATCCCTCAGGTAAACTCCCCTTACCTTTGAAGACAAGTAAAGGATCCTCGTCTTAATGCTCACGTTAGCTCATATCTACTCCATCAAGCAAGCAGAGCCGTGTCAAACGTCTCAAAGAGGGAATCCAACAATGCGCAACAACCAGAAATCAATTACACATGATCAAACACACATTCTAATTTGATCTAAACACTTAATCTTATTACCAAACAAGATCATTTTCAAATAAAATCATGTTTGGATCTTACGCTTCACAATAGCCTTTGAGTAAACTTTGTTTTGATTAAAGGATCGTGAAAATGAACTTAGGAATCATCAATTAAGAGTCCTAATTGCACTAAATCATAATTAAAATCAAATTGTGGTTTAGGGTTCCTAAATACAATTGGGGAAAACTCATTTAACTAAAGAATAATGAAATTGGTTTAGGGAAACACCAATTCACAGTCCCAATTTCATAAAACAAGGTTTAATTTCAAGATTAAAATCTGAAATCAAAGGGTTAGGGTTTCAAAATCAATTTGGGATTTCTTGAAATCCAACAAGGTAAGGTGAGGAATCACTCACCCACAAGTAAGGGAGAAGAGATAGTGGCGGTCTGACTGTCCGACGCGGCGGTAGTGGCAGCGTAGGACGGCAATGCGCTTCTGGACAGCACCAAGATTTAAATGAAAACAATAATCAAGCTTTAGGGGAGGAGGAAAGGAGGTGTAACAACCCATAGAGGTTGAAAACCACCAATAATGGAGGCAATCAGAGCTTACCGCAGTGGAGATGACGTTTCACGACGGCGGAGGGCAAAGCAGCGGCCAGGCGCGCGCAGGAGAAGGGTTGGGTCGCATAGCCATCTTCTCCGTGTTGAGCAGTGGCTGAATGGCGTCCCTAGGAGGCGCGGCGCGCGGCCGGACGGTGGCTGCGGTGGAGGGACGACGCCGACTGGAAGTGAAGGAAGAGGGTGAAGTTGGAGAGAGGAAGAATAAGTGGGAGAGAAGAAGAAGAGAGAAAGAAAGGGAAAGAAGAAGAAAATAAAGAAATAAAAGAGGGGGGGTGGGTTTTTACGGGTCTGATAGTAGAAGTAGGAGAGAGAAATTCATGTTTTTAACTTAATATTTAGTAATAGGTACAAAAATGAGTGATAAAAGTTAAGCCTAAAATAAACATGTTTTTACTTTTAGGAATCTAAAAATAAAGATTGATAAATATAAGATTTCGAAATTCAAATTAGAGTAAAGATTAATAGTTGAACTGATCAACTAAGAAAATACTCGGTCCAAAATTTAATCTCCGATTAATGTCAAACCAGTTTATTTTCAACTCTAAAATTAAATAGAATGAAAATGTGAATTTTTTTTCTCTTAATCATATTATTTAAAACATTTTTCTGTACTGGTAATAATAGTGACAATAACGTAAATTATTGTCTAGTATGCGTGCATTCAGTGAAATAAGTCAGTGCTAACGCACCCAATAAAATAATTTGAAGAGGGTAATTTAATTACTTAAACTAAACCACATAACAAAATAAACATAAACATCCAAATAAAATAATTAATCATATGTGTAAAAACTAGGGTGTTACAACCCCCCTGGCACAATTCCAGTCTCCGTCTGCTCCTGCATAACTCTGGCCATTCGAGTCAAAGTCGCTGCAAGTGCATCATTTTCCCTCACCTGTTCGCTCCCAAAATCTGCATACCACCAATCAAACAGTGGGTTGATCAAGTCCAATATCCAAGAGAATAGAATACAAAATTATAACTCTAACAAGTATCATATGCGCCCAAGTTTTGTTTTTGAAAAAGCCCCACTACCATAGTCCAATTTAGAATCGAACTTCTCTGATACCATAAATGTAACGCTCTTTGTTACATTAGTAATCCCAAGATAAAATCAATAAAAATCATTTAAAACATTTAATTAAAACATATATCTCATAAAGAAAAATTAAAAAAATATTTAAAGTCTGAAAATACCACATATTAAATAATATAGTAATAAAATATCCATGTAATGAATATAAATATAAATAAAAACCAAAAGCCTCAAAATCGGGCGTCTAATTACAATCCGAGAAAAATAATACGTAAACAAAAAAAAAAAAAAGTCGTCAGCACCCTCAACCATACTACATTACTAACCAACTAGGTGATAAGAAGATGACTCCTCAGGTCTCTGGGTCCTCAACAGCGATGCCCTCGGTCTCTGAAAACAATACTTATAATGAGATAAAAAATCCCAGTGATCAACAATACAGTTTTATAAAATATTTTCGAAAATAGTATTGCTCTCAGCTGGCGCGGTAACCGGAAAAACTGTCCATGGCACCCGCTAATTTTCCAAAATAATATATATAAAAGAAAATACTTTTAAAATCGACAATAATATCATCAACTCAATAGTATATAACGTAACAACAACTTATCTCAATATATCACATTCCATATCCCAAATAAATTCTAGATTAATCCAAGCGGCCCGAAGACCTCCTAATTAAATTGGTCTCTTGCCAGCATGCCATAAATTCACACATCACATGACAATGGCGTCCCATTGCCCACCCCTACTCACGAGGAGTATTTCGATGTCACCCTCCTGTCGAGGACATTTCCATTTCGATACCTCCCATGTGCACATGGTGATCTTTCTCCTTTTTCGACACCACAACCTGTGGCGGTGTTACTTTCGATACTCCTTTTTAGGTAGTATTACTCATTTTCGACATACCAACCACAAGGCGATGTTACTTTCGATACCCCATTAAGGCGGTATTTCTCTTCGATACCCCTATCATAGGTGGTATTGCGGCAAACATCATACAACTCATCATAAGGCATGAATTTCATGTCTCATACATGTAACAATTCATTTACCATAAATTAAATATTTAATCCTATCATGCATACCAAATAGACTCATATCATGTCTTCAAGTAATTTTATAACTACACTATGACAATCACGAGCATCAAGACATAACATATGGCATCAAGCATATCATTCAACTAGTACAAACATCAATCATGTATTTCATGCCATCAATAACAAGAGTAAATACTCAATTTAACAAATTTTTGTTTTAATTGAAAACCCCCGATTTTAAAATGTAGATTGGTGATATCAATCATATATTTAAACCAAATTCCAAAAAAAAATATAAGGTAAAACCTTCCACACACATACAAACAATTATACCATGGAAAGTGTTCGCAAAAAGTACTGTTATTCACCTCTCGAAGGCCTCCAAAAACTCTGAAAATTTATATATGATAAAACCAACAACTTCATTAAAAATATTTCTTATCACTGCTGACGTTAATTGACATACCTGCTACTGTGCTTGTACTGCCCAAGAAGGAAACGCGTAAACCTCTTCCTTTCTATGCTCGTTGTGTTGCGACGCTACTAGCCCACATGCACAGTGACCGAACTTATATATATGCGTAACATTAGGCAAGTCAACTGACGCATAGGATTTTTAGGTTTTATAATTCTTTTTTTTTTTTTTGTTAAAATTAGGAATTGCCTTGGGCTTAACGCCCTTGTTTTATAATTCCTTATATATATATATATATATATATATATATAATTTTGCATTCTTTATAATAGTTAATAAATTTCAATAAATCCTTATATTATCACTTCTTTACACTAAATCTCTTATTTATATTCTATTTGCACGATACTTTTTAATAACTTAATATTATTATCATTATTTTATTTATTTTTTTCAAATTAATTATGTTAGAATTTTAGGATGTTACATTTTCTCCCCTCCTTAAAGAATTTTGAACCCGAAATTCATCTCATACACACGCACCTATTGTAACATATGTCATATTCAAAACTAAAAGGTTACCTTACCTTAGATAATAAAATCCGGGTATTGACGAACGATGTCCTCCTCCATCTCCCAAGTGGCTTCCTCATGAGTCAATCCTTCCCATAACACTTTCACCAATGGAATCGTCTTGTTCCTCAGAGTCTTAGTGCTCTTGTCCATGATTCGACTAGGCTTTGGCTTATAGATCAAATTATCCTTCAATTGTACAGACTCAAGATCTATCACATGAGATTTGTCAGGCACATATTTTGAGTTGCGACACATGGAAAACATCATGAAGGTTTGCCAATTGTGGCGGAAGAGCCAGTTGATAAGCAACAAGCCCGACTCTTTTAAGGATTTGGAAAGGTCCCATGAAACGAGGATTTAGCTTGCGGACTTTCATCGACCTCCCGACCCCCGTCTTAGGAGTGACTCTCAAAAATACATGCTCACTTTCCTGGAATTCTAGAGGCCTTCTCCTTTTGTCGGCATAGATCTTTTGTCTACTTTGCACCGTGCGCATCCTCTCCCTAATCATTTTGATTCTCTCAGAGGTTTCCTGGACCAATTCAGGTCCTATCAAGGTTTTCTCACCTACCTCACACCAACATAAAGGGGACCTACACTTCCTCCCATATAGGGCCTCATAGGGTGTCATGCCTATACTAGCGTGATAACTATTGTTATACGCAAACTCAATGAGAGGTAGGAACCTATCCCAACTCCCTCCTTCATCCAAGACACACGCTCTAAGCATGTCCTCAAGGGTATGAATGGTCCGCTCTGACTGACCATCCGTTTGGGGATGATAGGCCGTGCTAAGGTTCAACTTAGTACCAAAGGCTTGCTGAAAAGCTCTCCAAAATCTAGAGGTAAACCTCGGGTCTCTATCCGACACTATGGATGTGGGTATCCCATGAAGCTTGACTATTTCCTTGATATAGAGGTATGCCAACTTGTCTAAGCTATAGGTTGCCTTAACTGGCAAGAAGTGGACGGACTTGGTTAGCCTATCCACTATCACCCAAATAGCATCTAAGCCCAAACGCGTCTTAGGTAACCCCATCACAAAGTCCATAGAAATTCTCTCGCACTTCCATTCTGGAATCTCCAAGGACTGCAACAACCCCGAAGGCTTCTGATGTTCTATCTTAACCTTTTGGCACACTAAAAACCTAGTTACGAAGCTAGCCACATCCTTTTTCATTCCTGGCCACCAATACATCCTCTTAAGGTCGTGGTACATCTTAGTTATTCTAGGATGTATGGTAACATTTCCCTTATGAGCTTCCTCTAATATCTTCTCTCCAAGGCTCCCTTCCTTAGGAACAATGATCCTATTCTTAAACTTCACTAACCCATCAACAGACAACTCATAACCCCCTTGTCCCAACCGAGACTGCAACTCTTGGTCTAAAATTTGTTCCCGCCTAACCTCATCTCTAAGGTCACTATTAATTTCCAACCTATTCAGCTTCAAACTTAAGGCATTTAAGGACACATCCAACACCTCCAGATTCATGTCCCTAAACTCTTCCATGAGGTTCATCTCTTGCACCATCAAGCTTGACACATGTACGGACTTCCTACTTAAAGCATCTGCCACCACATTGGCTTTTCCCGGATGGTACTTCAACTCGAAGTCATAGTCCTTAAGGAACTCCATCCACCTTCGTTGTCTCATGTTCAACTTCTTCTGGTCGAACAGATATTTAAGGCTTTTATGGTCACTAAAAACTTCAAACGTTGCCCCATAAAGGTAATGCCTCCAAATCATAAGGGCAAAAACCACAGCTGCTAGCTCTAGGTCATGGGAAGGGTAATTCCCCTCATGTGGCCTAAGCTGCCTAGAGGCATATGCTACCACCTTGCCCTCCTGCATTAAGACACATCCCAAGCCATTCTTGGATGTGTCGCAGTATACCACAAAACTCACTAAGGGATCCGGTATAGTTAAGACTGGTGATGACACCAATCTCCACTTAAGCTCTTGGAACCCGCCCTCACACTCCTGGTCCCACACAAAAGGTTTCCCTTTCCTAGTCAACTGGGTCAAAGGTACGGCTAGTCTAGAGAACCCCTCTATGAACTTCCTATAGTAGTCAGCTAAGCCTAAGAAACTTCTCACTTCGATTACTGTCTTAGGTTGTTCCCATCCTAACACCGCATCAATTTTAGAGGAATCAACCGCTACACCATCCTCTGAGAAGGTGTGTCCTAAAAACTTTACCTCGTCTAGTAAAAACTCACACTTCTCCGGTTTAGCATAAAGACGCTCGTCCCTTAAGATCTGCAACACCAACCTTAAGTGTTCTCCATGTTCTTCTGGTGTCCTAGAGTATATTAAAATATCATCTATGAACACCACCACAAACCTGTCCAAAAAGGTCCTAAAGATCCGATTCAAGTAGTCCATGAAAATGGCTGAGGCGTTGGTCACACCAAAGGGCATCACTACGTACTCATAGTGTCCATACCTTGTTCTGAAAGCTGTCTTAGGGATGTCCTCGCCTCTAACTCTAATTTGATGGTATCCCGATCATAGATCTATTTTGGAAAACACTGACGCTCCCCTTAACTGATCTAAGAGGTCATCTATCCTAGGCAAGGGGTATTTGTTCTTGATGATTACCTTATTCAGTTGCCTATAATCAACTCACAACCTCATACTCTCATCCTTTTTCTTCACTAGAAGCATTGGTGCTCCCCAAGGTGACACACTAGGCCTATTAAACCCCTTTTGTAACATATCCTCTATCTGTTTCTTGAGCTCGCTCAACTCTAGAGGTGCCATCCTATAGGGTGCTACTGATACAGGTCCACTCCCGGGTACTACATATATGGTGAACTCAATCTCTCTATCTGGAGGTAAATTAGAGACATCCTTAGGAAACTCATCTGGGAACTCACGCACAATAGGCAACGCCGCTATATCACTTTCAGCCTCTATCTTAGCAGAAAAGAGAAGTATATATCCCTCAGCTCCCTCAACTAAGCACTTACGACATGAGGCAACAGAGATAAGATGTTCTGTCCCAGGAGAGTTAATAGACATGGACTGTGGAATGAAAGAAATAGTTCAGCTAGCACAATCAATAATAGCATTATTACGGGACAACCAGTCCATGCCCAAAATAACATCCAGACCGGACATAGGTAAACATATTAGATCAACAATATAAGTCAGGTCTTGACACAATAAAGGACATTGCAGGCAGACAGAAGAAGTAATCAATCTATCCTTAGCAGGAGTAGAAACACACAAATCATATGACAGTTTAGTAACATGTAACTCTAAGAATTGAGAACATTTAAATGAAATGAATGAATGTGTTGCTCCCGAATCGAACAATATGATAACATCATGACCTTTAATAAAGGCCTTACCTTGGATCAAACCGTCGGACTCCTTCACCTCCTCTCCTTGGATGGTAAAGACCCTTCCGTGGTTCAATGATCTGGTTTGAGATTGTCCTCCTGACTTGCACATCCTAGCAAAGTGTCCCATCTTCCCGCATTTGTGTCAAGCGGTTTGTGCCGCGGGGCACACACGATCTCCATGCTGCCACCCACACTTGTAACATGCAGTCCCCCTTTCACCCTAAGCACCTCGAACCTGCTTACCCTTCGTGATTGTAGGCACAGGTTGTAGGCTCTTCTGGAAATTACCCCCTTTCCCATGGAACCTCTTGCCGTCACTAAAGCTCCTCTCCTTCGACCTCTCAGCCAGCACAACTTGCATATTCTGCTCTGCCACCCTACACTTGTTCACTAAAGTTGGGTAGTCTCGAATCTCTAGGAGCCCAATAAGGCTCTGCATCTCTGGCTTCAAACTCTGATCGAACTTAATTGCTTTCCATGGACCATCAAGATTATCCCTCACCTGTGTAGAGAACCTTGCAAGCCTCTCAAACTTGGCCACATATTCCGCTACCGTCATACTCCCCTGAGGAAGATGTAGAAACTCCATCTCTTTCTGTATCCGGACACTGTACGGAAAGTACTTCTCCAGAAATACCTCCTCGAATCTGCCCCATGTGATAGGGGCGCCCAAAGCAAGCAACCCGCCCCTGGCACATTTCCACCAGTGCTCTGCATCCGACTCTAACATATAGGTGGCAAAATCCACCTTATGAGCATCAAAGCACCCCGTGGCCCAGAAAATCTTCTCTAATTTCAGTAACCATTCCTCTGCCTTAATAGGATCGGTGGTCCCTCAAAAATTTGGCGGGTTATTATTCCTGAACTCTGACAGACCCCTGTACTGTGGATCGGGAGCTACAACCAGTACCACGTTAAGCACGTCCCCCTTATCCCTCATCTGACGGAGAGTCTCCGTCTGCTCCTGCATAACTCTGGCCATTCGAGCTAAAGTTGCTTCAAGTGCATCATTTCTCCCTCGCCTGTTCGCTGCCATAATCTGCATACCACCAATCAAAAAGTAGGTTGATCAAGTCCAATATCCAAGAGAATAGATTGCAGAATTATAACTCTAACAAGCATCCTATGCGCCCAAGTTTTGTTTTTGAAAAAGCCCCACTACCACAGTCCAATTTAGAATCGAACTGCTCTGATACCATAAATGTAACGCCCTTTGTTACATTAGTAATCCCAAGATAAAATCAATAAAAATCCTTTAAAACATTTAATTAAAACATATATCTCATAAAGAAAAATTAAAAAAATATTTAAAGTCTGAAAATACCACATATTAAATAATATAGTAATAAAATATCCATGTAATGAATATAAATATAAATAAATACCAAAAGCCTCAAAACTGGGCGTCTAATTACAATACGAGAAAAATAATACATAAACCAAAAAAAACGTCGTCAGCACCCTCAACCATACTACATTACTAACCAACTAGGTGACAAGAAGATGACTCCTCAGGTCTCTGGGTCCTCAACAGCGATGTCCTCGGTCTCTGAAAACAATACTTATAATGAGATATAAAATCCCAGTGATCAACAATACAGTTTTATAAAATATTTTCGAAAATAGTATTGTTCTCACCGTAGTCTGAAACCGGAAAAACTGTCCATGGCACCCGCTAATTTTCCAAAATAATATATATAAAAGAAAGTACCATTAATATCGACAATAATCTCATCAACTCAATAGCATATAACGTAACAATAACTTATCTCAATACATCACATTCCAGATACCAAATAAATTCTAGATTAATCCAAGCGGCCCGAAGACCTCCTAATTAAATTGGTCTCTTGCCGGCATGCCATAAATTCACACATCACATGACAATAGCGTCCCATTGCCCACCCTTACTCACGAGGAGTGTTTCGATGTCACCCTCCTGTCGGGGACATTTCCATTTCGATACCTCCCATGTGCACATGGTGGTATTTCTCCTTTTTCGACACCCCAACCTGTGGCGGTGTTACTTTCGATACTCCTTTTCAGGTAGTATTACTGATTTTCGACATCCCAACCACATGGCGATGTTACTTTCGATACCCCATTAAGGCGGTATTTCTCTTCGATACTCCTATCATAGGTGGTATTGCGGTAAACATCATACAACTCATCATAAGGCATGAATTTCATATCTTATACATGTAACAATTCATTTACCATAAATTAAATATTTAATCCTATCATGTATACCAAATAGACTCATATCATGTCTTCAAGTAATTTTATAACTACACTATGACAATCACGAGCATCAAGACATAACATATGGCATCAAGCAAATCATTCAACTAGTACAAATATCAATCATGTATTTCATGCCATCAACAATAAGAGTAAATACTCAATTTAATAGATTTTTGTTTTAATTGAAAACCCCCGATTTTAAAATGTAGATTGGTGATATCAATCATATATTCAAACCAAATTCCAAAAAAAAAAAACCTATAAGGTAAACCCTTCCACACACATATAAACAATTATACCATGGAAAGTGTTCGCAAAAAGTACTATTACTCACCTCTCGAAGGCCTCCAAAAACTCTCAAAATTTATATATGATAAAACCTACAGCTTCGTTAAAAATATTTCTTATCACTGCTGACGTTAATTGACATGCCTGCTACTGTGCTTGTACTGCCCAAGAAGGAAACGCGTAAACCTCTTCCTTTCTACGCTCGCTGTGTTGCAGCTCTACTAGCCCATATGCACAGTGACCGAACTTATATATATGCATAACAGTAGGCAAGTCAACTGGTGCATAGGATTTTTAGGTTTTATAATTCTTTTTTTTTTGTTGTTGTTATAATTAGGAATTGCCTTGGGCTTAACGCCCTTGTTTTATAATTCCTTATATATATATATATATATAATTTTGCATTCTTTATAATAGTTATAAATTTCAATAAATCATTATACTATCACTTCTTTACAGTAAATCTCTTATTTATATTTTATTTTCACTATAATTTTTAATAACTTAATATTATTATCATTATTTTATTTATTTTTTTCATATTAATTATGTTAGAATTTTAGTATGTTACACGAACCCGGTCTGCGTTTTCACTGTTAGTAAGACTTTACTTATCCGGAAAATGAATTTCGATTCGTAAAATGAAATTGTATATTTTTTAACTCATTTAAAACAATTCCCATGATTTTAAAATTTTTCGTTTATAAATATTACAAAATTAATTTTTCCGAGTGAAGATTCACTAAGAAAATACGATCGGTTTTCACAGTCAGGAAATTAATGGAGTCGGAACGAAACAAAATTTATTAGGTCCAGATTTGAAAGACTTGATGTGAAAACAACATGATGGATTTGATGTGAACAGTATTGTTATTTATTACAAACCATCATTTTATTTGATTTTTACAAGTTACTCATTATTTTAATAAAAAAAATCATGTTTTTTATTTATTAAAAAAAATCAAAAATCTCTCTTTTTCCTCTCTAACCAATCCACCCCCCCAAACTCTCTATAAATACCTTCTTTCTACACCATTCTTCCATTTCTTCAATTCTCTCTCAAACTCACTCATACCTTCACTTAACTCACTCATCTTCTTCTTCCATTGATACTCTTAGGAAGCTTCAAGACCTTGATCATCTTTAACTTCTCATCATCATGAAGGGTATATCTCTTTCTCTCTAATCTTCATTTTCTCAAATTTTTACTCATTCTTAACATGCATGTTAGTTATTTCAAGTTGCATGTTTGTGATTTTTAGTTAAAAATTTTAAGAAAAATCTTTAGAAAACCTTCTTGACATGAAACCAATTTTTATAAACTTATACTCTCATCTTATTGGTTTGCATGTGGTGAAAAACTTCTCCAACCACATTTTTAATAGGGTGGCGAAACCCTATATGATTTTTTTTTATATAAGTAGCATGCAAGAGCATCACTATGAAAAAGGCCATCCCAACTATGTTGGCACCGCCAAATTCATTAATCATTAGCAGCATGCTACACATTAATTAATGAATCAAAAGAATACAAAGAACAAAAGAAGCATGGGGGACATTTAGCCAAAACCCATGGGAAAGAAAAAAACTAAGAAAACCTATAGCTAGGCAAGCCTAGCCTATTCCGACAAACTCATCACTAATAAAATGAGGGATTGTGTCCCACCAAATGAATCCTGGATGATGAATTCCATAATTTGCCAATTTATCCGCACAAGCATTGTCTTTCCTATAAATGTGAGTGACTTGGAGAGTGAGGCCTTTAGCTATATGTAAACAGTTTTTCCATCTAGCAAGCAGCCTCCAAGGGACAATATCCATATTGTTAAAAGCACTAACCACTAGCACCGAATCTGTCTCTATCCAAAGCATTAACCAATCTCTACTGTTAGCAATCTCTATGGCATGAATAGCACCAGAGTGCTCAACAAAAAGAGAGGTTGCACAGCCTAAGTTACATGAGAAACTTCCAAGAGCAGCTGAGTTATAGCCTCTGAAAATACCCCCACAAGCTGAAATTCCTAGATAGCCATGAGCAACTCCATCAAGATTGCATTTAATCCAATTGCAAGGAGGAGACAACCAGACTACTTCTTTTATTCTTGGAGCCATGCAAAGATGACCATCAATCCTGAAGTTTTTTTATATGAAGAAAAATGAATGTTTTTGTTAAAATATTCACATGCATGACTTAAAAACCTTGATGCATGTATTTAAAAGCTTATAAGCTTCATCCAAAAATAAGTTTTCTTTCCTGTTGATGTTGATATGGCCGAAACCCTAAGTGGTACCAAGTTGGTGTTTTTGGTTCAAATCCTACATGCATGACTTAAAGATCTTTGATTGATGCATTTTGAGTTCATGACCAAAATGAGTTTATTTCTATTTGACTTACTATGGCCAAACCCTAATTGTGAGAGTTGAAGAGATTTTGTTTTATTTTTTTTTTTAAGAAGAACACTTAATTGAAATCACTATTTTATTTGCATGCATGTATTTATAAAGTTGAAAATCAAATTTTTTTGCCTATTATATGAGTAGGCCGAAACCTACTTTTGTATTGAGTAGAGGGATTAAAAATTTATTTGAAGTTCGAAGCCTTAATTTTTGTCTCTAAAATGCCTAAGGATCATTGATCCAAAAGCTTGTGAAAATCTAAAATTTTTAACCTCATTTTCTTACTAAGGCCGAAAACATGCATGATAAAAATGAGGTGATTTTATAAAATTTTAACCTATTTTACATGCTTAATTTTGTTTAGATTTGCAAACGTGACAAGAAAACAAAGTTCATTCCTTTAAAACGCGGAAAAATTACGACCTTTTACTCGTCAAGCGAAGGTAAAGGGAGACAGCCTGAGCGATAATTATTTATGATAACTATGTGTACTTGTGTGTTTCAATGTGTTAGTTAGAATTTTGATGTGATGATTGTTTAATGTTTAACTGAATTTGGTGTGTTGGTTGGTTGATTGTTCGAATATATATGTTTTATGATTGGATGATTATTCGTGAATATGTGCTTGTAGTTGATAGATTTTAAATTAATTGGTGCATGTTATATTTGTTATGATAATGTTTTGGTTGTTGCATGGAAAGCCTAACCAATGTTAGAGCTCAATTAAATTCTCAAGATAAAAGTCTTAAGAAAACCATATGAAGAGTATTGAAAATAAAAATTTATTTGAAGAAATGTTTTGGTAAAAGGAAATTTATTTGAAAAATTTAAATGAATTTACATTAAGAATAATCAATTTTTGAAAATATTTTATGGAAAGAAACCATGAAGAGAAGACAAATTGATTTTTTTTAAGTTTTAAAAAGATTTTATTTGAAAATTTCAAATGTTTTTAGAAAAAGAAAATTTTCAAAAAAAAAATAGATTTTTTTGAAAAGGAATGGGTTTTCTATAACTTAAAGCTTTTTAAAATGAATTTCAAATAAAAGTTTTTTTTAGAAAGTTTTACTCAAAAGAAAATATCCGACAACTTGGATAAGTTATGGAAAGTTTTGTTTGTATTTGTATTTCACTGAACAAAAAATAACGTTGAAAAGTGAACCTAGTAACCGAGACGTCGGGATACTAGAGTTTTTAAGCACGTTGATCTATGATCCGTGTCACGTTGTTATGGACTGTCTGTCCTATATACGTTGTTGTGGACTGTGTGTCCTACATATGTTGTGTTAAAACGTGGTGAACGTGATAAAAAGGTGAAAGTTGTTTTCTATAACCACAAAGTCCAAGACTGGTGCATAGGTCTAGGACTGTTGTGATTGGACACTCGGACTTTAACGTCCTAGGTTGATAATTAAAGTTTTAAAACGTTGAAAAATTTTGGATGGTCCTGAGCCTTGAGCTTCGACGAAGGAAAGAATGAAACACAAAGAAAAGCTGCGAAAATAATTTTTTTTTCATTTATTAGACGTGCCCAAATTGTTTTGTGTGAATTCCTGGAAGGGAAAGGTATCTCATGCGACGTTGTATCATTGGTGCCTTGGTGGACCATGATTTCCATGAGCCTTGTTCGCTATGCCTTGTGTAGGACAGTGTGCTTTGGAACCCACATGAGTTGATTATTGTACCTTGAGTTGGACAGTGCTGTGGGAATTAAGTTGTGCCATGTGTTGGTCATTTGAGCCTGACCAGCTCACTGTTTTTTTTAAATGAATGAATTTGGGGTCTCCAGAGATTAGGATAGATTGTTGAAATATAGAAGTGTCATGTGTTTTCAAAATGACGATGATCCTTGATGTTATATTTTTAATTGAAAATCTTATGCTGTATATAACTACTTATCTGTATTTGTTGTTTTTGGTGTGTGTAGTACATGTAGTTGTCATAATTGATCCATATATTGGTATCTCACCCTTTCACTTATTTTTGTTGTTTTCTCTCTCTATGTGATATATATATATCTGTTTGGGGATATAGCTGGATACGAACATGCTGTTAGCTCACTCCCGGGTGAGGGCCATCATATTTGAAAACGCTCAAGATCCCGTAGCATGGAGTTTTCAGTCAAGATCCCAGCTTGCGTTCTATACTGGCCCAGTGTGTATTGTTGATGGATCAGAGTTGGAAGGACCTACACGGAGGACATATACTACGGAGATGGTTCAGATTTCATTACCGCCAGTAGACCTCTACTTACAGCATCTAGCAGCCTAGGGACTAGTGGTTCTAGATCTTCCACAGAACCTGCATCAGCCGGTGGTAGCACCCGCTTCACCGATTGGGGATGGCCCGCAGGAGATAGATGAGGAGGATCCTCAGGAGGTTATTGAGGAGGACCCGGTTGAGGTAATGGAGGAGCACACGTAATACCATCCACTCAGTGATGATGATGATGATGATTCTCTAGATATGGGAGTCGGAGTGGATAGGTCTCCATCAGAGTTACCTTCAGAGGGTGGGGATGACCGTCATGGTTTCCCTAATGGGACTATGTCTCCTATATACTTTGTTGTGGATTGTGTGTCCTACAGACGTTGTGATAAAAAGTGGTGAACGTGGTAAAAAGGTGAAAACTGCTTTTCTACGACCACAAAGTCTAAGACTAGTGCACAGGTCTAGGACTGTTGTGATTGGACACTCGGAATAAAACATCATGTGTTGATAAAGAAAGTTTTAAAATGTCAAAAATCTATCGATGGTCATGAGCCTTGAGCCTCGACAGGGAAAGAATGAAACACAAAGAAAAACTATGAAAATAAAATGTTTTTACATGCATTTGGTAGACGTGCCCAAAAAGTTTTGTGTGAATTCCTTGAAGGGAAAGGTATCTCATGCGACGGTGTATCATTGGTGCCTTGATGGACCATGATTTCCATGAGCCCTGTTCACTGTGCCTTGTGTACGACGGTGTGCTCTGGAACCCACATGCGTTGATGATTGTGCCTTGAGTTGGACAGTTGTTGTGGGAATTATGTTGTGCCGTGTGTTGGCTATTTGAGTGCCATGTGTTGGCTATTTGAGCCTGATCAGCTCACTATTTTTTTTAGAAAAAAAAACTGCATGAAGTTGGGGTCTTCGGAGATTTGGATAGATTGTTGAAATATAGAAGTGCCATATGTTTTCAAGAACGACGATGATTTGCTTCATACAATACTTCCATTTAAAAATTTTATGTTGAATATGTATACTTATCTGTTCTTGTTGCTTGTATGTTTGTAGTACATGTTGTCGTCATAATTCATCCATATATTGGTATCTCACCCTTACAATATATCAGGTCTTCCTAGTTTCTTGCGGACGTACCCTGGTACACTAGGGCGGGTGGTGCCGAGAAGTTCCTAACCTCACTTGGGGATATAAATCCCAATCCTTGAAGAGGTTGGCGATGATTATAATGGTAAGAACTACGGAGTTCTTTCCAGATGATGTCTCGTAGAGTGACCAGCTTAGGATTTTTCCTTTGGGGTTGGGTGTTTTGAGAAAGTTAGTTTATGTGATTGAAAATCTTTTAGAAATTCTGTTGTGAATAATGAAGTATTTTCAAGAGAAATCTGTACATTGTAGAAGAGTTTGTTTTTGAATAAAATCAGTCTATGTATGTTGGTGAGTATGATATAGTTTGTACTATTGTGTTTGCCCCCATACTTTTAGACTTATGAAAATAATAGAAGTTTTTTTTCCGAAAGCAACCAGTAAACTTTCTTTTTAATTCATTTCTGCATGTGATTAGGAAGTAATGCCCAAGAGGGGTGTTACATTTGTGATATCATAGCTGGTCGAGTCTTTCGAGAACTTGGGGAATAGGTCCGTTATGTTTTTGTTGTGTGATCTCTGTTTGGTCAGTGCTTGAATTGTTTCCTTATCAAAACAATGTATGTTGACACACCGATAGCAGTGTTTTGATGGGCTCTATTTTGGTTGAGACCTTACGAGAAATCATGATTAGTAAATGGTATGTTGATTCATGTTGATATGTTTGTTTATCCTTTCGGGATGGTGTCAGACATTTGAATGAAGTACCTGTTATGGAAGATTTTCCGGGAGTATTCCCTGAGAATGTTCCAGGTTTGTCCCAACGAAGGATATTGAGTTCCGACTAATCTAGTTCCTAGATGCAGTCGAATCTCCATCGCTTCGCGTAGGGTATCACCTCCAAAGTTAGTCGAGTTAGATGACTTGACTTAAAGGGGAGGTCTGATGTCAGAATAGTTTGTGCGACCAAGTGTGTCCTGTGGGGAGTATCAGTGTTGCTCATAAGGATGAAGCATCATGGTTGTGAAAGCGACCACAGACGGTGACTAAAATCTGTAGTTGTTAGGCTAACGGGTTATTTTCAAAGTCTCATCGAGGAACTGTCTAAGATTTTGGAGTCGTTGACTCACCTTACGAGGAAAGACCAACTCTCCACATAACTGAGAGACGGACTATGTCATCGGTTATCGTATGCAGTTCAGAGAAGAATGCGAAAGACGACAACAAACCAAATTAAGCGTGTTTACAAAGACCTTCGTGCTTATACGAAGTTGAGACAAGCCAATCCGAATCTTCACTTTTAAAATGAGTGTCTCATGTTTTAGAAAACTATTCATTGTACTCTTTGATTCTTTATGAAGGTGTCAGTTGACATTTGTTCCTCGAGTCCCTATGGTTGTATCAAACAATCGTAGCGATCAATTTTGTGTGTGTAAGATAAACTTTTGAGTTTGAATTGAAATCTATCATGACTCCTAAGTTGGTTATAACTATTTCTTGAGTTATGACCCAAATGATTTCTTAGTAACAAAAGTTTCTTGATGAAACTCATACTAGTCACTTTTACTTTTGGTAAATGTGACCCGATCCAGTTTTGTCGGATTGTTTCCCTTTAAAATCATCCTTTGACGAACATCTTATAGTACTTTGAATACTATTAGAGTTAAAACTATCCGAGGTAATTCTAATGGAAGGAAAAACTTTATTAGATTCATGTTTGTATATGTGTATTGGCCATTCATTTTTACATCCACGAACCTAATTGAAGAATCTTTTCCATATGGGATGTTCCTGTATCTTTCAAATTGGTGAAATACTTCTCTAAGCTTTTGTGAAGGAGAAATCAAGAAACTTATTTTCTTGAAAATTTCTTTCTGTAAACTCCAAGACCATGCCTTATTGTAGTTCGAAAGGATTTGTCATCCTTGATCAACTTTACCCTACGTATTCTTCCAAATGTCATTGACATGTAATCTATCTCATAAGTCTTGAGAATGGGTATCTGATTCATATCAGGCTGTCCGAGTTATTCGAGTACAGTGAAAGAGAGATAACTTGATGCATTCCTTCTCAAGAAGTTAGTGTTGCATTGGATTTCGTTATGAGTTTATCGAAGGACCGCTAAGAGATTCGTTTTGTTTCGAGTGACCATGGACAGGCTGACAAAGTTAACATCCTTCTTACCTGTCAAAACCCACCATGCAATGGACAAGCTAACCGACATGGGTATTAGAGGATTGACCAGACTCCATGGAATACCTTCAAATTTCGTTTCAAAGTGAAGAGCCGAAGTTTACCAATGTTGTCATGCAAATCCTCTCCAAGTGTTGAGGGCCGAGTTGAGATTGATTTCAACGGACCACTCTCGACTCGAGTGGACGAGTGATAGAAATAATATGATCTTTAGGAAGTTGGCTTGGGCGTAAGGGTAGTATTTGACTACGATCATCTCTTTAGTTGGATGGAAATGAAATGATGAAAGATTTTTTGAGGTATAGTTGTGACTAATAAGATGTGAATCCTTGAGATCAATGACAGTAAGTGAGGAAATTTTTATGAATCAGATGTTGATCGAGGCAAAACACTGTTAAAGGAATCTAGGGTGATGATCAATATACATGGTTAAGA
The DNA here is from genome assembly GCA_030762895.1 of Sophora flavescens. Taxonomy (NCBI): domain Eukaryota; kingdom Viridiplantae; phylum Streptophyta; class Magnoliopsida; order Fabales; family Fabaceae; genus Sophora; species Sophora flavescens. Next base: position 49,920,227 of record CM061063.1, read on the forward strand.
ATGATTTTATGAGTTTGAAGATTTATAGAGAAGTGTCTATAATAGTTTTCCTAAGTTGAACAGGAGTAGTTAAGAGAAGTTATTGAGTAAAACTAAGTTGTTGCAGAAGTTCAAGATTTATGATTTTAGATGATTCAAACCAAGGTGATTCGTTTTTGGTTAAAGTTGCATGAAGGAGTGTGATCATGTTCTTTAGGATTGAAATGTATGATTATGATATGATTTGGAGTGGTGGAATAGATTCAAAAGAAACTAAGATTACGATGTTTTGATTTGAGACTTCGAGTATGTGATTTTGATAGAATTTGGAAAAGTGGATTATGTTCAGAAAAGATAAAACTACCATTGTATAGTTTGAGTAGGAAGTTGATATAGTTGCAGTAAAGATTAGTTTTGACCTTGGTGTTAAATATAAGAACTTGATGTGCGAAAGCAGTTTCTAATGGATCAGTGATTAAAAAAATGAGTGATTAAGTTTTGATTTTGTTCTTCATATGGGAGGAACTAAGATTCAAAGTCATGAATAGTGGATATAATCTTATGGTAGAAAATTTCGAGGATTAAAGAGAACGACATAGAGATGAATCATGTTGTGGAATTAGCAATAAGTGGAATGAAGCAACTAAAAATACGACCTGGAATTTTGGATAGGAATTGATGTGTATACTATAAGATAAGTGAGAATCTTAGTTTAAATCTTGGTGTTAATGGTAATAGTTAAGGAGGTCAAAAGAATTTTTTTTTTCTAATGGATTAGTATTAAAGGAAGATGAGATTAAGTTTTAATCTTTATGTGTGGGAGATTAAAATAAAATTGTTAAGGATAGGGAGTAAGGGATAAGTAGAACGAAGGATAAGCGTGAACTTCGTTATTAAGTTACGATTTTCACCTGAGGAGGAATTAAATGTCAGAAACCTTGGGACCAAGAGTTTCTGTCTAGTTTCGAGTTACAAAATTTCGAGAACGAAATTATTTTTAGTGGGGTAGTAATGTAACATCCTGTTTTCTAGATTAGTGTATGAGGAAAAGATTAAGCATATTTCGAGGCTTAATCATGTTCCTTAGGTGTTAGTTAACTTGTGTTTCAAGTTTAAGGAGAATCGTGGTTGAAACGAGTCTGAAACACAAACAAATACAAAACCAAGAGATTAATTGGTCAATTAATTATTTGAAAGTTGGGATATTAAATTAGGTCGGGCTTAGGTATAATAGGCTTTTGAGAGTAGCCTAAAATAATTTAGAAAAAACATTCCAACAGTAGGTTACGCTAGATGAGGCGAATTAAAACACTCGGGCATGCCGAGAGGGAAATACATGGCAAAATGTGTGGATGACACATGTCACAATTGGACATGTGTACGAAGATGGAAGGTTTCATGGATAGGGGCTGCCACCAAGGGACACTTGGATTTCCATTACACCTAACTAAATGACACCTAAAATGAATGCATGACACTTGTAATCCACTAAAAATAAAGATAATAATAGTATAATCCTAACTAATTAATATAAAAGTAAGTGAATGAATGCATGAAGGCATTTTCCTCATCTTCTTCATTTCTCTTCACAAAACTTGAGAACTCCATTGACTCACCGAAATCATACTGAAATTTTGACCCTTTTCTATTATTAATCTCGAAACACTTTATACATGAAAGTTGTTCCACTTCCTCTCCTATTTCCAAACAGCTAAAGATCATCAAAATTGGATAAGAATACTAGGAGATATACCCAAATCACCAAAGCAGCTCAAAACCCTCAACAACACACAAAAACACCAGAAAGAAGGCTTTATGCCCCTTTTATGTTCTGAATGAAGCAAAACCTTCAACATCAAAGTTGTGCCTCGCTTTCTTAACTTTCCAAAAAGCCCAAGTTTGTAATATTTGGGTGAGCATATATTGAGATAGACTCATATTATCACCACATCCTCAAAGCTGTCAAGTTTCTAACTAAGCTTGCTTTGGATCACTTCTCTTCATTCTTCATCACTCAAGGGTAATCTCTTCACTCTTAATCCTCATCTTCTCAAAAATATTTATTTCATCCTCATGCATGTCATGTTTTCATGATTTCATGTCCAAATTTTCACTCAAAAATTCTTAGAAAACCCTATGTAGGAAAGTAGATGTTTTTGTTCAAAATTTCTTATACTTGATTTAAGGATCCTCTCTCATCTCTTTGTTATACAAAACCATGTGTTGGCTATTTGAGCCTGATCAGCTCACTATTTTTTTTTAGAAAAAAAAAACTGCATGAAGTTGGGGTCTCCGGAGATTTGGATAGATTGTTGAAATATAGAAGTGCCATATGTTTTCAAGAACGACGATGATTTGCTTGATACAATACTTCCATTTAAAAATTTTATGTTGAATATGTATACTTATCTATTCTTGTTGCTTGTATGTTTGTAGTATATGTAGTCGTCATAATTCGTCCATATATTTGGTATCTCACCCTTACAATATATCAGGTTTTCCTGGTTTCTTGCGGACGTACCCTGGTACACTAGGGCGGGTGGTTCCAAGAAGTTCCTAACCTCACTTGGGGATATAAATCCCGATTCTTGAAGAGGTTGGCGATGATTATAATGGTAAGAACTACGGAGTTCTTTCCGGTTGATGTCTCGTAGAGTGACTAGCTTAGGATTTTTCCTTTGGGGTTGTGTGTTTTGAGAAAGTCAGTTTATGTGGTTGAAAACCTTTTTGAAATTATGTTGTGAATAATACAGTAATTTCAAGAGAAATCTGTACATTGTAGAAGAGTTTGTTTTTGAATAAAATCAGTCTATGTATGTTGGTGAGTATGATATAGTTTGTACTATTGTATTTGCCCCCGTACTTTCAGACTTATGAAAATAATAAGTTTTTTCCCCGAAAACAACCAATAAACTTTCTTTTTAATTCATTTCCGCATGTGATTAGGAAATAATGCCCATGGGGGGTGTTACACAAATCACTCTGCACTATGCACCCTGCACCTCATTGTCTTAGTGAGAACCACGAACCCTCCACCCTTATTCCTTTATCTTCCCACACCCATCTTTACTGATACATGATTGTTCAAGTAAATTAGACTAAAAAAATGTACAAGATAGTTCAAGTAAATTCAACTAAAAAAATTAAGTAATCACATGGATCACTCCATCGGGAAGGAATGTAGTGCTGAGCGTGGAGTAGTTTTGAAATTTGAACTAATAGCAGAGCAAGGGAATGTAATTGCCATACACACTTAAGTGGGTTTGGAATAGCGAAGAAGGTAGTTCCGGAGGTGTATCATGGGATACATGCGTTGGTGAGAGAGTGAGATAGGAAGGATAGTTTTGTCATTTCATATATATTGTACCTGGAACAACTTTTTGTCCCTTGGTTAGGTGAGTAACAAAAATCTACACTTTTGTCCTATCCCTTCCCTATTTTCTTGTGTTGTCTCATAGCCATTTTAAAATCAAACATAGAACAAATTGTCTTGTTCTGTGTTATCCCTTAATTTATAGCCAATCAAACGGACCCATAGTTTTTGTATATAATTGACCTACATATAAGTAACTGCTTCTAGGCAGTGAACTTTTTACTTGATTGCCCAGGGTTGCTAGACACGTTAACACATGCATATTGTTACACTCTAATTGTGCAACACTCAGAGAAGAGGCTACCAAATAGCTTTTGTATAGTGCTGGTTTTTTAGACTTATTCTCTCTTTTTATATTATAATAATATTGCTTTGAGTTTTTTTTTTCACTAAAAATAAAGTTATATGTGAGATTTGATATTCGTTCTTGCTGTTAACGTAAAATTGGATTGTCTTCACACATTTGCTATCTTGTTGCATTTTTTAAAAAATTACGTGTGAAATGCACATAGAAATTACAATTTTAGTGGGTACATTCACATAAAAAATTTGATTCAAGAAAATGAGGTATTAGTGGATGGCATTAGGAGCAAAAGTACAATTTTGAATATACAACCGGGCCGACTCGAATAAGCCTGTAGCCCGCATAGGGTCGGGCTTGGGCACCTTGTTTCTAGCCCAAATTAAAATCGGGCCTTTTTTGCCCAGTCCGACAAAGCCCGAGCCCGCATCGAGCCTGCCCGCCACGGACTGGGTAGCCCGAATTACCACCTCTACATCTATAATCAAAGGTTTTACCAACATTTGGTTGGTCCAAGTGGTAAGAGACTTGGTCAGGTTAAGAAAGTGGTCAGGGGTTCGAATCCTGGCTCTTGTGTATGGAGAAAACCTGCGACACCCCTTCTTGGGTTTAATTATGCTGGTTACTTTCGGAAAATAATAATTTGTAACACTCTTCTTAATACCAAAAATGGTGGTAAATTCTTTTTTTTCTTTTTAACTTGACATTCAACATCATACAACAACATAAACAACACACCAGATATGTGTGTGTGTATATATATATATATATATATATATATATACATACATACATATATATAACATATGCATTAGCAGTTTTGTACAAACTATATAACTATACAAGGTAACTAAGTAAAGAAAATAAAAATATAATAGACACATAGCGAAACGTCTAAGACCATATAACAAAAACATGGCTCTCAGTGGCCAGAAAGACTGACGAAGTTACTACCCCAAAAATGGAAACTTCCTACAACTGGTCAACATCTAGTGGTAACCATTGGGAAGACCGTGGTGGTCAATCCCACTCCCCGTAGAGGTATCAGATGAAGACGCAACTAGACCCTCATCGGGTGAGTCATCATCATCATCAAGAGGAATGTAATCTGGCACATCCTCAACGATCTCCTCCGGGTCCGCCTCCGGATCTATGACTATCTCCTCTGGAGGTGGTGCTGGTGCTGCCTCAGCTAATGGTTGCGCCTCAAGCTCCCCATGATCCACCAGATTCTGAAGTTGAAACCACATCAGAGGTAAAGATACCTCGATGGTCTCCATCGTCCTATGCTCGCATTGTGGCCCCATTGCAATCGTGCCCTCTACTGTATGAATATGCCCGGTATAAGTAACGCAGTGAGCTCCCGTGTTTATAACCCACGAGTTGATGTTCTCGGCATCCCCAATATGAAAGGAACAAACTCCCGTGTGCCCCAGTGGCAGCGTCGGATCCATCTCTACTCAAATAGTAATATACCCATACCGAAGAGAGACCAACAATAAAACATACAAGGGTGATAACCAATATATGGATTTTAAAACAATAATCATATGCACGACTCTCAAATACCATTTAACATGAATATTCAAAGATAAACAATATATTTATCAAAGGGTTTCATACCCGACAATTGTAGCCGTTTTAAAAACCATGGCATTTCAATATTCATCAACTAACATTAATACCTAATCTTCGGAGCCCTAACCAACAAATAAATGAGCTAATCAGGCTCTCATTGCCGAATAAGGCAGAATTGTTGCCAATAAGGCAGAGTTCAAATTTAACCATATCATTATCCAAAATGAGGCACAATGATCACTATTCATAGTATATGGTTTCGTGGTCATATATCCATCAAGGAACAGTGATGCAAACATCATGAATACTTGCCATCAAGCATTCAAGTCCTATGCAAAGGCACGTCTGCCCCAAAAATGCATGTAAAACTTTTTGTTCATGTCGTTTTCTTTGTGTTCAATTTTTCCGTGTCGGAGCTAAAAGTGTTGGAACCAAAGTGATTTGGATTTAATTAATCTCTAAGTTTTGATGTTAACAAATGGATTAAATTTTCTTGGCAAAGTGTTAATTGGTATCTAACAAGTTTATTCAGTTTCTGCAGGATCGCTTGAATTTATAAAAGTCATATTTTATATAAAGTTCTTCTTGAAATGAGTAAGTGAATTCACGTCCATTCAAGTAGACGAGCTGTTCAAAAACATGTGGTAATTCTTTACTTTTTATTTGGTTTGAGTAAAAAAGAATTTGAGTAGACGAGCCTTAAATTTTCTAAGTAGACGTGTCTACCTTGCCACGTAAGCAAACGGGAATAATTGGTAGAATTGAATGAACTGTAAAATAATCAAGTAGACAAGCTCTAAGTGCCACGTCACCGGACGAAGATTTTGATAACTCACTAAGGTATAGCAAGTCCAAAGACTTGATAGACGAGAGGATATGCCATGTCAGCAGACGAGTAAAATAAAATAGTAAACAGACTTAGTCTCACAAATAACTGAGTAGATGGAGCTTTTGAGTAGACAAGCTCCATCTCTTAAGTGAATAAAGGCAATCAGAATCTCTTGAATTTATTTCAAATGATTGAATTTATTTCAATAGAATATTTGTTCTTCACATTTGTTTCATCTGCTTTAATGTTTTACCTTGTTGTAAAAGAAACATAGTACCATCAAAGAAATACAAAAAGCAGATTAGTACATTGAAAATTGCAACACGATATGTACGATGACAACTTTATGACTGGAAAAAGTTGGATTGTACACAAAGGAGGAACAACATTTTTCAAGCTGTAATGCTCAAAGCAGTGAGCCTCCATTTCGTGCTACCTTGATAACCAAGAGTACATTTCAGCATTGCTAAGATCAAACCTTCAGTCACAACAGATATTATTTCATCTCTAAACTGAAAATTCAAAATGACTGTTGAAGCTTTTCAAGAGAAGGAGAAGGCCACTATAAATAGAAGACCTCAAGTACTGAAGAAAAAGCTTTTGTAAGTCCAACCTCTGTCAATACAATTCTTAAGAAAACAAGCTCTTATTCTTTTATTCTTTCATAAGCAAAAGTTTGTGTCTTAAGTTTGAATATTGTGAAAATATTCATCTGATCTTAAACTTTCATATCCTCACACATAGTGAGTTAAGAAGATTATAAGTTAAATCTCTTTGTTACAGTTAGAGCCTGGAGAGGCTTGGTAAGAAAGGAATACTTATAAGCCTGGAGAGATGTTGAATACTTGGTTGTAATCTATTTGGACAAATAGTGGATAAAACCTTCAAGTCGAAGGGACTGGACGTAGCTATTGGTTGGAAGAGAGTGAACCAGGATAAAATCCTTTGTGTGAATCTTCTATCTCTAAACTCTTTCAGTTTTATTCGTTTTTACTGACTGAGGGGTTTTGATATTGCTTTTGTTAAATCTTTTAAAAGATCTATTTCATTGTGCTTGCATCTGTTTTAATCTTCTTGTGTGCAAAAATAGTTTTAAAGGTTGTTTTTCAAAATTTATTAACAAACACAATTCAACCCCCCTCCCCTTCTTGTGTTTGCCTGTGTCAACTTCAAAAAGCCTCACGGCCAAATCACCGTTTTAAACTTTCAAGTTTAATCCATCGTTCCAAAAATAACCGACTCCAAGTCAAAATTGTGCAGATCATGAAATCTAGACCGATGCACCAGTCTTAGGACATCTAGTCAATAACTTCACCTTTTGGACCCCTGGCCCATATCATAGAACATTAGATCCCGATGTCTCAGCAGCTAGGTCCATTTTTTATCTTGAAAACCAATTTCGTTCTGTGAAACACAAAATGTAACGCTCTTCGTTACATTAGTAACCCATAATAAAACATAATTAAAATATAGCCAAAATAAAAATTTTACAAAATAAAATAGTTTAAAATAAATACATCATAAATAATAAATAGAAATTCTATTAAATCCTTACAAAATAAATTCATTTGTCTCAAAACCGGGCGTCTACTAATAAACCCAACGATAAATAAATAAATATGTCTAGCCACAAACGGCTCTTATTCAAGAAAATACTAACCAAGCTAGAAAAATAACTAAGAAAGTTCACTAAGTCTCCAAGCATCTTCGATCTCAATAGCATCGTCCTCGTGCTCTGAAAACAACATTTTTATGAGATATAATCCCAGTGAATAAAAATATTTAATAAAAAGGGTCGCAAATAGTGTTGTTCTCAGTCGGCGCGGTAATCCGAAAAAACATCCATGGTACCCGCTAGTTTTTAAAATATTGAATATAAAAAACCTCCAAAATAATAAATATATATATATATATATAAAATTAATGTCAAGCATTTAAAGCACAAACTCATAAACTCAGCAACGGTCACATCACATTGCATTTAATCACATTCACCATGCAAACTCTACACAAATGCAACTCCACGAACATGACTCGGTGATTCCCAGAATCACATAACTTGACTCTTTGGTTCCCAGAACTGGTGTGAATCCCAGATCCACTAAGGTCTATGAGCTCATATCCATGCAATGGCGTCCCATTGCCTTCCCCATCCCAGATGGAGGTATCTAATATTCCATCCCAGATGTGAATATTTTAATAATTTGATATCCCATCCCAGATGGTGATATCTCTCATCTTATTCCTGGAATAGAATGTACACCGTCATCCCTTCCCGGAAGGTGATGACCAACTCATGCATAATGCAATATGTCATCCCAGATGACTCTCAAGGTTTTCCGACTTTATCTATCAGTAACAATGTTACAATGTCATGCCAAACCAACACTATAACGTCATATTACACATATTAAAGATTGTTAATCAACAATAATTCATACTGTAATTAAACAAATTTTAATTTAGAAACCATTGAACAAAACATGCTTAAAATGACTTGTTACGGGAATAGGTTCACAAAACATGAACCTACATTCCAATTTCTAATTTAAATTGGCCTTCATCAGTGGATTAGAGTTTCACGTAACAGGGAAAGAATTAATCACACTACAAATAATGAATTTGACTTTGACAATTGTTTTGCCATCAAACAATCAAATAAAGAATGTACAGCAATTCCACAAAATTAATATAAAGCTATTTATTTATAGATTCCAGGAAAATATATTTAATAATTCGATTCATCTAACAACATCTCAAAATAATTTAAGAGTCTCAAATCAAGAACTAAGAACCCTAACATATTTTACTATTTCCAAAAAAAACAAAGTTACATGTAAAAGCATCAAATTATATGTACCATGAAAGTGTGAGAAAAATTATTTTTACTCACCTTTTGCAGACCTCCACTGTGCTCTAGAAATTACGTATGATAGGGATTTGCGCTTCCCTAAAAATTCCTCTCCCGTTTGGTGGCGTTCTTGGATCTATGTTGTTAGGATTGTACTGGCAAGGAATGGATCTGGCGAAAATAGTGAACTCTCTGCGGCGCCCCATTTGGTTACTATTCCACTATATATATATATATATATATATATATATATATATATATATATATATATATAAATATATATATATATACTAATTCTCTTTTCTCTTTTTTTTTTCTTCACATATTTATTTTAATTTAATATTTCTTTTGTATTCACTAACCAATTCTAATAAATTTTATACTAATAAATTCTCACCACTAAACCTCTTAATCATATTTTATTCTTATTATATCATTATTATTTATTTATTTTATTATTTTATTTTATTTTATTTTATTTCAAATTAATTATATTAGAATTTTAGGATGTTACATTTTCTCCCCTCCTTAATGAATTTCGTCCCCGAAATTCTCACGTCTCACCCAAACTACACAACATTAAAGGTAATGCAATACTAAGTTAGGTACCCGTGCCGAAAAGATCTGGATGATGTTGTCTAACATCTCCCTCAAGTTCCCAGGTAGCTTCCTCTGGAGTCAACCCTTCCCAAATCACTTTCACCAATGGGATCATCTTGTTCCTCAGAGTTTTTGTGCTCTTGTCAATGATCTGAATAGGTCTGGGCTTAAAGATTAAATTATCCTTCAATTGTATTGACTCAGGAGCTATCACATGTGAAACATCTGGTATGTAATTCCGGAGTTGAGAAATATGGAAGACGTCATGGAGATTCGACAAATGTGGTGGAAGAGCCAATTGGTAAGCAACAGGCCCGACTCTTTTTAGGATTTGAAACAGACCCATGAAACGAGGAGTTAGCTTGTGAACTTTCATCGACCCCCCTACCCCCGTCTTATGAGTGACTCTCAAAATACATGTTCACTTTCCTAGAATTCTAGAGGCTTTCTCCTTTTGTCGGCATAGCTGATTTGTCTACTTTGCGCCCTGCGCATCCTCTCCCTAATCATTTTGATTCTCTCAGAGGTTTCCTGGACTAACTCTGGTCCTAGCAGGGTCTCCTCACCCACTTCACACCAACATAAAGGGGACCTACACTTCCTCTCATAAAGAGTTTCATAGGGTGCCATGCCTATGCTGACGTGATGACTGTTGTTATAAGCAAATTCTATAAGAGGTAAAAATTTACCCCGACCCCCAACTTCATCTAAAACACATGCTCTAAGCATGTCCTCAAGGGTCTGAATGGTCCTTTCCGACTGACCGTCCGTTTGGGGATGATAGGCTGTGCTAAAACTTAACTTAGAACCAAAATCCTATTGGAAAGCCCTCCAGAATCTAGAGGTAAACCGTGGGTCCCTATCTGACACTATAGAAGTAGGTATGCCATGAAGCTTCACTATCTCCTTAATGTATGAGTCTGCTAACTTATTCAAACTATAGGTTGTCTTAATTGGCCAGAAGTGTGCAGACTTGGTCGACCTATCCATAATTACCCATATGGCATCTAAGCCCAAACTTGTCTTAGGTAACTTCACCACAAAGTCCATAGAAATTCTCTCCCACTTCCATTAGGCTGCAACAAACCCGAAGGTCTCTGATGCTCTATCTTAACCTTTTGACATACTAAACACTTGGCTACAACGCTAGCCACATACCGTTTCATTCCTGGCCACTAATACATCTTCTTTAGATCTTGGTACATCTTGGTTATCCCTAGATGTATGGTGAATTTCCCCTTATGCGCTTCCTCTAAAACTTTCTCTCTAAGGCTCCCCTCCTTAGGAACAACGATTTTATTCTTAATCAACACTAGCCCATCAGTAGACAACACATAATTCTCTTGATCTAAAAGAGATTGTAACTCCTGATCTAAAAGCTACTCTCGCCTAATCATTTCTCTAAGGTCACTGCAAGTTTCCAGCCTATTCAACTTCAAGCTTAGAGCACTAAGAGGCACATTTAGATTCATGTCTCTGAACCCCTCTAACATATTCATCTCTCGGACCATCAAACTAGACACATGCAAGGTTTTCCTACTGAGTGCATCAGCCACCACATTGGCTTTCCCTGGATGGTACTTCAACTCGAAATCATAGTCCTTAAGGAATTCCATCCACCTCCTTTGCCTCATATTCAATTCTTTCTGGTCAAACAATTACTTAAGGCTCTTATGATCACTAAAAACCTCAAACTTTGCACCATACAGATAGTGCCTCCAGATCTTAAGAGCAAAGACTACTGCTGCTAACTCAAGTTCATGAGTAGGATAATTCACCTCATGTGTCCTAAGCTGCCTAGATGCATAAGTCTCTACCCTACCTTCCTGCATCAACACACAACCTAAACCATTCTTAGAAGCGTCACAATATACCACAAAACTCACTGAAGGATCTAGAATGGTTAAGACCGGTGATGACACCAATCTTCTCTTAAGCTCCTCAAAATTCTCTTCGCATTCCTTATCCCACTCAAAAGATTTTCCTTTCCTAGTCAACTTGGTGAGAGGTAAAGCTAGTCTAGATAACCCCTCTATGAACTTCCTATAGTAATCTGCCAGCCCTAAGAAACTCCTCACTTCCGTCAATGACTTAGGTTGCTCCCATCCAAGCACTGCATCAACCTTACTAGAGTCAACCGCTACACCACTCCTAGATATGGTATGTCCTAAAAACTTCACCTCATCAAGCCAAAATTCACACTTTTCTGGCTTTGCATAAAGTCGTCCTTCCCTCATAATCTACAACACTGACCTCAAATGCTCCTCATGATCCTCTGGTGTCCTAGAGTATATCAAAATATTATCTATGAACACCACCACAAAGCTATCCAAGAATGGCCTAAAGATCTGATTCATGTAGTCCATAAAAACGGCTGGGGCATTGGTCACACCAAAGGGCATCACTACATACTCATAGTGCCCATACCTTGTCCTAAAGGCTGTCTTAGGAATGTCATCATTCTTGACTCTAATTTGATGGTATCCCGATCTTAGATTTATTTTAGAAAACACTGACGCTCCCCTCAACTGGTCTAGGAGGTCATCTATCCTAGGCAAAGGGTATTTATTCTTGATGGTCACTTTGTTCAACTGCCTATAGTCAACACATAGCCTCATACTCCCATCCTTCGTTTTCACCAGTAGGACAGGTGCTCCCCAGGGTGACACACTAGGCCTAATAAACCCCTTCCCTAGCATCTCCTCTAACTGTTTCTTAAGCTCGCTCAACTCTAAAGGTGCCATTCTATCAGGCGCTATCGATACTGGTCCACTCCCTGGCACTAGATCTATGTTAAACTCAACTTCTCTATTCGGAGGCAAACTAGTGACATCCTTAGGGAAAACATCCCGGAATTCACACACCACAGGTATAGCCGTCACATCACTGTCAGCCTCTATCTTAGCAGAGAATAAGAGTACACATCCTTGAGCTCCCTCAACTAAGCACTTATGACAAGCAACAGCAGAAACAATAGAACTGGATACGGGGAAAATCATTAGACATTGGATGTGAAGAGATAAGGATATTTTTGTCAGAATGCTTATGGCAATGAGTCTAAATGCCAATAAGTCAACACCAAGAATAACATACAATACATAGACAACAATAAGTTTGACGTCATAAGGAGTGTCTTGATGCACAAGGAAACAATTTAAACAACCAATGGAAGAACAAGAATATCCCTATAGGAGTAGAAACCTATGAACCAAAGGACAAATGAAAGATTGGTATCTCCAAATTTTCACACATGAAGGATGTATCAAGGGATGCGTTGCTCCTGAATCAGACAATATAATAAAAAAAATTATAACGAGTAGAAGAAATTCAGCCTCCTTCGGATCTAAGCTGCCTCAGAATGATGACGGATTGTTCTTCTTGAATTCGAAAAGCCCCACGTGTTAAGGGTCCTAGGTTGCCACCACTTCATTAGTGACTGGCCTCCATTCCCCTTCAGTTGACGGCGTGTCTCCATCTGCCCTTGCATAGCTTTGGCCATACAATCCAAAGCTGTTGCAAGTGCAACATTCGTCCCTCGCCTATTAGTCGCCATAAATCTGCTCACTACCAATGAAATACTGGGTTGATCAGGTCCAATATCCCAAAGAATAGCATGTAGCATTTATAACTCTAACAAGCATCCTATGCGCCCAAGTTTTGTTTTATAAAAGCCCCAATGCCACAGTCCGATTTAGAATCGAACTGCTGTGATACCATAAATGTAACGCCCTTCGTTACATTAGTAACCCATAATAAAACATAATTAAAATATAGCCAAAATAAAAATTTTACAAAATAAAATAGTTTAAAATAAATACATCATAAATAATAAATAGAAATTCTATTAAATCCTTACAAAATAAATTCATTTGTCTCAAAACCGGGCGTCTACTAATAAACCCAACGATAAATAAATCAATATGTCTAGCCACAAACGGCTCTTATTCAAGAAAACACTAACCAAGATAGAAAAATAACTAAGAAAGTTCACTAAGTCTCCAAGCCTCTTCGATCTCAATAGAGTCGTCCTCGTGATCTGAAAACAACATTTTTATGAGATATAATCCCAGTGAATAAAAATATTTAATAAAAAGGGTCGCAAATAGTGTTGTTCTCAGCCGGCGCGGTAATCCGGAAAAACATTCATGGTACCCGCTAGTTTTTAAAATATTGAATATAAAAAACCTCCAAAATAATAAATATATATATATATATATTTAAAAAATAATGTCAAGCATTTAAAGCACAAACTCATAAACTCGGCAACGGTCACATCACATTGCATTTAATCACATTCACCATGCAAACTCTACACAAATGCAACTCCACGAACATGACTCGGTGATTCCCAGAATCACATAACTTGACTCTTTGGTTCCCAAAACCGGTGTGAATCCCAGATCCACTAAGGTCTATGAGCTCATATCCATGCAATGGCGTCCCACTGCCTTCCCCATCCCAGATGGAGGTATCTAATATTCCATCCCAGATGTGAATATTTTAATAATTTGATATCCCATCCCAGATGGTGATATCTCTCATCCTATTCTCGGAATAGAATGTACACCGTCATCCCTTCCCGGAAGGTGATGACCAACTCATGCATAATGCAATATGTCATCCCAGATGACTCTCAAGGTTTTCCGACTTTATCTATCAGTAACAATGTTACAATGTCATGCCAAACCAACACTATAACGTCATATTACACATATTAAAGATTGTTAATCAACAATAATTCATACTGTAATTAAACAAATTTTAATTTAGAAACCATTGAACAAAACATGCTTAAAATGACTTGTTACGGGAATAGGTTCACAAAACATGAACCTACATTCCAATTTCTAATTTAAATTGGCCTTCATCAGTGGATTAGAGTTTCACGTAACAGGGAAATAATTAATCACATTACAAATAATGAATTTGACTTTGACAACTGTTTTGCCATCAAACAATCAAATAAAGAATGTACAACAATTCCACAAAATTAATATAAAGCTATTTATTTATAGATTCCTGGAAAGTATATTTAATAATTCGATTCATCTAACAACATCTCAAAATAATTTAAGAGTCTCAAATCAAGAACTAAGAACCCTAACATATTTTACTATTTCCAAAAAAACAAAGTTACATGTAAAAGCATCAAATTATATGTACCATGAAAGTGTGAGAAAAATTATTTTTACTCACCTTTTGCAGACCTCCACTGTGCTCTAGAAATTACGTATGATAGGGATTTGCGCTTCCCTAAAAATTCCTCTCCCGTTTGGTGGCGTTCTTGGATCTGTGTTGTTAGGATTGTATTGGCAAGGAATGGATCTGGAGAAAATAGTGAACTCTCTGCGGCGCCCCATTTGGTTACTATTCCAATATATATATATATATATATATATATATATATATATATATATATATATATATATATATATATATATATATATATATATATAGTACAACAGAAGAATTTGAAACTTCGATCAAAGTCGAATCCTCTTTAAACTCATTTTCTAAAATAGAAAAACCTTTGATTTCTCCTTATAAGTTGTCTGACTCAGAAATCAAGGAACTTAAAATTGGAAATGAATCCAATACAACTCTATTGGATGAAATTAATAAACAACTTGCCTCTTTGAAAATATCTTCTTCTAAAATAAATGTTTTGAAAAATAAAAATAATGAGGATGTATTAGAACTTGAAAAACAATTTCAAGATTCTGATGTTGATGTTTTGAATAAAATCAAAAATACTTCAAAATCTTTTCCAAAATCACGAAATTATTATCATTGACCGACTTTGCCTGATATTCAATATGAAGATTATTTTTCATCAGAATATGCCTCTCAATATACTGGTGAAGGTATAGTTGAGTGGAATATTGATGGTTTTACTGAACATCAAATTTTGCGAAAATTAGAAGAAATGTCCATGGCAGCTACTGCTTATAGGGCTCGTGGAAACAATGCCCTTGGTACTGTCAAAATCCTTATTAATGGCTTCACTGGTAGCCTAAAAGGATGGTGGGACAATAATTTGAAAGAAAACGAAAGATATTTGGTTTTTACCTCTGTAAAAACTGAAACTCATATTGAAAATGGTCAACCTGTTGAACGACAAGTAGATCAACAAGTTGAAACCTTGATTTTTGGAATATCTCAAGCATTTATTGGCGACACTAATACGTTTGCCGATAGGTCACTTGAAATATTAAATAATTTATACTGTCCTACTCTTGGAGAATTCAGATGGTATAAAGATAATTTTTTGACAAAAGTTTATACTAGAACTGACTGTAGAGAAGCCTATTGGAAAGACAGGTTTATATCTGGACTTCCAAAGAAATTTTCTACTAAAGTTCGAGCCCAATTAAAAATGGAGTACCCTGGCACTCCTTTGGAGGAATTAACCTATGGAAGGTTAATTTCAATAATTAACAAAGTTGGTTTACAATTTTGTACTGATATCAAAATGCATCGCCAAGCGAAGTTTGAAAGTAAAACCAATTCCAAAGAATTGGGTAATTTTTGTGAACAGTTTGGCTATGAGAAATTAACTCCTCCCTCAAAACAGAAAAGAATTAATAAAATTTTTCCAAAAAGGTTTTCAAAATCAAAGCGGTTTTCTAATAAAGAAAAAGAAATAAAGCCTTATAAGAAATCCCAAAGGAAATCTTATAAGAAACCCTTTTCAAAAGATTTCAAGAAAAATATCACTTGTTATAAATGTGGTCGTGTGGGACACATGGCAAAGATTTTCGTGTGAAACAAAAGATCAAAGAATTAAAAATGGATGATGATCTTAAAGATCAAATTTCGAAAATTCTTCTCTATGATACTAATTCTTCAGAAGAATCATCCTCTGATGATGATTCAGATGTTATATATCAGAATCAAGAAACCTCTTCGGATTCTGATACAGGCTGTTTAAGTTGTGGTTGTCTAGGTGATAACTGTAATTGTAAGTTTACAATTAACGTTATTACCAAAGAAGCAAGAGTTCTTCTGGATTTAATCCAGCAAGTTGAGGACCCACAAGTTAAGCTAGCAATGCTAGAAAAATATAAAGAATTAGAATCACAGGAAGTGGAAAAACAAGAATTTAAAGGTTATTCTTTAAAGGAAATTCTGTCTTCTTCTAATGTTGCAGAATCTTCTTTTATTCAAGAACCTTTAAGTCTTTCTTTTTTATATAAGGAAATTAAAGTTTTAAAATCTGAAATTGCTGATTTAAAACTAAAAACTAAAATTTTAGAATAAACTAGAAACTTCTCACTTCGGTTACTGTCTTAGGTTGTCCCCATCCCAACACCGCATCAACTTTAGAGGAATCAACCGCTACACCATCCTCTGAGATGGTGTGTCCTAAAAGCTTTACCTCGTCTAGCCAAAACTCACACTTCTCCGATTTAGCATAAAGACGCTCGTCCCTCAAGATATGCAACACCAACCTTAAGTGTTCTCCATATTCTTCTGGTGTCCTAGAGTATATTAAAATATCATCTATGAACACCACCACAAACCTGTCCAAAAAGGTCCTAAAGATCCGATTCATGTAGTCCATGAAAACGGCTGGGGCGCTGGTCACACCAAAGGGCATCACTACGTACTCATAGTACCATACCTTGTTCTGAAGACTGTCTTAGGGATGTCCTCGCCTCTAACTCTAATTGGATGGTATCCCGATCATAGATCTATTTTGGAAAACATTGACGCTCCCCTTAACTGATCTAAGAGGTCATCTATCCTAGGCAAGGGGTATTTGTTCTTGATGGTTACCTTATTCAGTTGCCTATAATCAACACACAACCTCATACCCCCATCCATTTTCTTCACTAGAAGCACTGGTGCTCCCCAAGGTGACACACTAGGCCTAATAAACCCCTTTTGTAACATATCCTCTATCTGTTTCTTGAGCTCGCTCAACTCTAGAGGTGCCATCCTATAGGGTGCTACTGATACAGGTCCACTCCCGGGTACTAGATCTATGGTGAACTCAATCTCTCTATCTGGAGGTAAATTAGAGACAACCTTAGGAAACACATCTGGGAACTCACACACAATAGGCAACGCCGCTATATCACTTTCAGCCTCTATCTTAGCAAAAAAGAGAAGTATATATCCCTGAGCTCCCTCAACTAAGCACTTACGACATGAGGCAACAGAGATAAGATGTTCTGTCCCAGGAGAGTTAATAGATGATAAGCCTCTGGCTTATCTAGTTTTATAACTAGATGGACCGTGGTTTTTGTGCAAATTATTCGAGTTCAATCTCGTTTTCGCCCAAATTTGTCTTGTTTTGTTCCTAAGTTGGACTTTGACTCGTTTTGCGTCTTTTGTGTAGTTTTTAGCTTATTTTGGATAGAATTACGCTTGTGGTTGCTTTTGTTGTTTCAGGTTCAATAAGTAAAGCTCCGGGAGTCAAGGAAAGTCAAGAAGCAGTGGAAAAAAACACTTCTGGAGATACTCGCCTCGCGAGTGGATGCTCGCCTCGCGAGCCTGAAGAACAGATAAAACAGCAAGGTCATCAATTCTGTCTCGCCACGCGAGAATATGTTCGCCCAGCGAATCATGAAGACCTGCAAGACAGAGACCATCACGGCCAAGCCGTGATGAAGACCACGCCCGTGACAGTTTAAGGTTTGAAGTCTCGCCACGCGAGAAGAATCTCGCCCCGCGAGAGTTTGAAGACCCTGGAAGTCAGAGACCATCACGGCCCAGCCGTGATGAAGGTCACAGCCTAGAATTGAAGACTCGCCCCGCGAACACACTTTCGCCTCGCGAGAGTTCAAATTGAAAGCGCGCCAATTTTAATTCTCGCCTCGCGAACGAGCGCAGATCAGGAATCCTATTTAAAGGCTGCTGCAGATCAGATTGGATCCAACTTTAGGAGGCTGTAGGGCTTTTGGAGGGCCGCGAATCCTAGTAGTTTTCCACTGTTTAGAGTAGCGTTTAGGGTAATTTCTTTTCTCTTTGGAGCCGCGTCTCCCTTTTTCTTATGGAGATTATGTCCGAGTGTTTGTCTATGAGCATGAGGAACTAATCCCCTCATCCGAGGGAACGATGAAGCCACCCATGGCGATGTAAATCCGATATGATGTATGTCTTTCTCCTTTAATTCAATTCTTGTTTTCCAATTCTGATTTGATTGCATTGATCATATGTTTTGCGTGATTGATTTGTTAAACGTGTTTGAGACCGAGAGGCGATTCACGTTTTAGAACTTGAATTGGGATCATCGGTCGAGTATTGCACGAGAGTGAATAGGAGATCGGTGCAACCTTATAGGGAACAAGAATTAACCGAATTCGAGATTAGGATTTGAAGACCACGCCCGTGACAGTTTAAGGTTTGAAGTCTCGCCACGCGAGAAGAATCTCGCCCCGCGAGAGTTTGAAGACCCTGGAAGTCAGAGACCATCACGGCCCAGCCGTGATGAAGGTCACAGCCTAGAATTGAAGACTCGCCCCGCGAACACACTTTCGCCTCGCGAGAGTTCAAATTGAAAGCGCGCCAATTTTAATTCTCGCCTCGCGAACGAGCGCAGATCAGGAATCCTATTTAAAGGCTGCTGCAGATCAGATTGGATCCAACTTTAGGAGGCTGTAGGGCTTTTGGAGGGCCGCGAATCCTAGTAGTTTTCCACTGTTTAGAGTAGCGTTTAGGGTAATTTCTTTTCTCTTTGGAGCCGCGTCTCCCTTTTTCTTATGGAGATTATGTCCGAGTGTTTGTCTATGAGCATGAGGAACTAATCCCCTCATCCGAGGGAACGATGAAGCCACCCATGGCGATGTAAATCCGATATGATGTATGTCTTTCTCCTTTAATTCAATTCTTGTTTTCCAATTCTGATCTGATTGCATTGATCATATGTTTTGCGTGATTGATTTGTTAAACGTGTTTGAGACCGAGAGGCGATTCACGTTTTAGAACTTGAATTGGGATCATCGGTCGAGTATTGCACGAGAGTGAATAGGAGATCGGTGCAACCTTATAGGGAACAAGAATTAACCGAATTCGAGATTAGGATTATGAGACCTAGTAAGTAATTAATCCAATCATCGAATACGTCCTAATGAGCACGAGAGTGGATTTAGGAGAATTTAGGGGTCCCGGTTGACATTGTAATTGAACTTAGGGAGGAATTCATTATCACTTGGGAATACATATTGGGTAGGTGGATTTGTGACCTTGGACATTTTAATTTCTGATTTTTAGTTAATTAGTTTATTTAGACTTGTTAATTGAATTTAGATATTATTCTCTCTCTCAACCACCTTCTGTAACTTGCCCGAACATATCTGATTTCCCGCGGATTAGTCGAATTGGTGGCCCAATCCCTGAGTTCGACCTCGGTAATTACTTACCGTGTTATTTTTATTACTTGCGACGACCCGGTACACTTGTCGGCGCAACAACAATAGACATGGACTGTGGAATGAAAGAAATAGTTCGGCTAGCACAATCAATAATAGCATTATTACGGGACAACCAGTCCATGCCTAAAATAACATCCAGACCAGACATAGGTAAACATATCAGATCAACAATATAAGTCAGGTGTTGACACAATAAAGGACATTGCAGGCAGACAGAAGAAGTGATCAATCTATCCTTAGCAGGAGTAGAAACACACAAATCATATGACAATTTAGTAACAGGTAACTCTAAGAATTGAGCACATTTAATTGAAATGAATGAATGTGTTTCTCCCGAATCGAACAATATGATAACATCATGACCTTTAATAAAGCCCTTACCTTGGATCAAACCGTCGGACTCCTTCACCTCCTTTCCTTGGATGGTAAAGACCCTTCCGTGGTTCAATGATCTGGTTTGAAATTGTCCTCCTGACTTGCACATCCTAGCAAAGTGTCCCATCTTCCCGCATTTGTGGTAAGCGGTTTGTGCCGCGGGGCACACACGATCTCCATGCTGCCACCCACACTTGTAACATGCAGTCCCCCTTTCACCCTGAGCACCTTGAACCTGCTTACCCTTCGTGATTGTAGGCACAGGTAGTAGGCTCTTCTAGAAATTACCCCCTTTCCCATGGAACCTCTTGCCGTCACTGAAGCTCCTCTCCTTCGACCTCTCAGCCAGCACAACTTGCATATTCTACTCCGCCACCCTACACTTGTTCACTAAAGTGGGGTAGTCTCGAATCTCTAGGAGCCCAATAAGGCTCTGCATCTCTGGCGTCAAACCCTGCTCGAACTTAATTGCTTTCCATGGACCATCAGGATTATCCCTCACCTATGTAGAGAACGTTTCAAGCCTCTCAAACTTAGCCACATATTCCACTACCGTCATACTCCCATGACGAAGATGTAGAAACTCCATCTCTTTCTGTATCCGGACACTGTGCGGAAAGTACTTCTCCAGAAATACCTCCTTGAATTTGTCCCACGTGATAGGGGCGCCCGAAGCAAGCAACCCGTGTAACACCCCCCTTGGGCATTACTTATGTATAACACATGCGGAATTTAAAATAAAAGATAATTTGTTGGTGCTTTCGGAAAATAATTTATATAAGTACATAAGTGTCTAAAATTAGGTATAAAAATTTGTCACGACTCCACACCTAAGCCTTGATCGGCACACAGACTTACTATCATATCCTGACAAGCCTATTTAATTTAAAGAATATACTTGAATAAAAGCTAGTATTTTTACGAAAATTTCGACAGAGTCTCCTCTGTAATTCGGACATCCCAGGTAAAAGAACACCTGCTAAAATAATTACATTTTCATTCCAGAATTCCAGTTACACCAAATACAACCAGGCAGTAATATACTAAAAATAGTTATATCAATTAGCTATACATGACCAAAAGGAAAAGTTTAAGTTTTCATTCAAAAGAGACGCTCTCCGAGCCATAAACATTCCATTTTAAAATAAAGGCTCTCTGAGCCACACTCATACATACTATAAAAAATAATCTAAGTCTCAAACCCTAAGCTGGTCAATCTAAAAGTTATTCTTGAGGAAAACTCACGTGGTCACTCCACAATCAAGTACTTCATCAAACAACCAGATCTAAGTCTCTGAGTGACTTAGGGAGACTCCTCTGCACCATCTGTACTAAAGTACCCAGGGTACAATAGCGAACCAGAAGAAAACCTGATATATCTGTAAGGGTGAGATGCCAATATATGGATTTAACACAATAACTAAATGCACGACACAAAAGAAGGCACATGCACATTTACATGTTTATAACAACATAAGCATCCATATTATAGCATACAGTTCATCAATGGGTTCCACACCCCAAACATCAACGTTGGAAAACTATGCATGAACACTTCATATTCTTCATCTAATTTCGCCCTAATCTCATGAGATATCCCAACACGTGATGAGTTGATCAGGCTCAATTGCCACACTAGGCAAACAGGCACACAGCCACAGGCACACAACCAAAACCCATCGCACACTGTCCACACCCAGGGCATCAGTGATAACAATGTAGATAAGGTCTCATTGTCCAACCCGGGCACAATGAGGAAAATCATAGTATGAAATACCTGACGTTGCAAGGTAATCCCACATAGAACCGTGGGCACGTTTGCCAAATGCATGCAAAATACTTTTTCTCATACTCTTTTCTTTGTGATCTATCTTTCTTTGCCGAAGCTCAAAATGGCTTACGACTCACATAGTTTAACATCTTTAAAACTCTTATTACAACACAGGACCTCACAGTCCGAGTGCTCAATCACGACACCTCTCGACCGATGCACCAGTCATAGGTTCGTGGTAATAAAAAAAAACATCTTAAATGTTTAAATACGGTATACACCACGTATACAGTACAGGACCCCAAAGTCCAAAGGACCCCAAGTCCATAACAACAAAGAACCTTAGTACCCCGACGTCTCGGTTACTAAGTTCCACACCACTTCCAACACGGTTGAATTAATTTTGCTTTCGAAAAACCTTTTCAAATGGGAAATTCTTCAATAAAATCTTTAAATAATAAAACTTAGTTTTCACAAAGGTGAGTGACTTCAGATTTAAACTTACTTAAAATACGAATTGTCGTTTCAAGATACTTGCCGTCTACACTTTACCAAATTTGCCGTCAATTATCACTTTTAAAGCTTTTTAAGCCAAAACTTAGCTTTTTCCACTTAAACAATTTTCTAAAATCATAATTAACTTATTTTCAACAATTAATTTCATAAAATAACATTTTATAATATTATGGAATTTCTTACGTAAAAATTAGCAGTGCAAAAATATTTTCACGGCTTCGTTCTCATTGTGACTCATAATTCACTCTTACAGTAATAAATCATTAAAATAATAATATTTCTCAAAACTCATCATTTTTCCAAAATAATATTTTCCACCACTATTATATTCCAACATTTCCCATAAAACATTGAATATAATCTTTTCACAACTTATTAAAGCTTTTATCTGATTAATCGGTCGTGCACTGACCACTGTCAGGCCTCTCAAACAACATTCAACAACATCATCAGAATTATATCACCATGCAGATCATGCATCATAGCAATATAATATATAATACTGCAGATAATTAAATGAATTAAAAGCATATCAATCACCGATACACAGATAAACAACACAACGTAAACAACATAAACAAATAACCACAACCACAATTATATCATATGAACCACACTAAAAGCAAATAGTTATTGAGAAAATCCCTCAGGTAAGCTCCCCTTACCTTTGAAGACAAGTAAAGGATCCTCGTCTTAATGCTCACGTTAGCTCATATCTACTCCATCAAGCAAGCAGAGCCGTGTCAAACGTCTCAAAGAGGGAATCCAACAATGCGCAACAACCAGAAATCAATTACACATGATCAAACACACATTCTAATTTGATCTAAACACTTAATCTTATTACCAAACAAGATCATTTTCAAAGAAAATCATGTTTGGATCTTACGCTTCACAATAGCCTTTGAGTAAACTTTGTTTTGATTAAAGGATCGTGAAAATGAACTTAGGAATCATCAATTAAGAGTCCTAATTGCACTAAATCATAATTAATTTCACAAAAACAGAACCAAATTCAAATAAAATAAAATTGGGGTTTAGGGTTCCTAAATACAATTGGGGAAAACTCATTTAACTAAAGAATAATGAAATTGGTTTAGGGAAACACCAATTCACAGTCCCAATTTCATAAAACAAGGTTTCATTTCAAGATTAAAATCTGAAATCAAAGGGTTAGGGTTTCAAAATCAATTTGGGATTTCTTGAAATCCAACAAGGTAAGGTGAGGAATCACTCACCCACAAGTAAGGGAGAAGAGATAGTGGCGGTCTGACTGTCCGACGCGGCGGCAGTGGCAACGGAGGACGGCGATGCGCTTCTGGACAGCACCAAGATTTAAATGAAAACAATAATCAAGCTTTAGGGGAGGAGGAAAGGAGGTGTAACAACCCATAGAGGTTGAAAACCACCAATAATGGAGGCAACCGGAGCTTACCACAGTGGAGATGACGTTTCACGACGGCGGAGGGCAAAGCAGCGGCCAGGCGCGCGCAGGAGAAGGGTTGGGTCGTATAGCCATCTTCTCCGTGTTGAGCAGTGGCTGAACGGCGTCCCTAGGAGGCGCGGCGTGCGACCGGACGGTGGCTGCGGTGGAGGGACGACGCCGACTGGAAGTGAAGGAAGAGGGTGAAGTTGGAGAGAGGAAGAAGAAGTGGGAGAGAAGAAGAAGAGAGAAAGAAAGGGAAAGAAGAAGAAAATAAAGAAAGAAAAGAGGGGGGTGGGTTTTTACGGGTCTGATAGTAGAAGTAGGAGAGAGAAATTCATGTTTTTAACTTAATATTTAGTAATAGGTACAAAAATGAGTGATAAAAGTTAAGCCTAAAATAAACATGTTTTTACTTTTAGGAATCTAAAAATAAAGATTGATAAATATATGATTTCGAAATTCAAATTAGAGTAAAGATTAATAGTTGAACTGATCAACTAAGAAAATACTCGGTCCAAAATTTAATCTCCGATTAATGTCAAACCAGTTTATTTTCAACTCTAAAATTAAATAGAATGAAAATATGAAAATATGAAAATGTTTTTCTCTTAATCATATTATTTAAAACATTTTTCTGTACTGGTAATAATAGTGACAATAACGTAAATTATTGTCTAGTATGCGTGCATTCGCTGAAATAAGTCAGTGCTAACGCACCCAATAAAATAATTTGAAGAGGGTAATTTAATTACTCAAACTAAACCACATAACAAAATAAACATAAACATCCAAATAAAATAATTAATCATATGTGTAAAAACTAGGGTGTTACATTACTACCCCTCTTAAAAAAAATCGTCCTCGAAATTTCGTAGCTCGAAACTAAATAGGTTTTTGTAATCACACTTTGACCCTAAAATCTTACTTTGTATTCTCGTCACTTCATTCCTTTCATCTATAACTCTATAACATGATCGACTCTTATGTCATTCTATTTATCCTTTAACTACATCTGAGCCTGAGTTGCACATGATAAACTTCACGCCAAGAACCTAAGAAATTCAATCTTCTTATTGAAATTGAATCTTACCACATCCAACATAGTCCGTTCTCTTCTTAATTCCTCTCGAATCTTTGCCTACTTCGATTTCATATCCTTCACTTGCCTCTCATTTTCAATTAGGTTCTCAAGTCCCGTTAGTATCCCTGGTTTAAGAAATTTCCCATGCACATCTACCCTATTGCCCAAGGAAAATACACAACTCCTAACAATTCCTCCATCTAAAGACAGGGCTCTATCGCTTATGCAAGGAAGTGCGTGTATCAAATCTGCCCTTATTCTTATATATTCGCAGCCGAGAAAAGAGATTATAAAACAGAGTTTCTCTGAGGCCATTACCCCTAGGAGTTGCACCAAAACAAAGCCAAGAAATCCAGGTGGACACTCCCCAATGGCAAATCTTGGATCTAAAATGTCCAGTTTCCACCATGGATCATCAACCATATATTTACCAGAATAAGACCTCAAAGATTAGAAACATTTTGCCATAGCTTCTCACACTTGAAAGACATAATCAAAACTTAATCACTTCTTGCCTCAAAATTTGTCCTCTAGCAAAACTTCTTCAACACCTTATCTTCACGACGGACATCAAGTCCAACACTAACTTTACCCCATCATACATCAACTTTCAACTCAAAGTATACAATTGTAGTCTTAGTTTCCTTTGAACATATTCCATCACTCCAAATTTCATCACGGTTAGATCTTTCAAACTCTGAAACTGAGCTCTCAAACTCCTCTAACAACTTAGTTTCTCAAGAACTCCTCTTTACTATTTCCATTCAGCTTAAGGAAAACTACCATATATATTTTTCTGTTAATCCTCGGACTCACGAAGTCAACATTAACCATAAACGTTGATCACTACTCTAAATTCCTTTAATGATATATCTGCCTCGATCATGATAAGGTCCATTGTAATCATCTCACTCAATGATGTTGAACTTAAGTGTTCTCATAGTACCATTCACATCTATACCTTAACGAAGCTCCTATCAACTCTGGTTCGTCCTACCATAGAGATGACAAAAATTAAGTACCACACTATCTCCCAACTAACCGGCTAAGGATAGGCCATCTCATTACTTATCCATCTCGCTGAGGATGATTAATTGGACTTAGCCTAAACTTAGTCCTCAACACTTAAAGCATACTTAACCAACACACGTTGATAAACTTTCGTTTTTCATCTGAAACAACACTTGAAGATACTTCATGAAGTCTGAACAATCCTCTGATACATTATTCGGTTCACTAACACTGCATAGTGGATCTTAACTCGTAAGAAGGGTGTAGACTTCACCACTCAATCCACGCTTACTTGAATTCAAACAAGACTCGTGTATGTCTTCAGCAAACTCATAACAAGGATTTAAGGAATGCCAATATCTTAACAAGGAAGGTCTCAATTGTTAAACTATCAATTTTTCACTGTACTCGACAAACTCTGACATCTTGATGTGAAGATATCCAACTCATGACTGATGAGATAGGTCACACATCGACAACATTTGGAGAATACGTAGAACTAAGATGATCAACGACGACAGGAACGTTCGAACCGCAATAAGACATGACCTTGGTGATCATAAAAGAATTTCTCAAGAAAAGAAATTTTTCTTGATTTCACTTTCACATAAGCATAGAAAAGAATTTCATTAATTTGAAGGATACCGGAACATCCAGTATGGAAAAAGATCATTCCATCAGGTTCGTGGGTGTAAAAATGCATGATCAATACACATTTACAAACATGAATCTAATAAAGTTCATTCTTCCACAAGAATCTTCCAGCGGATTTAAGGAATAAAAAGGTGAATAATTTCTAATCCAAAGAGGATTAATTCTTATTCTTAGTACAGAGAATTTACAAAATAATGACTTTCACCTCTACCAAAAATAGAAGCAACGAAACTAAGTTTCACCAAGAAACTTCTGCTATCACGAAATTATCTGGGTTGTAACTCAAGAAATAGTCATAACCACTTCTCTCAACAAAATTTTAAGGTATCCCGACCAATGGATTCCGTTAAATCAATTCACTCAAATGTCTAATACATCGAGGATTATTTAGAAGTGTAAGTACGACTTCTCACAAACAAAGAAATGAATAACTGGAAATTTATGAATTAGCATAACTAATTCATGAGTCCTGACAGATTTCAAATTAAAATCAGAAAATTTGTCTGACCCACACAAACTTCACTGTTGTGATTATATAATACAATCATAGGATTTGAGAAATAAATGTCAACTGACAAGTACAAGAGAATCAAAGGGTAAGGTGAAGAGTTCCTTAATCACGAGACACTCACCCAAGATTGAAAATCCACTCGATTCGTCTTGGTTCCCACCAACATACATGTCTTTCTAGCCAAGCTTAGTATGACCACCTTGAATTGGGTACAATCCCGGACAACTTAATCAATCGATCAAACATACAAAGGGTTGATCTTTCTTCATAAACTGAGTTGACGACACACAATCTTAGATAGGTCATCACTCCAATCTGGTAATAACTCGTCTTCAAGTCGATCTTTGAGTAGTCGACAACTCATCGAAATAGATTTACCAAATCAACTACGCAAGTCAGAGAATACTTGTTAAAAATTCGTTCTTTTACTTAGTTGTCAGAAATCCAGACGGTGACACGAGCCTTCACACAACATTGGTGCTTCACAAGGAAAACACTCGGTCTAACAAATGGTTTAGGCCAACGATCTCCCAGTTGAATCGAGTCGTCCAACCCGTTTTAGTTTTGCAGGCAACTCCCTACACAAAGCGACAGAGATCTAACCGAATCCAGAAACTAGACAAATCTAAAATCAATGTCCTTTGCTAACCAAAAACCTAGAATATTTCCAGGGAACACTCCCGGAAAAACCCTTTACACAAGTACCTTGTTTCGAATGTCTGACACGATTCGCAAGGATAATTGAATGTCATATTCGAACCCAAGTGACATTCAAGATCAAAGGTCTCCTAGGACATAAAGCCCTTGGAAAACCATCAAGAAAACATATACTTGTGCGTCCACACACATTGCTTCAACAAGAAACAATTCAAACTAGAGCAAACCAGAGATCACACAACAAAAACTTAACAGACATATTCCCCAAAGATCCCGAAAGACTCGACCAGCTCTGATACCACCTTGTAACACCCCCCTTGGGCATTACTTACGTAACACATGCGGAATTTAAATTAAAAGATAATTTGCTGGTGCTTTCGGAAAATAATTTATATAAGTACATAAGTGTCTGAAATTTGGTATAAAAATTTGTCACGTCTCCACACCTAAGCCTTGATCGTCACACAGACTTACTATCATAGCCTGGCAAGCCTATTTAATTTAAAGAATATACTTGAATAAAAGCTAGTATTTTTACGAAAATTTCGACAGAGTCTCCTCTGTAATTCGGACATCCCAAGTAAAAGAACACCTGCTAAAATAATTACATTTTCATTCCAGAATTCCAGTTACACCAAATACAACCATGCAGTAATATGCTAAAAATAGTTATATCAATTAGCTATACATGACCAAAAGGAAAATTTTAAGTTTTCATTCAAAAGAGACGCTCTCCGAGCCATAAACATTCCATTTTAAAATAAAGGCTCTCTGAGCCATACTCATACATACTATAAAAAATAATCTAAGTCTCAAACCCTAAGTTGGTCATTCTAAAAGTTATTCCTGAGGAAAACTCACGTGGTCACTCCACGATCAAGTACTTCATCAAACAACCAGATCTAAGTCTCTGAGTGACTTAGGGAGACTCCTCTGCACCATTTGTACTAAAGTACCCAGGGTATAATAGCGAACCAGAAGAAAACCTGATATATCTGTAAGGGTGAGACGCCAATATTTGGATTTAACACAATAACTAAATGCGCGACACAAAAGAAGGCACATGCACATTTACATGTTTATAACAACATAAGCATCCATATTATAGCATACAGTTCATCAATGGGTTCCACACCCCAAACATTAACGTTGGAAAACTATGCATGAACACTTCATATTCGTCATCTAATTTCGCCCTAATCTCATGAGATATCCCAACACGTGGTGAGTTGATCAGGCTCAATTGCCACACTAGGCAAACAGGCACACAGCCACAGGCACACAGCCACAACCCATCGCACACTGTCCACACCCAGGGCATCAGCGATAACAACGTAGATGGGGTCTCATCGTCTAACCCGGGCACTATGAGGAAAATCATAGTATGAAATACCTGACGCCGCAAGGTAATCACACATAGAACCGTGGGCACGTCTGCCAAATGCATGCAAAACACTTTTGCTCATACTCTTTTCTTTGTGTTCAATCTTTCTTTGCCGAAGCTCAACATGTTAACATCTTTAAAACTCTTATTACAACACAGGACCTCACAGTCCGAGTGCTCAATCACGACACCTCTCGACCGATGCACCAGTCATAGGTTCGTGGTAATAAAAAAAACATCTTAAATGTTTAAATACGGTATACACCATGTATACAGTACAGGACCCCAAAGTCCAAAGGACCCCAAGTCCATAACAACAAAGAACCTTAGTACCCCGACGTCTCGGTTACTAAGTTCCACACCACTTCCAACACGGTTGAATTAATTTTGCTTTCGAAAAATCTTCTCAAATGGGAAATTCTTCAATAAAATCTTTAAATAATAAAACTTAGTTTTCACAAAGGTGAGTCACTTGAGATTTAAACTTACTTAAAATACGAATTGCCGTTTCAAGATACTTGCCGTCTAAACTTTACCAAATTTGCCGTCAATTATCACTTTTAAAGCTTTTTAAGCCAAAACTTAGCTTTTTCCACTTAAACAATTTTCTAAAATCATAATTAACTTATTTTCAACAATTAATTTCATAAAATAACATTTTATAATATTACGGAATTTCTTACGTAAAAATTAGCAGTGCAAAAATATTTTCACGGCTTCGTTCTCATTGTGACTCATAATTCACTCTTACAGTAATAAATCATTAAAATAATAATATTTCTTAAAACTCATCATTTTTCCAAAATAATATTTTCCACCCCTATTATATTCCAACATTTCCCATAAAACATTGAATATAATCTTTTCACAACTTATTAAAGCTTTTATCTGATTAATCGGTCGTGCACTGACCACTGTCAAGCCTCTCAAACAACATTCAACAACATCATCAGAATTATATCACCATGCAGATCATGCATCATAGCAATATAATATATAATACTGCAGATAATTAAATGAAATAAAAGCATATCAATCACCGATACACAGATAAACAACACAACGTAAACAACATAAACAAATAACCACAACCACATATAAATCATATGAACCACACTAAAAGCAAATAGTTATTGAGAAAATCCCTCAGGTAAGCTCCCCTTACCTTTGAAGACAAGTAAAGGATCCTCGTCTTAATGCTCACGTTAGCTCATATCTACTCCATCAAGCAAGCAGAGCCGTGTCAAACGTCTCAAAGAGGGAATCCAACAATGCGCAACAACCAGAAATCAATTACACATGATCAAACACACATTCTAATTTGATCTAAACACTTAATCTTATTACCAAACAAGATCATTTTCAAATAAAATCATGTTTGGATCTTACGCTTCACAATAGCCTTTGAGTAAACTTTGTTTTGATTAAAGGATCGTGAAAATGAACTTAGGAATCATCAATTAAGAGTCCTAATTGCACTAAATCATAATTAATTTCACAAAAACAGAACCAAATTCAAATAAAATCAAATTGGGGTTTAGGGTTCCTAAATACAATTGGGGAAAACTCATTTAACTAAAGAATAATGAAATTGGTTTAGGGAAACACCAATTCACAGTCCCAATTTCATAAAACAAGGTTTAATTTCAAGATTAAAATCTGAAATCAAAGGGTTAGGGTTTCAAAATCAATTTGGGATTTCTTGAAATCCAACAAGGTAAGGTGAGGAATCACTCACCCACAAGTAAGGGAGAAGAGATAGTGGCGGTCTGACTGTCCGACGCGGCGGTAGTGGCAGCGGAGGACGGCGATGCGCTTCTGGACAGCACCAAGATTTAAATGAAAACAATAATCAAGCTTTAGGGGAGGAGGAAAGGAGGTGTAACAACCCATAGAGGTTGAAAACCACCAATAATGGAGGCAATCAGAGCTTATCGCAGTGGAGATGACGTTTCACGATGGCGGAGGGCAAAGCAGCGGCCAGGCGCGTGCAGGAGAAGGGTTGGGTCGCATAGCCATCTTCTCCGTGTTGAGCAGTGGCTGAACAACGTCCCTAGGAGGCGCGGCGTGCGACCGGACGGTGGCTGCGGTGGAGGGACGACGCCGACTGGAAGTGAAGGAAGAGGGTGAAGTTGGAGAGAGGAAGAAGAAGTGGGAGAGAAGAAGAAGAGAGAAAGAAAGGGAAAGAAGAAGAAAATAAAGAAATAAAAGAGGGGGGTGGGTTTTTACGGGTCTGATAGTAGAAGTAGGAGAGAGAAATTCATGTTTTTAACTTAATATTTAGTAATAGGTACAAAAATGAGTGATAAAAGTTAAGCCTAAAATAAACATGTTTTTACTTTTAGGAATCTAAAAATAAATATTGATAAATATATGATTTCGAAATTCAAATTAGAGTAAAGATTAATAGTTGAACTGATCAACTAAGAAAATACTCGGTCCAAAATTTAATCTCCGATTAATGTCAAACCAGTTTATTTTCAACTCTAAAATTAAATAGAATGAAAATGTGAATTTTTTTTCTCTTAATCATATTATTTAAAACATTTTTCTGTACTGGTAATAATAGTGACAATAACGTAAATTATTGTCTAGTATGCGTGCATTCAGTGAAATAAGTCAGTGCTAACGCACCCAATAAAATAATTTGAAGAGGGTAATTTAATTACTTAAACTAAACCACATAACAAAATAAACATAAACATCCAAATAAAATAATTAATCATATGTGTAAAAACTAGGGTGTTACAACCCCCCTGGCACAATTCCAGTCTCCGTCTGTTCCTGCATAACTCTGGCCATTCGAGTCAAAGTCGCTGCAAGTGCATCATTTCTCCCTCGCCTGTTCGCTCCCAAAATCTGCATACCACCAATCAAACAGTGGGTTGATCAAGTCCAATATCCAAGAGAATAGAATGCAAAATTATAACTCTAACAAGTATCATATGCGCCCAAGTTTTGTTTTTGAAAAAGCCCCACTACCATAGTCCAATTTAGAATCGAACTTCTCTGATACCATAAATGTAACGCTCTTTGTTACATTAGTAATCCCAAGATAAAATCAATAAAAATCCTTTAAAACATTTAATTAAAACATATATCTCATAAAGAAAAATTAAAAAAAATATTTAAAGTCTGAAAATACCACATATTAAATAATATAGTAATAAAATATCCATGTAATGAATATAAATATAAATAAAAACCAAAAGCCTCAAAATCGGGCGTCTAATTACAATCCGAGAAAAATAATATGTAAACCAAAAAAAAACATCGTCAGCACCCTCAACCATACTACATTACTAACCAACTAGGTGATAAGAAGATGACTCCTCAGGTCTCTGGGTCCTCAACAGCGATGTCCTCGATCTCTGAAAACAATACTTATAATGAGATATAAAATCCCAGTGATCAACAATACAGTTTTATAAAATATTTTCGAAAATAGTATTGCTCTCAGCTGGCGCGGTAACCGAAAAAACTGTCCATGACACCCGCTAATTTTCCAAATAATATATATAAAAGAAAATACTTTTAAAATCGACAATAATATCATCAACTCAATAGTATATAACGTAACAACAACTTATCTCAATATATCACATTCCATATCCCAAATAAATTCTAGATTAATCCAAGCGGCCCGAAGACCTCCTAATTAAATTGGTCTCTTGCCAGCATGCCATAAATTCACACATCACATGACAATGGCGTCCCATTGCCCACCCCTACTCACGAGGAGTATTTCGATGTCACCCTCCTGTCCAGGACATTTCCATTTCGATACCTCCCATGTGCACATGGTGATCTTTCTCCTTTTTCGACACCACAACCTGTGGCGGTGTTACTTTCGATACTCCTTTTTAGGTAGTATTACTCATTTTCGACATCCCAACCACATGGCGATGTTACTTTCGATACCCCATTAAGGCGGTATTTCTCTTCGATACCCCTATCATAGGTGGTATTGCGGCAAACATCATACAACTCATCATAAGGCATGAATTTCATGTCTCATACATGTAACAATTCATTTACCATAAATTAAATATTTAATCCTATCATGCATACCAAATAGACTCATATCATGTCTTCAAGTAATTTTATAACTACACTATGACAATCACGAGCATCAAGACATAACATATGGCATCAAGCATATCATTCAACTAGTACAAATATCAATCATGTATTTCATGCCATCAATAACAAGAGTAAATACTCAATTTAACAGATTTTTGTTTTAATTGAAAACCCCCGATTTTAAAATGTAGATTGGTGATATCAATCATATATTTAAACCAAATTCCAAAAAAAATATAAGGTAAAACCTTTCACACACATACAAACAATTATACCACGGAAAGTGTTCGCAAAAAGTACTGTTATTCACCTCTCGAAGGCCTCCAAAAACTCCGAAAATTTATATATGATAAAACCAACAACTTCATTAAAAATATTTCTTATCACTGCTGACGTTAATTGACATGCCTGCTACTGTGCTTGTACTGCCCAAGAAGGAAACGCGTAAACCTCTTCCTTTCTATGCTCGTTGTGTTGCGACGCTACTAGCCCACATGCACAGTGACCGAACTTATATATATGCATAACATTAGGCAAGTCAACTGACGCATAGGATTTTTAGGTTTTATAATTCTTTTTTTTTGTTAAAATTAGGAATTGCCTTGGGCTTAACGCCCTTGTTTTATAATTCCTTATATATATATATATATATATATATATATATATATATATATATATATATATAATTTTGCATTCTTTATAATAGTTAATAAATTTCAATAAATCCTTATATTATCACTTCTTTACACTAAATCTCTTATTTATATTCTATTTGCACTATACTTTTTAATAACTTAATATTATTGTCATTATTTTATTTATTTTTTTCAAATTAATTATGTTAGAATTTTAGGATGTTACATTTTCTCCCTTCCTTAAAGAATTTCGTCCCCGAAATTCATCTCATACACACGCACCTATTGTAACATATGTCATATTCAAAACTAAAAGGTTACCTTACCTTAGATAATAAAATCCGGGTATTGAATAACAATGTCCTCCTCCATCTCCCAAGTGGCTTCCTCATGAGTCAATCCTTCCCATAACACTTTCACCAATGGAATCGTCTTGTTCCTCAGAGTCTTAGTGCTCTTGTCCATGATTCGACTAGGCTTTGGCTTATAGATCAAATTATCCTTCAATTGTACAGACTCAGGAGCTATCACATGAGATTTGTCAGGCACATATTTTGAGTTGCGACACATGGAAAACATCATGAAGGTTTGCCAATTGTGGCGGAAGAGCCAGTTGATAAGCAACAAGCCCGACTCTTTTAAGGATTTGGAAAGGTCCCATGAAACGAGGATTTAGCTTGCGGACTTTCATCGACCTCCCGACCCCCGTCTTAGGAGTGACTCTCAAAAATACATGCTCACTTTCCTGGAATTCTAGAGGCCTTCTCCTTTTGTCGGCATAGATCTTTTGTCTACTTTGCGCCGTTCGCATCCTCTCCCTAATCATTTTGATTCTCTCAGAGGTTTCCTGGACCAATTCAGGTCCTATCAAGGTTTTCTCACCTACCTCACACCAACATAAAGGGGACCTACACTTCCTCCCATATAGGGCCTCATAGGGTGTCATGCCTATACTAGCGTGATAACTATTGTTATACGCAAACTCAATGAGAGGTAGGAACCTATGCCAACTCCTTCCTTCATCCAAGACACACGCTCTAAGCATGTCCTCAAGGGTATGAATGGTCCGCTCTGACTGACCATCCGTTTGGGGATGATAGACCGTGCTAAGGTTCAACTTAGTCCCAAAGGCTTGCTGAAAAGCTCTCCACAATCTAGAGGTAAACCTCGGGTCTCTATCCGACACTATGGATGTGGGTATCCCATGAAGCTTGACTATTTCCTTGATATAGAGGTATGCCAACTTGTCTAAGCTATAGGTTGCCTTAACTGGCAAGAAGTGGACGGACTTGGTTAGCCTATCCACTATCACCCAAATAGCATCTAAGCCCAAACGCGTCTTAGGTAACCCCATCACAAAGTCCATAGAAATTCTCTCCCACTTCCATTCTGGAATCTCCAAGGACTGCAACAACCCCGAAGGCTTCTGATGTTCTATCTTAACCTTTTGGCACACTAAAAACCTAGTTATGAAGCTAGCCACATCCTTTTTCATTCCTGGCCACCAATACATCCTCTTAAGGTCGTGGTACATCTTAGTTATTCTAGGATGTATGGTAACATTTCCCTTATGAGCTTCCTCTAATATCTTCTCTCCAAGGCTCCCTTCCTTAGGAACAACGATCCTATTCTTAAACTTCACTAACCCATCAACAGACAACTCATAACCCCCTTGTCCCAACCGAGACTGCAACTCTTGGTCTAAAATTTGTTCCCGCCTAACCTCATCTCTAAGGTCACTATTAATTTCCAACCTATTCAGCTTCAAACTTAAGGCATTTAAGGACACATCCAACACCTCCAGATTCATGTCCCTAAACTCTTCCATGAGGTTCAGCTCTTGCACCATCAAGCTTGACACATGTAGGGACTTCCTACTTAAAGCATCTGCCACCACATTGGCTTTTCCCGGATGGTACTTCAACTCGAAGTCATAGTCCTTAAGGAACTCCATCCACCTTCGTTGTCTCATGTTCAACTTCTTCTGGTCGAACAGATATTTAAGGCTTTTATGGTCACTAAAAACTTCAAACGTTGCCCCATAAAGGTAATGCCTCCAAATCATAAGGGCAAAAACCACAGCTGCTAGCTCTAGGTCATGGGTAGGGTAATTCCCCTCATGTGGCCTAAGCTGCCTAGAGGCATATGCTACCACCTTGCCCTCCTGCATTAAGACACATCCCAAGCCATTCTTGGATGTGTCGCAGTATACCACAAAACTCACTAAGGGATCCGGTATAGTTAAGACTGGTGATGACACCAATCTCCACTTAAGCTCTTGGAACCCGCCCTCACACTCCTGGTCCCACACAAAAGGTTTCCCTTTCCTAGTCAACTGGGTCAAAGGTAAGGCTAGTCTAGAGAACCCCTCTATGAACTTCCTATAGTAGTCAGCTAAGCCTAAGAAACTTCTCACTTCGGTTACTGTCTTAGGTTGTTCCCATCCTAACACTGCATCAATTTTAGAGGAATCAACTGCTACACCATCCTCTGAGAAGGTGTGTCCTAAAAACTTTACCTCGTCTAGCAAAAACTCACACTTCTCTGGTTTAGCATAAAGACGCTCGTCCCTTAAGATCTGCAACACCAACCTTCAGTGTTCTCCATGTTCTTCTGGTGTCCTAGAGTATATTAAAATATCATCTATGAACACCACCACAAACCTGTCGAAAAAGGTCCTAAAGATTCGATTCAAGTAGTCCATGAAAATGGCTGGGGCGTTGGTCACACCAAAGGGCATCACTACGTACTCATAGTGCCCAT
Source organism: Sophora flavescens (assembly GCA_030762895.1). Taxonomy (NCBI): domain Eukaryota; kingdom Viridiplantae; phylum Streptophyta; class Magnoliopsida; order Fabales; family Fabaceae; genus Sophora; species Sophora flavescens. The sequence goes on from CM061063.1 coordinate 49,956,984, forward strand.
ACCTTGTTCTGAAAGCTGTCTTAGGGATGTCCTCGCCTCTAACTCTAATTTGATGGTATCCCGATCATAGATCTATTTTGGAAAACACTGACGCTCCCCTTAACTGATCTAAGAGGTCATCTATCCTAGGCAAGGGGTATTTGTTCTTGATGATTACCTTATTCAGTTGCCTATAATCAACTCACAACCTCATACTCTCATCCTTTTTCTTCACTAGAAGCATTGGTGCTCCCCAAGGTGACACACTAGGCCTATTAAACCCCTTTTGTAACATATCCTCTATCTGTTTCTTGAGCTCGCTCAACTCTAGAGGTGCCATCCTATAGGGTGCTACTGATACAGGTCCACTCCCTGGTACTACATATATGGTGAACTCAATCTCTCTATCTGGAGGTAAATTAGAGACATCCTTAGGAAACACATCTGGGAACTCACGCACAATAGGCAACGCCGCTATATCACTTTCAGCCTCTATCTTAGCAGAAAAGAGAAGTATATATCCCTCAGCTCCCTCAACTAAGCACTTACGACATGAGGCAACAGAGATAAGATGTTCTATCCCAGGAGAGTTAACAGACATGGACTGTGGAATGAAAGAAATAGTTCGGCTAGCACAATCAATAATAGCATTATTACGGGACAACCAGTCCATGCCCAAAATAACATCCAGACCGGACATAGGTAAACATATTAGATCAATGATGAGCCTCTGTTTGACTAGTTTTATAACCAGTAAAGACTTTGGCTTTGTGCTAATTTTATATCATTTTCACCCAAATTAGACTTTATTGTCCTTAAGTAATATTTTGAGTCTGTAAATTGTTTTTAAGTTAATTTAGTTGATTTAGAGTGAATAAAGTATTTACTTTTATTTTCTGTTTTTCAGGTTAATAAAATAAAATAAAATAAATCTGGAGCCACTAGCCCCGCGAAGGATCTCTCGCCCCGCGAGTCATGCAAGCCTGAAAAGTCAGAGACGATCACGGTTTACCCGTGTTGAAGATCACGGCCGTGGCAGTTTTGAAGTTGAAGCGTTCGCCTCGCGAATTTCCTTTCGCCTCGCGAGTACTTGAAAGTCAGAAGCCATCACGGTTTGTGCATGTTGAAGGTCACGGGTGTTACAGTTGAGAATTTGAAGAGTTCGCCTCGCGAATTTATGCTCGCCTCGCGAGAAGACCAAGAGTTGCAGACCTTTCGCATAATTCGCCTCGCGAGCAGTGCTTCGCCTCGCGAGGACTTGGATCCCAGAAACGTGTATATAAGTAGTCTTAGGCAGAACTGAAGTGTCTGGTCAGAATTAGCCAGTTTTGGCTAGTTTGAGTTTGTAGTCTTTTGTTTTTCTCTTAGTTTAATGTTTATTTCTGTAATGGAGAATTAGTCTCCTAGATTAATCTACTGTAATTGGTTTCTATCCATACTTGAGGTTCTTGTATTTCCTGTTTTCATTTCCTTTTCTCTTTTCAATGCCATGCTTTATATTTTTGTTTGCTTAATTCAGGAGTATATTGTGTTGTGTTGGTTTATTTCGGTGATATCATGTTCCTATATATAATCGCGTTTGCTTAATTCGCGTGTGTACGTTTCATGTTCGCTTAGTTCACGAAGTGCTTAACCCCGTTTGCTTAATTCGGGAATAGGGACATATATCTGTAGTAGTGGTTCCGCTTGTGAATTATTGCTACAACCGGGAGGGGATTAGAATCTGCTTAGGGCTAGGAATTTGCATGAACCGATGATAGTTGGGAAACCAAAAGCAGTAGGTTAATCGCTTTAGTTTATTTGTTAATCTGTTTTACTGCTCTGTTTTCCTTCTTTTTTCTGTTTTGCTTCTTTAATTTAGTTTCCAATCTCATAACCCCCAATTCTAACTTTTTCTAACTTTTTCTGTTAATAATAACAACACCTAAAGAGTCCTTGAGAGACGATCCGAGTTGTCGCTCTATACTGCATTATTTTCATAATCGCTCGTTCTTTTGACGCGTGGCGACAGCGCGGTCAAAAATTGGCGCCGTTGCCGGGGACTCTGGTTTGTTGTTATTAGCAGAAAATAAAATTTAAAAAAAAAAATTCTTTGCTAATTAGTTCTGTCTGCTTTGTCTGGATGTTTGATTGCCATGGATAATTACAGGTATGGATATTTGCCGAATGTTTATTATGAACCACCACCTTGCATGTATTATCCTAATTTTAGTGAGCCACCACCATACTATCGTAGCCAAGTGACCACCTCTGCACCTTCCGAACCTTCCCTAGAGGACCTGTGCAAACAGATGACTGCACAGATAAGTGCACATATGGAAGAAATGATGCAACAAATGGCCGAGCAAAATCAACGGATGATAGAGGAGAATCAACAGAGGATGGAGGTTGAATACCAGAGGGACCAAGCTGAATCTCGGAAGTTGTGGGCTCTAATTGATCAAGTTACCGTCAACTCGGCTGCAATGCTAACTCCACAGCCCCTTGAGGAACATAAGGATTCACAGATGGTTATTCCTGAAAATACTTTTGATAATAATTCTGATGATGATATTTCTGTTGATGATGAATTATGTGTTGAATCCCCTGATTCTAATGCTTGTTATTGTGATGGAACTGCTTTGTGTGTAGAATGTTTTACAGGTTTATACTTTTCAGGAAAAATAGAAAATGCAGATCGTTTTGCAGGTTTATTTTTTTCAGGAAACTTAGATCAGGAGGATCAAGAGAACATTTGCTCCACCGTGCTTGAGGATAAAGAAGAATCTTTGGTCTTAGATGCATGTGTTGAGAGTAATGGGGTGGATGATGAATTAATTGCTGAATTTCCAGACATTGTAGATTTTACTGATTCATTTTCTTGTAATATATGCACTAACTCTAACCTTTGTGTGGTGTGTGCTGAAATTTCTGCATGTATAGCAGGTGATGAATTTGTTCGTACAGTAAATGAAGAAAGTGCAGAAAAGGTGATGTCGTCGCGCCGCGGATGCGGCGCGCGCGTGCGATTCCGGCAAGTGTACCGGAATGCCGTCAAGTAATAAAAGATATCGAACCCACAGAGACTGTGTTCTCGAATCGCAATTAATTTCTAATCGATTCGATCTGGACTTTTTAGAGGGTTTTGAAAAAGGTTTGAATTTGAAATTAAAGATAGATGAGCAGAAAACAAATGTTTTTGGGGTTTTCGATTTAAACGGATTCCTAGGGATTTGGGTTACCTTTGAGGCCGTTTATGTTGCTAACTGATTTACCTTTGTTGATTACCGAAATTGCCTTGAAGGCGAGTTTATCCTCTGATAGCTTAAGCTCCCTCTCGGGTTACAAAAGCCGTGCCCAATTGACCCGACCCCTACTCTCGTGGTAGTCGATCCCAGATTGGACCCTTTGCGTTCCGTGACAACTCGTTGCTCCTCGAGGGACGGCTTCTAACTCTCGTGATTTCAGTCCCAAGTCTGACTTCTATAGGTCCGACACCCAAGTTCACCGCTAGGTTCCTCCTTGGAATGTCTCAGTCATGCAAATAACCTAAGTTCACCGCTAGGTTCCTCCTTGGATCATTCACATCTCACAAACCAGTGGCTGCCGGGCTTTACGAGTGAATCACCCTAGAAATCCTAAGTTCACCGCTAGGTTCCTCCTTAGAACGTCTATGTCACGCAAATAAACGGTTGCCGAAATTTATGAGTGATTAACACACTAGAAATCAGATCTAAAACAATTACGAAATCAACAACGATTTTACATCAAATCAACATCATTTACAAACCTCGGGCAGAGCCCTAGTCCCTAGAAACTAAGCTACTACTCCAGTCTTGCCATGGAGATGACAAGCTGGGTTGACAACATGAAAATACAAAAATCAGAGAAGAGAAGAGAAGAGGAGAAGAGAGATCTAAGCCTAGAGTCCTAGTTGTTATGGATGATCCAATATATTGTTGTATCTGATGCCTTGGTCCATATTTATAGAAATGGGGAAGTTAGAGTCCCAAACCAACTCAAAATCTGATCTATTTCGGTTTCTTCAGGTCCAAGTAATGCGCGTCACGGCCGTGATGGCCATCACGGCCAGGCCGTGACGGTCTCTGCCTCTGCCAATTCTGGAAAATTCAATTTCTCGCGACGCGAGATATGTCTCGCGACGCGATCCCTCTGTTATGGCCCGTGATGAATTTCACGGCTGGGCCGTGATGTGCTCTGACTTGTGGTGGTTTTGGGTCACGGCCGTGATGGCTATCACGGCCAGGCCGTGACAGACTCTGACTTCAGCCTTTCTTCTTTTTCAGTTTTGCTCGATCATGGCCGTGATGGGCATCACGGCTAGGCCGTGATGGGCTCTGTTTGGCTCATTTTCTTCAGTTTTAAAGCTCCATCTTCATCCAAACTTCATCATGGTTGATCTTGAGCAATTTACCCTTGATATCTGCAAAACAACACACGAAAACCGCCTTACCCGTTCCAAAGGAAAATCAACCTAAAATCTAATAAAAATATGCCTAAACTACATGAAAATGCATACAAAATGATGGACAAAGATGAGGTGGAATCACACTCATCAAAAGGAAGCAGCACCATTAACCCCAACTAACTGTTTGTCACCTCCCCCTGAGGAGCCACCAGTGATGGAGTTTAAACCCTTGGATTTTGCACCATGGCCAGTCCAAGAGGTTGAGCCCCACTTCTATTAGGGAGACTTTATTGAGAAGGAGGTCATCTGTGACCCGAGAGGTAGTGAGAAGTCCGCCGCACTGGGTGGAGTTATTATAATTGTCAAGTGCTCACCTCCGCATCAAAGCTGCAAGTTAGGGAAGCATGGAATGAACTACGACCCTTTGGCTACCATGTGGGACTTATGTTACAAGCAATGGGATCCCGGTGGAACCGCCCCTCAATGAGTTTTTCTTAACCCTTATCTCTTTTAATTTTCTTTTTCTTTGCTTTATTTCTGTTTTGTTTCCAATAAAGCTCCTGAATAATTTGAGAAGCTCAGGAGTTGTGTTGAGTCTGGTATGGGCAAGTTTGATGGATTTTATTGATTTTGCATAGATTGATTGCATAATATGTGTTGACTGTTTTCCCCCTAGGACTTGAAAATTTTAGAAAAATGATCCCCATGTGATTGAAAACTGAACTTTGGGATTTTGTTGTGATGGCATGATTTATGATAAGTTTGGGGTGATAGGAAGCACACACTAGGGATAGAATCTCTGTCAAATAATTTGCATGAATGTCCAGGTGAGGTTTTGAGCCTCCAACATGTTTTAAACTGTGTGAAAATCACTTTTTAAGTTGCACTTTCTTGAGTTTGCTTGAATCTCTTTTTGATTTGCATGATTATGTGTTTGCTTCAGATGATTTAGACATTTTCTTTGTAAATAGCTACTTAGCCTAAAAATAACCAATTCCTAATGCATGTTCCCTAGTTAGCCCCATTGAGCCTATTAGCCTGTTAATTCTTGATAACCTAATGTTATAAGCCCAAAAATCTGGAAAACCATGTTAACCCGATCTTAGGATTAGGAGAGCATGTAATCTTAGAATGGGTGCAAAAAACTAAGTTTGGGGTGGCTGCAAGGTGTAACATGTTGTTTGGGATTGAGAAAAAAATTTATGTAAAAAAAAATTGTGAAAAAAAATAAATAAAAAAAAAGAAAAGAAAAGAAAAGAAAAACAGAAAAAAAAAATAAAAGTGCAAAAATGCCAAAAAGAAATAAAAAGGTTGTAGTCACCCAGAAGCATAAAGAAAAAAATTAAGAAAGGAACTTGAGTGAATTTCAAAGTGTAAATAATGTTCATGCTCTCTTAGTTCCTAGGGTCTTCAGCCTAGTTCCTTTGTATATCCTACCCTTAGCCAGGCCCCATTACAACCCATAAAAGACCTTTTGATGTTGCTTGCATGTTTTCTGTGGGAATCATTTTGAGATGAAAATCAAATTTATGGGAAGTGCTCTTAAAAGTGAAATTGAGTGAATTGTTGATAGCCTGACACAAACAGAGCGAATGAGTGAACACAAATTTCCCTTGTGAGGAAGGCAGTTGTTTGATTTTGGCGATCTCCCTTGTATGTGTAACTTAGACCCCCTGCTTAGGTTGATGATTGTCTGAATAATTAATTCCTCAACTGTTTAGAATAAATGAATGTGGGGATTGTTTTGTTTGAAAGGGGGAACATTGAAAATTCTTTTGAAAAATTGCTTGAAATCTATGGAAAGTTGATTGAATTCTTAAGCTTGCCAGGTCTTGAGTCTTTTTAAGTTTTTGAGTGTAGTTTGCTTGGGGACAAGCAAAGTTTAAGTTTGGGGTATTTTGATGAGCCTCTGTTTGACTAGTTTTATAACCAGTAAAGACCTTGGCTTTGTGCTAATTTTATATCATTTTCACCCAAATTAGACTTTATTGTCCTTAAGTAATATTTTGAGTCTGTAAATTGTTTTTAAGTTAATTTAGTTGATTTAGAGTGAATAAAGTATTTACTTTTATTTTTTGTTTTTCAGGTTAATAAAATAAAATAAAATAAATCTGGAGCCACTCGCCCCGCGAAGGATCTCTCGCCCCGCGAGTCATGCAAGCCTGAAAAGTCAGAGACGATCACGGTTTACCCGTGTTGAAGATCACGGCCGTGGCAGTTTTGAAGTTGAAGCGTTCGCCTCGCGAATTTCCTTTCGCCTCGCGAGTACTTGAAAGTCAGAAGCCATCACGGTTTGGGCATGTTGAAGGTCACGGGCGTTACAGTTGAGAATTTGAAGAGTTTGCCTCGCGAATTTATGCTCGCCTCGCGAGAAGACCAAGAGTTGCAGACCTTTCGCATAATTCGCCTCGTGAGCAGTGCTTCGCCTCGCGAGGACTTGGATCCCAGAAACGTGTATATAAGTAGTCTTAGGCAGAACTGAAGTGTCTGGTCAGAATTAGCCAGTTTTGGCTAGTTTCTGAGTTTGTAGTCTTTTGTTTTTCTCTTAGTTTAATTTTTATTTCTGTAATGGAGAATTAGTCTCCTAGATTAATCTACTGTAATTGGTTTCTATCCATACTTGAGGTTCTTGTATTTCCTGTTTTCATTTCCTTTTCTCTTTTCAATGCCATGCTTTATATTTGTTTGCTTAATTCAGGAGTATATTGTGTTGTGTTGGTTTATCTCGGTGATATCATGTTCCTATATATAATCGCGTTTGCTTAATTCGCGTGTGTACGTTTCGTGTTCGCTTAGTTCACGAAGTGCTTAACCCCGTTTGCTTAATTCGAGAATAGGGACATATATCTGTAGTAGTGGTTCCGCTTGTGAATTATTGCTACAACCGGGAGGGGATTAGAATCTGCTTAGGGCTAGGAATTTGCATGAATCGATGATAGTTGGGAAACCAAAAGCAGTAGGTTAATCGCTTTAGCTTATTTGGTAACTGCTCTATTTTCTTGCTTTGTTTTCTGTTTTGCTTCTTTAATTTAGTTTCCAATCTCATAACCCCCAATTCTAACTTTTTCTAACTTTTTCTGTTAATAATAACAACACCTAAAGAGTCCTTGAGAGACGATCCGAGTTGTCGCTCTATACTGCATTATTTTCATAATCGTTCGTTCTTTTGACGCGTGGCGACAGCGCGGTCAATCAACAATATAAGTCAGGTCTTGACACAATAAAGGACATTGCAGGCAGACAGAAGAAGTAATCAATCTATCCTTAGCAGGAGTAGAAACACACAAATCAAATGACAGTTTAGTAACATGTAACTCTAAGAATTGAGAACATTTAAATGAAATGAATGAATGTGTTGCTCACGAATCGAACAATATGATAACATCATGACCTTTAATAAAGGCCTTACCTTGGATCAAACCGTCGGACTCCTTCACCTCCTCTCCTTGGATGGTAAAGACCCTTCCGTGGTTCAATGATCTGGTTTGAGATTGTCCTCCTGACTTGCACATCCTAGCAAAGTGTCCCATCTTCCCGCATTTGTGTCAAGCGGTTTGTGCCTCGGGGCACACACGATCTCCATGCTGCCACCCACACTTGTAACATGCAGTCCCCCTTTCACCCTGAGCACCTTGAACCTGCTTACCCTTCGTGATTGTAGGCACAGGTTGTAGGCTCTTCTGGAAATTACCCCCTTTCCCATGGAACCTCTTGCCGTCACTAAAGCTCCTCTCCTTCGACCTCTCAGCCAGCACAACTTGCATATTCTGCTCTGCCACCCTACACTTGTTCACTAAAGTTGGGTAGTCTCGAATCTCTAGGAGCCCAATAAGGCTCTGCATCTCTGGCTTCAAACTCTGATCGAACTTAATTGCTTTCCATGGACCATCAAGATTATCCCTCACCTGTGTAGAGAACCTTGCAAGCCTCTCAAACTTGGCCACATATTCCGCTACCGTCATACTCCCCTGAGGAAGATGTAGAAACTCCATCTCTTTCTGTATCCGGACACTGTACGGAAAGTACTTCTCCAGAAATACCTCCTCGAATCTGCCCCACGTGATAGGGGCGCCCAAAGCAAGCAACCCGCCCCTGGCACATTTCCACCAGTGCTCTGCATCCGACTCTAACATATAGGTGGCAAAATCCACCTTATGAGCATCAGAGCACCCCATGGCCCATAAAATCTTCTCTAATTTCAGTAACCATTCCTCTGCCTTAATAGGATCGGTGGTCCCTCAAAAAGTTGGCGGGTTATTATTCCTGAACTCTGACAGACCCCTGTACTGTGGATCGGGAGCTACAACCAGTACCACGTTAAGCACGTCCCCCTTATCCCTCATCTGACGGAGAGTCTCCGTCTGCTCCTGCATAACTCTGGCCATTCGAGCCAAAGTTGCTGCAAGTGCATCATTTCTCCCTCGCCTGTTCGCTGCCATAATCTGCATACCACCAATCAAAAAGTAGGTTGATCAAGTCCAATATCCAAGAGAATAGATTGCATAATTATAACTCTAACAAGCATCCTATGCGCCCAAGTTTTGTTTTTGAAAAAGCCCCACTACCACAGTCCAATTTAGAATCGAACTGCTCTGATACCATAAATGTAACGCCCTTTGTTACATTAGTAATCCCAAGATAAAATCAATAAAAATCCTTTAAAACATTTAATTAAAACATATATCTCATAAAGAAAAATTAAAAAAATATTTAAAGTCTGAAAATACCACATATTAAATAATATAGTAATAAAATATCCATGTAATGAATATAAATATAAATAAATACCAAAAGCCTCAAAACCGGGCGTCTAATTACAATCCGAGAAAAATAATACATAAACCAAAAAAAACGTCGTCAGCACCCTCAACCATACTACATTACTAACCAACTAGGTGATAAGAAGATGACTCCTCAGGTCTCTGGGTCCTCAACAACGATGCCTTCGGTCTCTGAAAACAATACTTATAATGAGATATAAAATCCCAGTGATCAACAATACAATTTTATAAAATATTTTCGAAAATAGTATTGTTCTCAGCCGGCGCGGTAACCGGAAAAACTGTCCATGGCACCCGCTAATTTTCCAAAATAATATATATAAAAGAAAGTACCATTAATATCGACAATAATCTCATCAACTCAATAGCATATAACGTAACAACAACTTATCTCAATACATCACATTCCAGATACCAAATAAATTCTAGATTAATCCAAGCGGCCCGAAGACCTCCTAATTAAATTGGTCTCTTGCCGGCATGTCATAAATTCACACATCACATGACAATAGCGTCCCATTGCCCACCCTTACTCACGAGGAGTGTTTCGATGTCACCCTCCTGTCGGGGACATTTCCATTTCGATACCTCCCATGTGCACATGGTGGTATTTCTCCTTTTTCGACACCCCAACCTGTGGCGGTGTTACTTTCGATACTCCTTTTCAGGTAGTATTACTGATTTTCGACATCCCAACCACATGGCGATGTTACTTTCGATACCCCATTAAGGCGGTATTTCTCTTCGACACCCCTATCATAGGTGGTATTGCGGTAAACATCATACAACTCATCATAAGGCATGAATTTCATATCTTATACATGTAACAATTCATTTACCATAAATTAAATATTTAATCCTATCATGTATACCAAATAGACTCATATCATGTCTTCAAGTAATTTTATAACTACACTATGACAATCACGAGCATCAAGACATAACATATGGCATCAAGCATATCATTCAACTAGTACAAATATCAATCATGTATTTCATGCCATCAACAATAAGAGTAAATACTCAATTTAATAGATTTTTGTTTTAATTGAAAACCCCCGATTTTAAAATGTAGATTGGTGATATCAATCATATATTCAAACCAAATTCCAAAAAAAAAAACCTATAAGGTAAACCCTTCCACACACATATAAACAATTATACCATGGAAAATGTTCGCAAAAAGTACTATTACTCACCTCTCGAAGGCCTCCAAAAACTCTCAAAATTTATATATGATAAAACCTACAGCTTCGTTAAAAATATTTCTTATCATTGCTGACGTTAATTGACATGCCTGCTACTGTGCTTGTACTGCCCAAGAAGGAAACGCGTAAACCTCTTCCTTTCTACGCTCGCTGTGTTGCGGCTCTACTAGCCCATATGCACAGTGACCGAACTTATATATATGCATAACAGTAGGCAAGTCAACTGGCGCATAGGATTTTTAGGTTTTATAATTCTTTTTTTTTTTTGTTGTTAAAATTAGGAATTGCCTTGGGCTTAATGCCCTTGTTTTATAATTCCTTATATATATATATATATATATATATATATATATATATATATATATATATATATATATATATATATAATTTTGCATTCTTTATAATAGTTATAAATTTCAATAAATCCTTATACTATCACTTCTTTACAGTAAATCTCTTATTTATATTTTATTTTCACTATAATTTTTAATAACTTAATATTATTATCATTATTTTATTTATTTTTTTCATATTAATTATGTTAGAATTTTAGGATGTTACACGAACCCGGTCTGAGTTTTCACTGTTAGTAAGACTTTACTTATCCGGAAAATGAATTTCGATTCGTAAAATGAAATTGTATATTTTTTAACTCATTTAAAACAATTCCCATGATTTTAAAATTTTTCGTTTATAAATATTACAAAATTGATTTTTCCGAGTGAAGATTCACTAAGAAAATACGATCGGTTTTCACAGTCAAGAAATTAATGGAGTCGGAACGAAACAAAATTTATTAGGTCCAGATTTGAAAGACTTGATGTGAAAACAACATGATGGATTTGATGTGAACAGTATTGTTATTTATTACAAACCATCATTTTATTTGATTTTTACAAGTTACTCATTATTTTAATAATAAAATCATGTTTTTTATTTATTAAAAAAAATCAAAAATCTCTCTTTTTCCTCTCTAACCAATCCACCCCCCCCCCCCCCCCCCCCAAACTCTCTATAAATACCTTCTTTCTACACCATTCTTCCATTTCTTCAATTCTCTCTCAAACTCACTCATACCTTCACTTAACTCACTCATCTTCTTCTTCCATTGATACTCTTAGGAAGCTTCAAGACCTTGATCATCTTTAACTTCTCATCATCATGAAGGGTATATCTCTTTCTCTCTAATCTTCATTTTCTCAAATTTTTACTCATTCTTAACATGCATGTTAGTTATTTCAAGTTGCATGTTTGTGATTTTTAGTTAAAAATTTTAAGAAAAATCTTTAGAAAACCTTCTTGACATGAAACCAATTTTTATAAACTTCTACTCTCATCTTATTGGTTTGCATGTGGTGAAAAACTTCTCCAACCACATTTTTAATAGGGTGGCGAAACCCTATATGATTTTTTTTTTATATAAGTAGCATGCAAGAGCATCACTACGAAAAAGGCCATCCCAACTATGTTGGCACCGCCAAATTCATTAATCATTAGCAGCATGCTACACATTTATTAATGAATCAAAAGAATACAAAGAACAAAAGAAGCATGGGGGACATTTAGCCAAAACCCATGGGAAAGAAAAAAACTAAGAAAACCTATAGCTAGGCAAGCCTAGCCTATTCCGACAAACTCATCACTAATAAAATGAGGGATTGTGTCCCACCAAATGAATCCTGGATGATGAATTCCATAATTTGCCAATTTATCCGCACAAGCATTGTCTTTCCTATAAATGTGAGTGACTTGGAGAGTGAGGCCTTTAGCTATATGTAAACAGTTTTTCCATCTAGCAAGCAGCCTCCAAGGGACAATATCCATATTGTTAAAAGCACTAACCACTAGCACCGAATCTGTCTCTATCCAAAGCATTAACCAATCTCTACTGTTAGCAATCTCTATGGCATGAATAGCACCAGAGTGCTCAGCAAAAAGAGAGGTTGCACAGCCTAAGTTACATGAGAAACTTCCAAGAGCAGCTGAGTTATAGCCTCTGAAAATACCCCCACAAGCTGAAATTCCTAGATAGCCATGAGCAGCTCCATCAAGATTGCATTTAATCCAATTGCAAGGAGGAGACAACCAGACTACTTCTTTTATTCTTGGAGCCATGCAAAGATGACCATCAATCCTGAAGTTTTTTTATATGAAGAAAAATGAATGTTTTTGTTAAAATATTCACATGTATGACTTAAAAACCTTGATGCATGTATTTAAAAGCTTATAAGCTTCATCCAAAAATAAGTTTTCTTTCCTATTGATGTTGATATGGCCGAAACCCTAAGTGGTACCAAGTTGGTGTTTTTGGTTCAAATCCTACATGCATGACTTAAAGATCTTTGATTGATGCATTTTGAGTTCATGACCAAAATGAGTTTATTTCTATTTGACTTACTATGGCCAAACCCTAATTGTGAGAGTTGAAGAGATTTTGTTTTATTTTTTTTTAAGAAGAACACTTAATTGAAATCACTATTTTATTTGCAGGCATGTATTTATAAAGTTGAAAATCAATTTTTTTTGCCTATTATATGAGTAGGCCGAAACCTACTTTTGTATTGAGTAGAGGGATTAAAAATTTATTTGAAGTTCGAAGCCTTAATTTTTGTCTCTAAAATGCCTAAGGATCATTGATCCTAAAGCTTGTGAAAATCTAAAATTTTTAACCTCATTTTCTTACTAAGGCCGAAAACATGCATGATAAAAATGAGGTGATTTTATAAAATTTTAACCTATTTTACATGCTTAATTTTGTTTAGATTTGCAAACGTGACAAGAAAACAAAGTTCATTCCTTTAAAACGCGGAAAAACTACGACCTTTTACTCGTCAAGCGAAGGTAAAGGGAGACAGCCTAAGGGATAATTATTTATGATAACTATGTGTACTTGTGTGTTTCAATGTGTTAGTTAGAATTTTGATGTGATGATTGTTTAATGTTTAACTGAATTTGGTGTGTTGGTTGGTTGATTGTTCGAATATATATGTTTTATGATTGGATGATTATTCGTGAATATGTGCTTGTAGTTGATAGATTTTAAATTAATTGGTGCATGTTATATTTGTTATGATAATGTTTTGGTTGTTGCATGGAAAGCCTAACCAATGTTAGAGCTCAATTAAATTCTCAAGATAAAAGTCTTAAGAAAACCATATGAAGAGTATTGAAAATAAAAATTTATTTGAAGAAATGTTTTGGTAAAAGGAAATTTATTTGAAAAATTTAAATGAATTTACATTAAGAATAATCAATTTTTGAAAATATTTTATGGAAAGAAACCATGAAGAGAAGACAAATTGATTTTTTTTAAGTTTTAAAAAGATTTTATTTGAAAATTTCAAATGTTTTTAGAAAAAGAAAATTTTCAAAAAAAAATAGATTTTTTTGAAAAGGAATGGGTTTTCTATAACTTAAAGCTTTTTAAAATGAATTTCAAATAAAAGTTTTTTTTAGAAAGTTTTACTCAAAAGAAAATATCCGACAACTTGGATAAGTTATGGAAAGTTTTGTTTGTATTTGTATTTCACTGAACAAAAAATAACGTTGAAAAGTGAACCTAGTAACCGAGACGTCGGGATACTAGAGTTTTTAAGCACGTTGATCTATGATCCGTGTCACGTTGTTATGGACTGTCTGTCCTATATACGTTGTTGTGGACTGTGTGTCCTACATATGTTGTGTTAAAACGTGGTGAACGTGGTAAAAAGGTGAAAGTTGTTTTCTATAACCACAAAGTCCAAGACTGGTGCATAGGTCTAGGACTGTTGTGATTGGACACTCGGACTTTAACGTCCTAGGTTGATAATTAAAGTTTTAAAACGTTGAAAAATTTTGGATGGTCCTGAGCCTTGAGCTTCGACGAAGGAAAGAATGAAACACAAAGAAAAGCTGCGAAAATAATTTTTTTTTCATTTATTAGACGTGCCCAAATTGTTTTGTGTGAATTCCTGGAAGGGAAAGGTATCTCATGCGACGTTGTATCATTGGTGCCTTGGTGGACCATGATTTCCATGAGCCTTGTTGGCTATGCCTTGTGTAGGACAGTGTGCTTTGGAACCCACATGAGTTGATTATTGTACCTTGAGTTGGACAGTGCTGTGGGAATTAAGTTGTGCCATGTGTTGGTCATTTGAGCCTGACCAGCTCACTGTTTTTTTTTAAATGAATGAATTTGGGGTCTCCAGAGATTACGATAGATTGTTGAAATATAGAAGTGTCATGTGTTTTCAAAATGACGATGATCCTTGATGTTATATTTTTATTTGAAAATCTTATGCTGTATATAACTACTTATCTGTATTTGTTGTTTTTGGTGTGTGTAGTACATGTAGTTGTCATAATTGATCCATATATTGGTATCTCACCCTTTCACTTATTTTTGTTGTTTTCTCTCTCTATGTGATATATATATCTGTTTGGGGATATAGCTGGATACGAACATGATGTTAGCTCACTCCCGGGTGAGGGCCATCATATTTGAAAACGCTCAAGATCCTGTAGCATGGAGTTTTCAGTCAAGATCCCAGCTTGCGTTCTATACTGGCCCAGTGTGTATTGTTGATGGATCAGAGTTGGAAGGACCTACACGGAGGACATATACTACGGAGATGGTTCAGATTTCATTACCGCCAGTAGACCTCTACTTACAGCATCTAGCAGCCTAAGGACTAGTGGTTCTAGATCCTCCACAGAACCTGCATCAGCCGGTGGTAGCGCCCGCTTCACCGATTGTGGATGGCCCGCAGGAGATAGATGAGGAGGATCCTCAGGAGGTTATTGAGGAGGACCCGGTTGAGGTAATGGAGGAGCACCCGCAGTACCATCCACTCAGTGATGATGATGATGATGATTCTCTAGATATGGGAGTATGAGTGGATAGGTCTCCATCAGAGTTACCTTCAGAGGGTGGGGATGACCGTCATGGTTTCCTTAATGGGACTATGTCTCCTATATACTTTTTTGTGGATTGTGTGTCCTACAGACGTTGTGATAAAAAGTGGTGAACGTGGTAAAAAGGTGAAAACTGCTTTTCTACGACCACAAAGTCTAAGACTAGTGCACAGGTCTAGGACTGTTGTGATTGGACACTCGGAATAAAACATCATGTGTTGATAAAGAAAGTTTTAAAATGTCGAAAATCTATGGATGGTCATGAGCCTTGAGCCTCGACAGGGAAAGAATGAAACACAAAGAAAAACTATGAAAATAAAATGTTTTTACATGCATTTGGTAGACGTGCCCAAAAAGTTTTGTGTGAATTCCTTGAAGGGAAAGGTATCTCATGCGACGGTGTATCATTGGTGCCTTGATGGACCATGATTTCCATGAGCCTTGTTCACTGTGCCTTGTGTACGACGGTGTGCTTTGGAACCCACATGCGTTGATGATTGTGCCTTGAGTTGGACAGTTGCTGTGGGAATTATGTTGTGCCGTGTGTTGGCTATTTGAGTGCAATGTGTTGGCTATTTGAGCCTGATCAGCTCACTATTTTTTTTTAGAAAAAAAAAACTGCATGAAGTTGGGGTCTCCGGAGATTTGGATAGATTGTTGAAATATAGAAGTGCCATATGTTTTCAAGAACGACGATGATTTGCTTCATACAATACTTCCATTTAAAAATTTTATGTTGAATATGTATACTTATCTGTTCTTGTTGCTTGTATGTTTGTAGTACATGTTGTCGTCATAATTCATCCATATATTGGTATCTCACCCTTACAATATATCAGGTCTTCCTAGTTTCTTGCGGATGTACCCTGGTACACTAGGGCGGGTGGTGCCGAGAAGTTCCTAACCTCACTTGGGGATATAAATCCCAATCCTTGAAGAGGTTGGCGATGATTATAATGGTAAGAACTACGGAGTTCTTTCCAGATGATGTCTCGTAGAGTGACCAGCTTAGGATTTTTCCTTTGGGGTTGGGTGTTTTGAGAAAGTTAGTTTATGTGATTGAAAATCTTTTAGAAATTCTGTTGTGAATAATGAAGTATTTTCAAGAGAAATCTGTACATTGTAGAAGAGTTTGTTTTTGAATAAAATCAGTCTATGTATGTTGGTGAGTATGATATAGTTTGTACTATTGTGTTTGCCCCCATACTTTTAGACTTATGAAAATAATATAAGTTTTTTTTCCGAAAGCAACCAGTAAACTTTCTTTTTAATTCATTTCTGCATGTGATTAGGAAGTAATGCCCAAGAGGGGTGTTACATTTGTGGTATCATAGCTGGTCGAGTCTTTCGAGAACTTGGGGAATAGGTCCGTTATGTTTTTGTTGTGTGATCTCTGTTTGGTCAGTGCTTGAATTGTTTCCTTATCAAAACAATGTATGTTGACACACTGATAGCAGTGTTTTGATGGGCTCTGTTTTGGTTGAGACCTTACGAGAAATCATGATTAGTAAATGGTATGTTGATTCATGTTGATATGTTTGTTTATCCTTTCGGGATGGTGTCAGACATTTGAATGAAGTACCTGTTATGGAAGATTTTTCGGGAGTATTCCCTGAGAATGTTCCAGGTTTGTCCCAACGAAGGATATTGAGTTCCGACTAATTTAGTTCCTAGATGCAGTCGAATCTCCATCGCTTCGCGTAGGGTATCACCTCCAAAGTTAGTCGAGTTAGATGACTTGACTTAAAGGGGAGGTCTGATGTCAGAATAGTTTGTGCGACCAAGTGTGTTGCGACACCCTACTCTAGGGTCATCCCATTAATACCCAATTATAAATCATAATTATATAACGCTGGTTACTTTCGGAAAATATAATTTAATGTAACTAACCTTATATAAAAATAGTGCTTAGTTTTTTTTTTCTTTTACATACAACATACAACTATTATAAACATAAACCACATATATGTACATCCATATATATACATATGCTTCATCGTTTACATATACAACTCCTATACTAGGAGATATCAAAAAGCCTTTAGAAGCATAGACCATTCTCCATCAAACTAAACAAAGAAGATAAAGATATATATACATATCAACAACAACTGGTTCACAACCATTTCAAAACTAAGGGCTCTAAGAAACCAAAATAAAAACTATCAAGACTCACTACCCCGGAAACTATACCTAAGTTGGTCAAGCTAATGAAACCCATTGGGAAGACCATAAGGATCAATCCCACCTACAGCTGACGAGTCTGATGATGCCTCCGCTTCCATTGCTTCATCTGAAGAATCACCATCATCTACTGCAGGAGGTTGAAACTCCGGATCGTCCTCTAGGTATTCCTCTGGATCTTCCTCACCTGCTACTAGCTCTTCTTCAACTGGAGGTTCTCCATTTCCTAATATCTGAAGAGGTTGAGGTTGAGGTAAAGGATCCATCATTCCATGCTCCTCCAGATATTGAAGATACAGCCAAACCGGTGGTAACGATATCTCGATTGTTTCTACTACATGCGTCCTCTGATTGGGTCCTTCTTCTATCGTGCCAATAACTTCAGTACTAGGGCCATGGTAGGTGGCGCTCAGTGCCCCAATATTTATATCCCAGGCACCACCATACTGTGCCCGATCAAAAGTGAGTGTACGAACCTCGATTGCACTGGTGGGTACGTCTGGATTCATCTGAATATGTTGTAAGAGTGAGAAACCAATACTTGGATCTTACTCAATAACTACACTCTAGCCATCAAATACCACATCAACATTTATCACATACAATTCATTATAACTAACAGTTTATCAATGGGTTCAACACCCCAAACATCATCCATAAAATTATGCATGACACTTCTATTCATCATCTAATTTTCGTCCTAATCTCATGAGATATCCCAACATCATATGAGTTGATCAGACTCCAAAGCCACACTGGCTAACTTGGCCAATCGCCAACAGTCCGCGACCTCTTCCCATCTTGAAAACAACAAAGGCATACACAGCCAGGCACTCACAAGGCCAACACATTGCTAATGCCCACAATCAGTGGCTCCGCCATTAGCAAGTAAGATGGGGATCCCAAAGTCCTCCAAGGCACAATGAGATATGCATATCGTAATTACCTCAGCCACGCCGTAATTAATGCATTAAACCACAAATCGCAGGCACGTCACCACATGCATGCAAAACACTTTTGTTTTGTTCTTTTCTTTGTGCTCAATCTTTCTCTTGCCGAAGCTCAAAATGGCTTACGACTCACATAGTTTTAAAACACTTTTTAAAACTTTCATTACAACACAGGACCTTACTGTCCGAGTGCTCAATCACGACACCTCTCGACCAGTGCACTAGTACTAGGTTCGTGCTTCTAGAAAACATCTTCAATGTTTTATCACAGTATACCTCATGTATACCTCATGTATACCTCATGTATACAACATAGGCACTCCAAGTCCAAATGACTGAGTCCATCACAATCACAGAACATTAGTACCCCGACGTCTCGGTTACTAAGTCCAACTGTATTTTCAACATTGTTAAATCAACTTTCGATTTTTAGAAATTCTTTTCTAATGGTAGAAATTCATTATAAAAATTCTTAACAAATAAAACTTAGTTTTCACAAACCAATGAGTCACTTGAGGTTTAACTTTCTCAAAATAGGCACTGCCGTTTCAAAAATACTTGCCGTCTAGATTTTCTAGATTTGCCGTCAAATTTTGTTTTTAAGACTTTTAAGCCAAAAACTTAACTTTTTCCACTTAATTAATCTTCTAAAATAACCCTTAACTTGTTTTCATCAATTAATTTAATAAAAGAATATTCTATAATATTCTGGTTTTCTTACGTAAAATTTAACAATACTAAAATAGTTTCACCGTGTTGAACTCATTGTGACTCATAATTCACTTTTCCAAAAACAACTTATTAAAATAATAGTATTTTTCAACACTCTTTATTCTTCTCAAAAGAAATTCTCTTTGATATCATATACCAATAACTTGCCACTAAAACCTTGAATATAATTCAATACAGTTCCTTAAAGCTTTTATCCAACTTTCTTAATTGTGCACTGACCACTGTCAGGCTTCTCACACATCAAACAACAATTATATCACAGATATTTCCCAGGCAGATCATGCATCACAGTTCATAATATAATTTCCAATAAATAATTAACGCAAAATAAACCACACAGATATCAATAACGCAACAATAAACAACATAAATAAACACTAACAAACAATTAATTACAAACAACCATTGGATAGCATATAGCCATTGAATAGAATCCTTCTCGGTACTCCCCCCTTACCTCTTGAAGACTCCTTGTTCAACTTACAAACTCCTTCAGAATTTCCCGTTACCTTGTAAACTTGTACTCAACTAACCTTCAATTATAACCAAAGTGTTACAAATCAAGAAACTAAAACATTCTAAACCCTAATACATAGTCACGGCCTCTAGGGTTTTTGAATAACTAAAACTTCTAATCATGATTAAGTTATGGATTAATGATCCTTAATTAACCTAAATCATAGATTATCAACTAAACAACTAAGTTTTAAACTCAAAACTTCCTAACTCTTTTATACATAGATTCGGCCTCAATAGGTTCATGAAGCTAGGGTTCTTAGGTTAACAAATCATCTTGGATTTATAAAGCATACTTACTAAACACTTGATTTCTAAGATCATTTATGAAAATCATGAACAAAACTCAACAAAACTTACCCACTTAGGGTTCGGCCAACATGAACATTTTTGAGTAAAATAGTCATTTTAAGAAACTAACATGGATTAGAGTGTGTAGACATACATGCCATATAGAATACATGATCATACATGAAAACACATGAACAAAACTCTACCAACCCTAAGGTGATAGATTCGGCCAAGGCTAGTTTTTCAAGAAAGAGATTTTTGATTACTTCATGCTCTTGGATTTAGATAGTAGACATGATATCTAGAAGATATAAAGTAGTTTCATCATCATTAGATTTTCCTAGGATTTATTATGATTTTTCAAAGTTCTAGGGTTTGAAACTTGAAAATGATGAACCACCATGATATAAGTCTTGAATCAAGAAACTATCTAAAGAACATAGACATGATTTAAGACAAATATTAGGATTTACCTCTTGAGAATCAATGATGAAGACAATCCAAGAACTTGCTTTGAGAAACTTAGAACTAAGAACTTAGAACTTTAGAGTTTTAGAAGACAACTAACCAAAGAACTAAATGAAAAGTGAGAGAAAGGTATTTATAGTGTAAGTGGCGACATCTCAAGAAGGATCTAGATGAAGATGAGTTGTCATGTTAAAAGGATCAAAGTGCAATTAAGTTCCAAGGACCAAATTGCAAAGATTCCAATAGTTGAAGGACTAGTTTGCAAATAGACAATAGAATGTCATGATGATGAGTTTAATCACATTAAATGCCATCTTATCTTTGACTTACTTGGCTGATTTTTATGAGTGCAAGACAAGTTAAGAAAGTATATAATTCAATGTATTAGAAGAATCAAGAAACTTGTAGACAAATCTAGGATAAGTAGAAACCTATAGAAAATTCTAGAATCAACTTGACAATTCCAACAAAATTGGGCAGCCACAATTCACATGGGCTTTCGCATGGGCTTGAAACATTTGGGCTTGATTTCATTTTCTTATTGGTTGTGGGACCCACTTTGAAGATTTAGGCCTTTTAACATAAGATAAGAAAACTTGAATGGCTTTATGGACTCAACTATGAACTAAAAAGCTTTGGGCCTATAAGCCACGACCATCTTGGATTAGAAACAAGGATTCTAGCCCAATCCACTTGAAAAAACGAAAAAAACTAATTTAGGGACAAAATGGTAATTTACAGAAAGTTCAGGGACTTAACCGTAAATTTCGAAATTCTCTATTTAATCCTGAAAAACCTTCTAAACTTAAAAATATGATTCATCCCCTTGAATCATCTCAAAATCCTAAGATAAATCCTCTTACTACTCTTAGAAACTCTAATCTCCTTTCCGTCGTCTACCCGATTACGCTTTCCGCCCGTAATACTCAAATTATTTTATTTTTTTCTGAAAAAATTATAAAAATACAAAGTTGTAGAAAATAAAATACTAAGCTTAAGTCTCTCGTTCACGAATTAAAATTAGGTCTTTTGAGCAGCATTATTATACTGTCAATGGAATTCGTAGACCGGGTTTCGCCTGAATTTCCAACCTAAATTTTAATCGTAGTTTCCTACGGTCAAGTAGGATTAAATACTATCCTCCGTTCACTTAGAATAACTTTATAAAACTCTAATAAACTTATAAACATATTTATATGTATTTACTGTTATTTAAAACAGTAAAATACAGGGTGTTACATGTGTCCTGTGGGGAGTATCAGTGTTGCTCATAAGGATGAAGCATCATGGTTGTGAAAGCGACCACAGACGGTGACTAAAATCTGTAGTTGTTAGGCTAACGGGTTATTTTCAAAGTCTCATCGAGGAACTGTCTAAGATTTTGGAGTCGTTGACTCACCTTACAAGGAAAGACCAACTCTCCACATAACTGAGAGACGGACTATGTCATCGGTTATCGTATGCAGTTCAGAGAAGAATGTGGAAGACGACAACAAACCAAATTAAGCGTTTTTAGAAAGACCTTCGTGCTTATACGAAGTTGAGTCAAGCCAATCCGAATCTTCACTTTTAAAATGAGTGTCTCATGTTTTAGAAAACTATTCATTGTACTCTTTGATTCTTTATGAAGGTGTCAGTTGACATTTGTTCCTCGAGTCCCTATGGTTGTATCAAACAATCGTAGCGATCAAATTTGTGTGTGTAAGATAAACTTTTGAGTTTGAATTGAAATCTATCATGACTCATAAGTTGGTTATAACTATTTCTTGAGTTATGACCCAAATGATTTCTTAGTAACAAAAGTTTCTTGATGAAACTCATACTAGTCATTTTTACTTTTGGTAAATGTGACCCGGTCCAGTTTTGTCGGATTGTTTCCCTTTAAAATCATCCTTTGACGAACATCTTGTAGTACTTTGAATACTGTTAGAGTTAAAACTATCCGAGGTAATTCTAATGGAAGGATAAACTTTATTAGATTCATGTTTGTATATGTGTATTGGCCATTCATTTTTACATCCACGAACCTAATTGAAGAATCTTTTCCATATGGGATGTTCCTGTATCTTTCAAATTGGTGAAATACTTCTCTAAGCTTTTGTGAAGGAGAAATCAAGAAACTTATTTTCTTGAAAATTTCTTTCTGTAAACTCCAAGACCATGCCTTATTGTAGTTCGAAAGGATTTGTCATCCTTGATCAACTTTACCCTACGTATTCTTCCAAATGTCATTGACATGTAATCTATCTCATAAGTCTTGAGAATGGGTATCTGATTCATATCAGGTTGTCCGAGTTATTCGAGTACAGTGAAAGAGAGATAACTTGATGCATTCCTTCTCAAGAAGTTAGTGTTGCATTGGATTTCGTTATGAGTTTATCGAAGGACCGCTAAGAGATTCGTTTTGTTTCGAGTGACCATGGACAAAGCGACAAAGTTAACATCCTTCTTACCTGTCAAAACCCACCATGCAATGGACAAGCTAACCGACATGGGTATTAGAGGATTGACCAGACTCCATGGAATACCTTCAAATTTCGTTTCAAAGTGAAGAGCCGAAGTTTACCAATGTTGTCATGCAAATCCTCTCCAAGTGTTGAGGGCCGAGTTGAGATTGATATCAACGGACCACTCTCGACTCGAGTGGACGAGTGATAGAAATAATATGATCTTTAGGAAGTTGGCTTGGGCGTAAGGGTAGTATTTGACTACGATCATCTCTTTAGTTGGATGGAAAAGAAATGATGAAAGATTTTTTGAGGTATAGTTGTGACTAATAAGATGTGAATCCTTGAGATCAATGACAGTAAGTGAGGAAATTTTTATGAACCAGATGTTGATCGAGGCAAAACACTGTTAAAGGAATCTAGGGTGATGATCAATATACATGGTTAAGAATGATTTTATGAGTTTGAAGATTTATAGAGAAGTGTCTATAATAGTTTTCCTAAGTTGAACAGGAGTAGTTAAGAGAAGTTCTTGAGTAAAACTAAGTTGTTGGAGAAGTTCAAGATTTATGATTTTAGATGATTCAAACCAAGGTGATTCCTTTTTGGTTAAAGTTGCATGAAGGAGTGTGATCATGTTCTTTAGGATTGAAATGTACGATTATGATATGATTTGGAGTGGTGGAAAAGATTCAAAAGAAACTAAGATTACGATGTTTTGATTTGAGACTTCGAGTATGTGATTTTGATAGAATTTGGAAAAGTGGATTATGTTCAGAAAAGATAAAACTACCATTGTATAGTTTGAGTAGGAAGTTGATATAGTTGCAGTAAAGATTAGTTTTGACCTTGGTGTTAAATATAAGAACTTGATGTGCGAAAGCAGTTTCTAATGGATCAGTGATTAAAAAAATGAGTGATTAAGTTTTGATTTTGTTCTTCATATGGGAGGAACTAAGATTCAAAGTCATGAATAGTGGATATAATCTGATGGTAGAAAATTTCGAGGATTAAAGAGAACGACATAGAGATGAATCATGTTGTGGAATTAGCAATAAGTGGAATGAAGCAACTAAAAATACGACCTGGAATTTTGGATAGGAATTGATGTGTATACTACAAGATAAGCGAGAATCTTAGTTTAAATCTTGGTGTTAATGGTAATAGTTAAGGAGGTCAAAAGAATTTTTTTTTCTAATGGATTAGTATTAAAGGAAGATGAGATTAAGTTTTAATCTTTATGTGTGGGAGATTAAAATAAAATTGTTAAGGATAGGGAGTAAGAGTCGAGGGTAAGAAATTTTATGTTGAGGATAAGTAGAACGAAGGATAAGCGTGAACTTCGTTATTAAGTTACGATTTTCACCTGAGGAGGAATTAAATGTCAGAAACCTTCGGACCAAGAGTTTCTGTCTAGTTTCGAGTTACAAAATTTCGAGGACCAAGAGATTAATTGGTCAATTGATTATTTGAAAGTTGGGATATTAAATTAGGTCGGGCTTAAGTATAATAGGCTTTTGAGAGTAGCCTAAAATAATTTAGAAAAAACATTCCAACAGTAGGTTACGCTAGATGAGGCGAATTAAAACACTCGGGCATGCCGAGAGGGAAATACATGACAAAATGTGTGGATGACACATGTCACAATTGGACATGTGTACGAAGATGGAAGGTTTCATGGATAGGGGCTGCCACCAAGGGACACTTGGATTTCCATTACACCTAACTAAATGACACCTAAAATGAATGCATGACACTTGTAATCCACTAAAAATAAAGATAATAATAGTATAATCCTAACTAATTAATATAAAAGTAAATGAATGAATGCATGAAGGCATTTTCCTCATCTTCTTCATTTCTCTTCACAAAACTTGAGAACTCCATTGACTCACCGAAATCATACTGAAATTTTGACCCTTTTCTATTATTAATCTCGAAACACTTTATACATGAAAGTTGTTCCACTTCCTCTCCTATTTCCAAACAGCTAAAGATCATCAAAATTGGATAAGAATACTAGGAGATATACCCAAATCACCAAAGTTGTGCCTCGCTTTCTTAACTTTCCAAAAAGCCCAAGTTTGTAATATTTGGGTGAGCATATATTGAGATAGACTCATATTATCACCACATCCTCAAAGCTGTCAAGTTTCTAACTAAGCTTGCTTTGGATCACTTCTCTTCATTCTTCATCACTCAAGGGTAATCTCTTCACTCTTAATCCTCATCTTCTCAAAAATATTTATTTCATCCTCATGCATGTCATGTTTTCATGATTTCATGTCCAAATTTTCACTCAAAAATTCTTAGAAAACCCTATGTAGGAAAGTTGATGTTTTTGTTCAAAATTTCTTATACTTGATTTAAGGATCCTCTCTCATCTCTTTGTTATACAAAACCATGTGTTGGCTATTTGAGCCTGATCAGCTCACTATTTTTTTTAGAAAAAAAAACTGCATGAAGTTGGGGTCTCCGGAGATTTGGATAGATTGTTGAAATATAGAAGTGCCATATGTTTTCAAGAACGACGATGATTTGCTTGATACAATACTTCCATTTAAAAATTTTATGTTGAATATGTATACTTATCTGTTCTTGTTGCTTGTATGTTTGTAGTATATGTAGTCGTCATAATTCATCCATATATTTGGTATCTCACCCTTACAATATATCAGGTTTTCCTGGTTTCTTGCGGACGTACCCCGGTACACTAGGGCGGGTGGTTCCAAGAAGTTCCTAACCTCACTTGGGGATATAAATCCCGATTCTTGAAGAGGTTGGCGATGATTATAATGGTAAGAACTACGGAGTTCTTTCCAGTTGATGTCTCGTAGAGTGACTAGCTTAGGATTTTTCCTTTGGGGTTGTGTGTTTTGAGAAAGTCAGTTTATGTGGTTGAAAACCTTTTTGAAATTATGTTGTGAATAATACAGTAATTTCAAGAGAAATATGTACATTGTAGAAGAGTTTGTTTTTGAATAAAATCAGTCTATGTATGTTGGTGAGTATGATATAGTTTGTACTATTGTATTTGCCCCCGTACTTTCAGACTTATGAAAATAATAAGTTTTTTTCCCGAAAACAACCAATAAACTTTCTTTTTAATTCATTTCCGCATGTGATTAGGAAATAATGCCCATAGGGGGTGTTACACAAATCACTCTGCACTGTGCACCCTACACCTCATTGTCTCAGTGAGAACCATGAACCCTCCACCCTTATTCCTTTATCTTCCCACACCCATCTTCACTGATACATGATTGTTCAAGTAAATTAGACTAAAAAAAGTACAAGATAGTTCAAGTAAATTCAACTAAAAAAATTAAGTAATCACATGGATCACTCCATCGGGAAGGAATGTAGTGCTGAGCGTGGAGTAGTTTTGAAATTTGAACTAATAGCAGAGCAAGGGAATGTAATTGCCATACACACTTAAGTGGGTTTGGAATAGCGAAGAAGGTAGTTACAGAGGTGTATCGTGGGATACATGCGTTGGTGAAAGAGTGAGATAGGAAGGATAGTTTTGTCATTTCATATATATTGTACCTGGAACAACTTTTTGTCCCTTGGTTAGGTGAGTAACAAAAATCTACACTTTTGTCCTATCCCTTCTCTATTTTCTTGTGTTGTCTCATAGCCATTTTAAAATCAAACATAGAACAAATTGTCTTGTTCTGTGTTGTCCCTTAATTTATAGCCAATCAAACGGACCCATAGTTTTTGTATATAATTGACCTACATATAAGTAACTGCTTCTAGGCGGTGAACTTTTTACTTGATTGCCCAGGGTTGCTAGACACGTTAACACATGCATATTGTTACACTCTAATTGTGCAACACTCAGAGAAGAGGCTACCAAATAGCTTTTGTATAGTGCTGGTTTTTTAGACTTATTCTCTCTTTTTATATTATAATAATATTGCTTTGAGTTTTTTTTTTCACTAAAAATAAAGTTATATGTGAGATTTGATATTCGTTCTTGCTGTTAACGTAAAATTGGATTGTCTTCACACATTTGCTATCTTGTTGCATTTTTTAAAAAATTACGTGTGAAATGCACATAGAAATTACAATTTTAGTGGGTACATTCACATAAAAAATTTGATTCAAGAAAATGAGGTATTAGTGGATGGCATTAGGAGCAAAAGTACAATTTTGAATATACAACTGGGCCGACTCGAATAAGCCTGTAGCCCGCATAGGGTCTGGCTTGGGCACCTTGTTTCTAGTCCAAATTAAAATCGGGCCTTTTTTGCCCAGTCCGACAAAGCCCGAGCCCGCATCGAGCCTGCCCGCCACGGACTGGGTAGCCCGAATTACCACCTCTACATCTATAATCAAAGGTTTTACCAACATTTGGTTGGTCCAAGTGGTAAGAGACTTGGTCACGTTAAGAAAGTGGTCAGGGGTTCGAATCCTGGCTCTTGTGTATGGAGAAAACCTGCGACACCCCTTCTTGGGTTTAATTATGCTGGTTACTTTCGGAAAATAATAATTTGTAACACTCTTCTTAATACCAAAAATGGTGGTAAATTTTTTTTTCTTTTTAACTTGACATTCAACATCATACAACAACATAAACAACACACCAGATATGTGTGTATATATATATATATACATACATATATATAACATATGCATTAGCAGTTTTGTACAAACTATATAACTATACAAGGTAACTAAGTAAAGAAAATAAAAATATAATAGACACATAGCGAAACGTCTAAGACCATATAACAAAAACATGGCTCTCAGTGGCCAGAAAGACTGACGAGGTCACTACCCCAAAAATGGAAACTTCCTACAACTGGTCAACATCTAGTGGTAACCATTGGGAAGACCGTGGTGGTCAATCCCACTCCCCGTAGAGGTATCAGATGAAGACGCAACTAGACCCTCATCGGGTGAGTCATCATCATCATCAAGAGGAATGTAATCTGGCACATCCTCAACGATCTCCTCCGGGTCCTCCTCCGGATCTATGACTATCTCCTATGGAGGTGGTGCTGGTGCTGCCTCAGCTAATGGTTGCGCCTCAAGCTCCCCATGATCCACCAGATTCTGAAGTTGAAACCACATCAGAGGTAAAGATACCTCGATGGTCTCCATCGTCCTGTGCTCGCATTGTGGCCCCATTGCAATCGTGCCCTCTACTGTATGAATATGCCCGGTATAAGTAACGCAGTGAGCTCCCGTGTTTATAACCCACGAGTTGATGTTCTCGGCATCCCCAATATGAAAGGAACAAACTCCCGTGTGCCCCAGTGGCAGCGTCGGATCCATCTCTACTCAAATAGTAATATACCCATACCGAAGAGAGACCAACAATAAAACATACAAGGGTGATAACCAATATATGGATTTTAAAACAATAATCATATGAACGACTCTCAAATACCATTTAACATGAATATTCAAAGATAAACAATATATTTATCAAAGGGTTTCATACCCGACAATTGTAGCCGTTTTAAAAACCATGGCACTTCAATATTCATCAACTAACATTAATACCTAATCTCCGGAGCCCCAACCAACAAATAAATGAGCTAATCAGGCTCTCATTGCCGAATAAGGCATAATTGTTGCCAATAAGGCAGAGTTCAAATTTAACCATATCATTATCCAAAATGAGGCACAATGATCACTATTCATAGTATATGGTTTCGTGGTCATATATCCATCAAGGAACAGTGATGCAAACATCATGAATACTTGCCATCAAGCATTCAAGTCCTATGCAAAGGCACGTCTGCCCCAAAAATGCATGTAAAACTTTTTGTTCATGTCGTTTTCTTTGTGTTCAATTTTTTCGTGTTGGAGCTAAAAGTGTTGGAACCAAAGTGATTTGGATTTAATTAATCTCTAAGTTTTGATGTTAAAAAATGGATTAAATTTTCTTGGCAAAGTGTTAATTGGTATCTAACAAGTTTATTCAGTTTCTGCAGGATCGCTTGAAATTATAAAAGTCATATTTTATATAAAGTTCTTCTTGAAATGAGTAAGTGAATTCGCGTCCATTCAAGTAGACGAGCTGTTCAAAAACATGTGGTAATTCTTTACTTTTTATTTGGTTTGAGTAAACAAGAATTTGAGTAGACGAGCCTTAAATTTTCTAAGTAGACGTGTCTACCTTGCCACGTAAGCAAACCGGAATAATTGGTAGAATTGAATGAACTGTAAAATAATCAAGTAGACAAGCTCTAAGTGCCACGTCACCGGACAAAGATTTTGATAACTCACCAAGGTATAGCAAGTCCAAAGACTTGATAGACGAGAGGATATGCCATGTCAGCAGACGAGTAAAATAAAATAGTAAACAGACTTAGTCTCACAAATAACTGAGTAGATGGAGCTTTTGAGTAGACAAGCTCCATCTCTTAAGTGAATAAAGGCAATCAGAATCTCTTGAATTTATTTCAAACGATTGAATTTATTTCAATAGAATATTTGTTCTTCACATTTGTTTCATCTGCTTTAATGTTTTACCTTGTTGTAAAAGAAACATAGCACCATCAAAGAAATACAAAAAGCATATTAGTACATTGAAAATTGCAACACGATATGTACGATGACAACTTTATGACTGGAAAAAGTTGGATTGTACACAAAGGAGGAACAACATTTTTCAAGCTGTAATGCTCAAAGCAGTGAGCCTCCATTTCGTGCTACCTTGATAACCAAGAGTACATTTCAGCATTGCTAAGATCAAACCTTCAGTCACAACAGATATTATTTCATCTCTAAACTGAAAATTCAAAATGACCGTTGAAGCTTTTCAAGAGAAGGAGAAGGCCACTATAAATAGAAGACCTCAAGTACTGAAGAAAAAGCTTTTGTAAGTCCAACCTCTGTCAATACAATTCTTAAGAAAACAAGCTCTTATTCTTTTATTCTTTCATAAGCAAAAGTTTGTGTCTTAAGTTTGAATATTGTGAAAATATTCATCTGATCTTAAACTTTCATATCCTCACACATAGTGAGTTAAGAAGATTATAAGTTAAATCTCTTTGTTACAGTTAGAACCTGGAGAGGCTTGGTAAGAAAGGAATACTTATAAGCCTGGAGAGATGTTGAATACTTGGTTGTAATCTATTTGGACAAATAGTGGATAAAACCTTCAAGTCGAAGGGACTGGACGTAGCTATTGGTTGGAAGAGAGTGAACCAGGATAAAATCCTTTGTGTGAATCTTCTATCTCTAAACTCTTTCAGTTTTATTCGTTTTTACTGACTGAGGGGTTTTGATATTGCTTTTGTTAAATCTTTTAAAAGATCTATTTCATTGTGCTTGCATCTGTTTTAATCTTCTTGTGTGCAAAAATAGTTTTAAAGGTTGTTTTTCAAAATTTATTAACAAACACAATTCAACCCCCCTCCCCTTCTTGTGTTTGCCTGTGTCAACTTCAAAAAGCCTCACGGCCAAATCACCGTTTTAAACTTTCAAGTTTAATCCATCGTTCCAAAAATAACCGACTCCAAGTCAAAATTGTGCAGATCATGAAATCTAGACCGATGCACCAGTCTTAGGACATCTAGTCAATAACTTCACCTTTTGGACCCCTGGCCCATATCATAGAACACTAGATCCCGACGTCTCGGCAGCTAGGTCCATTTTTTATCTTGAAAACCAATTTCGTTCTGTGAAACACAAAATGTAACGCTCTTCGTTACATTAGTAACCCATAATAAAACATAATTAAAATATAGCCAAAATAAAAATTTTACAAAATAAAATAGTTTAAAATAAATACATCATAAATAATAAATATAAATTCTATTAAATCCTTACAAAATAAATTCATTTGTCTCAAAACCGGGCGTCTACTAATAAACCCAACGATAAATAAATAAATATGTCTAGCCACAAACGGCTCTTATTCAAGAAAATACTAACCAAGCTAGAAAAATAACTAAGCAAGTTCACTAAGTCTCCAAGCCTCTTCGATCTCAATAGCGTCGTCCTCGTGCTCTGAAAACAACATTTTTATGAGATATAATCCCAGTGAATAAATATATTTAATAAAAAGGGTCGCAAATAGTGTTGTTCTCAGTCGCCGCGGTAATCCGGAAAAACATTCATGGTACCCGCTAGTTTTTAAAATATTGAATATAAAAAACCTCCAAAATAATATATATATATATATATATATATATATATATATATAATTAATGTCAAGCATTTAAAGCACAAACTCATACACTCAGCAACGGTCACATCACATTGCATTTAATCACATTCACCATGCAAACTCTACACAAATGCAACTCCACGAACATGACTCGGTGATTCCCAGAATCACATAACTTGACTCTTTGGTTCCCAAAACTGGTGTGAATCGTAGATCCACTAAGGTCTATGAGCTCATATCCATACAATGGCGTCCCACTGCCTTCCCCATCCCAGATGGAGGTATCTAATATTCCATCCCAGATGTGAATATTTTAATAATTTGATATCCCATCCCAGATGGTGATATCTCTCATCTTATTCCCGGAATAGAATGTACACCGTCATCCATTCCCGGAAGGTGATGACCAACTCATGCATAATGCAATATGTCATCCCAGATGACTCTCAAGGTTTTCCGACTTTATCTATCAGTAACAATGTTACAATGTCATGCCAAACCAACACTATAACGTCATATTACACATATTAAAGATTGTTAATCAACAATAATTCATACTGTAATTAAACAAATTTTAATTTAGAAACCATTGAACAAAACATGCTTAAAATGACTTGTTACGGGAATAGGTTCACAAAACATGAACCTACATTCCAATTTCTAATTTAAATTGTCCTTCATCAATGGATTAGAGTTTCACGTAACAGGGAAAGAATTAATCACACTACAAATAATGAATTTGACTTTGACAATTGTTTTGCCATCAAACAATCAAATAAAGAATGTACAGCAATTCCACAAAATTAATATAAAGCTATTTATTTATAGATTCCAGGAAAATATATTTAATAATTCGATTCATCTAACAACATCTCAAAATAATTTAAGAGTCTCAAATCAAGAACTAAGAACCCTAACATATTTTACTATTTCCAAAAAAAACAAAGTTACATGTAAAAGCATCAAATTATATGTACCATGAAAGTGTGAGAAAAATTATTTTTACTCACCTTTTGCAGACCTCCACTATGCTCTAGAAATTACGTATGATAGGGATTTGCGCTTCCCTAAAAATTCCTCTCCCGTTTGGTGGCGTTCTTGGATCTGTGTTGTTAGGATTGTACTGGCAAGGAATGGATCTGGCGAAAATAGTGAACTCTCTGCGGCGCCCCATTTGGTTACTATTCCACTATATATATCTATATATATATATATATATATATATATATATATATATATATATATATATATATATATATATATATATATATATATATATAAATATATATATATACACTAATTCTCTTTTCTCTTTTTTTTTTCTTCACATATTTATTTTAATTTAATATTTCTTTTGTATTCACTAACCAATTCTAATAAATTTTATACTAATAAATTCTCACCACTAAACCTCTTAATCATATTTTATTCTTATTATATAATTATTATTTATTTATTTTATTATTTTATTTTATTTTATTTCAAATTAATTATATTAGAATTTTAGGATGTTACATTTTCTCCCCTCCTTAATGAATTCCGTCCCCGAAATTCTCACGTCTCACCCAAACTACACAACATTAAAGGTAATGCAATACTAAGTTAGGTACTCGTGCCGAAAAGATCTGGATGATGTTGTCTAACATCTCCCTCAAGTTCCCAGGTAGCTTCCTCTGGAGTCAACCCTTCCCAAATCACTTTCACCAATGGGATCATCTTGTTCCTCAGAGTTTTTGTGCTCTTGTCAATGATCTGAATAGGTCTGGGCTTAAAGATTAAATTATCCTTCAATTGTATTGACTCAGGAGCTATCACGTGTGAAACATCTGGTACGTAATTCCGGAGTTGAGAAATATGGAAGACGTCATGGAGATTCGACAAATGTGGTGGAAGAGCCAATTGGTAAGCAACAGGCCCGACTCTTTTTAGGATTTGAAACAGACCCATGAAACGAGGAGTTAGCTTGTGAACTTTCATCGACCCCCCTACCCCCGTCTTATGAGTGACTCTCAAAATACATGTTCACTTTCCTAGAATTCTAGAGGCTTTCTCATTTTGTCGGCATAGCTCATTTGTCTACTTTGCGCCGTGCGCATCCTCTCCCTAATCATTTTGATTCTCTCAGAGGTTTCCTGGACTAACTCTGGTCCTAGCAGGGTCTCCTCACCCACTTCACACCAACATAAAGGGGACCTACACTTCCTCTCATAAAGAGTTTCATAGGGTGCCACGCCTATGCTGACGTGATGACTGTTGTTATAAGCAAATTCTATAAGAGGTAAAAATTTACCCCGACCCCCAACTTCATCTAAAACACATGCTCTAAGCATGTCCTCAAGGGTCTGAATGGTCCTTTCCGACTGACCGTCCGTTTGGGGATGATAGGTTGTGCTAAAACTTAACTTAGAACCAAAATCCTATTGGAAAGCCTTCCAGAATCTAGAGGTAAACCGTGGGTCCCTATCTAACACTATAGAAGTATGTATGCCATGAAGCTTCACTATCTCCTTAATGTATGAGTCTGCTAACTTATTCAAACTATAGGTTGTCTTAATTGGCCAGAAGTGTGCAGACTTGGTTGACCTATCCATAATTACCCATATGCCATCTAAGCCCAAACTTGTCTTAGGTAACCCCACCACAAAGTCCATAGAAATTCTCTCCCACTTCCATTAGGCTGCAACAAACCCGAAGGTCTCTGATGCTCTATCTTAACCTTTTGACATACTAAACACTTGGCTACAACGCTAGCCACATACCGTTTCATTCCTGGCCACCAATACATCTTCTTTAGATCTTGGTACATCTTGGTTATCCCTAGATGTATGGTGAACTTCCCCTTATGCGCTTCCTCTAAAACTTTCTCTCTAAGGCTCCCCTCCTTAGGAACAACGATTTTATTCTTAATCAACACTAGCCCATCAGTAGACAACACATAATTCTCTTGATCTAAAAGAGATTGTAACTCCTGATCTAAAAGCTACTCTCGCCTAATCATTTCTCTAAGGTCACTGCAAGTTTCCAGCCTATTCAACTTCAAGCTTAGAGCACTAAGAGGCACATTTAGATTCATGTCCCTGAACCCCTCTAACATATTCATCTCTCGGACCATCAAACTAGACACATGCAAGGTTTTCCTACTGAGTGCATCAGCCACCACATTGGCTTTCCCTGGATGGTACTTCAATTCGAAATCATAGTCCTTAAGGAATTCCATCCACCTCCTTTGCCTCATATTCAATTCTTTCTGGTCAAACAATTACTTAAGGCTCTTATGATCACTAAAAACCTCAAACTTTGCACCATACAGATAGTGCCTCCAGATCTTAAGAGCAAAGACTACTGCTGCTAACTCAAGTTCATGAGTAGGATAATTCACCTCATGTGTCCTAAGCTGCTTAGATGCATAAGCCTCTACCCTACCTTCCTGCATCAACACACAACCTAAACCATTCTTAGAAGCGTCGCAATATACCACAAAACTCACTGAAGGATCTAGAATGGTTAAGACCGGTGATGACACCAATCTTCTCTTAAGCTCCTCAAAATTCTCTTCGCATTCCTTATCCCACTCAAAAGATTTTCCTTTCCTAGTCAACTTGGTGAGAGGTAAAGCTAGTCTAGATAACCCCTCTATGAACTTCCTATAGTAACCTGCCAGCCCTAAGAAACTCCTCACTTCCGTCACTGACTTAGGTTGCTCCCATCCAAGCACTGCATCAACCTTACTAGAGTCAACCGCTACACCACTCCTAGATATGGTATGTCCTAAAAACTTCACCTCATCAAGCCAAAATTCACACTTTTCTGGCTTTGCATAAAGTCGTTCTTCCCTCATAATCTACAACACTGACCTCAAATGCTCCTCATGATCCTCTGGTGTCCTAGAGTATATCAAAATATTATCTATGAACACCACCACAAAGCTATCCAAGAATGGCCTAAAGATCTGATTCATGTAGTCCATAAAAACGGCTGGGGCATTGGTCACACCAAAGGGCATCACTACATACTCGTAGTGCCCATACCTTGTCCTAAAGGTTGTCTTAGGAATGTCATCATTCTTGACTCTAATTTGATGGTATCCCGATCTTAGATCTATTTTAGAAAACACTGACGCTCCCCTCAACTGGTCTAGGAGGTCATCTATCCTAGGCAAAGGGTATTTATTCTTGATGGTCACTTTGTTCAACTGCCTATAGTCAACACATAGCCTCATGCTCCCATCCTTCGTTTTCACCAGTAGGACAAGTGCTCCCCAGGGTGACACACTAGGCCTAATAAACCCCTTCCCTAGCATCTCCTCTAACTGTTTCTTAAGCTCGCTCAACTCTAAAGGTGCCATTCTATCAGGCGCTATCGATACTGGTCCACTCCCTGGCACTAGATCTATGTTAAACTCAACTTCTCTATTCGGAGGCAAACTAGTGACATCCTTAGGGAAAACATCCCGGAATTCACACACCACTGGTATAGCCGTCACATCACTGTCAGCCTCTATCTTAGCAGAGAATAAGAGTACGCATCCTTGAGCTCCCTCAACTAAGCACTTATGACAAGCAACAGCAGAAACAATAGAACTGGATA
The DNA here is from genome assembly GCA_030762895.1 of Sophora flavescens. Taxonomy (NCBI): domain Eukaryota; kingdom Viridiplantae; phylum Streptophyta; class Magnoliopsida; order Fabales; family Fabaceae; genus Sophora; species Sophora flavescens. The sequence goes on from CM061063.1 coordinate 49,992,562, forward strand.
CGGGGAAAATCATTAGACATTGGATGTGAAGAGATAAGGATATTTTTGTCAGAATGCTTATGGCAATGAGTCTAAATGCCAATAAGTCAACACCAAGAATAACATACAATACATAGACAACAATAAGTTTGACGTCATAAGGAGTGTCTTGATGCACAAGGAAACAATTTAAACAACCAATGGAAGAACAAGAATATCCCTATAGGAGTAGAAACCTATGAACCAAAGGACAAATGAAAGATTGGTATCTCCAAATTTTCACACATGAAGGATGTATCAAGGGATGCATTGCTCCTGAATCAGACAATATAATAAAAAAAATTATAACGAGTAGAAGAAATTCAGCCTCCTTCGGATCTAAGCTGCCTCAGAATGATGACGGATTGTTCTTCTTGAATTCGAAAAGCCCCACGTGTTAAGGGTCCTAGGTTGCCACCACTTCATTAGTGACTGGCCTCCATTCCCCTTCAGTTGACGGCGTGTCTCCGTCTGCCCTTGTATAGCTTTGGCCATACAATCCAAAGCTGTTGCAAGTGCAACATTCGTCCCTCGCCTATTAGTCGCCATAAATCTGTTCACTACCAACGAAATACTGGGTTGATCAGGTCCAATATCCCAAAGAATAGCATGCAGCATTTATAACTCTAACAAGCATCCTATGCGCCCAAGTTTTGTTTTATAAAAGCCCCAATGCCACAGTCCGATTTAGAATCGAACTGCTCTGATACCATAAATGTAACGCCCTTCGTTACATTAGTAACCCATAATAAAACATAATTAAAATATAGCCAAAATAAAAATTTTACAAAATAAAATAGTTTAAAATAAATACATCATAAATAATAAATAGAAATTCTATTAAATCCTTACAAAATAAATTCATTTGTCTCAAAACCGGGCGTCTACTAATAAACCCAACGATAAATAAATCAATATGTCTAGCCACAAACGGCTCTTATTCAAGAAAATACTAACCAAGATAGAAAAATAACTAAGAAAGTTCACTAAGTCTCCAAGCCTCTTCGATCTCAATAGCGTCGTCCTCGTGCTCTGAAAACAACATTTTTATGAGATATAATCCCAGTGAATAAAAATATTTAATAAAAAGGGTCGCAAATAGTGTTGTTCTCAAATGCCATGGTAATCCGGAAAAACATTCATGGTACCCGCTAGTTTTTAAAATATTGAATATAAAAAACCTCCAAAATAATAAATATATATATATATTTAAAAAATAATGTCAAGCATTTAAAGCACAAACTCATAAACTCAGCAACGGTCACATCACATTGCATTTAATCACATTCACCATGCAAACTCTACACAAATGCAACTCCACGAACATGACTCGGTGATTCCCAGAATCACATAACTTGACTCTTTGGTTCCCAAAACCGATGTGAATCCCAGATCCACTAAGGTCTATGAGCTCATATCCATGCAATGGCGTCCCACTGCCTTCCCCATCCCAGATGGAGGTATCTAATATTCCATCCCAGATGTGAATATTTTAATAATTTGATATCCCATCCCAGATGGTGATATCTCTCATCTTATTCCCGGAATAGAATGTACACCGTCATCCCTTCCCGGAAGGTGATGACCAACTCATGCATAATGCAATATGTCATCCCAGATGACTCTCAAGGTTTTCCGACTTTATCTATCAGTAACAATGTTACAATGTCATGCCAAACCAACACTATAACGTCATATTACACATATTAAAGATTGTTAATCAACAATAATTCATACTGTAATTAAACAAATTTTAATTTAGAAACCATTGAACAAAACATGCTTAAAATGACTTGTTACGGGAATAGGTTCACAAAACATGAACCTACATTCCAATTTCTAATTTAAATTGACCTTCATCAGTGGATTAGAGTTTCACGTAACAGGGAAAGAATTAATCACACTACAAATAATGAATTTGACTTTGACAATTGTTTTGCCATCAAACAATCAAATAAAGAATGTACAGCAATTCCACAAAATTAATATAAAGCTATTTATTTATAGATTCCAGGAAAATATATTTAATAATTCGATTCATCTAACAACATCTCAAAATAATTTAAGAGTCTCAAATCAAGAACTAAGAACCCTAACATATTTTACTATTTCCAAAAAAACAAAGTTACTTGTAAAAGCATCAAATTATATGTACCATGAAAGTGTGAGAAAAATTATTTTTACTCACCTTTTGCAGACCTCCACTGTGCTCTAGAAATTACGTATGATAGGGATTTGCGCTTCCCTAAAAATTCCTCTCCCGTTTGGTGGCGTTCTTGGATCTGTGTTGTTAGGATTGTATTGGCAAGGAATGGATCTGGAGAAAATAGTGAACTCTCTGCGGCGCCCCATTTGGTTACTATTCCAATATATATATATATATATAGTACAACAGAAGAATTTGAAACTTCGATCAAAGTCGAATCCTCTTCAAACTCATTTTCTAAAATAGAAAAACCTTTGATTTCTCCTTATAAGTTGTCTGACTCAGAAATCAAGGAACTTAAAATTGGAAATGAATCCAATACAACTCTATTGGATTAAATTAATAAACAACTTGCCTCTTTGAAAATATCTTCTTGAAAAATAAATGTTTTGAAAAATAAAAATAATGAGGATGTATTAGAACTTGAAAAACAATTTCAAGATTCTGATGTTGATGTTTTGAATAAAATCAAAAATACTTCAAAATCTTTTCCAAAATCACGAAATTATTATCATAGACCGACTTTGCCTGATATTCAATATGAAGATTATTTTTCATCAGAATATGCCTCTCAATATACTGGTGAAGGTATAGTTGAGTGGAATATTGATGGTTTTACTGAACATCAAATTTTGCGAAAATTAGAAGAAATGTCCATGGCAGCTACTGCTTATAGGGCTCGTGGAAACAATGCCCTTGGTACTGTCAAAATCCTTATTAATGGCTTCACTGGTAGCCTAAAAGGATGGTGGGACAATAATTTGAAAGAAAACGAAAGAAATTTGGTTTTTACCTCTGTAAAAACTGAAACTCATATTGAAAATGGTCAACCTGTTGAACGACAAGTAGATCAACAAGTTGAAACCTTGATTTTTGGAATATCTCAAGCATTTATTGGCGACACTAATACGTTTGCCGATAGGTCACTTGAAATATTAAATAATTTATACTGTCCTCCTCTTGGAGAAGCCTATTGGAAAGACAGGTTTATATCTGGACTTCCAAAGAATTTTTCTACTAAAGTTCGAGCCCAATTAAAAATGGAGTACCCTGGCACTCCTTTGGAGGAATTAACCTATGGAAGGTTAATTTCAATAATTAACAAAGTTGATTTACAATTTTGTACTGATATCAAAATGCATCACCAATCGAAGTTTGAAAGTAAAACCAATTCCAAAGAATTGGGTAATTTTTGTGAACAGTTTGGCTATGAGAAATTAACTCCTCCCTCAAAACAGAAAAGAATTAATAAAATTTTTCCAAAAAGGTTTTCAAAATCAAAGCGGTTTTCTAATAAAGAAAAAGAAATAAAGCCTTATAAGAAATCCCAAAGGAAATCTTATAAGAAACCCTTTTCAAAAGATTTCAAGAAAAATATCACTTGTTATAAATGTGGTCGTGTGGGACACATGGCAAAAGATTGTCATGTGAAACAAAAGATCAAAGAATTAAAAATGGATGATGATCTTAAAGATCAAATTTCGAAAATTCTTCTCTATGATACTAATTCTTCAAAAGAATCATCCTCTGATGATGATTCAGATGTTATATATCAGAATCAAGAAACCTCTTCGGATTCTGATACAGGCTGTTTAAGTTGTGGTTGTCTAGGTGATAACTGTAATTGTAAGTTTACAATTAACATTATTACCAAAGAAGCAAGAGTTCTTCTGTATTTAATCCAGCAAGTTGAGGACCCACAAGTTAAGCTAGCAATGCAAGAAAAATATAAAGAATTAGAATCACAGGAAGTGGGAAAACAAGAATTTAAAGGTTATTCTTTAAAGGAAATTATGTCTTCTTCTAATATTGCAGAATCTTATTTTATTCAAGAACCTTTAAGTCTTTCTTTTTTATATAAGGAAATTAAAGTTTTAAAATCTGAAATTGCTGATTTAAAACTAAAAACTAAAATTTTAGAACAAAATTTTTCAAAAAACCCAGGGAAAGGACAAGTAAATCTTTAAGAGACTCGACATGATAGCCTAGCCTAGAAGCTCTAATACTTAAGACAGACCATAGAACTTTTTCCTTACCAACACCGGGAACACCAGGCTTACCAACGGCTTTACTACCTACCTTAGGATTTACGACCGGGAACACCCTTCAGGCTTACCAACGCTGTAAGAAGGAAAAATCAAAGACTGTATTAAGTACCAGAACCCTTAGGCTCTGATACCAGAAGGGCCACTGCGGATCATTTCACCAAAAGATGTTAGAAACATATTGAAGATACAATAGGTGAAGAAGCAAAAATATTGAAAATATTAAAAGTAAGTAAAAATATCAGAGTATGTAATCAAAATATTGATTTTGAATTTCAAAGTTCACTATATGTCACAGATTTAGGCGAGTGATTACAAAATACTGAGAAATATTACAGAACTTACAAGTACAAGAAGCTCTTAGAAAACTTGAGAAAACTGCAAGATTACACAAGAGAGAAGATTAGTAAGTTCAGAGAGAATTAAGCGATGCCTTCCACTGAGTCTTGAGGGTCCTTATATAGATGGAGGATCCTTCAGCTTCGAGACACGGATTTCAAATTTTTCAAATCCGGAAAAGCAGGTACTATTTGCTTTTGACTTTAGCACCAGCTTTCACTGTTGAACTCTTTGTTTTTGTCGGCCACGAGTCTGCTTTCGGCAAATCACGACAAACAACTTTTCTTTATTAAAGCAGAATGGCACATGGGCGGCCACATTTGTGTCTGACAGACTCTGCTTTAACAATTATTTTATTCTGAGTGGGTATCTTAGAACAGTAGTTCTGCCGGCCATCTTTTCTTCCACTGAGGAGATGCGACAAAACTAATTTTGATTTATTTTATTCAAAAAATCCTGCATCTGGATCATTATTTTCCAGATAAGGATTAAATTCTTCAAAGTCTTCGGCTGCAATAACCGGTTCTTCAATTCCTTCATCTGAACCAACAGTTGAAGCATCTTCTAACAATTTCTTCTTTAACTCGGCTGGTGAAGCAGCATCAAAAGTTAAAGTATATGGAGAGAAGGGACTAGCTGGCTGCGAAATTACTGATGAGGCAGTTCCAACAATACCCTTGTCTTTATTTCTGACTGGAGAATTTGTTGGGGTAGCAATAGACTGGGGAAGTCTTCTTTTCTGCAACCCATGTTTATTCCATGTTTCAAATTTTGAAAGGACAAAGTCCTCATTAAATTTACGCCACCAAGAAACAAGTATGGAAGCACAAATCCATTTTGGGAAAGGCTCTGGGAGATGTGCATGAATATCATAGCTATATCTGAGGAGCCATGAAATTCCAAATTGTGCACAAAATTTTAACAATTTTTCATGAGCCTGTATTTTAGGGGTTAGAGTTTTATACTCCAAGTATATTGAGTAAATGGCATTAGGGAGTATTTCTACTGACAACCCATAATGCGTAAACCAATGCAGAAACCAAGAAGGGTAACTGGATTGATTACTTACTATTATGAAATACCAAGAATGTTTTTCATTTGGGATATTTAAAAAGTATTCCCAAGCACTATGATAATCCATATAGTCATATACAGCTGGTTCAAATACCCTAGAGAATCTTTTGGGTTTTAAAGGATGCTGTCCCCATTTTGACATGGACAACACCTTTAATATTTTACACTGGGAATAAGCCACTATTCCCTTTTCTTTTTCATTAAAATTTTCAGTTATTTCGGCAGACCCTGTGTCTAGCAAAATAAACTGATAAAATTTCAAATTTTTCTTGGATCCATATGATTGAATCCATCCACATCCTTCTGCAAAATATTTTGAGTAAATGTTCCAGGGACCTGAAACACTATTTGAAGGGTCACCCATTTCGGGTTCCAATAGTAACCTTTGTTCACATTTTGGCTTGTATTTCTGTTGAAGGGGTTCTCTTTCAAGAACTTGGGTTTGAGTATTTTGAAGTGGGCTATTTTGATTTTGTTGGGCTGGTTTACCCAAAGGGGTAAATCTATTGGTTATTTCAAGGGAAGTATTTTGAGTGGGCTGAGCCGATATAGGGGTACTGGCTATTTTGACTGCACTAGGTGCAAAAGCATCCAATGTTAAGGGTTTTGATTTTGAAGAGGAAGGGGATGCCCCACCTCTGGTATGTCCACCTCGGGACCCGCTCATGATGTTGTAGAATCCTGCAAAAATTCCCTGGTTAGATAATCAGGGATGAAATTATTTTCACCTTTTAAATATTCAATTTCAAAATCAAAACAGCTTAAAAGACTTTGCCATCTGGCAAAAATATGTTTTGAAACCAAGTTTTTAACATCTTTTTCCAAAACATCTTTTGCTGCTTTGCAATCTATACGTAATAAAAATCTTTTGTTAAAAAGATCATCTTGAAATTTTGTAATACATAGTACTATAGATAAAATCTCTTTTTTAATAGTACTATATTTTTCTTGTGAAGAGATCCAAAGACCAGAGTGGTATCTGACAATTTGCTCCACTTTTGACTCTGGAAGGATTTGTAGTAGGATACCACCATATCCTTTATCTGATGCATCAGTCTGAACTATTAGACGAGCATCGGGATGAGGAATACCAAGACACGGTAAAGACTTGACTTCCTGCTTAATTTCTGCCACTAATCTAGACAACTCTTCAGACCAAGGTTTTGGATTCTTAGTCTTCCTAAGTCTAGCATACAGAGGCTTACATTTTATCCTAATATTGGGAATAAACTCAAACATAATTTAAACAACCCAAAAATCTTTGAAGTTGTGTTTTATCTTTCAACTCATTTGGAAAATTATCAGCAAAGGCAATGCTCCTGCTGATGGGTGTTATTATGCCCTGAAATATTTCATGACCCAAAACCCTCATTTTTGTTAAACAAAGTTTTGTCTTTTTGGCAGACAAAGCCATTCCATTTCTTTTTATTGTTTCTTTGAAAACATTCAAATGTTTGAAATGTTGTTCCAAAGAATTTGAGAATATTAAAATATCGTCAATATAAATTAAAGCAAACTCAGAGTGAGGCTTTAAAATTTGATTCATTATATTTTGAAATTCGGACGGTGTATTTTTCAAACCAAGAGGCATAACATTCCACTCATAGTGTCCTAGCGGAACAGTAAAAGCTGTTTTGTACTTATCCTCTTCTTTCAAAGCAATTTGATAATATCCGGATTTCAAATCAAATTTTGAAAAGATAACTGCATTGTGCAGTCTTTTAATCAAATCCTTTTTATTTGGTACAGGGTAGCGGATCCACTGTAACGCTTTATTCAAAGGCTTGTAATTGATGACCATTCGAGGTTCACCACGCTCAATTTCAGAATTATTATTTACATAAAAAGCTGTGCAACTCCATGGGGATTTGCTTGGCCTAATCAATTTCTTATTCAAAAGATCTTGTATATCTTTTTTACAAAATTCCAAAGTTTCACTATTCATCTGAATAGGTCTGGCTTTGGTTGGGATGTTCCTTTCTTCAAAATCCTTTTCATACGGTAAAGATACAGTATGAATTTTTCTATTCCAAAAAGCATTTGGAATAATGGAACATACCTCAGTTTCAAATTCATTTTGCAAAGCAATTACTTTCTCCTTTATCAAAGGATTTTGTAATTGTTTTTCAATTTTCTGATATACAATTTCTTTTTGAAGAAAATTAATTTGATTTTGCTTTCCATTAAGAATGGATAAAAAGTTATTTTCAGAAAGAACATTCAAATCTTTAGATTTGATTGGATTTAAAAATTCAAAAAGAATTTCCTGATTATTCCTTTTTGTAGTCAAGCCATTTTCAGAAACTCCAAAAGGATAGAGTTGAGTAATAAATGGAGTTCCTAAAATAATTTGTTCAGTCATATTTTTGACTAACAAAAACGAATTTTTGAAACAAATGCCATTATTGCAAATACTAGCTTCCTCAAGTTTATACTTAACTTGAAGTTTCTCATTATTTGCAGTATATAGCTTTTGTATCGTCTTCTGATAATATTGGGTTGGTATCAGACCTTCTTGGATACAATTTAGGTCTGCACCAGAATCAATCAGGGCAATAAATGGTTTGTGAAAAGAATTTTTAATTTTCAAATTAACTTTCACATGCCATTTTTGCTGTAAAGTCTTGATTCGAAGAAGAAAAGAATTTTCACCAACCTCAGGATTATCTATATGAAATTCATTTTGAAAATTTTGGGAGGAAGAAGAAGCAGAAAGAATTACTTGTCCTTTCCCTGGGTTTTTTGAAAAATTTTGTTCTAAAATTTTAGTTTTTAGTTTTAAATCAGTAATTTCAGATTGTAAAACTTTAATTTCCTTATATAAAAAAGAAAGACTTAAAGGTTCTTGAATAAAAGAAGATTCTGCAATATTAGAAGAAGACAGAATTTCCTTTAAAGAATAACCTTTAAATTCTTGTTTTTCCACTTCCTGTGATTCTAATTCTTTATATTTTTCTAGCATTGCTAGCTTAACTTGTGGGTCCTCAACTTGCTGGATTAAATCCATAAGAACTCTTGCTTCTTTGGTAATAGCGTTAATTGTAAACTTACAATTACAGTTATCACCTAGACAACCACAACTTAAACAGCCTGTATCAGAATCCGAAGAGGTTTCTTGATTCTGATATATAACATCTGAATCATCATCAGAGGATGATTCTTCTGAAGAATTAGTATCATAGAGAAGAATTTTCGAAATTTGATCTTTAAGATCATCATCCATTTTTAATTCTTTGATCTTTTGTTTCACACGACAATCTTTTGCCATGTGTCCCACACGACCACATTTATAACAAGTGATATTTTTCTTGAAATCTTTTGAAAAGGGTTTCTTATAAGATTTCCTTTGGGATTTCTTATAAGGCTTTATTTCTTTTTCTTTATTAGAAAACCGCTTTGATTTTGAAAACCTTTTTGGAAAATTTTTATTAATTCTTTTCTGTTTTGAGGGAGGAGTTAATTTCTCATAGCCAAACTGTTCACAAAAATTACCCAATTCTTTGGAATTGGTTTTACTTTCAAACTTCACTTGGCGATGCATTTTGATATCAGTACAAAATTGTAAACCAACTTTGTTAATTATTGAAATTAACCTTCCATAGGTTAATTCCTCCAAAGGAGTGCCAGGGTACTCCATTTTTAATTGGGCTCGAACTTTAGTAGAAAAATTCTTTGGAAGTCCAGATATAAACCTGTCTTTCCAATAGGCTTCTCTACAGTCAGTTCTAGTATAAACTTTTGTCAAAAAATTATCTTTATACCATCTGAATTCTCCAAGAGTAGGACAGTATAAATTATTTAATATTTCAAGTGACCTATCGGCAAACGTATTAGTGTCGCCAATAAATGCTTGAGATATTCCAAAAATCAAGGTTTCAACTTGTTGATCTACTTGTCGTTCAGCAGGTTGACCATTTTCAATATGAGTTTCAGTTTTTACAGAGGTAAAAACCAAATTTCTTTCGTTTTCTTTCAAATTATTGTCCCAACATCCTTTTAGGCTAGCAGTGAAGCCATTAATAAGGATTTTGACAGTACCAAGGGCATTGTTTCCACGAGCCCTATAAGCAGTAGCTGCCATGGACATTTCTTCTAATTTTCGCAAAATTTGATGTTCATAGAAACCATCAATATTCCACTCAACTATACCTTCACCAGTATATTGAGAGGCATATTCTGATGAAAAATAATCTTCATATTGAATATCAGGCAAAGTCGGTCTATGATAATAATTTCGTGATTTTGGAAAAGATTTTGAAGTATTTTTGATTTTATTCAAAACATCAACATCAGAATCTTGAAATTGTTTTTCAAGTTCTAATACATCCTCATTATTTTTATTTTTCAAAACATTTATTTTTGAAGAAGATATTTTCAAAGAGGCAAGTTGTTTATTAATTTCATCCAATGGAGTTGTATTGGATTCATTTCCAATTTTAAGTTCCTTGATTTCTGAGTCAGACAACTTATAAGGAGAAATCAAAGGTTTTTCTATTTTAGAAAATGAGTTTGAAGAGGATTCGACTTTGGTCGAAGTTTCAAATTCTTCTGTTGTACTAGCAACTTGATACAACAGTTGATTTGTGAAATTCAATTGATTTTGAATATTTTTCAAATCATAACGTGTCGGATTTTGAACAGAAAGGGTTCTGTCATCTTCTTTCATTGATTTGAAAGGAGATGCTGTAATTTCAATATTGTCCACATTGGGGATTGTAAACTCCTCCAATGGTGGGATAACTGAAATTACTTCTTTACCCTTTTTGGTTTTCCAAATCTTTTTCACAGAGTTAAGAACTTTTAACTCTAAGTGTGGAAAACAGTGATTTTCAAACCAATCGAAGTTGGGAATAGTGTCATCCTCTACCTCCTCCAAATAAGAATAAAATTTTTCGTTATAGTTTTGGATTTCAGGTTGAGAAAAAGACGAAAAGAACCATTTTCGTTTTTCTGCATACTCAGGTTTCATAAATTCATTTTGAACTTTTTGCCTATCAGCAATGAATTTTGTCAAAACAAAAATTTGATTCGTATTTTCGAAATCTTGATTTATCTCAGACAGAGTCGGAGACTCTCTCTGTACTTCCTGTTGCACCGGTACCGTAATAGGGGTTTCAACCCTATATTCCGGTTGAGGAATAACAGGATGATTACTCACCCCTGCTAATCTCAAAGAATGCAATGAATCCATTGATCTTCGAGAATTGTTTGTATTAGTTTGTCTTGTTCCCTCAGGACAAGTCCTAAAAGATCTTGTGGAATTATTCCTATTCAAAGGAGCAAAACTAATAGAAACATTTCCAGAAGAATATTCAATGGGAACTGACATAACAGAAGATTCTGGCTCTTCGGGAGGCAGAATTTCCTGTAAATTCCATTCTAAATTTCTAGAGACTTCATTATGATTTACTCTCCTTGGTGTAACAGCATTTGATTTATTTAAATTTACTTGCAAAAGCAAAGTATCTTCTTTGGAAGATATGTTCAATGCTTTTGGCGAAATATTCGATCTCATGGCTTTATAATATATTTTATATATTACAGCCATTGGATAGGAATTGGGGTTCCAAATTCCTTCATTTATTTTAATATCTAACTTGATATTGTGCTTGTTCTTTCCCAAACTTTCCAAAGACATAGTTTAATTTGGGAAATTATTAAAGAAAGTGGGACCATCATGAAGATTGGTCTCGATTATTGAAAGAATTTGATCCTCGAACTTTGCAGGACGAGTATCTCTTAAGCATACACACACTGGGGTGTCTATACCTAATCTATGCAAAGGTTTTATCGCAACTTGGATTAAACCAATATGTAAAAACTTGTATTTTTGTTTATGTTCTTTCAACATGGATAGATTCAAAAGGTTTAAAGACTCTTGAGTCTTATCTACCTTAATAGTATACTCAGCTGTTTTGATAATAAAATCTGACTTGAACTTGTCAAGCAGTTTTGTTTTATAAATTTCAGAAACGTTAATTGAAGGGATACTCCAATTAGAAAGTTTTTGTTCTATATCAGGCAATATTATTTGTTGTTCATTGATTAAAGAGGAATTTGAAATTCATTTTGAAAAGGAGATGAGCTAGGCTCACCTATTTCTTCAATTTTCTCCTTACCCTCTTTAGAAATCATCTTTAAGAGACTCGACATGATAGCCTAGCCTAGAAGCTCTAATACTTAATACAGTCTTTGAGTTTTCCTTCTTACAGCGTTGGTAAGCCTGAAGGGTGTTCCCGGTCGTAAATCCTAAGGTAGGTAGTAAAGCCGTTGGTAAGCCTGGTGTTCCCGGTGTTGGTAAGGAAAAAGTTCGATGGTTTGAAATTCATTTTGAAAAGGAGATGAGCTAGGCTCACCTATTTCTTCAATTTTCTCCTTACCCTTTTTAGAAATCATCTTTAAGAGACACGACATGATAGCCTAGCCTAGAAGCTCTAATACTTAAGACAGACCATAGAACTTTTTCCTTACCAACACCGGGAACACCAGGCTTACCAACGGCTTTACTACCTACCTTAGGATTTACGACCGGGAACACCCTTCAGGCTTACCAACGCTGTAAGAAGGAAAACTCAAAGACAGTATTAAGTACCAGAACCCTTAGGCTCTGATACCAGAAGGGCCACTGCGGATCATTTCACCAAAAGATGTTAGAAACATATTGAAGATACAATAGGTGAAGAAGCAAAAATATTGAAAATATTAAAAGTAAGTAAAAATATCAGAGTATGTAATCAAAATATTGTTTTTGATTTTCAAAGTTCACTATATGCCACAGATTTAGGCGAGTGATTACAAAATACTGAGAAATATTACAGAACTTACAAGTACAAGAAGCTCTTAGAAAACTTGAGAAAACTGTAAGATTACACAAGAGAGAAGATTAGTAAGTTCAGAGAGAATTAAGCGATGCCTTCCACTGAGTCTTGAGGGTCCTTATATAGATGGAGGATCCTTCAGCTTCGAGACACGGATTTCAAATTTTTCAAATCCGGAAAAGCAGGTACTATTTGCTTTTGACTTTAGCACCAGCTTTCACTGTTGAACTCTTTGTTTTTGTCGGCATATATATATATATATATATATATATATATATATATATATATATATATATATATATATATATATACATGTAGCGCATTTTTAGGGTTTCTCTTTCTTTCTTCTTGTTTTTTTTTTTTAGATTTTAAAAATCTGGCGCAAGTTACATATATATATATATATATATATATATATATATATATATATATATATATATATATATATATATATATATATATATACTAATTCTCTTTTCTCTTTTTTTTTTCTTCACATATTTATTTTAATTTAATATTTCTTTTGTATTCACTAACCAATTCTAATAAATTTTATACTAATAAATTCTCACCACTAAACCTCTTAATCATATTTTATTCTTATTATATCATTATTATTTATTTATTTTATTATTTTATTTTATTTTATTTCAAATTAATTATATTAGAATTTTAGGATGTTACATTTTCTCCCCTCCTTAATGAATTTCGTCCCCGAAATTCTCACGTCTCACCCAAACTACACAACATTAAAGGTAATGCAATACTAAGTTAGGTACCCATGCCGAAAAGATCTGGATGATGTTGTCTAACATCTCCCTCAAGTTCCCAGGTAGCTTCCTCTGGAGTCAACCCTTCCCAAATCACTTTCACCAATGGGACCATCTTGTTCCTCAGAGTTTTTGTGCTCTTGTCAATGATCTGAATAGGTCTGGGCTTAAAGATTAAATATTATCCTTCAATTGTATTGTCTCAGGAGCTGTCACGTGTGAAACATCTGGTACGTACTTCCGGAGTTGAGAAATATGGAAGACGTCATGGAGATTCGACAAATGTGGTGGAAGAGCCAATTGGTAAGCAACAGGCCCGACTCTTTTTAGGATTTGAAACAGACCCATGAAACGAGGAGTTAGCTTGTGAACTTTCATCGACCCCCCTACCCCCGTCTTATGAGTGACTCTCAAAATACATGTTCACTTTCCTAGAATTCTAGAGGCTTTCTCCTTTTGTCGGCATAGCTCATTTGTCTACTTTGCGCCGTGCGCATCCTCTCCCTAATCATTTTGATTCTCTCAAAGGTTTCATGGACTAACTCTGGTCCTAGCAGGGTCTCCTCACCCACTTCACACCAACATAAAGGGGACCTACACTTCCTCTCATAAAGAGTTTCATAGGGTGTCATGCCTATGCTAACGTGATGACTGTTGTTATAAGCAAATTCTATAAGAGGTAAAAATTTACCCCGACCCCCAACTTCATCTAAAACACATGCTCTAAGCATGTCCTCAAGGGTCTGAATGGTCCTTTCCGACTGACCGTCCGTTTGGGGATGATAGGCTGTGCTAAAACTTAACTTAGAACCAAAATCCTATTGGAAAGCCCTCCAGAATCTAGAGGTAAACCGTGGGTCCCTATCTGACACTATAGAAGTAGGTATGCCATGAAGCTTCACTATCTCCTTAATGTATGAGTCTGCTAACTTATTCAAACTATAGGTTGTCTTAATTGGCCAGAAGTGTGCAGACTTGGTCAACCTATCCATAATTACCCATATGGCATCTAAGCCCAAACTTGTCTTAGGTAACCCCACCACAAAGTCCATAGAAATTCTCTCCCACTTCCATTAGGCTGCAACAAACCCGAAGGTCTCTGATGCTCTATCTTAACCTTTTGACATACTAAACACTTGGCTACAACGCTAGCCACATACCGTTTCATTCCTGGCCACCAATACATCTTCTTTAGATCTTGGTACATCTTGGTTATCCCTAGATGTATGGTGAACTTCCCCTTATGCGCTTCCTCTAAAACTTTCTCTCTAAGGCTCCCCTCCTTAGGAACAACGATTTTATTCTTAATCAACACTAGCCCAACGATTTTATTCTCTAAGGTCGCTGCAAGTTTCCAGTCTATTCAACTTCAAGCTTAGAGCACTAAGAGGCACATTTAGATTCATGTCCCTGAACCCCTCTAACATATTCATCTCTCGGACCATCAAACTAGACACATGCAAGGTTTTCCTACTGAGTGCATCAGCCACCACATTGGCTTTCCCTGGATGGTACTTCAACTCGAAATCATAGTCCTTAAGGAATTCCATCCACCTCCTTTGCCTCATATTCAATTCTTTCTGGTCAAACAATTACTTAAGGCTCTTATGATCACTAAAAACCTCAAACTTTGCACCATACAGATAGTGCCTCCAGATCTTAAGAGCAAAGACTACTGCTGCTAACTCAAGTTCATGAGTAGGATAATTCACCTCATGTGTCCTAAGCTGCCTAGATGCATAAGCCTCTACCCTACCTTCCTGCATCAACACACAACCTAAACCATTCTTAGAAGCGTCGCAATATACCACAAAACTCACTGAAGGATCTAGAATGGTTAAGACCGGTGATGACACCAATCTTCTCTTAAGCTCCTCAAAATTCTCTTCGCATTCCTTATCCCACTCAAAAGATTTTCCTTTCCTAGTCAACTTGGTGAGAGGTAAAGCTAGTCTAGATAACCCCTCTATGAACTTCCTATAGTAACCTGCCAGCCCTAAGAAACTCCTCACTTCCGTCACTGACTTAGGTTGCTCCCATCCAAGCACTGCATCAACCTTACTAGAGTCAACCGCTACACCACTCCTAGATATGGTATGTCCTAAAAACTTCACCTCATCAAGCCAAAATTCACACTTTTCTGGCTTTGCATAAAGTCGCTCTTCCCTCAGAATCTACAACACTGACCTCAAATGCTCCTCATGATCCTCTGGTGTCCTAGAGTATATCAAAATATTATCTATGAACACCACCACAAAGCTATCCAAGAATGGCCTAAAGATCCGATTCATGTAGTCCATAAAAACGGTTGGGGCATTGGTCGCACCAAAGGGCATCACTACATACTCCTAGTGCCCATACCTTGTCCTAAAGGCTGTCTTAGGAATGTCCTCATTCTTGACTCTAATTTGATGGTATCCCGATCTTAGATCTATTTTAGAAAACACTGACGCTCCCCTCAACTGGTCTAGGAGGTCATCTATCCTAGGCAAAGGGTATTTATTCTTGATGGTCACTTTGTTCAACTGCCTATAGTCAACACATAGCCTCATGCTCCCATCCTTCGTTTTCACCAAGAGGGGACAGTGCTCCCAGGGTGACACACTAGGCCTAATAAACCCCTTCCCTAGCATCTCCTCTAACTGTTTCTTAAGCTCGCTCAACTCTAAAGGTGCCATTCTATCAGGTGCTATCGATACTGGTCCACTCCCTGGCACTAGATATATGTTAAACTCAACTTCTCTATTCGGAGGCAAACTAGTGACATCCTTAGGGAAAACATCCCGGAATTCACACACCACAGGTATAGCCGTCACATCACTGTCAGCCTCTATCTTAGTAGAGAATAAGAGTACACATCCTTGAGCTCCCTCAACTAAGCACTTATGACAAGCAACAGCAGAAACAATAGAACTGGATACGGGGAAAATCATTAGACATTGGATGTGAAGAGATAAGGATATTTTTGTCAGAATGCTTATGGCAATGAGTCTAAATGTCAATAAGTCAACAGCAAGAATAACATACAATACATAGACAACAATAAGTTTGACGTCATAAGGAGTGTCTTGATGCACAAGGAAACAATTTAAACAACCAATGGAAGAACAAGAATATCCCTATAGGAGTAGAAACCTATGAACCAAAGGACAAATGAAAGATTGGCATCTCCAAATTTTCACACATGAAGGATGTATCAAGGGATGCATTGCTCCTGAATCAGACAATATAATAAAAAAAAAATTATAACGAGTAGAAGAAATTCAGCCTCCTTCGGATCTAAGCTGCCTCAGAATGATGACGGATTGTTCTTCTTGAATTCGAAAAGCCCCCCGTGTTAAGGGTCCTAGGTTGCCACCACTTCATTAGTGACTGGCCTCCATTCCCCTTCAGTTGACGGCGTGTCTCCGTCTGCCCTTGCATAGCTTTGGCCATACAATCCAAAGCTGTTGCAAGTGCAACATTCGTCCCTCGCCTATTAGTCGCCATAAACCTGCTCACTACCAATGAAATACTGGGTTGATCAGGTCCAATATCCCAAAGAATAGCATGCATCATTTATAACTCTAACAAGCATCCTATGCGCCCAAGTTTTGTTTTATAAAAGCCCCAATGCCACAGTCCGATTTAGAATCGAACTGCTCTGATACCATAAATGTAACGCCCTTCGTTACATTAGTAACCCATAATAAAACATAATTAAAATATAGCCAAAATAAAAATTTTACAAAATAAAATAGTTTAAAATAAATACATCATAAATAATAAATAGAAATTCTATTAAATCCTTACAAAATAAATTCATTTGTCTCAAAACCGGGCGTCTACTAATAAACCCAACGATAAATAAATAAATATGTCGAGCCACAAACGGCTCTTATTCAAGAAAATACTAACCAAGCTAGAAAAATAACTAAGAAAGTTCACTAAGTCTCCAAGCCTCTTCGATCTCAATAGCGTCGTCCTCGTGCTTTGAAAACAACATTTTTATGAGATATAATCCCAGTGAATAAAAATATTTAATAAAAAGGGTCGCAAATAGTGTTGTTCTCAGCCGGCGCGGTAATCCGGAAAAACATTCATGGTACCCGCTAGTTTTTAAAATATTGAATATAAAAAACCTCCAAAATAATATATATATATATATATATATATATATATATAATGTCAAGCATTTAAAGCACAAACTCATAAACTCAGCAACGGTCACATCACATTGCATTTAATCACATTCACCATGCAAACTCTACACAAATGCAACTCCACGAACATGACTCGGTGATTCCCATAATCACATAACTTGACTCTTTGGTTCCCAGAACCGGTGTGAATCCCAGATCCACTAAGGTCTATGAGCTCATATCCATGCAATGGCGTCCCACTGCCTTCCCCATCCCAGATGGAGGTATCTAATATTCCATCCCAGATGTGAATATTTTAATAATTTGATATCCCATCCCAGATGGTGATATCTCTCATCCTATTCCCGGAATAGAATGTACACCGTCATCCCTTCCCTAAGGTGATGACCAACTCATGCATAATGCAATATGTCATCCCAGATGACTCTCAAGGTTTTCCGACTTTATCTATCAGTAACAATGTTACAATGTCATGCCAAACCAACACTATAACGTCATATTACACATATTAAAGATTGTTAATCAACAATAATTCATATTGTAATTAAACAAATTTTAATTTAGAAACCATTGAACAAAACATGCTTAAAATGACTTGTTACGGGAATAGGTTCACAAAACATGAACCTACATTCCAATTTCTAATTTAAATTGGCCTTCATCAGTGGATTAGAGTTTCACGTAACAGGGAAAGAATTAATCACACTACAAATAATGAATTTGACTTTGACAATTGTTTTGCCATCAAACAATCAAATAAAGAATGTACAGCAATTCCACAAAATTAATATAAAGCTATTTATTTATAGATTCCAGGAAAATATATTTAATAATTCGATTCATCTAACAACATCTCAAAATAATTTAAGAGTCTCAAATCAAGAAATAAGAACCCTAACATATTTTACTATTTCCAAAAAAACAAAGTTACATGTAAAAGCATCAAATTATATGTACCATGAAAGTGTGAGAAAAATTATTTTTACTCACCTTTTGCAGACCTCCACTGTGCTCTAGAAATTACGTATGATAGGGATTTGCGCTTCCCTAAAAATTCCTCTCCCGTTTGGTGGCGTTCTTGGATCTGTGTTGTTAGGATTGTACTGGCAAGGAATGGATCCGACGAAAATAGTGAACTCTCTGCGGCGCCCCATTTGGTTACTATTCCACTATATATATATATATATATATATATATATATATATATATATATATATATATATATATCATGTAGCGCATTTTCGGGGTTTCTCTTTCTTTCTTTTTTTAATTTTAAAAATCAGGCGCAAGTTACACACACACACACACACACACACAGATATATATATATATATATATATATATATATATATATATATATATATATATATATATATATATATATATACTAATTCTCTTTTCTCTTTTTTTTTTTCTTCACATATTTATTTTAATTTAATATTTCTTTTGTATTCCCTAACCAATTCTAATAAATCTTATACTAATAAATTCTCACCACTAAACCTCTTAATCATATTTTATTCTTATTATATCATTATTATTTATTTATTTTATTATTTTATTTTATTTTATTTTTTTTCAAATTAATTATATTAGAATTTTAGGATGTTACACAAAACAAAACAAAATTTCCTCAACTTAACTAAGTTGACGGAAAAAGCACCGTTGTTTACCGAAAATCATTTTTCGATGGAAATTCGTTTTATAAATCCTTCAAGATCCCTTAAAACTCATTTTCTTTCAAAAATCACTATTTTGAACTAGAAAATATATTGTTTTTAAGACAATTCTCCATTTTTCTCAAGATTACTATTTTTAAGAATACTTATGTAAATATTGTCAGAACTATCAGTCGTTTGACGGTTTAAAAACCTTTTTAAGTCAAAACATGACTTTTCTAGTCAAATAATTTTTCCAACACTGTAATGAAAATTTTATTGAAACTTTTTTTTCTTCTTAAAATAACATTTTCTAATATTTAGAAATTTCCTATGTATAATTTAGCAGTGCAAAAATATTTTCACGGTTACGTCCTCACAGTGACTCAAAAACACTCTTTCGCCGTTAAATCATTAAAATAATATTATTTTTCACTATTTCTCATTTTTCACCAAATAAATAATTAAGTACTAATATATTACTATTTTCACTAAATTAAACTCATTATTTCATAAAAAACTTTTAAATGCTTTTAACCTCGTATTTAATTAAGCTCTAACCACTGTCAGGCTTTCCAATTCACATCAACAATAAACTCATGTCAATAATATAGCATTTAGCACAATTATGACAGGAAATAAAATATAACAATAATTAAATTCAAATAATTCAATAATTAAAAGCAGGTAATTACTAAGCAAATAAAACTAACTACATAAGAATTACATACACCCAATAATTAATACAGACCACAAACAATTACACATGGTTACCAGAAAAACCCCTCAGGTAATCCCCTTAACTCTAGACGATAATCCTCCGATATTAGATTCGATGTAAACCCACGCGTCGGTAACACTCGTACCCGATAAACTAGCTTATCCTTCAACAACACACAACAAATCAACAAACAAACAATTTAAAAACACCTAATCACCTACATGTTGGTTTCGTCCTTGGGGTATTTTTAGGGTTAATAAATTTCTAAAAATCCTAAACTTTTGGATTAGTGATTCTCAATCACTTAAAACCCTAAAACAACACTTACAAAGATTGAAATAGAAAACTCCAATCCTCCAACAAATCCAATTCGGCCATGATAAAAAATGGGTTAGAGACTTCGATTTGATTCAATTAACATAGATTCAATACATATATAAACTATAATATTGAATCATGCAAGACTAGTTTAAGAAAATGAACAACATCCTCCCCCCATCAACAACTAGGGTTCGGCCTCTTTAGGTTAAATAGGCAAGAAATTTTTGTTTGATGCAAACTCTTAGATCTAGAATATAGAGATGATAATAGGATCATAGAAATTGGTTTCATTCTCATTGGATTTTTCTATGATTTACCATGAATTTTTGAAACTAGAAACCCTAAAATGCATCATATTGATAAAGGCTTCAAAATACAAAACTAATTGAAGAACATGATGCTAATCAAGGGAGAAGAGTATGGTATACCTCTGGGAATTAAGAAATGGACAAGGAATCCAACACTTCCTTCACAAATCAAGCTTATGTAAAATAAGAGTTTTAATGGCAAAATGAACAAAGCTTAATGAAGAAGATGTGCGACACCCTAATCTCGGGTCATCACATGGTTACCCATTTGCGGAAATAAAACTTAATTTGCTGGTTGCTTTCGGAAAATCATGTTTTCTCAACGTTTATCTTTTCAAAATATGGTGATAAAAAATTTTCTTTTCCTCTTTCTTTTAACCTCATAACCACAACAACGTATTCAAATCACACTTAACTACATAATGTATATAAGTCCTTCAACTATACTGCCTCATATTTTTCTCATATAAATCATAATCAACTTTATTCTTAAAACATATCATTACCTAAGCTGGTCGTAACTAACGGACACTACAACCGATAAAAACCGCACAGCATGCCTCGAACTAGACAGCCTTCATCTTCTTGTAAGGATCATACCCCTCGTACAACTCTGATATGGTTGTAAGGGTGAGACGCCAATATATGGATTCATCACCATAACTAAATGCGCAACACAAAAGAAGGCACATACACATATACATGTCTATAACAACATACTCATTCATATCATAATATCTCATTATCAATGGGTTTCACACCCCAAACATCAACATTGGAAAAACTATGCATGAACACTTCAATATATCATCTAAACATTCATACTTAATCTCATGAGATATCTCCAACCTCGTAAACCTCGTGATGAGTTGATCAGACTCAATTGCCACAGGCATACAGCCACAGGCACGCCCATCGCACACTGTCCAACATCGTGGCACAGTGATAACACTTGGAGATGGGGCCTCATTGTCCAAACCCCGGGCACAATGAGAACATCTTTGTACGATATACCCTGACGCCGCAAGGTAATCCCTCGTTTAATCATGGCACGTCTGCCAAATGCATGCAAGAAAACATTTTGTTCTCAACACTTTTCTTTGTGCTATATCTTTATTTGTCAAAGCTCTCAAAAGCTTACGACTTAACATCTTTTGAAACATCTTTACATCTTTTATTAACAACACAGGACCTCAAAGTCCGAGTGCTCAATCACGAAACCCCTAGACCTTGCAATCAGTCTTAGGTTCGTGGTAGTAGAAAACATCTTACAATGTGTTAACTTCTTTTAGTAGATACCTAGTCTACAACACAACTAACCTTAATACCCCGACGTCTCGGTTATTAAGTTCTATATCTTTTACATCTTTTTACATCGTTTTACATCTTTCACATCGTATTACATCTGTTACATCATTTTACATCTTTTACATCATATTACATCTTTTACATCGTCTTACATCTTTTACATCATATTACATCTTTTACATCGTTTTACATCTTTTGCATCGTTTTGCATCTTTTACATCTTTTACATCGTTTTACATCGTTTTACATCTTTTTACATCATTTTACATCTTTCTACATCTTTTTCATCGTTTTACATCTGTTACTTCGTTTTACCTCTTTCATCTCTTTTACATCATTAAGTAAAACTCATTTACCGAAAATTCTTTCTACTTGAAATTCGTTTATAAAACGTCAATTCATAGAAAATCCACATTTCCTTTGGAAACACATTTTTTTTCAAAATAACATCAAATCATCAACAACTTCTTTTTATTGACAATTCAACTCTAATAAATCAATTCAAATTTAATCTCTTTTCAACATAAGTACTGCTGTTTTTAAACTCTCACTGCAAATAATTTCGAAACTTGCCGTCGTTTAGCATTTTCAAAGAAAACGTCTTTAAGTCTAACTTTGACATTTCTTCTAAAATAACTTTCATATATAATAAATAAGGTCTTTTCGAATATTAATTTCACAAAATCACTTTTTATAATATTTCATAATTTCTTGCGTAAAAATCAGCAGTACAAAAACAAATTTCACGGTTACGCTCTCACCGTGACTCATAAACTTCTTTTACACTAATAAATCATTAAACTAATAATATTTCTCAAAACTCATTATTTTTCCAAACTCATATTTTCCTCTACTACTATATTCCAACATTCCCCATAAAACGTTGAATATAACTTTCACAGCTTATTAAATCTTTTATCTCATTAATCGGTTGTGCACTGACCACTGTCAGGCCTCTCAAACAACATTCAACATTCAACAACATCATCAACATCATCATAATTATATCCCCAAGCAGATCATGCATCATAACAACATAATATACTACTGCAGATAATTCAGAGCAGATCAATCATCGATACACAGAAAATCAACACATCATAAATAACATAAACAATTAATCACAAACCACATATAAATCATATAAGCCACACTAAAAGCAAATTGTTATAGAGAAAATCCCTCAGGTAAGCTCCCCTTACCTCTTGAAGACTCAACTAACGTTTTCAAACAACCTCCCGATTTAATCCGGTTTCCTCCGTCGGCTTTAGGTCAAACCAACCCGATCGATTCCTTCAAACGAATTGCAACCAAAATAAATCAAATCAAACCATAACATACTTAACTCATGAGGGTTAGGTTTCGGCCAAGGGCTGACTTTTATGGTTCAAAATCCTTAAAATTGCTAATCATGATTAAGTCATGGATTAATGATCCTTGATTAACCTAAATCATAGATTAGTGACTAAACAACTAAGTTTCAAACTCAAAACTTCCTAACTCTTTTATACAAGGATTCGGCCTCAACATGTTTATAGGGCTAGGGTTCTTAGTTTAATAAACCAACTTGGATTTATAAGACATACATACTAAGAGTTTGATTAACAAGATCATTAAGGAAAACTTTGAACAAAACTCATCTAGTTCCAAGAACTAGGGTTTCGGCCAAGTCCAGAAATTAGAGAAAGAAATTTCTCATGATCATATGCTTCTAGATGATGAAAATATAGATGATTATAAGATCATACCAATTGGTTTCATGTCAAAAGGATTTTTCTAGAATTAGTTATGAATTTTCAAAGTTCTAGATCTAGAAACTTAAAAGTGATGAACAACTATGAAATAAACTTTGAATCAAGAAATTGATTGAAGAACATAGACATGATTAGAGAAGAAGAATAGGATTCACCTCTTGAAGATCAAAAACAAGTGAAGATCCAAGCACTTTCTTCACAAATCTAACACTAGTAGACTTATGAACTTTAGGGTTTTTGAACAAATGGCATTAGAAACTAAGTGAAAAGTGAGGGAGGGTATTTATAGACATGTGGGCTGCGCCACTTTTGAGGACCAAGTAGAAAGGAGGTGGCTTTTCAAAGGATTTAAGTGCAAATAACTCATAGGGACCATTTTGCAAAGATTCCATAAGTTTAAGGACTAGTTTGCAAAATGTCATTAAATTGTCATGATGACTTTTTGCCACAATAAATGTGGTCTTATCTTGATGACTTTTGGGCTGATTTCTTGTCATAAATATCTTAGGAAAACCTAGCTTGTTGAAGAAGATTTGTAACAATAGTAGAATAATGTGGAAGAATGTAGAATGGTGTGGAATGTAGTAGAAACTTCTAGAATGTTCTTTGCTCTTTGCTCATCCAAGATGAGGGAAACCTTCACTCCATATTGGGCTTGCGCATGGGCCTAGGGAATTTGGGCTTGAATTCATCTTTGTGGGGCCCACCAAAAAGGCTTAAAGCTTATGTTGACATAGGAAACTTATATGGCTTCAAATGGGCTTTATGAAACTTAAGTCATGGGTAAGGAATTTGGGCCTCAAAGCCACGGTCCTCTATGGATTTGGAACAAGGATTCTAGCCCAATTCACTTGAAAAAACTTAGAAACTATATCAGGGACAAAAGGGTAATTAACAGAAAGTTCAGGGACTAAAGCGTAAAATCCATAAATTTTCACTTTAACCTTGAAAAACCTTCTAAACTTAGAAATGTGATTCATCCCCTTGAATCATCTCAAAATCCTAATATAAACTCTTTATCTGCTCTTGGAAACTCCGAAATCCACTCCGTCATCTACCCGATTACGTATTTCGCCCGTAAAACGTAAATTATTTTATTTTTTTACCAAAATTTTCAAAACTTCCAGTATCGTAGCAAATACGATAAAAACATTTTTCATCTCGTTCACAACTTAAAATTAGGTCTTCTGAGCAGTAAACTTTTACTGTCAGTGAAAATCTAGAAAACGGCAGACCGGTTTCCGTCTGAATTTTCAACCCAAAAACTTCCCCGTAACTTATGAAAATAAGTATAACATGGAAATGACCTTGGTTCGTCCAAAATCATTTTATAAGTCTCGGATAAAAATATATATGTTTATATATTTATTACCGATATTACGAAGCAGCGAAAATCGGGGTGTTACATTACTACCCCACTAAAAAAAAAATTCGTCCTCGAAATTTTAGTCACTCGAAACTAATCAGAATTATGTAATCTCATCTCAACCTTAAGATTTTACATTACCCTTCACATCACTTCATTCCTCTTATTCCATATTCCATAACACAATTCATTCTTATGTCATTTCTACATATCCGTACTATCCTCAAAATTGCATCAAAGCCTATCACCCTCGAAAAACAAAATCAAAACTTAATCACTTCTCTTATCAACATGGTTCCACCATAAATCTTATTCCAATCATCTAACTCTGAATATTATCATTAATACTAACAATGTCTTCACAGCACCACACATCAACTCCCTACTCAAAATATTTAACCATAGTCTTAGTTCCTCTTGATTATAACTCACCACTCCAATTCGATATCACCTCACACATCTCATCCTCAAAATAACTTCATTGCATATCCTCAAAATAACTTCATTGCACATCTCATCCTCGAACTTTTCTATCAACTTAATTTTTCTCAAGAACTTTTCTTTTCCGTTCACATTCAACTTAGGTAAAACTACCATAGACACTTTTCTGTAATTCCCTACTTCTTTATTAACACATATTACTTCTGAAAAGTAATTCAAACAAGTCTCACTTCAGAAAAAAAAACACAACATCGTCTCACTTCAGAGAAAACACAACGTCGTCTCACTTCAGAGAAAACACAACGTCAACACAACAGACCTATTTCCCAACATTCCCGAAAGACTCAACCAGCTCTGATACCACTAATGCGACACCCTAATCTCGGGTCATCACATGGTTACCCATTTGCGGAAATAAAACTTAATTTGCTGGTTGCTTTCGGAAAATCATGTTTTCTCAACGTTTATCTTTTCAAAATATGGTGATAAAAATTTTTCTTTTCCTCTTTCTTTTAACCTCATAACCACAACAACGTATTCAAATCACACTTAACTACATAATGTATATAAGTCCTTCAAATATACTGCCTCATATTTTTCTCATATAAATCATAATCAACTTTATTCTTAAAACATATCATTACCTAAGCTGGTCGTAAACTAACGGACACTACAACCAATAAAAACCGCACAGCATGCCTCGAACTAGACAGCCTTCATCTTCTTGTAAGGATCATACCCCTCGTACAACTCTGATATGGTTGTAAGGGTGAGACGCCAATATATGGATTCATCACCATAACTAAATGCGCAACACAAAAGAAGGCACATACACATATACATGTCTATAACAACATACCCATTCATATCATAATATCTCATTATCAATGGGTTTCACACCCCAAACATCAACATTGGAAAAACTATGCATGAACACTTCAATATATCATCTAAACATTCATACTTAATCTCATGAGATATCTCCAACCTCGTAAACCTCGTGATGAGTTGATCAGACTCAATTGCCACAGAGGCATACAGACCCACAGCACGCCCATCGCACACCTTTGTCCAACATCGTGGCACGGTGATAACACTTGGAGATGGGGCCTCATTGTCCAAACCCCGGCACAATGAGAACATCTTTGTACGATATACCCCGACGCCGCAAGGTAATCCCTCGTTTAATCATGGCACGTCGCCAAATGCATGCAAGAAAACATTTTGTTCTCAACACTTTTCTTTTTGCTATATCTTTATTTGTCAAAGCTCTCAAAAGCTTACGACTTAACATCTTTTGACACATCTTTACATCTTTTATTAACAACACAGGACCTCAAAGTCCGAGTGCTCAATCACGAAACCCCTAGACCTTGCAATCAGTCTTAGGTTCGTGGTAGTAGAAAACATCTTACAATGTGTTAACTTCTTTTAGTAGATACCTAGTCTACAACACAACTAACCTTAATACCCCGACGTCTCCGGTTATTAAGTTCTATATCTTTACATCTTTTTACATCGTTTTACATCTTTCACATCGTATTACATCTTTTACATCGTTTTACATCTTTTACATCATATTACATCTTTTACATCGTTTTACATCTTTTACATCGTTTTAATCTTTTGCATCGTTTTGCATATTTTACATCTTTTACATCGTTTTACATCCTTTTACATCTTTTTACATCATTTTACATCTTTTTACATATTTTTCATCGTTTTACATCTGTTACTTCGTTTTACCTCTTTCATCTCTTTTACATCATTAAGTAAAACTCATTTACCGAAAATTCTTTCTACTTGAAATTCGTTTATAAAACGTCAATTCATAGAAAATCCACATTTCCTTTGGAAACACATTTTTTTTCAAAATAACATCAAATCATCAACAACTTCTTTTTATTGACAATTCAACTCTAATAAATCAATTCAAATTTAATCTCTTTTCAACATAAGTATCATTGTTTTTAAACTCTCACTGCAAATAATTTCGAAACTTGCCGTCGTTTAGCATTTTCAAAGAAAACGTCTTTAAGTCTAACTTTGACATTTCTTCTAAAATAACTTTCATATATAATAAATAAGGTCTTTTCGAATATTAATTTCACAAAATCACTTTTTATAATATTTCATAATTTCTTGCGTAAAAATCAGCAGTACAAAAACAAATTTCACTGTTACGCTCTCACCGTGACTCATAAACTTCTTTTACACTAATAAATCATTAAACTAATAATATTTCTCAAAACTCATTATTTTTCCAAACTCATATTTTCCTCTACTACTATATTCCAACATTCCCCATAAAACGTTGAATATAACTTTCACAGCTTATTAAATCTTTTATCTCATTAATCGGTTGTGCACTGACCACTGTCAGGCCTCTCAAACAACATTCAACATTCAACAACATCATCAACATCATCATAATTATATCCCCAAGCAGATCATGCATCATAACAACATAATATACTACTGCAGATAATTCGGAGAGCGGATCAATCATCGATACCGTGAAAATCAACACATCATAAATAACATAAACAATTAATCACAAACCACATATAAATCATATAAGCCACACTAAAAGCAAATTGTTATAGAGAAAATCCCTCGTAAGCTCCCCTTACCTCTTGAAGACTCAACTAACGTTTTCAAACAACCTCCCGATTTAATCCGGTTTCCTCCGTCGGCTTTAGGTCAAACCAACCCGATCGATTCCTTCAAACGAATTGCAACCAAAATAAATCAAATCAAACCATAACATACTTAACTCATGAGGGTTAGGTTTCGGCCAAGGGCTGACTTTTATGGTTCAAAATCCTTAAAATTGCTAATCATGATTAAGTCATGGATTAATGATCCTTGATTAACCTAAATCATAGATTAGTGACTAAACAACTAAGTTTCAAACTCAAAACTTCCTAACTCTTTTATACAAGGATTCGGCCTCAACATGTTTATAGGGCTAGGGTTCTTAGTTTAATAAACCAACTTGGATTTATAAGACATACATACTAAGAGTTTGATTAACAAGATCATTAAGGAAAACTTTGAACAAAACTCATCTAGTTCCAAGAACTAGGGTTTCGCCAAGTCCAGAAATTAGAGAAAGAAATTTCTCATGATCATATGCTTCTAGATGATGAAAATATAGATGATTATAAGATCATACCAATTGGTTTCATGTCAAAAGGATTTTTCTAGAATTAGTTATGAATTTTCAAAGTTCTAGATCTAGAAACTTAAAAGTGATGAACAACTATGAAATAAACTTTGAATCAAGAAATTGATTGAAGAACATAGACATGATTAGAGAAGAAGAATAGGATTCACCTCTTGAAGATCAAAAACAAGTGAAGATCCAAGCACTTTCTTCACAAATCTAACACTAGTAGACTTATGAACTTTAGGGTTTTTGAACAAATGGCATTAGAAACTAAGTGAAAAGTGAGGGAGGGTATTTATAGACATGTGGGCTGCGCCACTTTTGAGGACCAAGTAGAAAGGAGGTGGCTTTTCAAAGGATTTAAGTGCAAATAACTCATAGGGACCATTTTGCAAAGATTCCATAAGTTTAAGGACTAGTTTGCAAAATGTCATTAAATTGTCATGATGACTTTTTGCCACAATAAATGTGGTCTTATCTTGATGACTTTTGGGCTGATTTCTTGTCATAAATATCTTAGGAAAACCTAGCTTGTTGAAGAAGATTTGTAACAATAGTAGAATAATGTGGAAGAATGTAGAATGGTGTGGAATGTAGTAGAAACTTCTAGAATGTTCTTTGCTCTTTGCTCATCCAAGATGAGGGCAACCTTCACTCCATATTGGGCTTGCGCATGGGCCTAGGGAATTTGGGCTTGAATTCATCTTTGTGGGGCCCACCAAAAAGGCTTAAAGCTTATGTTGACATAGGAAACTTATATGGCTTCAAATGGGCTTTATGAAACTTAAGTCATGGGTAAGGAATTTGGGCCTCAAAGCCACGGTCCTCTATGGATTTGGAACAAGGATTCTAGCCCAATTCACTTGAAAAAACTTAGAAACTATATCAGGGACAAAAGGGTAATTAACAGAAAGTTCAGGGACTAAAGCGTAAAATCCATAAATTTTCACTTTAACCTTGAAAAACCTTCTAAACTTAGAAATGTGATTCATCCCCTTGAATCATCTCAAAATCCTAATATAAACTCTTTATCTGCTCTTGGAAACTCCGAAATCCACTCCGTCATCTACCCGATTACGTATTTCGCCCGTAAAACGTAAATTATTTTATTTTTTTACCAAAATTTTCAAAACTTCCAGTAGATCGTAGCAAATACGATAAAAACATTTTTCATCTCGTTCACAACTTAAAATTAGGTCTTCCGAGCAGAAACTTTTCTTCGCGTGAAAATCTAGAAAACGGCAGACCGGTTTCCGTCTGAATTTTCAACCCAAAAACTTCCCCGTAACTTATGAAAATAAGTATAACATGGAAATGACCTTGGTTCGTCCAAAATCATTTTATAAGTCTCGGATAAAAATATATATGTTTATATATTTATTACCGATATTACGGCAAAATAAAAATCGGGGTGTTACATTACTACCCCACTAAAAAAAAAATTCGTCCTCGAAATTTTAGTCACTCGAAACTAATCAGAATTATGTAATCTCATCTCAACCTTAAGATTTTACATTACCCTTCACATCACTTCATTCCTCTTATTCCATATTCCATAACACAATTCATTCTTATGTCATTTCTACATATCCGTACTATCCTCAAAATTGCATCAAAGCCTATCACCCTCGAAAAACAAAATCAAAACTTAATCACTTCTCTTATCAACATGGTTCCACCATAAATCTTATTCCAATCATCTAACTCTGAATATTATCATTAATACTAACAATGTCTTCACAGCACCACACATCAACTCCCTACTCAAAATATTTAACCATAGTCTTAGTTCCTCTTGATTATAACTCACCACTCCAATTCGATATCACCTCACACATCTCATCCTCAAAATAACTTCATTGCATATCCTCAAAATAACTTCATTGCACATCTCATCCTCGAACTTTTCTATCAACTTAATTTTTCTCAAGAACTTTTCTTTTCCGTTCACATTCAACTTAGGTAAAACTACCATAGACACTTTTCTGTAATTCCCTACTTCTTTATTAACACATATTACTTCTGAAAAGTAATTCAAACAAGTCTCACTTCAGAAAAAAAAACACAACATCGTCTCACTTCAGAGAAAACACAACGTCGTCTCACTTCAGAGAAAACACAACGTCAACACAATGCACCTATTTCCCAACATTCCCGAAAGACTCAACCAGCTCTGATACCACTAATGCGACACCCTAATCTCGGGTCATCACATGGTTACCCATTTGCGGAAATAAAACTTAATTTGCTGGTTGCTTTCGGAAAATCATGTTTTCTCAACGTTTATCTTTTCAAAATATGGTGATAAAAATTTTTCTTTTCCTCTTTCTTTTAACCTCATAACCACAACAACGTATTCAAATCACACTTAACTACATAATGTATATAAGTCCTTCAAATATACTGCCTCATATTTTTCTCATATAAATCATAATCAACTTTATTCTTAAAACATATCATTACCTAAGCTGGTCGTAACTAACGGACACTACAACCGATAAAAACCGCACAGCATGCCTCGAACTAGACAGCCTTCATCTTCTTGTAAGGATCATACCCCTCGTACAACTCTGATATGGTTGTAAGGGTGAGACGCCAATATATGGATTCATCACCATAACTAAATGCGCAACACAAAAGAAGGCACATACACATATACATGTCTATAACAACATACTCATTCATATCATAATATCTCATTATCAATGGGTTTCACACCCCAAACATCAACATTGGAAAAACTATGCATGAACACTTCAATATATCATCTAAACATTCATACTTAATCTCATGAGATATCTCCAACCTCGTAAACCTCGTGATGAGTTGATCAGACTCAATTGCCACAGGCATACAGCCACAGGCACGCCCATCGCACACTGTCCAACATCGTGGCACAGTGATAACACTCGGAGATGGGGCCTCATTGTCCAAACCCCGGGCACAATGAGAACATCTTTGTACGATATACCCTGACGCCGCAAGGTAATCCCTCGTTTAATCATGGCACGTCTGCCAAATGCATGCAAGAAAACATTTTGTTCTCAACACTTTTCTTTGTGCTATATCTTTATTTGTCAAAGCTCTCAAAAGCTTACGACTTAACATCTTTTGAAACATCTTTACATCTTTTATTAACAACACAGGACCTCAAAGTCCGAGTGCTCAATCACGAAACCCCTAGACCTTGCAATCAGTCTTAGGTTCGTGGTAGTAGAAAACATCTTACAATGTGTTAACTTCTTTTAGTAGATACCTAGTCTACAACACAACTAACCTTAATACCCCGACGTCTCGGTTATTAAGTTCTATATCTTTTACATCTTTTTACATCGTTTTACATCTTTCACATCGTATTACATCTTTTACATCGTTTTACATCTTTTACATCATATTACATCTTTTACATCGTTTTACATCTTTTACATCGTTTTAATCTTTTGCATCGTTTTGCATATTTTACATCTTTTACATCGTTTTACATCCTTTTACATCTTTTTACATCATTTTACATCTTTTTACATATTTTTCATCGTTTTACATCTGTTACTTCGTTTTACCTCTTTCATCTCTTTTACATCATTAAGTAAAACTCATTTACCGAAAATTCTTTCTACTTGAAATTCGTTTATAAAACGTCAATTCATAGAAAATCCACATTTCCTTTGGAAACACATTTTTTTTCAAAATAACATCAAATCATCAACAACTTCTTTTTATTGACAATTCAACTCTAATAAATCAATTCAAATTTAATCTCTTTTCAACATAAGTACTGCTGTTTTTAAACTCTCACTGCAAATAATTTCGAAACTTGCCGTCGTTTAGCATTTTCAAAGAAAACGTCTTTAAGTCTAACTTTGACATTTCTTCTAAAATAACTTTCATATATAATAAATAAGGTCTTTTCGAATATTAATTTCACAAAATCACTTTTTATAATATTTCATAATTTCTTGCGTAAAAATCAGCAGTACAAAAACAAATTTCACGGTTACGCTCTCACCGTGACTCATAAACTTCTTTTACACTAATAAATCATTAAACTAATAATATTTCTCAAAACTCATTATTTTTCCAAACTCATATTTTCCTCTACTACTATATTCCAACATTCCCCATAAAACGTTGAATATAACTTTCACGGCTTATTAAATCTTTTATCTCATTAATCGGTTGTGCACTGACCACTGTCAGGCCTCTCAAACAACATTCAACATTCAACAACATCATCAACATCATCATAATTATATCCCCAGGCAGATCATGCATCATAACAACATAATATACTACTGCAGATAATTCAGAGCAGATCAATCATCGATACACAGAAAATCAACACATCATAAATAACATAAACAATTAATCACAAACCACATATAAATCATATAAGCCACACTAAAAGCAAATTGTTATAGAGAAAATCCCTCAGGTAAGCTCCCCTTACCTCTTGAAGACTCAACTAACGTTTTCAAACAACCTCCCGATTTAATCCGGTTTCCTCCGTCGGCTTTAGGTCAAACCAACCCGATTGATTCCTTCAAACGAATTGCAACCAAAATAAATCAAATCAAACCATAACATACTTAACTCATGAGGGTTAGGTTTCGGCCAAGGGCTGACTTTTATGGTTCAAAATCCTTAAAATTGCTAATCATGATTAAGTCATGGATTAATGATCCTTGATTAACCTAAATCATAGATTAGTGACTAAACAACTAAGTTTCAAACTCAAAACTTCCTAACTCTTTTATACAAGGATTCGGCCTCAACATGTTTATAGGGCTAGGGTTCTTAGTTTAATAAACCAACTTGGATTTATAAGACATACATACTAAGAGTTTGATTAACAAGATCATTAAGGAAAACTTTGAACAAAACTCATCTAGTTCCAAGAACTAGGGTTTCGGCCAAGTCCAGAAATTAGAGAAAGAAATTTCTCATGATCATATGCTTCTAGATGATGAAAATATAGATGATTATAAGATCATACCAATTGGTTTCATGTCAAAAGGATTTTTCTAGAATTAGTTATGAATTTTCAAAGTTCTAGATCTAGAAACTTAAAAGTGATGAACAACTATGAAATAAACTTTGAATCAAGAAATTGATTGAAGAACATAGACATGATTAGAGAAGAAGAATAGGATTCACCTCTTGAAGATCAAAAACAAGTGAAGATCCAAGCACTTTCTTCACAAATCTAACACTAGTAGACTTATGAACTTTAGGGTTTTTTGAACAAATGGCATTAGAAACTAAGTGAAAAGTGAGGGAGGGTATTTATAGACATGTGGGCTGCGCCACTTTTGAGGACCAAGTAGAAAGGAGGTGGCTTTTCAAAGGATTTAAGTGCAAATAACTCATAGGGACCATTTTGCAAAGATTCCATAAGTTTAAGGACTAGTTTGCAAAATGTCATTAAATTGTCATGATGACTTTTTGCCACAATAAATGTGGTCTTATCTTGATGACTTTTGGGCTGATTTCTTGTCATAAATATCTTAGGAAAACCTAGCTTGTTGAAGAAGATTTGTAACAATAGTAGAATAATGTGGAAGAATGTAGAATGGTGTGGAATGTAGTAGAAACTTCTAGAATGTTCTTTGCTCTTTGCTCATCCAAGATGAGGGCAACCTTCACTCCATATTGGGCTTGCGCATGGGCCTAGGGAATTTGGGCTTGAATTCATCTTTGTGGGGCCCACCAAAAAGGCTTAAAGCTTATGTTGACATAGGAAACTTATATGGCTTCAAATGGGCTTTATGAAACTTAAGTCATGGGTAAGGAATTTGGGCCTCAAAGCCACGGTCCTCTATGGATTTGGAACAAGGATTCTAGCCCAATTCACTTGAAAAAACTTAGAAACTATATCAGGGACAAAAGGGTAATTAACAGAAAGTTCAGGGACTAAAGCGTAAAATCCATAAATTTTCACTTTAACCTTGAAAAACCTTCTAAACTTAGAAATGTGATTCATCCCCTTGAATCATCTCAAAATCCTAATATAAACTCTTTATCTGCTCTTGGAAACTCCGAAATCCACTCCGTCATCTACCCGATTACGTATTTCGCCCGTAAAACGTAAATTATTTTATTTTTTTACCAAAATTTTCAAAACTTCCAGTATCGTAGCAAATACGATAAAAACATTTTTCATCTCGTTCACAACTTAAAATTAGGTCTTCCGAGCGAGAAACTTTCTTGTCAGTGAAAATCTAGAAAACGGCAGACCGGTTTCCGTCTGAATTTTCAACCCAAAAACTTCCCCGTAACTTATGAAAATAAGTATAACATGGAAATGACCTTGGTTCGTCCAAAATCATTTTATAAGTCTCGGATAAAAATATATATGTTTATATATTTATTACCGATATTACGAAGCAGCGAAAATCGGGGTGTTACATTACTACCCCACTAAAAAAAAAAATTCGTCCTCGAAATTTTAGTCACTCGAAACTAATCAGAATTATGTAATCTCATCTCAACCTTAAGATTTTACATTACCCTTCACATCACTTCATTCCTCTTATTCCATATTCCATAACACAATTCATTCTTATGTCATTTCTACATATCCGTACTATCCTCAAAATTGCATCAAAGCCTATCACCCTCGAAAAACAAAATCAAAACTTAATCACTTCTCTTATCAACATGGTTCCACCATAAATCTTATTCCAATCATCTAACTCTGAATATTATCATTAATACTAACAATGTCTTCACAGCACCACACATCAACTCCCTACTCAAAATATTTAACCATAGTCTTAGTTCCTCTTGATTATAACTCACCACTCCAATTCGATATCACCTCACACATCTCATCCTCAAAATAACTTCATTGCATATCCTCAAAATAACTTCATTGCACATCTCATCCTCGAACTTTTCTATCAACTTAATTTTTCTCAAGAACTTTTCTTTTCCGTTCACATTCAACTTAGGTAAAACTACCATAGACACTTTTCTGTAATTCCCTACTTCTTTATTAACACATATTACTTCTGAAAAGTAATTCAAACAAGTCTCACTTCAGAAAAAAAAACACAACATCGTCTCACTTCAGAGAAAACACAACGTCGTCTCACTTCAGAGAAAACACAACGTCAACACAACAGACCTATTTCCCAACATTCCCGAAAGACTCAACCAGCTCTGATACCACTAATGCGACACCCTAATCTCGGGTCATCACATGGTTACCCATTTGCGGAAATAAAACTTAATTTGCTGGTTGCTTTCGGAAAATCATGTTTTCTCAACGTTTATCTTTTCAAAATATGGTGATAAAAATTTTTCTTTTCCTCTTTCTTTTAACCTCATAACCACAACAACGTATTCAAATCACACTTAACTACATAATGTATATAAGTCCTTCAAATATACTGCCTCATATTTTTCTCATATAAATCATAATCAACTTTATTCTTAAAACATATCATTACCTAAGCTGGTCGTAACTAACGGACACTACAACCGATAAAAACCGCACAGCATGCCTCGAACTAGACAGCCTTCATCTTCTTGTAAGGATCATACCCCTCGTACAACTCTGATATGGTTGTAAGGGTGAGACGCCAATATATGGATTCATCACCATAACTAAATGCGCAACACAAAAGAAGGCACATACACATATACATGTCTATAACAACATACCCATTCATATCATAATATCTCATTATCAATGGGTTTCACACCCCAAACATCAACATTGGAAAAACTATGCATGAACACTTCAATATATCATCTAAACATTCATACTTAATCTCATGAGATATCTCCAACCTCGTAAACCTCGTGATGAGTTGATCAGACTCAATTGCCACAGGCATACAACCCCACAGCACGCCCATCGCACACCGTCCAACATCGTGGCACAGGTGATAACACTTGGAGATGGGGCCTCATTGTCCAAACCCCGGCACAATGAGAACATCTTTGTACGATATACCCTGACGCCGCAAGGTAATCCCTCGTTTAATCATGGCACGTCTGCCAAATGCATGCAAGAAAACATTTTGTTCTCAACACTTTTCTTTGTGCTATATCTTTATTTGTCAAAGCTCTCAAAAGCTTACGACTTAACATCTTTTGACACATCTTTACATCTTTTATTAACAACACAGGACCTCAAAGTCCGAGTGCTCAATCACGAAACCCCTAGACCTTGCAATCAGTCTTAGGTTCGTGGTAGTAGAAAACATCTTACAATGTGTTAACTTCTTTTAGTAGATACCTAGTCTACAACACAACTAACCTTAATACCCCGACGTCTCGGTTATTAAGTTCTATATCTTTTACATCTTTTTACATCGTTTTACATCTTTCACATCGTATTACATCTTTTACATCGTTTTACATCTTTTACATCATATTACATCTTTTACATCGTTTTACATCTTTTTAATCTTTTGCATCGTTTTGCATATTTTACATCTTTTACATCGTTTTACATCCTTTTACATCTTTTTACATCATTTTACATCTTTTTACATATTTTTCATCGTTTTACATCTGTTACTTCGTTTTACCTCTTTCATCTCTTTTACATCATTAAGTAAAACTCATTTACCGAAAATTCTTTCTACTTGAAATTCGTTTATAAAACGTCAATTCATAGAAAATCCACATTTCCTTTGGAAACACATTTTTTTTCAAAATAACATCAAATCATCAACAACTTCTTTTTATTGACAATTCAACTCTAATAAATCAATTCAAATTTAATCTCTTTTCAACATAAGTACTGCTGTTTTTAAACTCTCACTGCAAATAATTTCGAAACTTGCCGTCGTTTAGCATTTTCAAAGAAAACGTCTTTAAGTCTAACTTTGACATTTCTTCTAAAATAACTTTCATATATAATAAATAAGGTCTTTTCGAATATTAATTTCACAAAATCACTTTTTATAATATTTCATAATTTCTTGCGTAAAAATCAGCAAAGACAAAAACAAATTTCACGTTACGCTCTCACCGTGACTCATAAACTTCTTTTACACTAATAAATCATTAAACTAATAATATTTCTCAAAACTCATTATTTTTCCAAACTCATATTTTCCTCTACTACTATATTCCAACATTCCCCATAAAACGTTGAATATAACTTTCCAACCTTTATTAAATCTTTTATCACATTAATCGGTTGTGCACTGACCACTGTCAGGCCTCTCAAACAACATTCTACAGTCAACAACATCATCAACATCATCATAATTATATCCCCAGGCAGATCATGCATCATAACAACATAATATACTACTGCAGATAATTCAGAGCAGATCAATCATCGATACACAGAAAATCAACACATCATAAATAACATAAACAATTAATCACAAACCACATATAAATCATATAAGCCACACTAAAAGCAAATGGTTATAGAGAAAATCCCTCAGGTAAGCTCCCCTTACCTCTTGAAGACTCAACTAACATTTTCAAACAACCTCCCGATTTAATCCGGTTTCCTCCGTCGGCTTTAGGTCAAACCAACCCGATTGATTCCTTCAAACGAATTGCAACCAAAATAAATCAAATCAAACCATAACATACTTAACTCATGAGGGTTAGGTTTCGGCCAAGGGCTGACTTTTATGGTTCAAAATCCTTAAAATTGCTAATCATGATTAAGTCATGGATTAATGATCCTTGATTAACCTAAATCATAGATTAGTGACTAAACAACTAAGTTTCAAACTCAAAACTTCCTAACTCTTTTATACAAGGATTCGGCCTCAACATGTTTATAGGGCTAGGGTTCTTAGTTTAATAAACCAACTTGGATTTATAAGACATACATACTAAGAGTTTGATTAACAAGATCATTAAGGAAAACTTTGAACAAAACTCATCTAGTTCCAAGAACTAGGGTTTCGCCAAGTCCAGAAATTAGAGAAAGAAATTTCTCATGATCATATGCTTCTAGATGATGAAAATATAGATGATTATAAGATCATACCAATTGGTTTCATGTCAAAAGGATTTTTCTAGAATTAGTTATGAATTTTCAAAGTTCTAGATCTAGAAACTTAAAAGTGATGAACAACTATGAAATAAACTTTGAATCAAGAAATTGATTGAAGAACATAGACATGATTAGAGAAGAAGAATAGGATTCACCTCTTGAAGATCAAAAACAAGTGAAGATCCAAGCACTTTCTTCACAAATCTAACACTAGTAGACTTATGAACTTTAGGGTTTTTGAACAAATGGCATTAGAAACTAAGTGAAAAGTGAGGGAGGGTATTTATAGACATGTGGGCTGCGCCATTTTTGAGGACCAAGTAGAAAGGAGGTGGCTTTTCAAAGGATTTAAGTGCAAATAACTCATAGGGACCATTTTGCAAAGATTCCATAAGTTTAAGGACTAGTTTGCAAAATGTCATTAAATTGTCATGATAACTTTTTGCCACAATAAATGTGGTCTTATCTTTATGACTTTTGGGCTGATTTCTTGTCATAAATATCTTAGGAAAACCTAGCTTGTTGAAGAAGATTTGAAACAATAGTAGAATAATGTGGAAGAATGTAGAATGGTGTGGAATGTAGTAGAAACTTCTAGAATGTTCTTTGCTCTTTGCTCATCCAAGATGAGGGCAACCTTCACTCCATATTGGGTTTGCGCATGGGCCTAGGGAATTTGGGCTTGAATTCATCTTTGTGGGGCCCACCAAAAAGGCTTAAAGCTTATGTTGACATAGGAAACTTATATGGCTTCAAATGGGCTTTATGAAACTTAAGTCATGGGTAAGGAATTTGGGCCTCAAAGCCACGGTCCTCTATGGATTTGGAACAAGTATTCTAGCCCAATTCACTTGAAAAAACATAGAAACTATATCAAGGACAAAAGGGTAATTAACAGAAAGTTCAGGGACTAAAGCGTAAAATCCATAAATTTTCACTTTAACCCTGAAAAACCTTCTAAACTTAGAAATGTGATTCATCCCCTTGAATCATTTCAAAATCCTAATATAAACTCTTTATCTGCTCTTGGAAACTCCGAAATCCACTCCGTCATCTACCCGATTACGTATTTCGCCCGTAAAACGTAAATTATTTTATTTTTTTACCAAAATTTTCAAAACTTCCAGTATCGTAGCAAATACGATAAAAACATTTTTCATCTCGTTCACAACTTAAAATTAGGTCTTCCGAGCAAGAACTTTTCTTGCAAGTGAAAATCTAAGCAAACGGGAAGACGGTTTCGTCTGAATTTTCAACCCAAAAACTTCCCCGTAACTTATGAAAATAAGTATAACATGGAAATGACCTTGGTTCGTCCAAAATCATTTTATAAGTCTCGGATAAAAATATATATGTTTATATATTTATTACCGATATTACGAAGCAGCGAAAATCGGGGTGTTACAAGATGAAGATTCCCTTTTATAGAAGTGGGATGGGCTCATGGAGGGTGCTTGGGCCGTGGGGCTTGAGGGAGAAAAGGGTCCAAAGCACAAATTCTTAGGGGCAAAATGGTAATCTTGTACAATGGCACTTTTGTAGTTAAAACCAACATTAAGGACAAACTAGTAATTTCCTCGTAAAAACCATCATGACTAAGGGGAGTCATCTATATGACTCACCCCTTGTGATTCATCATGAATGACAAGGCGTTTATCTGTAACACCCCGGTTTTTTCTATTCTTCAATAATAGTAAATATGTTTATATGTTTATTTGGAGTGATTAATTATCTGAATGTTTATTTTTGTTTATTTTTATGTGGTTTGGTTTGAGTAATTTTAATTACTCATTTAAAATTAATTTTTGAGTGCGTTAATACTGTCTTATGTCAGTGTATGCATGATTACAAGACAATAATATTATGTTATTGTCACTCGTAGTATTTATTTATAAAAATATTTTAAATAATATGATTTAAAGAAAATTATTTTCCTATTTGACTATATTTAATTTTATATTTGAAAATACGTTGATTTAAAAATAATCGGAGATTAAATTTTGGACAGTTAATTTTCTTAGTTGATCAGTTCAACTATCAATCTTGACTCTAATTTCAATTTAGAAAGTATATAATTGTCAACCATTATTTTTAAATCAAAAAGCCAAAAACATGTTTATTTTTAGGCTCAATATTTATCACTCATTTTATACCTCCACATTTAAGTAAATGAAAAACAAATGAATAAAATCCCAAGTCCCTCCCTTCCCCGTACGCGACAGAAACTCCCCCTTCTTCTTTCTCTTTTTTTTTCTTCTTTCCTTTCTTTCTTTCTTCTTCTTCCTCCCTACTTCATCTTTCTCCTCCCTCTTCCTTGCTCTTCTCAGATCGGCACCACCTAGCCCGTCCGCTGTTGCCGTTTGACGACGTAAAAGGGGAGTCGCGCGTCGACGTCGCCTGCTAGCACTGGTTCGCCCTCCACAGCCACGCGAAACGTGCCCTTCGCCACTACAACTTCGTCCTCCGCTGCGGTAAGAGCTATCGCCGCCTTTCCATGGTGGTTTTCCACCAAGGTCCTTTTAGTTGAGGTTCTTCTTCTCTTCTAAAGCTTGTTTTTCATTTTGGGTTATGGTTGTGACAGAAAAACGCCCTGCCACCATTCTCCACCACTGCTGCCGCCAGCCACCGCGTCGGACCACCCCATATCCACCACCTATTCTTCTTCTTGTTGGGTGAGTATGAATTTCACTCATCTATTGTTTAAAATTCAAAATCCCCATTTTCACTCAAAACCTAACCCCAATTTATTTTAATTTCAGTTGTTAACATGAAATTAATTATATATGTTTGTAATCAATTGAGTTGTTGAATTAGTGATTTCTTGAATTGATTTCATGATTCTTTAATTAGAATGAGTTTTCCCCAAATTACTATATGAACCCTAAAGCCCCAATTTTGTTCCTCTTGAAATTAGTTTATAATTATAAAATTAATTATGTCTTTATACAATTGGAACTATTAATTGATGGTTTATAAATTCAATTTAATGATTCTACGAGCAAATCTCATTTTCCTCGATTCCTCTTAAAACCCCAATTTTTCCATTTTACACCAATTATGAAACTATGTCTGTTTTAGTGCAATTAGGACTTTTAATTGATGGTTTATAAATTCAATTTCATGATTATCAAATCAAATCAAATTTCCCCCAAATTTTAATGATGGACCCTTTTTGCCCAAATTGATTTTATTCAGAAATTGATTCTATTTTATTAAATTAAATATATTGTTTCTTTTGATTTTATGTTTCGAGGATGGAAATTGATTTGGTGAAATTGTCTGTTTGTTATCATGCTTGGTTTACGTCTCTGGACATCAAACGCAACTATGCATGCTTGGTGGAGTAGAGTTTGCACTTTTGGAACAAATTGAAACATTAAAACGAGGATCTTCCTCTTGTCTTCAAAGGTAAGGGGAGACTGCCTGAGGGATTTTCAATAGCTACATGCTATATGTTTGTCATATGTGGTTGATTTATTGTGATGTATGGGGTTAAAATCAAGTTGC
Source organism: Sophora flavescens (assembly GCA_030762895.1). Taxonomy (NCBI): domain Eukaryota; kingdom Viridiplantae; phylum Streptophyta; class Magnoliopsida; order Fabales; family Fabaceae; genus Sophora; species Sophora flavescens. Next base: position 50,034,509 of record CM061063.1, read on the forward strand.
TATATGATTGTTATGTGGTTTTAATGTTTTCTGTGAAAGCGCATGATTATGTATATGATATATGGATTATCTGTTTTGTTTGATTGATTGATTGAAAGCCTGACAGTGGTCAGTGCCCAATTAAATCAAAGATAAAAGCTTTAAAAAGTTTAAGGGGAAATTTAAAGGATTTGTTATGAAAGTGGAAGAAAAATATTGAAAATATTTCAATTACGCTATCTTTTTTTTCAAAAAAAATCAAAAATAAGATGAAAAGTTATTCCAAGAAATTTAAGTGTCAATAATATTTTAACGAAAAACACTTTAGAAAAGTATTTGACGAAAAAAAATTTAAGGAGTAATTTTATTATTTCAAAAAGAAATGGGTTGGAAATGATTTTACGAGGATTTGAAGTTGTTACGGAAAAACGAGTTTCCAAAAGAAAATGGATTTGAGAAAAATGGAATTCTCTATGATTTGACAGTTTTATAAATGAATTTCAAACGGAAAGTGTTTCTGTAAACGAGTTTTACACAACGGTGTTACTTCTGACAACTTAGATAAGTTGAGAAAATTTTGTTTTGTTTTGTGTTTCACATAACGAAAACGATTTGAAAGATGAAACACAGACCTAGAAGCCGAGACGTCGGGGTTCTAGTGTTCAACGATATGGGCCAGGGCTCCAAAAGGTGAAGTTTTGGACTAGATGTCCTTTAAAATGTGTATTATTTTTGTGCGATAAAATCTACGTATCTAAGACTGGTGCATCCGTCTAGATTTCGTGATTTGTACTTTTTTGACTTGGAGTCAGTTATTTTTGGAATGATGGATTAAACTTGAAAGTTTAAAAACGGTGATTTGGTTGTGAGACTTTTAGCTCCGACAAGGAAAAATTGAACACAAAGAAAATGACGCGGATAAAAATGTTTTACATGCATTTTTAGGGCAGACATTCCTTTGCATATGACTTGAATGCTTGATGACAAATATTCATGACGTTTGCATCACCGTGCCTTGATGGATATATGACCACGAAACCATATACTATGAATAGTATTCACTGTGCCTCGTTTTGGACAATGATATGGTTAATTTGAAACTTGCATTATCTGGCAACGATTCTGCCTTATTCGGCAATGAGAGCCTGATCAGCTCATTTATTTGTTGGTTGGAGCTCCGGAGATTAGGCATCAAAATTAGTTGATGAATATTGAAGTGTCATGGTTTTTAAAACGACTACGACTGTCGGGTATGAAACCCTTTGATAAATTAATGGTTTATTTTTGAACATCAGTGTTGTCATAACAATATATGTTATGTGCTGTTTTTTGTGTCGCACATATAGTTATCGTGTTTAAATCCATATATTGGTATCTCACCCTTGTATATATCTGTTTTATGGTTTTGCTATTGTACCTTGGTACACGAGGACAGAAGGTGCAGAAGAGGTTTCCAGTTTCACTCGGGGATATTAGTCCCAATCCTTGAAGATGTATAATGCCAGGTATAATGGTAAGAACCATAGGGGTCTTCCCCATGAATATCTTTTAGAACGAACATCTTAGGTTTTTGAGACGACGTTGATTAATGTTAGTATATATGTTTATGGCTCGGAGAGCCTTTATTTTTGGATGGAATGTAAATGGATCGGAGAGCCTTTCTTTTGGAAGAAAAAAATCTAGATTCTTTCATTTTTGGTCATGTATAGTTTGTTTATGTAAATATTTTCAGAAAAAATACCATCTTGATGTTTTTTTTGTATGATTGGAACTTCTTGGATGAAAATATAAGTATTTCAGCAGGTGTTTTTATTTTGGGATGTTGAAATTACAGAGAAGACTCTATCGAAATTTTTGTAAAAATTCTAGATTTTTATTCAAGTACAACAACAACAACCAAGCCTTATCCCACTAGGTGGGGTCGGCTACATGAATCATACGGTGCCATAATGTTCTATCATGAATCATGTTAATAGTTAAATCATTGGCCTCCAAATCTTTCTTAATAGTTTCTCCTATAGTTTTTCTTGGCCTACCCGCCTAGCTAGCTATTGGATTGCCCTCCACTTGGTCCACTCTCCTTACTACAGAATCTAAAGGTCTCCTTCATACATGCCCAAACCACCTAAGTCGAGATTCAACCATCTTTTCTACAATAGGTGCTACCTCAACTCCCTCTCTAATGCTATCATTCCTAATCCTATCACGTCTAGTTTTTCCGCTCATCTAGCGCAACATTCTCATCTCTGCTACATTGATTTTACTCTGGTGTTGATTTTTTACCGCCCAACACTCCGTCCCATACAACATCGCTTGGCCTAATAGCCATTTGCGGTAAAATTTTCCCTTTAGCTTAAGAGGTACCTTTTTATCACACAAAAAACCCGAAGCCTTCCTCCATTTCGATCACCCTGATTGAATCCGATGGTTTACATCTCCCTCAATTTCTCCGTCATTTTGTATAATAGACCCAAGATATTTAAACCGTGTGACTTGTGGTATGTTGTGGTCGCCAACTTTCACCTCTAAGCTAGAGGTGTTTCGCCTTTTTCTAAACTTACATTCCATATACTCCGTCTTGCTTCTACTCAAGCGGAAGCCATGTGCTTCTAAAGCTTGTCTCCAAGTCTCCAACCTTCCATTTATATCATCTCTCGACTCTCCAACTAGGACTATATCGTCTGCGAAAAGCATGCATCGTGGTGCTGGCTCTTGAATGTGCTCCGTAAGTACATCCAAGACCAAGGTAAAAAGATAGGGGCTTAAAGTTGACCCCTGGTGCAGACCTATGGTTATTGAGAAATCTTCTGTGGCTCCACCCTACGTTCTCACATTAGTCGTGGACCCCTCATACATATCCTTGATAGCTCGAATATAGGCAATCCGAACACCTTTTTTTTCTAAGGCTTCCCACAAAACCTCTCTTGGCACCCTATCATACGCTTTCTCCAAATCAATGAAGGCCATGTGTAAACCTTTTTGATCTATTCGATATTGTTCCATCACTCATCGTAGCAAGTAAATTCCTTCCATGGTCGACCTCCCGGGCATAAAACCAAATTGGTTGTCGGTGATTTTGGTTTCTTTTCTTAGTCTCCGTTCAAGCACCCTTTCCCATAGCTTCATAGTATGACTCATAAGCTTAATCCCCCTATAATTTGCGCAATTTTGTATATCTCCCTTGTTCTTGTAAATCGGAACTAAAGTGCTTCTCCTCCATTCGTCCGGCATTTTCTTTGACCTCATAATCTCGTTGAAAAACTTCGTGAGCCAACTAATGCCTCTATTTCCTAGACTCTTCCATACCTCCACAGGTATATTGTCCGGTCCAACTGCCTTGCCATTATCCATCCTTCTCAAAGCTTCTTTTACCTCATGCTCTTGGATTCTACGATAAAAAGTGTAATTTTGGTCCTCCTCTCTCGATGTCAAGCACCATGAGCATGATAAAACTTCAAATCCTTCATTAAATAACTTGTGGAAATAATTCTTCCATCTATCTTTAATATCTTGTTCCTTAACCAAAACTTTACCTTCTTCATCCTTAATACACTTCACTTGGTCCAAGTCTCTTGTCTTTCTTTCCCTATTTTTAGCAAGCCTATAAATAGATTTCTCACCATCTTTGGTGCCTAAGGATTGGTACATCCCGTCAAAAGCTTGAGTTCTAGATTCGCTCACTGCCTTCTTGGTCTCTTTTTTGGCCACCTTATAATTTTCCCAATTTTCAGCATTTCTACATAAAGACCAAGCTTTAAAACATTCCCTTTAAACCCGAACCTTAGCTTGCACACTTTCATCCCACCACCAGGATTCTTTACCCTTAGGTCCTAATCCTCTTGATTCACCAAGCGTCTCTATAGCTACCTTCCTAATCCCCTTGGCCATCTTGTCCCACATATCATTTGCATTTCCGTTTGCCTCCCAAAACCCTCCCTCCAAAACCTTGTGTTGGAAGATCCTTTGTTTTTCACCCTTCAGTTGCCACCACTTGGTCCTTGAAACCTTTTCGTGGCCTCTTCTCTTCACACTCCTTTTAACTCTTACATCCATGACCAAGACTCTATGTTGGGTAGTCAAGCTCTCTCCAGGTATGACTTTACAGTCCAAACAAATCTTTCTATCCGATCTCCTAATAAGAAAGAAATCTATTTGAGAGCTTGTCACCCCACTTTTGTACGTGATAAGATGCTCCTCACGTTTCCTAAAACACGTATTGGCTATAGTAAGATCGAAGGCAGATGAAAAGTCCAAAATAGACTTGCCCTCACCATTTACCTCCCCTAGGTCATATCCCCCATGCAAACCGTCGTAACCTCTAGGTTCCCTCCTTACATGCCCATTTAGATCACCTCCTAAGAAAATCTTTTCACCTAGCGGTATTTCCTGAATTAGGCCTTCTAAATCCTCCCAAAATTTTACCTTGAAGTGTTCTTCTAACCCTACCTGAGGTGCGTAAGCACTAATCACATTAAAGGTGTCTTGTTCCACTACAAATTTTAGGGCAATGATCCTATCTCCAACCCTTTTTACATCCACAATATCATTCTTCCAATATTTATCCACAATTATGCCCACCCCATTTCTCGATTTTACTTTGCCAGTGTACCAAAGCTTAAAACCCGAAGAGTCTAATTCCTTTGCATTTTCTCCCACCCACTTAGTTTCTTGTAGGCACATGAAATTGATCCTCCTCCTAATCATAGTGTCAACTATTTCCATTGATTTACCTGTAAGTGTGCCTATATTCCAAGTTCCAAAGCGAATCATACTCTTGTGAGCTAGCTTCTTTACCCACACTCGTTCACAAAAATGTGGGAACCCTTGCTTATTTTTCACTACATCCAGCGCGCGATGCACCGCTTCTTGCTCTTTTGACACTCGTACTCGAGCTATACAAATACGTTTATCCGGCAACGACCTAGCATTAATATTATTACGTCGTTGATCCATGTCATAGAGATTCGACTAAGTTTTACGTTGGCTGTCGATGGCCTAACACAACCCTCTCCTTTTATCCGGGCTTGGGACCGGCTATGTTTAGCTTTGTCACAAAGCACAACATAGGCATGATTAGCTTTTTATTCAAGTACATTTCTAAAATTATTAGGCTTGCCAGGCTAGGTTTGTAAGCCTGTGCGTCGGTCATGGCTTAGGTTTTGGGTCATATGACAAATTATATATATATATATATATATATATATATATATGACCAGAATCTATACAATGATAGATGAAAATGTGGTGTTATTATTTTAAAATAAGTTTAAGTTTTACCGCAACCGTAGGAAAAATTTTTATACCCCAGGTCTTTCTGACTTAAAGTAAACAAAATTCCGAAAGCAACCAGCAAATTTCTTTTTAATTTATTTCCGAACATGTTCATAAGGTAATGCCAAAGGGGGGTGTTACATTAGAGGTATCAGAGTTGGTCGAGTCTTTCGGGAACCTTGTTGAATAGATCTATTAGGTTTTTGTTGTGTGATCTCTGGTTGGATTTTGTTTGAATTGTTTCTTTGTTAAAAAGAAATGTGTGTTGACATACAAGTAGGTATGTTTTGATGGGTTCTAATTGGGTTGAGACCTTGTAAGAACTCATGGTTAGTAAAAGGTACTTATATTCATGTTGGTACGTTCTATCATTCCTTAGGGATTGTGTCAAACATTGGAATAAGGTACGTCTTGGAAGATTTTTCAGGAATATTCCTTGAGAATGTTCTAGGTTTGCCGTTACAAAGGATACTAAGTTTTCAATCGATCTAGTTCCTAGATTCGGTTTGATCTCTATCACTTTGTGTAGGATATCGCCTACAAAGTTAGTCGAGTTAGATGAATTGTCTTGATGGGAAATTTTGCTGTCAGGATAGTTTTGGGACCAAGTGGGTCCTCGTGCATGATGTTGTTCATAAGGATGAAGTATTACTTTTGTGGAAGTGATTGCAGACGGTGATTGAAATCCATAGATGGTTAGGCTAACCTATTTTTTATCAAAGGTTCATCGAGGAACTATCTAAGATTTTGGAGCCGTTGACTCACCTTACGAGGAAAGACGAACTCTTTCCATGACTGAGAGACTGACTAAGTTGTCGATCATCGTACGTAGTTCAGAGAGGAATACAGAAGATAGAAACAAATAGGATTAAGTGTGGTTAGAAAGACCTCCGTGCTTGCTCGAAGTCGAGATAAGCCAATCCTAATCTTCACTCTTAGAATGAGTGTCTTATATTTAAGGAAAACTCTTCATTGTACTATTTGATTCTTTATGAACTTGTCAGTTGACGATTTTTCCTCAAATTTTTATGGTTGTATTAGATAATCACAGTGGTACATTTTGTACATGCCAAACTCACTTTTCTGACCTTGACTTTAAGTCTATCATGACTTATCAATTGGCTCTGATGGTCTGAATTTTTGTCGGACTATTATTCTTTTAAAATCGTTGTGCAGTAAAGTTCTTGTGAAAGAAGGAACTTTATTAGATTCATGTTTGTAAACGTGTACCGATCATGCACTTTTACAACCACGAACCTACTACAGAATCTTATTACATAAGGAATATTCCTGTATCTTTATGATACTTGCCATATTCTTCAAGACCATGTCTTATAGTAGTTCGAAAGGACTTGTCACATTTGATCAACTTTACCCTATATATTTTTTTAAAACATCATTGACGTGTAAACTATCTCATAAGTTATGAGAATGGTTATTTGATTCATATTCCAATATCAGAGTTAGTTGAGAAATAATTTAGCGTATAAGACCTCACTTTTTAAGGTGATAGCATCACAATGAATTTGGTGTGGGTTTACCAAGGATCGTTAAGAGTTTTCATTCGTTTTGGACGATCGATGTCAAGTCAACAAGGAAAGCACCTTTCTTATCTATTAATGTCCATTGTGCAATGAAGAAGTTATGCAGTAGAGAAGATAAACGAAGTATGTGTCAGAGAACGGATCAGACTTCATGGATTACCTCTAAGTATCGTTTAAGATGAAGACCTGAAGTTTACTAACAGTTTGGTAAAGTTCGCTCCAAGTGTTAAGGACCAAGTTGAGATTGAGTCCAACGGATCACCTTCAACTCGATGGGAAAGTAAGGGACGATCTATCCTTAGAACTTTAGCTGGGAGTAAGTGCAGTATCTAATTATTGTCATCCTTCAGCAGGATAGACAAGAAGTGATAAGAGTTTTGTTGAGGTGTAGTTGTGATTGGTAAGATGTGAACCTTTAAGATCAATCTCAGTAAATGAGACAATTATTATAAAACAAATGTTGATCGAGCAAGGTATCGCTAAGGAAATCTGGAGTAACTATCAAATGCTTGTAGTTAAGATTGATTGTATAAATTTTGGAAGATTAACAGGAAGAGTGCCTATAGTAATTTCACTTAAGTGGATTCAAGCGAAAAAGATAAGCTCTTGTGAAAATTCAGTTTCTGAAGAAGTTCAAAGTTGATGAGTTAGATAATCTTAGCCGATGTGATTCCTTTTTTTTATCTCGATTTACCTTAAGGATTGTTATGATGTTTTAAATGGAGACTTGAAAAGTGTGAATTTGATATAACCTAAAAGAGTAGACTAAGCCCAAATGGACTGACACTACGATTGAATTCTTTTGAGTAGAAGGTTAATGCATGTTATGGTAAAATTAGTGTTGATTTTGATGTTAGCTGTCAAAGTTAGATGTTGGAGAAAGTTTTCTAATGGATCAATATTGAGAAGTGAAGAGATTAAGTGTTGATTTTGTTCTTTAAAGTGCAATAGACTAAGGTGAAATGTTGAAGGTGGTGGGAATAATGTGGTAGTGGAAAGTTTCAAGGATAAAGAGGAGGACATAAGAATTGATTATGTTATGGAGTTTGGAATAAAAGAAATAAAGCGACAAAAAAAATTACAATGTAGGACATAGGGATTAAAAAATCCTGTCTAGTTTTGAGTCACAAAATTTCGAGAACGATATTTTTTTAAGTGGTGTAGTAATGTAACACCCCGGTTTTTACTATTCTTCAATAATAGTAAATATGTGTATATGTTTATTTGGAGTGATTAATTATCTGAATGTTTATTTTTGTTTATTTTTATGTGGTTTGGTTTGAGTAATTTTAATTACTCATTTAAAATTAATTTTTGAGTGCGTTAATACTATCTTATGTCAGTGTATGCACGATTACTAGACAATAATATTATGTTATTGTCACTAGTAGTATTTATTTAGAAAAATGTTTTAAATAATATGATTTAAAGAAAATTATTTTCCTATTTGACTCTATTTAATTTTAGATTTTAAAATACGCTGGTTTAAAAATGATCGGAGATAAAATTTTGTACCGTTAATTTTCTTAGTTGATTAGTTCAACTATCAATCTTGACTCTAATTTAAATTTTGAAAGTATATAATTGACAACCATTATTTTTAAATCAAAAAGCCAAAAACATGTTTATTTTTAGGCTCAATATTTATCACTCTTTCTGTACCTACACATTTAAGTAAATGAAAAACAAATGAATAAAATCCCAAGTCCCTCTCTTCCCCGTACGCGACAGAAACTCCCTCTTCTTTCTTTTGTTTATTTTTCTTCTTTCCTTTCTTTATTTCTTCTTCCTCCTTACTTCATCTTTCTCATCCCTCTTCCTTACTCTGCTCAGATCGGCGTTGCCGAGCCCGGCCTTCTTTGCTTGACGGGACGACGACAGGGGAACCGCGCGTCACTGTTGCCTGTTTGCGCTGGTTTGCCCTCCACGGCCATGCGAAATGCGCCCTTCGCCATTGCAACTTTGTCCTCTGGCACGGTAAGAGCTATCCTTCCATGGTTGTTTTCCACCCATTTCCTTTTAGTTGAGCTTCTTCATCTCTTCTAAAGCTTGTTTTTCATTTTGGGTTATGGTTGTGACAGAAAAACACCCTATCACCATTCTCCGCCACTACTGCCACCAGCCACCGCGTCGGACCACCCCATGTCCACCACCTCTTCTTCTTGTTGGGTGAGTATGAATTTCACTCATCTATTGTTTAAAATTCAAAATCCAGAATTTCACTCAAAACCCTAACCCCAATTGATTTTAATTTCAGTTGTTAAACATGAAATTAATTATGTTTGTAATCAATTGAGTCGTTGAATTAGTGATTTCTTGAACTGATTTCATGATTCTTGTGACACCCTAACTCGGGTCATCACATGGTTACCCGTTTGCGGAAATAAAACTTAATTTGCTGGTTGCTTTCGGAAAATAATGTTTTCTCAATGTTCATCCTTTCAAAATATGGTGATAAATTTTTTCTTTTTAACCTTATAACAACAACAACGTAATCAAATCACACTTAAATACATAATGTATATAAGTCATACAACTATACTGCCTCATATGTCTTCACACCTAGATCATTATCAGTTTTATTCTCCTAAACACAATATATCAAAATAGGACCTAAGCTGGTCGTAGAATTAATGACACTACCGCTAATCGGAGCAAGACAAAGATGCCTCGAACTAGACAGCCTTCTCCTTTTTGTAGAGATCTTATCCCTTGTGCGACTCTGATATGTTTGTAAGGGTGAGACGCCAATATATGGATTTAACAAAATAACTAAATGCTAGCACAAAAGAAGACACATGCACATATGCATAAACATCTCAATTATAGCATACAGTTTATCAGTGGGTTTCACACCCCAAACATCAACATTGGAAAACTATGCATGAACACTTCTATACATCATCTAAACATTCACACTTAATCTCATGAGATATCCCAACCAGAATTGAGTTGATCAGACTCCAGGAACACAACCAGAATACAGGCCCACAGCCAGAATACAGGCCCACAGCCAGAATACAGGCACGCAGCCAGAACACCAGGCACGCAGCCAGAATACCAGGCATGCAGCCAGAATACCAGACACGCAGCCAGAACACAGGCACGTCTGCCAAATGCATGGAAAACACTATGTTCTTGACGCTTTTCTTTGTGTTCGATCTTTTCTTGCCGAAGCTCAAAATGGCTTACGACTCACACAGTTTTAACCTCTTTAAAACTTTCATTAAGACACAGGACCTCACAGTCCGAGTGCTCAATCACAACACCTCTTGACCTTGCAATCAGTCTTAGGTCTGTGGTAATATAAAACATCTTAAATGTTTAAACACAGTATACACCACGTATACAGTAGACACCAAGTCTACAGGACCTCAAAGTCCAAAGGACCCCAAGTCCATAACAACAAAGAACCTTAGTACCCCGACGTCTCGGTTACTAAGTTCAACACCACTTTCAACACGGTTGAATTAATTTTGTTTTCGGAAAATCTTTTCACATGGAAAATTCTTCAATAAAATCTTCTAATACTAAAAGTTAGTTTTCGCAAGGTGAGTCACTCGAGATTTTAAACTTACTTAAAATGCGAATTGCCGTTTCAAGATACTTGTCGTCGACACTTTTCCAAATTTGTTGTCAATTATCACTTCTAAAGCTTTTTAAGCCAAAACTTAGCTTTTCCCACTTAAATAATTTTCTAGAATCATAATTAACTTATTTTCAACAATTAATTTCATAAAATAATTTTTTATAATATTGTGGAATTTCTTACGTGAAAATTAGCAGTGCAAAAATATTTTCACGGTTTCGCTCTCATTGTGACTCATAATTCATTTTTTTATTACTAAATCATTAAAATAATAATATTTCTCAAAAAAAAAAACTCATTATTTTTCCAAAACAATATTTACCACCACTATTATATTCCAACATTTCCCATAAAACATTGAATATAATTCTCACAGCTTATTAAAGCTTTTATCTGATTAATCGGTTGTGCACTGACCACTGTCAGGCTTCTCAAACAACACTCACAAACAACATTCAGCAACAATTATCAGAATTATATCACCAGGCAGATCATGCATCATAGCACTATAATATACAACTGCAGATAATTAAATAAATTAAAAGCAGATCAATCACTGATACACAAATAAACAACACAACGTAAACAACATAAACAATTAATCACAACCACATATAAATCATATCAACCACACTAAAAGTAAATAGTTATTGAGAAAATCCCTCAGGTAAGCTCCCCTTACCTCTCGAAGAACTTAGCTTCCGATTTAAAACTTTGTCGTGAATCTGGGAACCGTCAACGCACGTACACGATAATCTAGTTTATCCTTCATTAAACATAACACTCAATCAACAAACAAACAACTAAATCAATCCTAAAATCCTACATGTTGGTTTCGGCCAAGGGCTGACTTTGGGGGTTAGAAATCTCTAAAATTTCTAAACTCTTGGATTAATGATTCCTAGTTACTTAAAACCCTAAATCAATGATCATTGTACAAAGATTGAAATTAAATCTTCCAATACTCAAACAATTAAATTTCAGCCATGAAAACTAAATTAGCTTAGAGACCTTGATTCATTTCAAACAACATATATCCAATACCTACATAACTTGTAAGATTGGATCATGTAAAGAAAATGAACAAAATCCTCCACCACCAAGACATAGGTTCTGCCTCTTTAGGTTAACTAGGCACGAAAATTTATTTTTATGCAAACTCTTGGATCTTGAATATAGAGAGGATAATAGGACCATAGAAATTGGTTTCACATTTTTAGGATTTTTCTATGATTTACTATGATTTTTCAAAGTTCTAGATCTAGAAACTTAAAAGTGATGAACATAGATGAAATAGACTTTGAATCATGAAACTTATTGAAGAACATAGACATGATTAGGTAAGGATAATAGGATTCACCTCTTGAAGATCAAAAACAAGTGAAGATCCAAGGACTTGCTTCACAAAATCAAGCTATGTAACTTAGGAGTTTTAATGGAAAATGGCAAAGTTGATGAAGAAGATGAAGTGCTCCTTAAATAGGTGTGAAGTTGGGCCTCTTGTCAGCCTTGAGGCCGTGGGTTTCAAGGGCAAAAGGGTCAATATGCCAAAAATCCAAGGACAAAGGTGTAATCTTGCTTTAGGTTAATTGGTAATTAAAATCAACCATAAGGGCATAATGGTCATTTCCCCTAAAAAGTAATCATGACCATGAGGAGTCATCCCATGACTCACCCCTTGTGACTCATCATGATTTGACATCCTATTTATCCGTTAGCGGGTCCCGCAAATCCCGTTTTCAGCTCCGTCGTTCACCCGATTTCGTATAACGTCTGCATAATATATTTTAATTCACTTTTTAAGTGAAAAATTTTAAAATATCCAAAGAAGTTGGAAACTTCATAAAAACCTTAAGTGTTTCGTTCACGAGTCCAAATTAGGTCATTTGAGCATTAAAATCTTACTGTCAACGAAAACGCAGACCGGGTTCCGTCTGAATTTTCAACCAAAAATTTCACCATATACTTATAAAAATAAGTATGATATGAATATGACTTTAATTTTTCCAAAATCAATTTCTAAGTTTCAGATAAAAATATAAACGTTTATTTATATTTATATCGATCTTAGAAAGCGGAAAAATCGGGGTGTTACAATTCTTTAATTAGAATGAGTTTTCCCCAAATTACTATATGAACCTTAAATCCCCAATTTTGTTCCACTTGAAATTAGTTTATAATTATAAAATTAATTATGTCTTTATACAATTGGAACTATCAATTGATGGTATATAAATTCAATTTCATGATTCTATGAGCAAATCTCGTTTTCCTCAAATCCTCTTAAAACCCCAAATTTTCCACTTTACACCAATTATGAAACTATGTCTGTTTTAGTGCAATTAGGACTTTTAATTGATGGTTTATAAATTCAATTTCATGATTCTCAAATCAAATCAAATTTCCCCAAATTTTAATGATGGACCCTTTTTGCCCAAATTGATTTTATTTAGAAATCGATTCGATTTTATTAAATTAAATATATGCTTTCTTTTGATTTTTGTTTCGAGGATGGAAATGGATTTGGTGAAATTGTCTGTTTGTTATCATGCTTGGTTTACATCTCTGGATATCAAACACGGCTTACTTGCTTGGTGGAGTAGAGTTTGCACTCTTGGAACAAATTGAAACATTAGAATGAGGATCTTCCTCTTGTATTCAAAGGTAAGGGGAGACTACCTAAGGGATTTTCGATAGCTACATGCTATCTGTGTGTCATGTGTGGTTGATTTGTTGTGATTTATGGGGTTAAACTTAAGTTGCTATATGACTGTTATGTGGTGTTAATGTTTTCAATGAAAGCGTGATTATGTATATGATGTATGGATTATGTGTTTTGTTTGATTGACTGATTGAAAGCCTGACAGTTCTCAGTGCCCAATTAAATCAAAGATAAAAGCTTTAACAGGCTTAAGGAGAAATTTAAAGGATTTGGTTATGAAAGTGGATGAAATTTAAGTGTCAATAATATTTTAACAGTAATTATGAAGAACTTTTTGTAATAGAGAAAATCATTTGATTTATAAATGACTTTATTTCCAACGAAAAATACTTTAGAAAAGTATTTGACGACAAAAAATTTAAGGAGTAATTTTATTATTTCAAAAAGAAATGGGTTGGAAATGATTTTACGAGGATTTGAAGATGTTATGGAAAAAGGAGTTTCCAAAAGAAAATGGATTTGAGAAAAATGCATTTCTCTTTGATTTGACGGTTTTATAAATGAATTTCAAATGGAAAGGATTTCTGTAAACGAGTTTCACACAACGGTGTTATTTCCGACAACTTAGATAAGTTGAGGAAATTTTGTTTTGTTTTGTGTTTCACAGAACGAAAATGATTTGAAAGATGAAAAACGGACCTAGAAGCCGAGACGTCGGGGTTCTAGTGTTCAACGATTTGGGTCAGGGGTCCAAAAGGTGAAGTTATGGACTAGATGTCCTATAAAATGTGTATTCATTTTTGTGCGCTAAAATCTACGTATCTAAGACTGGTCCGTTGGCCTAGATTTCGTGATTTGCACTTTTTTGACTTGGAGTCAGTTATTTTTGGAACGATGGATTAAACTTGAAAGTTTAAAACGGTGATTTGGTTGTGAGACTTTTAGCTCCGACGCGGAAAGATTGAACACAAAGAAATGAAGTGAATAAAAATGTTTTACACGTATTTTTGGGGCAAATGTGCCTTTGTATAGGACTTGAATGCTTGATGGCAAGTATTCATGACATTTGCATCGTTGTGCCTTGATGGATATATGACCACGAAACCATGTACTATGAATAGTATTCACTGTGCCTCGTTTTGGACAGTGATGTGGTTAATTTGAAACCTGCCTTATCTGGCAACGATTCTGCCTTATTCCATAATGAGAGCCTGATCAGCTCATTTATTTGTTGGTTGGAGCTCCGGAGATTAGGTATCAAAATTAGTTAATGAATATTGAAGTGTCATAGTTTTTAAAACGACTACGATTGTCGAGTATGAAACCCTTTGATAAATTAATGGTTTATTTTTGAACATCAACTTTGTCATAACTATATATGTTATGTGTTGTTTTGTGTGTCGCACGTGTATTATCGTGTTTAAATCCATATATTGGTATCTCACCCTTGTATATATCCGTTTTATGGTTTTGATGTTGTACCTTGGTACACGAGTACAGAAGAGGTTTCCAGTTTCACTCGGGGATATTAGTCCCAATCCTTGAAGATGTATAATGCTAGGTGGTCGCGCTGTCGCGCACGTGCCAAAAAGAACGAGCGGGTTTTAAAACTGTAGTTTAGGGCGACAACTCGGATGTCGTCTCACAAGGACTCTTAAAGTGTTATTTATCCCAAAATTCAGTTTTGGGGGGTTGGATTGGGATGCAATTAAGAAAACAAAGTAATAACAGAGCAATAAAACAAGGCAGTTCAAAGAGGTTATCAAATAGCCAAAAACGATTAATCTATTGTTCTCGATATCCCAACTATCATCGGTTCATGCAATTCCAAGCCCTAAGCAGATTCTAATCCCCTCCCAGTTGTAGCAACAATTTACAAGCGAAACCACTACTACAGATATATGTCCCTATTCCCGAATTAAGCAAACGGGGTTAAGCCCTTCGTGAACTAAGCGAACACGAAACGAACACACGCGAATTAAGCAAACGCGATTAATTATAGGAACATGATATCACTGAAAATAAATCAACACAACACAACATACTCCTAAATTAAGCAAACAGAAATATAAAGCATGGCATTGAAAAGGGAAAAGCATACAAAACAGGAAATACAAGAACCTCAAGTGTAGTGGAAATTGATTACAATAGATTAATCCTAGAAAGTTAGTTCTCCATGGAAAAACGAAAACACACAGAAAAATGCAAAAACAATAAGGAAGCAAAAGTCTTTTCAATCTGCCCAGAACAGCCTTTTATAATTCTTCAGAAATTTAGCCCACTCGCGAGGCGAGCCATCATTCGCGAGGCGAATATCATGAAGAGTCAGCAACGTTTGGTCTTCTCGCGGGGCGAAGAACTGCTCGCGTGGCGAGGAATGGAACAGTCATGGCTTCTGGCCTTCAGTCTCGCGAGGCGAGACATGCATCCGCGAGGCGAACCAGAACGGGTTGCTTTTCTCTGGAACAGTTAGCTATCAGGGTCGCGAGGCGAGGTGCTGTTCGCGGGGCGAACCAGAGAGGATGTCATTTTCACTGTTCTGCTGGCTTCCAAGTTCGCGAGACGAGAAAAACTCTCGCGAGGCGAATCCCCTGTTTCTTTATTCTCTCAACTTCTACTTAACCTAAAAACAAAGAAATAGCTATAAGTGCATTATTTGACTCAAAACTGGCTAAATTAACCTAAAACTACTTTAGAGACTCAAAACCTTGCTTGATGACAATCTAATCTAATTTGGGTGAAAATAGGATATAATTTGCACAAAACCCTGGTCATTCTAGCCATAAAACTAGATGAGCCAGAGGCTTATCAAAATACCCCAAACTTAAACTTTGCTTGTCCCCAAGCAAACTACAACTCAAAAATCAAAAAGACTCAAGACCTGGCAAGCTTAAAAGATTCAATCAACCTTGCACAAATTCAAGCAGTTTCATCAAAATAGTTTTCTTCAATGTCCCCCCTTTCAAGCAAAGCAATCCCCACAATCATTCACTCTAAACAATTGAGAGTTTCATCATTCAAACAATCATTAATCTAAGCAGGGGATCCAAGTTACACACAAGAGGGAGATCACCAAATTCAAACAATCGCCTTCCTCAGAAGGGCATTTAGTGTTCACTCAATCGCTCAGTTTGTGTCAGGCTAACAACATTTCCCTCAATTTCACTTTTAAGAGCACTTCCCATAAATTTGATTTTCATCTCCAAATGATTCCCACAGAAAACATGCATGCAACATCAAAAGGTCTTTTATGGGTTGTAATGGGGCCGGACTAAGGGTAGGATATACAAAGGTACTAGGCTGAAGACCCTAGGAACTAAGAGAGCACGAGCTTTTTACACTTTGAATTTAAACTCAAGTTCCTTTTTTCATTTTCCACTTGCCTTGGGTGACTACAGCCATTTCTTCCGATACTTTTATTTTTATCATTGTTTTTTTTATATTTTCTTTTTCTGCTTTTCTTTTGGCCCTTGGCTCCAACCTTTTTATTATATTTTTTCTTTTTCTCAATCCCAGAATGACATGTCACATCCTTGAAGCCACCAAACTTGGTTTCTTGCAACCATTCTCTTTCTAAGATTCCATGCTCTCCTAATCCTAAGATTGGGTTAACATGGTTTTTCAGATTTTAGGCTCATAACATAAGGTCATCAAGAATTAACAGGCTAATTAGGCTCAAAGGGGCTAACTAGGGGACATGCATTAGGAATTGGTTATTTTAGGCTAAGTAGTTATTTACAAAGAAAATGCCTAAATCATCTGAAGCAAACATATAAACATGCAAACCATAAAGAGATTCAAGCAAATTCGGGAAAATGCAACTTGAAAGTGATTCTCACTGTCAAAAACATGTTGGAGGCTCAAAACCTCACCTGGACATTCATGCAAATTGTTTGACAGAGATTCTATCCCTAGTGTGTGCTTCCTATCACCCCAAACTTATCATAAATCATGCCATCATAACAAAATCTCAAGGTTCAATTTTCAATCACATGGGGATCACTTAAAATTTTTTTCAGAAATTGTTCAACCTAGGGGAATCATCACATCAATCATGCAATCAATGTGCAAAGTCAATCAAAATCCAGCAAACTTGCCAACATAAGACTTAACACAACTCCTAAGCTTCTCAAATTATTCAGGAGCTTTATTAAAAGAAAAAAAAACAAGATAAACAAAACTACAACTAGTTCCCTCCCCCACACTTAAAACATACATTGTCCCCAATGAATAAAAGAACTATAAAATCAGAGTGAGGGAAAGGAAAGGGTACTCCCTGATCAAGTGTCAGTGTAGACGGGAGCTTCCAAGGAGAGCTCCTCAACATTAGCATCCACAGGAATACCAGCATCCACACCATGGAATGGCTTCAGCCTCTGCCAGTTAACCTTGAAGGTCTTGTTGGTACCTGCACTTTGAATCTCTACTGCACCATAAGGAAAAACGTTAGTAACAACAAAGGGGCCATCCCATTTGGACCTAAGTTTCCCAGCCATCAATTTCAGGCGGGAATTAAACAGTAAGACTTTCTGGCCCACAAAAAATTATTTCCTAGCAATCATCCTATCATGAAAAAGTTTTGTTTTCTCTTTATAAATCCTGGAGCTTTCATAGGCTTCTAGCCTAAGCTCCTCAAGTTGATGCAGCTGTAGTTTCCTTTCAACACCAGCTTTCTTCATGTCCATGTTACAGCACTTGACTGCCCAATATGCACGATGCTCAACTTCCACAGGGAGGTGACATGCCTTACCAAATACAAGCCTGAAGGGGGACATTCCTATTGGCGTCTTGAAAGCGGTCCTCTGAGCCCACAGTGCGTCTTCCAGACGGCAGCTCCATTCCTTTCTATTCGGCTGCACCATCTTCTCTAGAATCTGCTTGATCTCCCTGTTTGATATCTCAGCCTGGCCATTGGTCTGGGGATGATAAGCAGTGGAAACTCTATGCACAACCCCATATTTTCTCGAGTAAGGCTTCCATGGTTCTGGTTGCGAAGTGAGTGCCCCGGTCACTGATGATAGCCTTAGGTATGCCAAACCTGCAAAAAATGTTGGACCTAAAAAATTTGGAAACAACTTTAGCATCGTTAGTCCTAGTGGGGATTGCTTCCACCCACTTTGAAACATAGTCAACAGCCAAAAGAATATACAAAAAACCAAAAGAAGCAGGGAAAGGACCCATAAAGTCGATCCCCCACACATCAAAAACCTCACAAAAAAGCATGGGCTGCTGAGGCATCTCACTCCTACGAGTGATGGCAGGACCTGTTGTTTGACATTCCTTGCAATTCCTGTAGACCTCATAGGCATCTCTTAAAATTGTGTGCCAGTAGAACCCAGAATCCAGGACTTTTCTTGCCGTCCTCTATGGTCCAAAATGTCCTCCAACTTGAGAGGCATGTGAAAAGTGCAAGATGGACTTTGTCTCATGATCGGGGACACACCTCCGAATCACCTGATCACTGCAAAACTTCCAAAGGTACGGATCATCCCACACATAGTACTTTGCATCGCTCTTGAGCTTGTGGAACTTGGATCTACTTGTACCTGCAGGAACAACACCAGCAACAAGAAAGTTAACTATGTCAGCAAACCAGGGGGTTACCCCATACAGATGTAGAAGTCTCTCATCAGGGAAATCATCTTGGATGGGAGAAGGATCCTCATCCCTTGCTATTCGGCTCAAGTTATCGACTATCAAATTTTCAGCTCCACTCTTGTCTTTTATCTCCACATTGAACTCTTGGAGCAAAAGCATCCACCGGATCAATCTTGTATTAGTTTCTGGTTTCTTTAACAGGTACTTCAGAGCTGCATGGTCAATGAAAACAATGACTTTTGAACCTAGCAAATAAGACCTAAATTTATCAAGTGCAAACACAACAGCTAGCAGTTCTTTCTCAGTGGTGGTGTAATTGGATTGTGCAGCATCTAATGTCCTAGAAGCATAATGAATTACATGGGCAGCCTTGCCCACCCTTTGTGCTAGAACCGCTCCCACAGCAAAATTGGAAGCATCACACATGAGTTCAAAAGGGAGTGTCCAGTCTGGGGGCTGGATGATGGGGGTAAAGGTCAATGCTCTTTTCAGGTAGTCAAATGCCTTCTTGCAATTTTCATCAAACTGAAACATGGCATCATTCTTCAGCAGGTTTGACAATGGCAGAGCTATCTTGCTGAAGTCCTTAATAAAGCGCCTATAGAAACCTGCATGGCCAAGAAAGGAACGGATCTCGCATACGCAAGATGGATAAGGCAATGAAGAAATTACATCAATTTTTGCAGGATCTACTGAAATACCTTCCTTAGAAATAACATGACCCAAAACAATCCCCTGTTCTACCATAAAGTGACATTTTTCATAGTTCAAAATCAGATCAGTCTCAATACATCTTTGTAGAACTAAACTCAGACTATGTAAACATGCATCAAATGAGGAGCCATATACAGTGAAGTCATCCATGAACACCTCCATGCAATTTTCAATGAATTCAGTAAAAATGCTAAGTATGCATCTTTGGAAGGTGCCAGGAGCATTACAAAGGCCAAATGGCATCCTCCTATAGGCAAACGTACCGAAGGGGCACGTGAAAGTGGTCTTTTCCTGATCCTCAGGGGCAATATGGATCTGGAAATACCCGGAAAAGCCATCAAGAAAGCAGTAATGAGATTTACCACCAGCCGATCCAAAGATCTCGATCTATGAACGACAAAGGAAAGTGATCCTTTCGGTGGCCTGGTTCAACTTCCTATAATCTATACTGCACTACACTATTCTGGACTCTAGTGGGTACAAGCTCATTATTATCATTTCTAACTACTGTGAGACCGGACTTTTTTGGTACAACTTGCACCGGACTTACCCAAGTACTATCAGAAATGGGGTATATAATACCTGCTTGCAGAAGTTTAGTCACCTCTTTCTTCACCACATCCAGAATCAATGGGTTTAGCCGCCTTTGGGCTCGCTTTCTTGGTTTAGCCCCATCCTCCAATAGAATTCTGTGCATACATCTGGAGGGGCTAATTCCTGGAATGTCAGCTAAGGTCCACCCAATAGCCTTCTTGTGCTTCTTCAGAACCTCTAAAAGCTTTGCTTCCTGGTCAGAGTCAAGGCTGGAGGAAATGATGACTGGAAGTTTTTCATTCGTCTCTAGGTAGGCATACTTCAGGTTCCCAGGAAGTGGCTTGAGCTCTAGGGAGGGTGGCTGCTCAACGGATGGTACATTGGGAGTAGCCATGATGTCAAGGATTTCTGCTAAACAGATAACTTCACTCTCACTATCACTATCACCCTGCAAGGTTGAATCAAGAAACTCAGCACAAACAGCACACAGGTTAGTGTCAGTACAGTTAGTACATGAATATAAATCATCAAAACCAGAAATAAATGGAAAATCTGAAACAAGGTCCTCATGGGTATCATCAATGATCTCAGAAAGCAACTCTAATTGGAAAACCGAGTGCTCCTCCAGTGGGTGTTTCATAGCATCAAAGATGTTGAACTTTGCCACGATATCACCAAACTCCATAGACATGGTCCCATCATTCACATCAATTTTAGTCTTGGCTGTCTTCATGAATGGTCTGCCCAAGATTATTGGTGATCTACTAGAATTTGTCTCTCCTGCCATGTCTAGGATGTAGAAGTCGGCAGGGAAAAATAGCTCATCAACTTGCACCAGCACATCTTCTACCATTCCCATGGGGCGGGCACTGGTCTTGTTGGCCAACTGGATGGTGAGACCTGTATACTGTAAGGGCCCAAGATCAAGGTTATTAAAAATAGATGTGGGCATGACATTTATGGAGGCTCCCAAATCCAGCATGCAATTTTCAAATCTTCTATCCCTAATGGTGCATGGAATAGTAAATGTGCCCGGATCCTTGCACTTCTGTGGTAATGCCTGAGTAGGGGCTAAAACAACAACTCTTTCTGGTGCAGGCTTAGACTGGATAAGAGCTGAAACATATCTTCCCAAATCAACTCTTTCATTATTCTTCAAATTTCTCTTGTTGGTGCATAGATCCTTGAGAAATTTTGCATACTTGGGCACCTGCTTGATCACATCCAACAGCGGAATATTTACAGCCACCTTTCTAAACACATCAAAAATTTCCTTCTCCTTATCTTCACCACCAATCTTCTTATTTTTATGAACTCTGTGTGGGAAGGGGATCGGTGGTATACATACCTTTTCAGCTTCAACATCAACTAAAGGCTCCGGAGTTACTTCAACAGTTTCTTCATTTTTCTCAGAGGATGCCTCAACAACTCTTCCAGATCTCAGAGATATGGCACTCACATTAGGATTGGAGGCATTGGGATTTATCACTGGTTGCGCCGGCAGTTGACTGGATCCTTGAGCTTGCTGTAAGTTGTTTATGGATGTGGCAAGCTGTCCAATCTGTGTCCTCAAATCTTGAATGCTAGCATCTGTTCGCTGCTGAGACTGTCCAACCTGCTGCTGAAGCTGGAGGTTATTTGCAGCCATTTGCTTGATCATATCCTCTAGGGAAGGTCCAGAAGGTGCAGAAGTAGTCAATTGGGGAGGATTCTGTGGTGCTGCCATCGGTTGTTGTTGGGATGAGTTCCCATACCGCAGATTAGGATGATTCCTCCAATTGGGATGGTACCTATTTGTGGAGAGGTCTGGAGTGCCGTATCGGTTCTGACTGCTGCCTTGATTATAAGGATGGACTGCATAAGCCTGAGGCAAATCAGTACTTGACTCTTCCTTCGAATAGGGCATGCCTCATATGGGTGCTCGGAGAACCGCACATGCCACACAACCTTGCCTACTGAACCCTATCCATTGCCATTTTCTCCACCAAAGAAGTGAGCCTATCCATTCTATCCTCAAGGGCCTGGTTGGAAGAAGAGCTATGGACCTCGTGCACACCTCTTTGTCTCAACATAATTTCTCCCGGTAGTAAATCACTGGGAGTTCGGTGACATATTTTCAATGAGTTGCTTGGCAGCAGTGGGGTCTTATCAACAAGCGCTCCCCACTAGCAAGATCCAAAATATTCCTATCCATCTAAGTAAACCTTCATAAAAGTAATGGATAAGAAGCTGTTCAGAAATCTGATGCTGGGGGCAACTGGATATCAACTGCTTGAATCTCTCCCAATACTCAGCCAATGACTCATTTCCCTGTCTGATTCCACATATTTCCTTCCTAATTGATGCAGCTCTGGAAGCAGGAAAGTATTTCTCTAAGAAGAGCCTCTTCAAATCGTTCCAAGTGGTAATGGAATTTAGCGGAAGATATAACAGCCAATACTTTGCAGCGCCCTGTAGTGAAAATGGGAAGGGTCTCGGCTTAATGTGATCTTCAGTTACTCCCTCTGGTCTCAAGGTTGTGGAGCAGACAACCTGAAATTCCTTCAGATGCTTGTGTGGGTCCTCACCTGCAAGACCATTAAACCTTGGCAACAAATGGATTAGACCAGATTTTAATTCAAAAGGAGTAACAACACCAGAATATTCAATGCATAATCCATTATAGTTAACATCAGGGGCAGCAAGCTGTCTTAATGTCCTTTGGTCACCCATGTTATCAAAAATAGTTTTAGAATTAGAATCACTACTAGTGCTAGCCCGAATTTCCCTACGGCGTGTGTGCAGTGTTCTTTCAATTTCCGGATCAAAATCACACAATTCAGGGCAATTAGACCTAGTAGCCAGACCAATTCAAAACAAAAACGAAAATAAAAGAAAAAGAAAAGAAAGAGAAAAAAATGGGGAAATAACAAATAAGAGTCCCCGGCAACGGCGCCAATTTTTGGTCGCGCTGTCGCGTACGCGCCAAAAAGAACGAGCGGGTTTTAAAACTGTAGTTTAGGGCGACAACTCGGATGTCGTCTCACAAGGACTCTTAAAGTGTTATTTATCCCAAAAATCAGTTTTTTTTGGGGGGGGGGGGGGGGGTTGGGATTGGGATGCAATTAAGAAAACAAAGTAATAACAGAGCAATAAAACAAGGCAGTTCAAAGAGGTTATCAAATAGCCAAAAACGATTAATCTATTGTTCTCGATATCCCAACTATCATCGGTTCATGCAATTCCAAGCCCTAAGCAGATTCTAATCCCCTCCCAGTTGTAGCAACAATTTACAAGCGAAACCACTACTACAGATATATGTCCCTATTCCCGAATTAAGAAAACGGGGTTAAGCCCTTCGTGAACTAAGCGAACACGAAACGAACACACGTGAATTAAGCAAACGCGATTAATTATAGGAACATGATATCGCCGAAAATAAATCAACACAACACAACATACTCCTGAATTAAGCAAACAGAAATATAAAGCATGGCATTGAAAAGGGAAAAGCATACAAAACAGGAAATACAAGAACCTCAAGTGTAGTGGAAATTGATTACAATAGATTAATCCTAGAAAGTTAGTTCTCCATGGAAAAACGAAAACACACAGAAAAATGCAAAAACAATAAGGAAGCAAAAGTCTTTTCAATCTGCCTGCAACAGCCTTTTATAATAATTCTTCGAAATTTAGCCCACTCGCGAGGCGAGCCAACATTCGCGAGGCGAATATCATGAAGAGTCAGCACCGGTTGGTCTTCTCGCGGGGCGACGAAATGCTCGCGTGGCGAGGAATGGAATGGCGGCTTGGCGGCCTTGGTCTCGCGAGGCGAGACATGCATCCGCGAGGCGAACCAGAACGGGTTGCTTTTCTCTGGAACTGTTAGCTATCAGGGTCGCGAGGCGAGGTGCTGTTCGCGGGGCGAACCAGAGAGGATGTCATTTTCACTGTTCTGCTGGCTTCCAGGTTCACGAGGCGAGAAAAACTCTCGCGAGGCGAATCCCCTGTTTCTTTATTCTCTCAACTTCTACTTAACCTGAAAACAAAGAAATAGCTATAAGTGCATTATTTGACTCAAAACTGGCTAAATTAACCTAAAACTACTTGAGAGACTCAAAACCTTGCTTGATGACAATCTAATCTAATTTGGGTGAAAATAGGATATAATTTGCACAAAACCCTGGTCATTCTAGCCATAAAACTAGATGAGCCATAGGCTTATCGCCAGGTATAATGGTAAGAACCATAGGGGTCTTCCCCATGAATATCTTTTAGAACGATCAGCTTAGGTTTTTGAGACGACGTTGATTAATGTTAGTATGTATGTTTATGACTCGGAGAGCCTTTATTTTTGGATGGAATGTAAATGGCTCGGAGAGCCTTTCTTTTGGATGAAAAAATCTAAAATCTTTCATTTTGGTCATGTATAGTTTGTTTATGTAAATATTTTCACAAAAATACCATCTTGATGTTTTTTTTTGTATGACTCGAACTTCTTGGATTAAAATATAAGTATTTCAGCAGGTGTTTTATTTTGGGATATTGAAATTACAGAGGAGACTTTGTCGAAATTTTTGTAAAAATTCTAGCTTTTTATTCAAGTACATTTCTAAAATAATTAGGCTTGCCAGGTTAGGTTTGTAAGCCTGTGCGCCGGTCATGGCTTAGGTTTTGGGTCATATTACAAATTATATATATATATATATATATATATATATATATATATATATATATATATATATATATATATATATATATATATATATATATATATATATATATATGACCAGAATCTGTACAATGATAAATGAAAATGTGGTGTCATTATTTTAAAATAAGTTTAAGTTTTACCACAACCGCAGGAAAATTTTTTATACCCCAGGTTTTTCTGACTTAAAGTAAATAAAATTCCAAAAATAAAATTGTATACCCCAACTTGTGGTCCAAGCTTTTTCATGTCCTTACATTGTTCCTTGGAGAGTTAGAACAAAATGGAAGAATTGTCTCTTGCTAATTAAGATAATGAATTTTAAGATATCTCATGTCTTCCGAGAAGGGAATCATTGTGCAGATAAGCTTGCAGCTTATGGAGTGTCCTCTAAATGTTATTCTTGGCAGAATCTTATTCCTAGCTTTATTAGGCATGACTTTTTCTTTAATACATGGAGCATGCCTATGTATAGATTCTCTTAGCTTTGTTTATTTTCCTCATGGGTTTGGTTTATGTCCCCCCATGTTTGCTTGTTTTTATTTTATTCATTAATAAATTTTGGTGTGCTGCAAATGATAAATAGGGCTTGAGGTGCCAACATAGTTGGGATGTCTTGTCCTATTGTGATGCTTTTGCATGCCACTCAGTGCTTAAAAAAAATTACGAAAACAACCAGCAAATTTCTTTTTAATTTATTTCTGCACGTGTTCATAAGGTAATGCCCAAGGGGGGTGTTACATTATCCGTTAGCGGGTTCCGTAAATCCCGTATTCAGCTCCGTCGTTCACCCGATTTCGTATAATGCCTGCATAATATATATTATTTCACTTTTTAAGTGAAAAATCTTAAAATAGCCTAAGAATTTGGAAACTTCATTAAAAACCTTATTTTTTTTGTTCACGAGTCAAAATTAGGTCATTTGAGCAGTAAAATTCTTACTGTCATTAAATCACAGACCGAGTTTCATCTGAATTTTTGACCCAAAATTTTATTGTAACTCTCTACGGAAAAGCATGGAAATGATCTTGGTTTATCCAAAATAATTTTCTAAGTTTTAAAATAAAAATATATACATTTCTGTTTATTTTACCAATATAAAAATAGTAAACAATGAAAAACATCGGGTGTTACAAAACCTGGTTGGGAGGGGAGAAACCACTTTGTGTGCCCAACAGGTTCCCCGACAGAGATTAGTCACTGCTAACGGTGATAGATACTTCGTCCCTATGTTATGGTTACCAAAAATATATATATATAATCAAAGCTTTTAATTTATATTATATCTCTGGAGACAACTAATTTTAATGTACAATTTTACAATAGTAATTATAATACTAAAGTTTTCAATAGTCTCAACTTAATTAACATTCAATAAAAATTATAAATGAAAATCATTGAGAATTATTGTGATATTTGTTTCGTTACTGATTGGATATTTAAATTGGAAATTTGTATTAATTGCATTAAATTGATTTCAATTTGGAAAATTATATTGATTTAAAGGTTATTGTCTGAATTTCAAATTTGAAATGATTTAAATCAATTTGTATTAATCGATATTAATAAATGAAATTAACTTGATATTTGTTTCTTTATTTAAACATTCATTGTGGCAACTATTAATAAATTTTTCGTCAATTCTTATTGCCTTGAAAAGTGAATTTTGAAACAATATTATTATTATCGTTATCTTTATTATTAAAAGGAAGGTGGTGATTGGGGCATATTTGTAAAATCACTTAAGAATGGCAAAGTTATAATTTGCTGCTCCATTTGGTTAGGTCTTAAAGGTGGTGGCTGGGACAATTATGTAAAATCACTTGGTTAATAAAAGGAAGGTGGTGATTGGAGCATATTTGTAAAATCACTTCAGAATGACAAAGTTGTAATTTGCTGCTCCATTTGGTTAGGTCTTAAAGATGGTGGCTGGAGCCATTATGTAAAATCACTTGGTTAAAGAAATTTTTTTTAGTTTTTGTTAAATTTATTAAAAAAAAGGTGTTTTATTAAAATTAATAGCTATCTCTGTGTCTTCAGCACTGTCTATGTTGGAACCATTTCACCTCACTTCATCACCGCCTTGGAACCGTTTCACCTCATTGCCATATGAATTGCATTGCAATAGTGTGTTACAGTATTATGTAACCTATTGAAATATGGTTTTACATTGAAAAGAAACAGATTACAAAGCCTGACTTATAGTTGTACAAGGCCATAAAAGTAGGATCAAACCAAGCTGGTGCAGCAGCAAAATAGGATCAAAACAAAAGCTGTTGCACCAGTATAACAAACCAAAGCTATTAATTACAAAACAGCATTAACAACTCTATCATTCTATCTAAACTTATCCTGTTATCTCATATTAAAGATCATTATCTCTTAATACTCCCCCTCAAGTTGGAGTGTGAGGATTATGAGCACCCAACTTGAACATTAACTCTCGAAATGGTTTTGCACCCAAAGCCTTTGTGAATATGTCAGCTTGTTGCTTCTTTGTTGAAATATACTCAGTTGAAATTGTGCCTGCTTGTATGTGTGTACGAATAAAATGACAATCCACTTCTATATGCTTTGTTCTTTCATGGTAAACTGGATTAGCTGCTAGGTGAATTGCCGCTTGATTGTCACAATGAATCACAGTAGGTGTATTAAATTGGACTTGCAAGCTTGACAATAAGCTGCGTAACCAAAGGATCTCACTAACAACATGACCAATTGCTCTATACTCTGCCTCACTTGAAGACTTAGAAACTGTAGTTTGTTTCTTGGTTTTCCAAGAAATAGGAGTTGAACCTAGCTTCATTAGGTAACCGGATATGGATCGCCGTGTAAGTGGACATGATGCCCAATCTGAATCGCAATAAGCAACTAAACTCATATCATTGTCTTTTGCTAAAATAATTCCTTGGCCTGGAGATGATTTCAAAAACCTCAATACGCGCATTGCAAAGATCCCATGAGCTTGCCGTGGAGCTTGCATAAACCGACTTAAAATATGCACTGGAATATGTTATCTCCGGGACGAGTAATTGTGAGGTATATTAAACGCCCAACAAGCCTGCGATATCGAGGAGGATCCGGATATGAAGGTCCCGAATCCAAGGCAAGTTTCTGATTCTGCTCCATTGGAAAAGAGGAAGGCTTGCAATCAAGCATTTTGGACTCACTGAGAATATCAAGTGTATATTTTCGTTGACACATGAACAATCCGGTTGGTCCTTTTGCAAGCTCCAATCCTAGAAAATACTTTAGGGCACCAAGGTCTTTCATATGAAAACATTTGCACAGATACTGCTTGAAACTATTGCAAACGGATGTGTCATTGCCGGCTATCACAAGGTCATCAACGTAAATCAACACGGCCATGAATGTGCATCCCTTCATATATGTGAAAAGACTATGATCAGCCGGAGATTCTTGGAAACCATACTCGATAAGTGCTTGAGATAGCTTCGAATACCAGTTGCGAGAAGCTTGCCTTAATCCGTATAGTGACTTCTTAAATCGACATACCATCCCTGCCTTAGGAACTTTGTACCCTTCTGGTTCTTGCATGTAGACTTCCTCTTCTAGTTCTCCATGCAGGAAGGCGTTGCTCACGTCCATCTGATATAAATCCCAGCCTTTTGCGACTGCAACTGAGAGTAGACATCTAACCGTTGTCATCTTGGCCACAGGAGCGAATGTTTCATTAAAATCTTCTCCTTCCACTTGCGTGTACCCCTTTGCCACGAGTCGAGCTTTGTATTTTTCAATCTCACCCGTAGCCTTGTACTTTACTTTGTAGACCCATTTGCACCCCACAATTTTCTTACCTTCGGGTGGCAAAGCTAAATCCCAAGTCCCATTTTCTTCTAGGGCTTTGAGTTCTTGCGCCATAGCTTCTTGCCATTCTCGTTTCTGCATGGCCTGTGAATAGGTTCTAGGCTCCTCATGAGCAAAGAATCGCTGCAATGTAAGCTTTATGTCTATTTGAAAAACAATTGTAACTTACATAGTTAGTGATAGGATAAACCTTACCTGAAGAGTCTGAATGGCTCGGGCTGATGCAGATAGGGTTTTCTATGACTGTGTTGCAGTAGTAATCACGAAGATAACCTGGTGGTTGACGTGTGCGCGGCGGTAGTTCTTCAACCTCAGTATTTTCATGATTCTCCCCCTCAATCTGGACTTCCATCTCCATCTCCATCTCAGTGTTGTGTGGCTCATGAATTTCTGCTTCCTTGCTCTCGATTTCCTGATTCTCCTCCCCTTGTGACTCAGAGATATCATGAAACAGGTTTGATGGAGCACTAGTTGCTGCTGCTTCCTCTTGAAGTGCATAAGGCAGGATGTGCTCATAAAATATTACATCTCGAGAAACAGAAAATTCATGAGTCTTAGGATTATATACCTTCCAACCTTTCTTTCCATGTGGATAACCAACGAAGATGCAACGATCAGCCCTTGCTTCAAATTTACCTCTTTGCTTCGAGCTTGTCCCCACATAGCATAAGCAACCAAAAATTTTTAAATGATCATAAGATGGTGGCTTCTTAAAGAGCATCTCATATGGCGTAATACCTTGATTTGCAACTGTGGGAGTTCGGTTGATGATGTGTGTGGCAGCCAAAACACACTCTCCCCAGAAAAGAATGGGAAGATTTACTTGAAATCTTAGAGCTCTAGCAACATTCAAAATATGCATGTGCTTCCTCTCTACACGTCCATTCTGTTGAGGTGTGGCTACACAAGATGATTCATGCAATATTCCGGATTGCTGAAGGAACATTTGTACTGTGGAGTTTGTGAACTCAGTGCCATTGTCACTTCTGATCTTCTTCACACATGTATTGAATTGAGTCTTAACCATGTTGCAGAAATTTATTAAAAATTCAGTGGTTTGAGTTTTGTGCTTCATTAAGTATACCCAAGTTCCTCTAGTGTAGTCATCAACAATAGTGAGGAAATAATGAGATCCATCATGAGACGCTGTACTATATTTTCCCCACAAATCACAATGAATCAAATCAAAAGGCTCTTTAGCTTTATTAATGCTTTGAGGAAAAGAAAGTCTACATTGCTTTGATCTATGACATATGTCACAACAATCAATTTTATTGAAATTGAAACTACACTTAAGTGACTTAGATAAATGTTGAAGGGCCTGTTTCGAGGGGTGTCCCATCCTGGAGTGCAAAAGTGTAGTGTTGTCTCCTTTAGTGGTGGCAAAAGAAGCTCCTTGCATCAATCCTTTGAACACATAAACCCCATCACACATGCTACCCGATCCAATCATCCTCTTCGTGGCATGGTCCAGTATCACACAACAATCAGCTTTGTAAGTTACAGTGCAATTCAAATCTCTTGTTAATTTATGTATGGAAATTACGTTGCAGCTAAATTCAGGCACAAATAACACATTGTTAAGTTTGAGATTTTCATCAAGGATTATGCTTCCCATTTTTTCTACCAACACAGTGTTCCCAGTGGGTACTGTGATGTAGAAAGGCCTTTCAAGCTTACATACTCCCTTCAAAATTGAAAATAAAGGAGTCATGTGGTGTGATGCACCACTATCCAAAATCCATTGGATCTCTTCATTACCAGCCATGCCATCATATGGTGACCGAGCATACTTCATGTGGATTCCATGTAGTGCATGCGCCTTCACTGTCTCACCATCTTCCTCTTTCTTTTGATCCTCATCAGCATTGATCACATGTGCAGCGGTATGCCTTCCTTGCTTGTTGTTTCCTCGCTGTGTCCTCCTTGTATCCCAGTGAGGAGGATACCCAACAATCTCAAAACATTTTGCTTTAATATGCCCAACCTTGCCACAATGATCACACTTGGGTCTTTGGCCATCTCGATATTTCTGCTTGTTTCCCCAAGATGAGTGGAAAGCCGTTCCCAACTCAGGCCCGGTGTTACCTCTCTCCCTTTCTACTGTTAAACGTGCTTCCTCTCTCAGAACATGATTGAATGCACGTCTGAGTGAGGGTAAGGGATCAGCATTAAGGATGGTTGATTTCACATGGCTATATGCCTCATTGTCAAGACTCCCAAGGAAAAGATGAAGTTTCTGCTCCTCCTCCCTCTGCATCAACTCCTTTGACGCACCACAAGTGCACTTGGGCAGTGGTTGAAGTTCATTCAATTCATCAAGGAGATCTTTGAATTTGGTGTAGAATTCTGTTACACTCAAATCATCCTCCTTCCGCATCAAGCAGAGCATATGCCATAGTTGGTGGATTCTGGGTGCATTTGTCTGAGCAAAACGTTCTTCAAGATCAAGCCATACATCTCTTGCAGTGGTAGCATGAGATATGCTGCCATGCAATCTAGAATCAGTGGCATTTATGATCCATGCCATCACCATCGAGTCCGCCTTCTCCCAGTTGAGATAGTCTGTTGTGTTCTGCTTTGGTCTCGTGATTGTCCCATCGATGAAACTTAGTTTCATTTTCTCGCGAAGTGCAGTTTTCATCGCACATGCCCATGTTCGATAATTTTCTCCATTGAGGACAGTTGCAACCAGAGGTGTTCCTGGATTATCCGAGGGAGCAAGATGATAAGGTGAATTTGGGGTAAGAACCATTTATAATAACTTTGACATCCCTCCCTCGATGAGCTAGCTTTTAGAGTGGAGTTAGGCCCAATTATTCTAACATGGTATCAGAGCCTCCCACGATGTTGGGCCACCCGCAGATGTTCAGTCCTGCAAACTTCACGCTCCAGATGTCCAGTCCTAGGCGTGAGGGGGTGTATGTCTAAGTCCCACATTGGTTGAATATACGAGCCAAGAACCATTTATAATAACTTTGACATCCCTCCCTCGATGAGCTAGCTTTTAGAGTGGAGTTAGGCCCAATTATTCTAACATAACCCCCACCATTTGTAACAACCCTCTTCTCTTATCAGCCGTTAATTTTTCATTCATTTCGTTGCAAACTGAAATCTCATAAATTTTCATTCATTTCGTTACATAAGAAAGAAACAAACAAAACATCAAGCTAAGACACAATTAAAATATTATCATGAAGAAGTAAGGAACCCATATACTGATTATTTTTAATCTTTATCTCTGCTGAAAAGTTACTCAAGATGTGTTCATTTAGGAGCACTTAAATTCAAAGGGGTTTAGATCGAATTCAAATTCCAAATTGAGGTCAGGTATGATTTTGTCGTTCTACCAAAGGTTGACTTCTTTGATTTGGTTTAATATAGATAATTGTTTTATGACAGCTGCTTTGATATTCACTTTACTGTTAATTGCTTCATTGCAGGTGAAAGGTTTGGAAGTCGATGCTCTTTATGTTTCTCATATCCGTGTTAATCAAGCACAAAAGCAAACATGTTGCACTTACCATGCTCACGGAAGAACCAACAGTAAGTTGTAATCTTTGGATTCATGTTTTAATGGATTATTGTTGCTTGCATATATTGATGGTGGCTTTTTTGGCTGCCTACATGTAATCTCCATTCCATATAGAGCTGATACTATTATTATTATCTGAGAAGGAGGAGGTTGTCAGGAAAAGGTTCTATTATTTATATTGAGGGTTCTATGACTTTTTACTGTAGTAAAACTTTTTCTAGCGTAAACTGGACCATTTTTTCTATTCTTTCTTTTACTTCATCTTCCATATTATCCTCAACTTTTATTAATTGATGATTGTACCAACTTATTGCATCTGTTTTATTAAGCTATCTTTGTTAGAAGGTGGCTTTGCTGCATTGGATTTGCTTATGACTGTTTTTCTCTTTGTAGTTAGAGAATTATATTACATATTTTGTGTAAGTTGTAATGTTTGGGACATACGATGGCATGGAATCGTTTAGATTTAATTATTTAATTTGAAGTTATATTGCATATATCCCTTTACAATTATATTCTTTCCTGCAATCTCTTCATTTAAGCTTCAACTGAGGAAACACCATTATGAGAATATTGCATTGAGCTCAGTCATTAGTCATTAGTATTCAATTCTGGGCTACCCTGTTGTCTCTTGCTATTTTGTTTTTTGGGTCTTGGTCAACTTTTGTATAAGCTTTGCTAATTATCATTTGCACATGTTCCATTATACCATTATCCCTTACTTTTGTTCGAGTTTCTCTACATCAATACTGTTGAACATTTTTGCTTTTGCCAATCATGTTACATTTGTGTTTGTCTTTCTCTATTTCAACTTATCGAACTTTCACTGCTAAAAAAAAACTTATGGAGCTTCACTTCTAGGGCACAATATTATTGAAATAATGAGTTATACACAGAGCATAATCTCTGTATCTGCATACTCATGTAGAATTTGAGTGAGTTTGAAAAAGGGGGACAACAATGGAATTATAACATAAACACGGGTATTTGTTCTCATTTTTTCTTTTTCTAATATGTTATTCAATGTATTTTTGAGTATATATATAATATTAAGACAAGCTGAGTGAAAATCTGTAATTTCCTTTTTTCCATAGCATGTATGCCTTTCTCCCATTAAGACCAATACGGGTTTGTATACTGACTTCCTAGCCCCACAGGTTTTTTACATAATACATAGTTTAAAATTGAAGTTTATATAGCAACCTGAAGCCAATTTTGTTGATAACTTAATTGTATTTTCTTTCAATTCATTTTATCGAGAAAAAAAATTATGTTTTTGCCAAAGCATCTTATTTATTTATGATATTATTAACCATCATCAACCTATTAGTTGTTGAACGATATTAAGATAACAGTGTTCAAGTCTTCAATTTGGCCAGGAATCAAGGTGAATCTAAATTCTGTTATGTCCACTTCTGTTTGGCAGCTTGGGGATGGCAAAAATATCAACTTTTGGATGGACAATTGGCTAGGTAGACCTTTGGTTGATTCTATGCATATTCCAGCTCCTTTGCTGTCTCGCTTTCCAGAATTTGCTAATGATATTAGGCAAATCATTATTCCAAAATTTTGTACAGCTGATCAATTTGTTTGGAAGCAGTCCATCGTTGGCAGCCTTGCTTTAAAAGATGCTTTTTTGCATTTTAAGCCTTCCAAGTCGGTTGTTCCTTGGTGTAACTTGATTTGGAATTCCCCCTTCCAAGTCTTTTATAGCTTGGAGATTGATTTGTAATATAATGCCAACAGATGAGAATCTTCATAAGAGAGGTTGTGTGACTGTGTCTATTTGCAGTTTATGCTATAAAGATGCTGAAAGTTCAGAGCACCTTTTCCTTAATTGTCAATTTGCTAGGTCCCTTTGGCTCTGGCTTGGTTCGTCCCTGCAAATGTCTATTGATACCTCGTCTTTGGAAGCCCTTTTTTCTACTTGCAACAAAGGCTGGAGTATGCAAATGAAAGATGTCATATGTGCAACATTTATTAACATTCTTTGGATCATTTGGTTTTGTAGAAACAAGTTGAGGTTTGACAATAAACTTGTTTCTTTCAAAACCGCTACTAGCATGGTGGTTGCTTCAATCTCTCATAGGGAATCTGTCCAAGAATAGTATAGGCGTTTCTGTCCAAGAGCACTCCTTTTTAAATTGCTTTGCGATTTCAGGTCATCCAGGGGCAGCTCCAAAAATTTTACAAGTTGATTGGATTCCTCCTTGTTGTGGTTGGATCAAGGTTAATTCAGATGGTGCAGCCAAAGGTTCTCCTGGTCATGCTGGAGGTGGAGCTATTTTTAGAGATAAAAGTGGTGCGGTTCTTGGTTGTTTTGCGAACTATTTTGGCATCACTGGTTCTCTTCATGCAGAGTTATTAGCAACCATGTCTGCTATTGAGGTGGCTTATGAGAGGGGTTGGCACAGACTTTGGTTGGAAAATGATTCTTCTTTAGTAATTCTAGCTTTTTCAAATCCTCGGATAGTTCCTTGGAGATTGAGGAATAAATGGAAGAAATGTCTTATTATTACTTCTACTATGCAGTTTAAAGTCTCTCACATTTATAGGGAAGGAAATAGTTGTGCTGACAAATTAGCTTCCCATGGTGTGCTGTCTAAATGTTTCTCGTGGTGGGACTTGGTCCCTGATTTCATTAGGATAGACTTTTACCGTAATAGGTTGGGTCTACCCAATTTTAGATTCAAATAATGTTTCCTTTCGCATGGGTTTGGTTGATGTCCCCCCATGTTTTGTATTCCTTATTTTTTATTTGATCTATGAATTTATGGTTTGCTGCAGATGATTGGTAGAGCCTGGGGTGCCAACCTAGTTGGAATTTCTTGCTCTATTGTGATGCCTTAGCAATCCATTTTTTTCTAAAAAAAAAACATAACAGTGTTCACTTCAAGGTGGGATTTGATTTGAGAAACTTTTGTTGATACTATTTTTAATCATCAACAAAGTAGTTCTAATTTCTTTTCTTATTCTACTTTGAGTGTATTGATTGGTGAAAACGTAATTCATCTTTCTAACATCTATTTGGTTTCTTTTCTTTTCTATTTTTTTTATGAATCTTTTTTTATATTCTATTTGGTGCCTACTTCATCCCTCTAAATACTTTCTATTTATATGTTCCTGAGCAGTCCCATTTGCAAAAGCACAGTGGCTTTCATTTATCACATTTATCTGAAGTTGTAGATGAAGGAATACAGTTGCACTATTTTATCTGATTAAATGTCTAATTGTAAGTCATTGTATGATTTCTTTATCTCTTTAGGAATTTGATGTTTGATCTTATTAAAAAATAGGCGATTTCATTCATAGAAATAGAAACTATAATGTAATTGATTCGATAAACTGTGAGCAAACTGGAATTGGCACATAAAAGTGCATTTGACATCCTTATTCTACTTCAATGTACTTGAATGAAATTTATAAATTGGAATTTCCATTCTGTCTGTGTTGGAGTTTGACAATCAAACTTTAGTTTTGTCTCTATCAAGTACTAATATCTTGCTTTAGCTCCCAAAGTATATTATTTAGTTACTAGAAGTTATTATATTATTTAAAAAGTATAAGCTATTCAAACGAAATTAAGAATGAAATATCTGATAGATGATAAGTTATATTTAGGTTAAAATAATATTTTGGTCCCTATACTTGACACGAATTTTCGATTTTATCTCTATACATTAAAAAAAATTAAAATGATCCATATACATATAAAAAGTACATGTTTGGTCCTTGTCGTACACCATGCTAAGGACTGATTTAATAATGTTTTGCTTTGTATAGGGACCAAACGGGTAATGTATAGGGATCAAATATGTACTTTTTGTACATACAAGGACCATTTAAATAATTTTTAACGTATAGGGGTTAAATCAAGAATTCATGTCAAATATAAGGATCAAAATATTACTTTAACCTTATATTTATTATATTTATTAGTGATTACACTAGTGGAAAATATACATTAGACGGTAAAGGTTTACGTCAGTTAACCAAAAGCTAGACGTTAAAAAGGAGGCGGTGGCAGTTTTGTAAATATCAGGCTTCATTAATTCAATTTTAATGTCAGTTGTTTTAATGACTGACGTTAAAAGTGAAGTGACTCACTTTTAACGTCAGTTCAATAAAGAACTGACGTTAAAAGTGAACATTTTAACGTCAGTTCGATAAAGAACTGACGTTAGAAGTAAGTCTCTTCACTTTTAACGCTCGGTCCTACATCAACAGACGTTAAAGGTTATTTTAATAACTTTTTTTATCTAGTATACGATTCCTTCCGCATTGCCTTCCTCAAAGTTTCAGTTTCACATGAATTGCTTTGATGTTTTGTGTTTCTGTTTTGAAAACTAAAATATATGTGCGAAGTATAAGTTGAATCAATAACCCAAACCGGATCTCATTCATGAAGTGTAATACAGACTGATCGATACAGAAGATTGAAAGGGTTTAAAATCCTATAAAAAGTTACATTGAAAGGGTTTAAAATCCTAAACATTAAAGCTACATCCCATCAGAGAGTTTTATGAAATATGCCAAAAGGAAAACTATATATACTCCAAGACCTCGTAAAATGGGGGGCATGAGAGAGCTCAAGAGAGAGGCAAAAACAGGTGCACCAGATCTGTTTCAAGCAAAGGCAGTGGTTCCAGAGACTTCCAAGACGGTCACTTGCTGCCAAAGCTGAGGTTTTGGAACTGTGACCCCCGAGCACCTGATTAGCCCTCCAACAGCTGATTCTCCGGAAGGTGATAAGGTGAGCAACTCACATAATGTAATTTACTCAGACTTATCACCCATGTAATGTAATTTACTCAAACTCAGAAGTTGTTTGACCATTAAGACAAAGACCTTTGAGTCTAGGAATAGGAAGAAAGAGTGATGAAGTTAATCTCCACGACAGAGCCATATTGTGAAGCAGAAAATTAAAAGGATGGAAGGAAGCTATTTATAGGAGCAGGGGATGAAATTACTAAGCTATTCTGATTTTGTTGAAAACTTACCTATAAACTTAATGCTCATTAAGAGGATTGAGTTACAAGGTGCATGGGTAAGTAGCACAAGATGCGATCAAAGGAATGAATGTTTTTGCAGATATCTATACACTTTTAACGCCGCTTTTTAAAAAAACCGACGTTAAAAGTGTTTTTCAAATAAAAAATATTAATTGTTAACGCCGGCTTTTTTATACAACTCGACGTTAAAAGTTTGATTTTTACTTGATTAAATAAATAGTCGACGTAAATAATCCTATATATTATAAACGTCAGAGAATGAATATTGGAAATAATGTAATTAATATACGGGAACTTGCCACTCATCAATTAAGTTGACGTTAAAAATGAGGTGGTGGGTAAACTATTTGGCGTCGATTCTATAAATAATCGACGTAAATAATTATGAAACTCATTTCATTGGTTGTCATGTCCCTGTTGTCCCTCTTAACGCAGATCACTGCATATAGTACTGTAGTTTATTTCTAAACCTTTTTTTATACAATTTTATTTTTAATTTTTATTAATTAGCTTGAATTAGTAAACAAATTATTGTGCAAATTAAAATAAATAAACACTTAACATAAAACAAGTTATATGTATAATCAAATCGTATGACATTGAAGCGATTCATAAGTTAAAATTACATGATTAAAAGATAAAAAATTTCTGCAACATAGCCCTAAAATATAAAAAGTTTCTGCATCAACATCATTTTCTTCTCGACCCTGTCATCGTAAACTCCAATGGATGCATCACCTCCCTCACTTGAATTCCAAGATGCAAAGTAAATCCTCGAGTCACTAGCAAATAAAGCAAAGTGAAATGGATCTTTGCATCTTTCTCCTTCAATGGAGTTCCTTGATGCATCATCTTGAATCCACAATCACTTGCTTCCAAAGCAAAGTGAAAGGGATGATGGGGATGAAATAAAGTGAGAGAATCACATTACGTGATTCACCCAACCTTAATATCCATGTAATGTAATTTACTCAAACTCGGAAGTTGTTTGACCATTAAGACAAAGACCTTTGAGTCTAGGAATAGGAAGAAAGAGTGATGAAGTTAATCTCCACGGCAGAGCCATATTGTGAAGCGTAAAATTAATTAAAAGGATGGAAGGAAGCTATTTATAGGAGCAAGTGGATGAAGTTACTAAGTTATTCTTATTTTCTTGAAAACTTATCTATAAACTTAATGCTCATTAAGAGGATTAGGTACAAAGGTGAATGGGTAAGTAGCACAAAGAGTCAAGGGAATGAATGTTTTTGCAGAAACTAATAAACCTTTAACGTCCGTTGTGTAATACAACCGACGTAAGAAGTTGTGAGTGTTTTTAACGCCGGTTTCTTAATACAACTTACGTTAAATATATGACCTTTAACGCCGCTTATTACTAACAACTGACGTAATAAGTGTGAGAGTTTTTAACGTCCGTTTATTAAGACAACTGACGTTAAATATATGATCTTCAACGTCAGGTTTTACCAAAAACTGACGTAAAATGTTGTTTTATTTTAATTATTACGTTTACCCCCGCGCACCTTCTCCACTTCTCTGTACGTCTTTTCTCTTTTCATCACGCTCAACCCTCACTCTCGCTCTCACTCTGCCCTAATCACGAGTTCATCTCCACCGCAACCACCGCGAGGGCTTCTTCGCCACCACCGTGAGGTACACTCTTAACCCCTAACTCTGTCTTTCCCGCTCATTCTTTGCAATAACTTGACATCTCTCTTTCCCCTGGCCTTCCCGCGCACTAACTCTCATTGTCCCTCTGCTCTCAGTAACCACATCGAACGTTGGCCACCACTCGAGCTTCCCCCCCACCACAACGCGAGCGCCTATTTCTGGTGAGTCTTTAATTAGGGCACATTTTTTTATACACGGTTTTGAGTGCATGCATGTTGCTCTGCTGGTTTGAAACTGTAGTCTCAGTAGTTGAAACTTGAAACTGTGAGTTTGAGTTATTTGGAATGTCTCTATTTTTGGTTTTGAGTGTATGTTGAAACTATAGTCTCAGTAGTTGTAACTTTAAACCGTGAGTTTGAGTTGTTTGGAATGTCTCTATTTTTGGTTTTGAGTGCATGTTGCTCTGCTGGTTGATCTGTCACGGCCGTGATGCTCATCACGGCTAGGCCGTGATCAGTTCTGCCTATGAGTGTCTGGTTCAGTTGGCACGTTACGGTCGTGATGGACATCACGGCCAGTGCCGTGACCAATTGGCAATCTTCAAAAACTATAGTTTTCAATCTCCCGTATTGTCCTTATATTGGATATATAGATGTTTTGTATATCTACAGGGGCCTATCTAGTTATTTTTATTTATACTTCGTATTTATTTTGAGTTATAACCTATGTTAATACATATATATTGTTTCCGAACAGGCATACATATGGATCAGTCGGATAGCCCACATGCACGGGAGGACACTGTGGGGTTTCAGAGACCCGATCACGCCTACGCCCGATTCTAGTGTAAGTTTACATGTTATATACTATCTTTAGTCCTTCTTGTTAATGTAAGTTTATAATGTTACAACCCTCTATTTTATCATTTTTTTGTCCATACAGACATCACAGGCTCATAGGAAACGGGGTAGAGGAGCCACCTCGTTGAAGAAACTAGAGAAGGACAGGCAGAGAGAGACATGTTAGCTTGAGGTGTCCTTCGATGCTAATCTAAATGCCCAGGGACCCCGTACTAAAGAATTTAATAAGTGGGTGTTTCTACAAGCGAAGCAAAGACGTAAGCATCAACTACAACCATCGGAATGACGTTCCACGTAACGTTAAGGATCGGATTTGGGAGGCTATCACGGTATTTTACCTTTACATTCGTTTGATTTACATTATTAGATAATTATCCGAGTTATAATCCATCCAGTTGTTATATATGTATCTAATGTGTAGGTAGCTTGGACTGTGCCAAATGACGAGGATCATCGTCATAAATGTATGAAAATGGCATCAAAGAGTTGGAATGGGTTCAAGCATGATCTTACTAGGTACTATGTATCTGGGAAGAAGCGGCTTGATAAAATGTTCTCGGATTATCCCTGGATTGATCAGGATACTTGGGATATGTTTGCCAGGAGTCGACAGGATGAAGAATTTCAGGTTGGTTGATTAAGTTAATTTTGTATGCTTATTATAGATCATTTAACTGTATTTAATTGTGTGTTTTTGTTTGAATAGGCTAAGGCAAATAAGGGTCGGCAGAATCAGGCGAAGAACGTCCACCGCCACACCATTTCTCAGGGTGGGTACCATACTCGGATCCAGCAGATGATGGCGGATAGGCTGAGGGCGAAGCAGGAAGAGCACTCTGCTAGGATTGAAAGAGGAGAGGTGCCTGAGGGCACACCATCAAGTCCTCCATCGGACATCGACCGCGAGGATGTCTGGTTAGCCGGCCGCATGACAAAGGCGGGATCTTTTAAAGTTGATGTCACTCGCGAAGTGGCAGATAAGATTGTAAGTAAATAATTAACTTGATTTCAATTGATATTTGTATAGATATTTGCAACACTTTTCACTTGCACGTTTTTTCATTTTTTTTCATTGTAGATGGATCTTAAAGCAAAATCCTCCCAGGGCGCATTCGTCCCTTCTGGACGGCAGGACGTCTTGATGACTGCTCTAGGCAGGAAAGACCATCCTGGTCGGGTTCTCGGTGTTCCTGGGAACGTGACCATCAAACAATATTATGGCAAGTCTGCTTCACGAAAGCGGGTGGTCAATGAAGCATCAATTTTGGCTGACCTTACTCAGCACCTCATGTCCAACCCAGATATTACAACACATCTGATGCAAGGCTTACTATCCAACCCAGAATTCAAACAGGAGCTTGCCAGAGAGCTTTCCTCCGTCGGTACATCCCAGGACACCGCAAGGCTTGCCAACGCTTCACATGTGAGCACAAAAGAGAGTTTTAGTATGGCACATGTGGAGGACGATGAGTTGGCAGCTAGGGAGCGGGAGTTGGAAGTCCAGCGCCATGAGCATGAGTTGGAAATGAAAAGGCGTGAGCTTAAGTTGGACTCCAAACGACGTGAGCTCGAAATGTTAGCAAATGTATTTATTCATTATTAATGTCCAAATTAGTCAAATAATTACTTGTGTTTTTTTTAATTATCAAAAACTTATATATTTTATTTTTCCTAAACTGAAGGCCAAGTCGACGTCGGTGTCGCTGTCACCTATCACTCGTTTGTTCTCACTTGGTGATGATTATGCGTTTGAGATTTTTGAATGTCCATTGGATCACGATGGATGGGTGGCACGCCCAGATCAACAGAGGATATTTTCCTTCGTTGGTGACGATCTCGAAACGCCCGCAGAAATAACATCTGGATGAACAGCAATGTCATCAGTCTCTGGTGCACGTAAGTTAATTTAAATTTTATAACTTATTTATTTTTGGTATTTTTCCATTTAATAATTTATTTTAATTTCAATATATATATTATGTAATTAACATCCACACCTTTTCATATCTTAGGTATCTCCATCGTCTTCAGCTTGATAAGGGCGTTGCATCAGTTTACGGTTTCTTAGATCCGTCAATCCTTCTGCCCGAGTTCTTTGCTGGAGATGCATTGAGTAAATACTCAGGGAACTTGTTGGGAGACAATCCGAAAGAATTATATCTGGCTCCCTACTATATGGAACGCCATTGGCAGTTGTTCGTACTTCACCCGTCTAGGCATACTGTCATATTCTTCTGCTCTCTCCACCAAGATCCGCCACCGAAGGTGGTGGAAGTCAGAAATATGTAAGTAACTAATCTTAAATTTAATTTAAGTTTTAATATCAGTTGTTTTTAGTTTATTACACACATGATATATGAGTTTGTTAATTGATCGACATGATTATTTGTTTATGATAGCGTGCTGAAGGCGAGTAGCATAAGTTGCGCAAACGGGAGAAGTAGGACTTCTAAGGCTAAAGCAAATCCTGTATGGAACATCCTCAAGGTTTGGTAGTTTATTTATCAAATAATGAATATTATAATTACTAATTTATGTGTATATTCAACTGACGTTGAAATTAATTTTGTTGGTAGTCTCGATTTCAAACTGACAGTTGGTCGTGCGGCTATTATGTGATGCTTCATATGCTGAACATAGTCTCCGCATCTATTACGGATGGATGGAAGAAGGTAATATTTAAACAACTTGTTAAATTATATATTATAGTTTTGAAGATGACTTGCATTGATGTTATTGTTATTATTTGAACGTGTCTAGGCATTTATCGACCAATCGCCTATTGAAGAAGATGAGTTAAGAGACTTGAGGATGCGCTTCGCTGAATTCTTATTCAAGTATGCGGCTGAAAAAGGAATTGACAACATACCTCCGCACTACTTAGATAAATAGTTTTTTTGTTAGACTTTAGAAACTAATTAATAACATGTATATATATATCCTTAGATAGTTTTGTTTTTTAGACATTGGAACTAAAATTTATTTATATATATACATGGGTTTTGGTTTTAAGTCCCCCCATTGTTCAATTTTCCTTTGCAATTCTGTAATGTGTGTGATATTCTGTGTTACTGGGACTGAATGCAGGGATAGCTGAGGGGAGTGATATTTTAAAACTGAATTTAAAAAAAAAAACCTATTAACGTCAGTTGTATCAAACAACTGACGTTAATAGTATTTTATAAAATATACAGTACACTATTAACGTCAGTTGTTTATTAAAACTGACGTTAAAATTAAACCTTTAACGTCAGTTCTTTATAACAACTGACGTTAGTTTTAACAAAATCAACGTCCGTTGTATTAAAGAACTGACGTTAATAGTTTTAGTTTAACGTCAGTTGTTTAAAAAACCGACGTTAATTTTTACAAAATTAACGTCGGTTTTGTTAAGGAACTGACGTTAATAGTTTTATATTTAACGTCAGTTCTCAACTGACGTTAAAATATTAACTATTAACGCTACCGTATTTACGTCGATCGATGATTCGAC
The DNA here is from genome assembly GCA_030762895.1 of Sophora flavescens. Taxonomy (NCBI): domain Eukaryota; kingdom Viridiplantae; phylum Streptophyta; class Magnoliopsida; order Fabales; family Fabaceae; genus Sophora; species Sophora flavescens. The sequence goes on from CM061063.1 coordinate 50,077,429, forward strand.
GTAAAAAATCAATTTTAACTGATGTAAAAAGCACTTATTGCACTAGTGTGTGTCGCACATGTATTATCGTGTTTAAATCCATATATTGGTATCTCACCCTTGTATATATCCGTTTTATGGTTTTGATGTTGTACCTTGGTACACGAGTACAGAAGGTGCAGAAGAGGTTTCCAGTTTCACTCGGGGATATTAGTCCCAATCCTTGAAGATGTATAATGCCAGGTATAATGGTAAGAACCATAGGGGTATTCCCCATGAATATCTTTTAGAACGATCAGCTTAGGTTTTTGAGACGACGTTGATTAAAGTTAGTTTGTATGTTTATGACTCGGAGAGCCTTTATTTTTGGATGGAATGTAAATGGCTCGGAGAGCCTTTCTTTTGGATGGAAAAATCTAAAATCTTTCATTTTGGTCATGTATAGTTTGTTTATGTAAATATTTTCACAAAAATACCATCTTGATGTTTTTTTTGTATGACTGAAACTTCTTGGATTAAAATATAAGTATTTCAGCAGGTGTTTTATTTTGGGATATTGAAATTACAGAGGAGACTTTGTCGAAATTTTTGTAAAAATTCTAGCTTTTTATTCAAGTACATTTCTAAAATAATTAGGCTTGCCAGGTTAGGTTTGTAAGCCTGTGCGCCGGTCATGGCTTAGGTTTTGGGTCATATTACAAATTATATATATATATATATATATATATATATATATATATATGACCAGAATCTGTACAATGATAAATGAAAATGTGGTGTCATTATTTTAAAATAAGTTTAAGTTTTACCACAACCGCAGGAAAAAAATTTATACCCCGGGTTTTTCTGACTTAAAGTAAATAAAATTCCAAAAATAAAATTGTATACCCCAACTTGTGGTCCAAGCTTTTTCATGTCCTTACATTGTTCCTTGGAGAGTTAGAACAAAATGGAAGAATTGTCTCTTGCTAATTAAGATAATGAATTTTAAGATATCTCATGTCTTCCGAGAAGGGAATCATTGTGCAGATAAGCTTGCAGCTTATGGAGTGTCCTCTAAATGTTATTCTTGGTGGAATCTTATTCCTAGCTTTATTAGGCATGACTTTTTCTTTAATACATGGAGCATGCCTATGTATAGATTCTCTTAGCTTTGTTTATTTTCCTCATGGGTTTGGTTTATGTCCCCCCATGTTTGCTTGTTTTTATTTTATTCATTAATAAATTTTGGTGTGCTGCAAATGATAAATAGGGCTTGAGGTGCCAACATAGTTGGGATGTCTTGTCCTATTGTGATGCTTTTGCATGCCACTCAGTGCTTAAAAAAAAATTACGAAAACAACCAGCAAATTTCTTTTTAATTTATTTCTGCACGTGTTCATAAGGTAATGCCCAAGGGGGGTGTTACATTATCCGTTAGCGGGTTCCGTAAATCCCATATTCAGCTCCGTCGTTCACCCGATTTCGTATAATGCCTGCATAATATATATTATTTCACTTTTTAAGTGAAAAATCTTAAAATAGCCTAAGAATTTGGAAACTTCATTAAAAACCTTTTTTTTTTGTTCACGAGTCAAAATTAGGTCATTTGAGCAGTAAAATTCTTACTGTCATTAAATCACAGACCGAGTTTCATCTGAATTTTTGACCCAAAATTTTATTGTAACTCTCTACGGAAAAGCATGGAAATGATCTTGGTTTATCCAAAATAATTTTCTAAGTTTTAAAATAAAAATATATACATTTCTGTTTATTTTACCAATATAAAAATAGTAAACAATGAAAAAAACCGGGTGTTACAAAACCTGGTTGGGAGGGGAGAAACCACTTTATGTGCCCAACAGGTTCCCCGACAGAGATTAGTCACTGCTAATGGTGGTGGATACTTCGTCCCTATGTTATGGTTACAAAAAAATATATATAATCAAAGCTTTTAATTTATATTATATCTCTGGAGACAACTAATTTTAATGTACAATTTTACAATAGTAATTATAATACTAAAGTTTTCAATAGTCTCAACTTAATTAACATTCAAGAAAAATTATAAATGAAAATCATTGAGAATTATTGTGATATTTGTTTCGTTACTGATTGGATATTTGAATTGGAAAATTGTATTAATTGCATTAAATTGATTTCAATTTGGAAAATTATATTGATTTAAAGGTTATTGTCTGAATTTCAAATTTGAAATGATTTAAATCAATTTGTATTAATCGATATTAATAAATGAAACTAACTTGATATTTGTTTCTTTATTTAAACATTCATTGTGGCAACTATTAATAAATTTTTCGTCAATTCTTATTGCCTTGAAAAGTGAATTTTGAAACAATATTATTATTATCGTTATCTTTATTATTAAAAGGAAGGTGGTGATTGGGGCATATTTGTAAAATCACTTAAGAATGGCAAAGTTATAATTTGCTGCTCCATTTGGTTAGGTCTTAAAGGTGGTGGCTGGGACAATTATGTAAAATCACTTGGTTAATAAAAGGAAGGTGGTGATTGGAGCATATTTGTAAAATCACTTCAGAATGACAAAGTTGTAATTTGCTGCTCCATTTGGTTAGGTCTTAAAGGTGGTGGCTGGAGCCATCATGTAAAATCACTTGGTTAAAGAATTTTTTTTTTTGTTTTTGTTAAATTTATTAAAAAAAAGTGTTTTATTAAAATTAATAGCTATCTCTGTGTCTTCAGCACTGTCTATGTTGGAACCGTTTCCCCTCACTTCATCACCGCCTTGGAACCGTTTCCCCTCATTGCCATATGTATTGCATTGCATTAGTGTGTTACAGTATTATGTAACCCCCACCATTTGTAACAACCCTCTTCTCTTATCAGCCGTTAATTTTTCATTCATTTCGTTGCAAACTGAAATCTCATAAATTTTCATTCATTTCGTTACATAAGAAAGAAACAAACAAAACATCAAGCTAAGACACAATTAAAATATTATCATGAAGAAGTAAGGAACCCATATACTGATTATTTTTAATCTTTATCTCTGCTGAAAAGTTACTCAAGATGTGTTCATGTAGGAGCACTTAAATTCAAAGGGGTTTAGATCGAATTCAAATTCCAAATTGAGGTCAGGTATGATTTTGTCGTTCTACCAAAGGTTGACTTCTTTGATTTGGTTTAATATAGATAATTGTTTTATGACAGCTGCTTTGATATTCACTTTACTGTTAATTGCTTCATTGCAGGTGAAAGGTTTGGAAGTCGATGCTCTTTATGTTTCTCATATCCGTGTTAATCAAGCACAAAAGCAAACATGTTGCACTTACCATGCTCACGGAAGAACCAACAGTAAGTTGTAATATTTGGATTCATGTTTTAATGGATTATTGTTGCTTGCATATATTGATGGTGGCTTTTTTGGCTGCCTACATGTAATCTCCATTCCATATAGAGCTGATACTATTATTATTATCTGAGAAGGAGGAGGTTGTCAGGAAAAGGTTCTATTATTTATATTGAGGGTTCTATGACTTTTTGTAGTAAAACTTTTTCTAGCGTAAACTGGACCATTTTTTCTATTCTTTCTTTTACTTCATCTTCCATATTATCCTCAACTTTTATTAATTGATGATTGTACCAACTTATTGCATCTGTTGTATTAAGCTATCTTTGTTAGAAGGTGGCTTTGCTGCATTGGATTTGCTTATAACTGTTTTTCTCTTTGTAGTTAGAGAATTATATTACATATTTTGTGTAAGTTGTAATGTTTGGGACATACGATGGCATGGAATCGTTTAGATTTAATTATTTAATTTGAAGTTATATTGCATATATCCCTTTACAATTATATTCTTTCCTGCAATCTCTTCATTTAAGCTTCAACTGAGGAAACACCATTATGAGAATATTGCATTGAGCTCAGTCATTAGTCATTAGTATTCAATTCTGTGCTACCCTGTTGGCTCTTGCTATTTTGTTTTTTGGGTCTTGGTCAACTTTTGTATAAGCTTTGCTAATTATCATTTGCGTACATGTTCCATTATACCATTATCCCTTACTTTTGTTCGAATTTCTCTACATCAATACTGTTGAACATTTTTGCTTTTGCCAATCATGTTACATTTGTGTTTGTCTTTCTCTATTTCAACTTATCGAACTTTCACTGCTAAAAAAAAAACTTATGGAGCTTCACTTCTAGGGCACGATATTATTAAAATAATGAGTTATACACAGAGCATAATCTCTGTATCTGCATACTCATGTAGAATTTGAGTGAGTTTGAAAAAGGGGGACAACAATGGAATTATAACATAAACATGGGTATTTGTTCTCATTTTTTTCTTTTTCTAATATGCTATTCAATGTATTTTTGAGTATATATATAATATTAAGACAAGCTGAGTGAAAATCTGTAATTTCCTTTTTTCCATAGCATGTATGCCTTTCTCCCATTAAGACCAATACGGGTTTGTATACTGACTTCCTAGCCCCACAGGTTTTTTACATAATACATAGTTTAAAATTGATTAATTGAAGTTTATATAGCAACCTGAAGCCAATTTTGTTGATAACTTAATTGTATTTTCTTTCAATTCATTTTATCGAGAAAAAAAAATTATGTTTTTGCCAAAGCATCTTATTTATTTATGATATTATTAACCATCATCAACCTATTAGTTGTTGAACGATATTAAGATAACAGTGTTCAAGTCTTCAATTTGGCCAGGAATCAAGGTGAATCTAATGTTAGAAAAATGGGGTCTGGTCTGCAACAAAGAAGAAGAAAACAATGGTAATGCGCAATCTCCAAGGCGTGTAGGAACACTAGGCTTTAGGTTCGATTCGCCCCCACCAATCTCTCCTCGTAGATTGGATGCAACAGGTAAAACCGGCGAATCCCCTTCAGGATACAATGGAGTAACCTTGGTTTGGTTTGCACACCCTAAACCAAGCGTATCGTCAATGGCAGTTTACAGAACAATAGTCTTCCTAACTCTCTCTGCGCACAAAGGAGAAAAGAAGGTGATTTGGAGTGAAGAATGATTTGGGAAATTATGAGATTTTTGTGTCAATTACTGCATGCAGATGGTTCTATTTATAGACCAACTCATGTCACTTGGTGAAAGGAAACAACTCTTCAAAAGTTTCATAAACGGTCAAATTCGATACATAAGTATTATTAACGTTCATTAACTGACACAAGACATCAGTTGGCTTAGTGGCCAACAGATGTGTCCCTTCCCTCACAGAGCCAGGAACACTGATCAAGGCACCCAACCAAGGGAGTCGCTACCGCTAGGCTACACGACCAAGTAGTGACAATTAAGCACCATTAATTATATTTAACCGTTTAAGAATTTTGAAAATTTCTCACAATCCCCCACCATTTTCAAAATAAATCCAAATCCCATTATTCCAGAAATCGCATGCTTTCAGACAAAGGTATCTTGGAGATTTGAACCTTTGCTTAGTAAGCCATGGGTTTCACTCATCCCCGAATAATTTGGTAGACAAGCTTTGAACCAAATATTCCTTAGAACAAGTGTGCACGACTTACACATGAAATCTCGGTACCATTGAACGACGTGGTAGTGTGACACATTTGATAAAGCCTTGTGTCGTGTATCCTTTTCATGAGAGCTTACAGAGTCAAGCCCAACTCTAAGAAGCGGCCACACTTCACTCTCACATAGGTGGACTTTACCAGAAGCACCCCCATAAGTTGGGCACCTCAAAGATATATATGCTATAGGTCCATTAAGAGCAAAAGCTCACCCTTTTCTTTTTGTCCTTATGGTTTCCAAGTACTTTTAAACCTTGGGATGTATCTATTCGTCAAGTACTTGCAATCACTCTCATAGTGTACTTTGGCCACATTGAACTCAAGACTTGATGCTACTCAAGTGTGAGTTGGGTTTCCACCATTGGTGATCATGTAGATATGGGCTTGATTCCCATCCCTAATGATGTTTTTCCACATCATATCACTTGTCAGTCCTTTCGTCAAAGGATGCAAGATTTCTTTTTCGTCTTATACAGACCCTGGATATTACTCCATTTGCAATTTGTTCCTCGACATAACTATGTCTTAGCCCAATGTTCCTGGACTTTCCATTATAAACCTGGCAATATGCCCTTGATAGTATTGACTTACTATCACATTGTATGGATACTGGCGTCATTAAAATTAGTATCCCATACAACAAATTTCTAAGCCATTCGATCTCTTTATTACTGCTGCTAATGCTATGAATTCTGTAGCCATGGTGGAACCGGCAATGCCGTCTTATTTCTCGAAACCCCAAGAAATAGAACCCCCACCATTTGTGAAGACTCAACTGCTTATTGAAGCATGATCTTCTTGTATATGTCACCCAACTAGCATCCATGTAACCTTCTAATACCGAAGGATACCCATTATAGTTTAAATTTTAAACTATAGTTCATTGTCCCTCTCAAGTATTTCAATACTCTTCAGACAACATGCCAGTGGTCTTTGCTTGGATTACCTGTATACTTACTTAGTCTCCATACAACATATGCAATGTTTGCCCGGGTACACGTCATGGCATATATAAAATATCCAATTACTTTTGAGTATTCAAGTTGTGCTACTAAACTACCTTTATTTGGTACTAAATTAATGCTATGATCATATGGAGTAGTGATAGGTTAACAATCAAAGTGATTAAATTTCTTTAATACCTTTTCTACATAGTGAGATAGGGGTAAACCTACATTCTCACCATCCCTTATTATTCTAATTCCTAGAATCACATCATCTACCACTAAGTCTTTCATATGAAAATCTCTAGATAAGAAACTCTTAGTTTTTTCTACCACCTAGACCAGTACCAAATAACAACACATCATTAACATACAAACAAATCATGACCCCTTTTCCACTATTGAATTTACTATAGATACACTTGTTAGATTTATTTATTTTATATCCATTAGCTAGCACAACTGATCAAACTTTTGATCACATCGCTTGGGATCTTATTCTAGTCCATACAATGACTTATTCAATTTAAACACTTTCTTTTCCTGACCATTAACCATAAACCCTTCAGGTTGTGTCATATACACCTCTTCATCTATTTCCTCATTTAGGAATACCACATCCATTTGATGGATGACAAACTTATAGATGGATCCAAGTGCCAATAGCACTCTAATTGAGGCAATTCTTGCCACAAGTGTATATGTATCAAAATAGACAATCCCTTTTGTGTAAATCCCTTAGCAACTAATATTGTCTTAAACTTATCGATGGTTCTGTCTACCTTCATTTTCCTTTTGAAAATGCATTCACAACCTATAGGTTTAGAACCAGGTGGGAGGTCTACTAATTTGAACATTTTATTCCCCATTTATTGAGTCCATTTATTCTTGTATTGCTTCCTTCCAGAAAGCGACAACTTGAGACTTTATTGTCTCTTTTAAACGTGTCTTGATCACTTTCTGTATTCTAACATATTGGCCTATAACTTTCTATGGACTCTCTGACTTCTCCTAAGTTCTAAACCCACCAAAGTATATTTATTAGATACATTGATTTCCGGATCATGTGCATTACTATGAGCATTATCCTCGTGGCTTGGAATTGAGTTAAACCTATCTTCTTGAATAATTACATCTCTAGACTCAATCACTATATTTGCAGGATATGAGTCATTAGATTCCATAATCATGAATCTATATGCTTTGCTATTTTTAGCATAGCCCAAGAAGACACATTCAATTCCCCTTTCACTTAATTTCTTTCTTTTGGGTTCAAGAACTTTTACTATTTACCTACAAGCTCAACTTTGAAAATTTTGAGAATGGGTTTTCCTATTTCCAGAGCTCATATGGGGTTATCTTATTCCTTTGTTTGGAACCCTATTACAAGCCGTCAACATGGCTTCTCCCTAATAACCTTGTGCTAGACCAAAATATGATAACATGGTATTTACCATTTTTTATAATATCCTATTTTCCTTTTCACATATATCATTTTTGCTTTGGGGAATAAGGTGCAGTTGTTTTGCAACCTATTCTAGTAGACTAATAGTAATTAGGATTATAGAATTATTCTATTCTTATAACTCTTAAAGCAATTGATAAATGTTTTATGACAAACAATTTTAATTTACCCACACTATATAATAACATATATAGGTATCAAAGTTTCTAGGTAATTGAACATACCTTTATATCTTAAGTGTTACTAATATGGAATTCGTGATGAATTTTTAAACCATAATTGCAGCACTTAAATTATATATTAAATATAAACAAAACGACACAATGTTAATGAACACACTTCAGCCTAGCGGTTAGTGCATTCCGCGCTCATCTAATGCGTAGCAAGTTCGAATCCCTCTGCTCGCACTGTTTCATTTTAAATCTGTTTTCTCAAGAAAAACTGTAGAAAAGGTTCTCAAAAGCCGAAAACAGGATTCGAAGTCGCACCATGATAATGGATGAACGCATGCACGCCACCAGGCCGACGTATACTTTGACTAAAAGTTGCAATTGTTATTCTATTTGAGCATCTATAAAGGCGCAACGCTTGGGCCATCTCCCACACCGTCCGGGTCAATCAGACCCATTTTCATGAAACCGGGTTCATTCGACCCATTCGTGACCCACATCAAATATATATATATTTATCATTCAACCCAAATCTTAATGTATTTTCATTATCTCTATGTTTTGGATTTATATCTAAACATGTTCTAGGAAAATCTAAATGGTTTTCATTATAAAAACAAACAAACCAATGATTCAATCATTCTCAGTATTTTATAGCATTTCTCCAGGAACATCCAAGTTCATTTTATCAACTAAACAATCCAAAAACACATCCAAAACATTTCTCATTTCTACAAAATTAAGAAACAATTCTCATCTTATATTCACAAAATCATACACTCATGATATAAGATTGTCTATTCTAAAGTAATTAGTTCTTACATGGATCAAATCCATTATTGCATGCATTTGATATAATACTTTATATCTAAGACATTTCTATTGAAATAGGGCAACATACTTGCATGCATAATAAATCAAACATATTCATGTTCATCAAAATTCACATACTTGATTTTATTCTAAACCATGTATCTAAGGCTCTAATAACACATGTTAATTTTAACATAAATAAAGAATGCCTTTATGATTGAACATACATGAATTTAGAATATCAATCATATCATAGCCATAGAAAGTAATTGTGTACCTTTCACCATGGTCACAAATAAAATATTTTGATGAAGTCTAGGAGTACTCATCTCTTCTTGTTCTAAAAAGGCCATGCATCACTTTCTTCCAACGAACAAAGTTTCCACCCTCGAACCTCTCTACTTTGACAATGTCAAATGTAATCTCCCTCAATGTTGCAACCATTATTATAAATCGAAAATCGAACCTAAAGATTGTTAGAAAAATGGGGTCTGGTCTGCAACAAAGAAGAAGAAAACAATGGTAATGCGCAATCTCCAAGGCGTGTAGGAACACTAGGCTTTAGGTTCGATTCGCCCCCATCAATCTCTCCTCGTAGATTGGATGCAACAGGTAAAACCGGTGAATCCCCTTCAGGATACAATGGAGTAACCTTGGTTTGGTTTGCACACCCTAAACCAAGCGTATCGTCAATGGCAGTTTACAGAACAATAGTCTTCCTAACTCTCTCTGCGCACAAGGGAGAAAAGAAGGTGATTTGGAGTGAAGAATGATTTGGGAAATTATGAGATTTCCGTGTCAATTACTCCATGCAGATGGTTCTATTTATAGACCAACTCATGTCACTTGGTGAAAGGAAACAACTCTTCAAAAGTTTCATAAACGGTCAAATTCGATACATAAGTATTATTAACGTTCATTAACTGACACAAGACATCAGTTGGCCTAGTGGCCAACAGATGTGTCCCTTCCCTCATAAAGCCAGGTTCGAATCCGTTCAACAGCACATTATCATTTTATTTTTCCAGAACATTAAACAACTGTCATAATATTCAACAAAAATGAATGAAATAGGATTCGAACACTGATCAAGGCACCCAACCAAGGGAGTCGCTACCGCTAGGCTACACGACCAAGTAGTGACAATTAAGTGCCATTAATTATATTTAACCGTTTAAGAATTTTGAAAATTTCTCACATCTAAATTATGTTATGTCCACTTCTGTTTGGCAGCTTGTGGATGGCGAAAATATCAACTTTTGGATGGACAATTGGCGAGGTAGACCTTTGGTTGATTCTATGCATATTCCAGCTCCTTTGCTGTCTCGCTTTCCAGAATTTGCGAATGATATTAGGCAAATCATTATTCCAAAATTTTGTACAGCTGATCAATTTGTTTGGAAGCAGTCCATCGTTGGCAGCCTTGCTTTAAAAGATGCTTTTTTGCATTTTAAGCCTTCCAAGCCGGCTGTTCCTTGGTGTAACTTGATTTGGAATTCCCCCTTCCAAGTCTTTTATAGCTTGGAGATTGATTTGTAATATAATGCCAACATATGAGAATCTTCATAAGAGAGGTTGTGTGACTGTGTCTATTTGCAGTTTATGCTATAAAGATGCTGAAAGTTCAGAGCACCTTTTCCTTCATTGTCAATTTTCTAGGTCCCTTTGGTTCTGGCTTGGTTCGTCCCTGCAAATGTCTATTGATACCTCGTCTTTGGAAGCCCTTTTTTCTACTTGCAACAAAGGCTGGAGTATGCAAATGAAAGATGTCATATGTGCAACATTTATTAACATTCTTTGGATCATTTGGTTTTGTAGAAACAAGTTGAGGTTTGACAATAAACTTGTTTCTTTCAAAACCGCTACTAGCATGGTGGTTGCTTCAATCTCTCATAGGGAATCTGTCCAAGAATAGTATAGGCGTTTCTGTGCAAGAGCACTCCTTTTTAAATTGCTTTGCGATTTCAGGTCATCCAGGGGCAGCTCCAAAAATTTTACAAGTTGATTGGATTCCTCCTTGTTGTGGTTGGATCAAGGTTAATTCAGATGGTGCAGCCAAAGGTTCTCCTGGTCATGCTGGAGGTGGAGCTATTTTTAGAGATAAAAGTGGTGCGGTTCTTGGTTGTTTTGCGAACTATTTTGGCATCACTGGTTCTCTTCATGCAGAGTTATTAGCAACCATGTCTGCTATTGAGGTGGCTTATGAGAGGGGTTGGCACAGACTTTGGTTGGAAAATGATTCTTCTTTAGTAATTCAAGCTTTTTCAAATCCTCGGATAGTTCCTTGGAGATTGAGGAATAAATGGAAGAATTGTCTTATTATTACTTCTACTATGCAGTTTAAAGTCTCTCACATTTATAGGGAAGGAAATAGTTGTGCTGACAAATTAGCTTCCCATGGTGTGCTGTCTAAATGTTTCTCGTGGTGGGACTTGGTCCCTGATTTCATTAGGATAGACTTTTACCGTAATAGGTTGGGTCTACCCAATTTTAGATTCAAATAATGTTTCCTTTCGCACGGGTTTGGTTGATGTCCCCCCATGTTTTGTATTCCTTATTTTTTATTTGATCTATGAATTTATGGTTTGCTGCAGATGATTGGTAGAGCATGGGGTGCCAACCTAGTTGGGATTTCTTGCTCTATTGTGATGCCTTAGCAATCCATTTTTTTTCTAAAAAAAAAAAGATAACAGTGTTCACTTCAAGGTGGGATTTGATTTGAGAAACTTTTGTTGATACTATTTTTAATCATCAACAAAGTAGTTCTAATTTCTTTTCTTATTCTACTTTGAGTGTATTGATTGGTGAAAACGTAATTCATCTTTCTAACATCTATTTGGTTTCTTTTCTTTTCTATTTTTTTTATGAATCTATTTTTATATTCTATTTGGTGCCTCCTTCATCCCTCTAAATACTTTCTATTTATATGTTCCTGAGCAGTCCCATTTGCAAAAGCACAGTGGCTTTCATTTATCACATTTATCTGAAGTTGTAGATGAAGGAATACAGTTGCACTACTTTATCTGATTAAATGTCTAATTGTAAGTCATTGTATGATTTCTTTATCTCTTTAGGAATTTGATGTTTGATCTTATTAAAAAATAGGCGATTTCATTCATAGAAATAGAAACTATAATGTAATTGATTCGATAAACTGTGAGCAAACTGGAATTGGCACATAAAAGTGCATTTGACATCCTTATTCTACTTCAATGTACTTGAATGAAATTTATAAATTGGAATTTCCATTCTGTCTGTGTTGGAGTTTGACAATCAAACTTTAGTTTTGTCTCTATCAAGTACTAATATCTTGCTTTAGCTCCCAAAGTATATTATTTAGTTACTAGAAGTTATTATATTATTTATAAAGTATAAGCTATTCAAACGAAATTAAGAATGAAATATCTGATAGATGATAAGTTATATTTAGGTTAAAATAATATTTTGGTCCCTTTACTTGACACAAATTCTCGATTTTATCTCTATACATTAAAAAAAATTAAAATGATCCATATACATATAAAAAGTACATGTTTGGTCCTTGTCGTACACCATGCTAAGGACTGATTTAATAATGTTTTGCTTTGTATAGGGACCAAACGGGTAATGTATAGGGATCAAATATGTACTTTTTGTACATACAAGGACTATTTAAATAATTTTTAACGTATAGGGGTTAAATCAAGAATTCATGTCAAATATAAGGATCAAAATATTACTTTAACCTTATATTTATTATATTTATTAGTGATTATAAGTTAATCCACTATTTGACAAGTATATGTCATTCCAAGGACATAATAAAGTATCTTAATTGGTTGAAGTCTTAACGTTTGAAAGACTGAATAGCAGTGAATATATTATCGTTTTAATAATTTATATCATATAATGAAAAAATGTTTCCTTTCAAGCCTCATTTTCTAATCTAAATCACGGTAGTCATTATTTCCATAATTTATATGGTGCAAACTGCTTACAAATTTAAATAAAAGTTTTCATTCAACGAATTCAATACCACCTAAAATATAAAGATCTCTACTGTCTAGCCAGCTTAATCAACATAAAAATATATTTAAAAGTATGAAACACATAACACAAATTCAATCATTTTTCATTTCCTAATATAAATCATGGTTGTTGTTATTTCCATAATTGGTATGATGCAAGCTGCTTAAAAAAAAAAATTTAAACCAGTCATCAAATTTGATCCCACCTATAATATAAGGATCTCTACTATCTACCCGAGTTACTCAACTTAAAAACAAATTAAAAAGAGAAAAAACATAAAAATAAATCAATAAATTTTCATTCAAATAACTACAAAAATATTAATTTTAATTTGAAGAACAATATCAAAAAATAACTAGACAACTGAGTTAGTATAAGGTTGTATAATATCCCCGTGCAATACACGGGTACAAGATCTAGTATTGTATTATTATAATGTTGAAACAATAACTAAATCCATGTTAATGTTGTATTATTATTATTAGTATTATTATTATTATTATTATTATTATTATTATTATTATTATTAGATTTTAATTTATATGCACTGACAGAGTAATGATTTTTACACTGACGACCAATAAAAAATAATGGAATTGATGACTTTTAAGGTGGTTAGGATAAGAACAAAAGATTTGTGATGATGTGTCCATTTCTGATTGGTTGACAGTGTAAAAAAAACTTTACACAGTCAGTGTATAGCAATTAAATCCTTATTATTATTGGTAAAAATGCTTCAAAATGTTTGATTGAAGTAAAAAAAATGTGAATATTTAAGGGCTAAGCACTCTTAATATTTCAGACACTTTTTTGAAAGTTTATTTATTCATACACTTTTTTTAAAGGGAATAAAGTTATTTCATTTCATCCAATATCAAATGTTCAAGGAGCATAAAAAGAGAACAAAACATATGGAGGGTTAGTTATTTTTTCATACACTTAACCCTTGATATTCATATTATTATTATTATTATTATTATTATTATTATTATTATTATTATTATTATTATTATTATTATTATTATTATTATTATTATTATTATTATTATTATTATTATTATTAATATCCCTATAATATAAATTTTAAGAAATGTCACAATAATTTAAAAAAACAATATCAAATATAATTAAATCAAACATATTTTTTTTTTGTCCAATATCTTTGTACACATCGCCATCATATAACAAATAAACATGCATGGAGAGGGACTCATCGTCATCGTTATCACTATCATGTGATTCATCTTCATAATCCTATATTCATCATTTTCTTCGTGTTCTTCATAAAAAATGAGAAGAGAAGGGACCTTTATCTTTCTGAAGATTTGGGGTTGTGCTCTGAAGAAGAAAAAAAAGGCGATAATTAGAGGGTTCCAATTTTTATAACCTTGAAGTGATTAAAAAAAATGAAGTCGAGATAGTCTTCGAGTAGATGTGATTCATTACCTGAGATGAGAGATAACCGAATGAGCATGAAGCAGAGATGGTCTTCGAAGAATCTGAGAGGAAAAAAATTTATAGAATAAGCATAGAGGGTGGAAATGAAGAAGAGAATGGAGCCTTACCTTTTTTTTATTCTCCAGTTGGTGGCAGGTGGTGGCCTCCGGTGGAGAGAGAGATCCTAAGAGGCGGAGAGACACAATGGTCTTCGATGGAGCAGGGTAGGGGGCAGTGGAGAAGCGAAAAGCAAGAAAGAAAAAGGAAACAAAAAAGGTGTTTAAATAATATATAGAGAGCGAGAATGCATCTAAAATGTTTTGAAACTGGGCAATAATTGTTCCACGAATTTTTGGATAAGTTTTAATATTTGATTGATTCTTTTATCAAAATTGATTTTAATTGATTACATATTCAATTTTAATTTCTTGAATTGATTTCAAATTGATTATGATTAGCATTCCTATTTGTAACACCCAAATTTTTCTGCTTTCTAAGATCGATATAAATATAAACAAACATTTATATTTTTATCTGAAACTTAGAAAATTATTTTGGGAAAACCAAATTCATATTCATATTATACTTATTTTTATAAGTATACGAGTAAATTTTGGGTTGAAAATTCATACGGAACCCGATCTTCGATTTTGCTGACAGTAAGATTTTACTGATCAGAAAACCTAATTTTGATTCGTGAATGAAATGAATATATTTTATATCTCATTTCCAACAATATAGGTTATTTTGAAAATTTTCAAAATAAATAGGTTATTATACTTGATTCGGGCGTAAAAACCTAAATCGGGTAATCGACGGAGTCGAGAACGGACGTGCAGAGACAAAACCCGACATCGAATGAGGAGACATCTTGCCACCTAGGGTGGTGAGTCAGAGGGGTGACTAACCTAGCATTTAATTCATGTGATGATAGGTTTACGTGTGAAAAGACCAAAATACCCCTAACTTAACCTATCCTAGTTAAATATTAACCATGGTTAAGGCAATACAAGTTCAAATTGACTACTTCCTCTTATTTTGTGGACACAAATCAGCCATACCTACAACCAATCCTCACCACATGTTTGTCATGATGGCTTTTGGAGTGAAATGACCAAAATGTCCTTAAGTCCTAACTTAATCACAAAATTGCCCTAAGTGAAACTACACCTTTGTCCTTAAATGAAAAATAATTTGGACCCTTTAGCCCCTCAAGTCCCACAGCCATAACACCTTTCTTTGGACATTTCATTTGTTTCATAACTCTTTAACAAGTTCATAAGCTTTTCTCTCAAAGTTCATAAGTTCCTACAACTAAGTTTGTGAAGAAACTATTTGATCTTGCACTCTTTTCAATCGTCAAGAGGTATACCTTGTTCTAATCACTCAATCATCTCTATGTTCTTCAATAATTTTTATGATTCAAGGTCATGATCATCATTTTCTATTCTTAAATCTAGAAGTTTGAAAATCTTATTATCATCTCCATATTCAAGATCCAAGAGTATGCATCCAACAAAAATTTCTTGCCCATTTATCTTATCAAGGCCGAACCCTAACAAGTGTGTGTGTGTGGGGAGGGGGGGATTTGTTCGATTTTTTTTGAAAGTGAGCACTGATTTCATCTTTCTATTACCAATATGTGTTGAATCCAAGTTGTTGTAACAAAATAAAATTCTTAGCTCATGTTTTCATCAATAGATAAAAATGAGTTTGTCAGGGTTTGAGATGTTTTGATTTTATTTTTAACTTAGGACAATTTTCCTAAACTCAATGATGCTCTAGGATCATAAATCTAAAGAGTATGTAATTTTTTGAAATCCCTAGCCCATATTTTGTGTCATGGCCGAAAATTTGGTTTTTGAAAGGTTGAAGTATTTTATTTCAATATTTGTATTTTAATCATTGATTTAGGGTTTTAAGTGATTAAGAATCACTAATCCAAGAGCTTAGGAATTTTAGAAATTTTTAGCTATTTAAAAACCTCATGGCCGAACCTATCATATAGGAGCATGGATGTATTTAGTTGTTTGATTGATAATTATTTGATGTGGTTTGTTGAAGGATAACTATCATATCGGGTACGTGTGAGACCGACGTTCGGAAGGAAAAGTCTTCAAGAGGTA
Organism: Sophora flavescens; assembly: GCA_030762895.1. Lineage (NCBI taxonomy): Eukaryota > Viridiplantae > Streptophyta > Magnoliopsida > Fabales > Fabaceae > Sophora > Sophora flavescens. The sequence continues at coordinate 50,093,901 of CM061063.1, forward strand.
AGGGGAGTACCTGGGGGGGGGTTTCCGATAGGTATATGCTATTTGTTTATGGTTTGTATAATTTATTTGGCGTGTTTAGTGTTTTACGTAGTTAGAATTATCTACTTTGAAATTATCTGCTTTTAATTATTTATATGCATTTAATTGTTATTGTATTTTAATGCATGTCATAATTGTGCTTTATGCTATATTATTGGCATGAAATTATTATTGATGTTGATTGTGGATTGTAAAGCTTGACAGTGGTCAGTGCTCAATTAATTACGAGGTTAAAAGCGTTAAAAAGCTTTTTAAGAAATAATGAGTTTTAATTGATGGAATTTAGTAATATAAATATTACTTAATGTTTTGATTAGTTTAAAATTTGTAATAGTTAAAAATACTATTATTTTAATGATTTAACGGTGTAAGAGTATTTTATGAGTTACAGTGAGGACGTGACCGTAAAAACATTTTAGTACTGCTAATTTTTACATAAGAAATTTCTAAATATTATAAAATATTACTATAAAAAAAATAAGTTTCAAAAATAATTTTATTATGGTGTTGGGAAAATTATTTTTCTAGAAAAGTCAAACTTTGACTTAAAACGTTTTTAAAAAGGTCAAGCGACGAACAATTCTGATAAGGTTTACAGACAGTATTCTTAAAAACAGCAACATTGGTTAAAACAGAGAGTTAATCTCAAAATGGTATTTTTTTTGAACTAAGGTTCAGAGCAACGACTTTTGGAAGAAAATGAGTTTTTAAGTGATTTGATGATTTTATAAACGAATTTCCAACGTAAAAGGATTTCCTGTAAAGTAGTTTTATACAATGATATTATTTCCGACACCTTGGATAAGTTGAGGAGGTTTTGTTTTTGATTTGTATTTCACATAATGAAAATGTTTCTAAAAATTGAAAGACGAACCTAGCTGCTGAGACATCAGGGTCTAGTGTTCTATGGTATGGACCGGGGGTCCTAAAAGTGAAGTTATGGACTAGATGTCCTATAAAAAGTGATATTGATTTTTGTGCGCCAAAATCTATGAATCTAAATCCGGTGCATCAGTCTAGATATCGTGATTTGCACATTTGGACTTGGAGTCTGTTTTATTGGAATGATTGATAAACATAAATGTTTGAATATTGGATTGGTCGTGAGCCTTTGAGCTTCGACAAGGGAAGAATGAACACAGAAAAATGACGTGAACAAAATGTTTTATATGCATTTTTGGGGCAGACGTGTCTACGCATTTGGACTTGAATTCTTGATGGCAAGTATTCATGAAGTTGCATCATTGTGCCTTGATGGACAATGAAACCATATACTATAAATAGTAACCATTGTGCTTCGTTTTGGACAGTGCTATGGTTAATTTAAAACCTGCCTTATTTGGCAAGATTAAAATCTGCCTTATTTGGAAACGAGAGCTTGATCAGCTCATTTATTTGGTGAGTGAATCTCAGGGAGATTAAGTACAAAATAATTAGGGTTTTTATGGAGTTTCCAACTATTTAGGCTATTTTAAATTTTTCACTTAAAAAATGAAATGATATATATTATGCGGTCGGTATACGAAATCGGGTGAATGACGGAGTTGAAAACGGGATTTCCGGGACCCTCTAACGGATAAAAGGGTAGTCATTTCATGGTGACTCATTAGAGGTGAGTCGTGAGGATGACTCACTAGAGTCGTGATGGCTTTTTAGGGAATTTACTATTATGTCCTTAATGTTGGTTTTAATTACAAATTTACCATTGTACAAGATTACCATTTTGTCCATAGAATTTTATGCTTTGGACCCTTTTAACCCTAGAATCCCACGGCCCAACCCTCCTTCATGATCTATAAAAGGCATGATCGTCTTCTTCATTAAGCTTTGTTCATTTTCTCTTAAAAAGCTTAAGTTCCATAGCCTTGATTTGTGAAGGAAGTGTTTGATTCCTTGCTCAATTTTCAATTCCAAGAGGTATATCATACTCTTCTCACTTAGTTATTATAATGTTCTTCAATTATTTTTGTGTTTTGAAGCCTTGTTCATAATATGTGTTTCTAATTTCAAAAATTCATAGTAAATCATAGAAAAATCCAATGAGCATGAAACCAATTTTCATGATCTTGGTATCCTCTCTATATTTAAGATCCAAGAGGAGGCATCAAGCAAAAATTTCTTGCCCATTGAACCCAACAAGGCCGAACCCTAGTTGTTGTGGGGGAAGGACTTTGTTCATTTTTTCTTAACTAGTTTTGCTTGATTCAATCTTATAACTTATATATGTATTGAGTCCATGATTATTGAATCAAAAAGAAACCTCTAAGCCATTTTGTTGCTCATGGCCGAAATTCATTTTTTTGAAGGGTTGGAATATTTGATTTCAATCTTTGTATGTTAATCTTTGTTTTAGGGTATTAATTGATTGAGAATCACTAATCCAAAAGTTTAAGATTTTTAGAAATTTTTAGTCCTAAAATCACACCAAGAATGAAACCAACATGTAGGAAATTAGGTGTTTTTGATTTGTTTGATTGTTGATTGGTTGTTGTGTTGTTGAAGGAAAATAGGTCACTAATCCAAATGTTTTACATGCATTTTGGGGCAGACGTGCCTTTGCATAGAACTTGAATGCTTGATGGCATGTATTCATGAAGTTTGCATCAATGTGCCTTGATGGACATATGACCACGAAACCATATACTATAAGTAGTAACCAATGTGCCTCGTTTTGGACAGTGATATGGTTAATTTAAAACCTGCCTTATTGGCAATGATTCTGCCTTATTTGAAAACGAGAGCTTGATCAACTCATTTATTTGGTGGTTGAAGCTTCGGAGATTAGGAATCAAAGTTAGATGATGAATATTGAAGTGTCATTATTTTAAAACGACGACGACTGTTGGGTATGAAAACCTTTGATAAATAAATTGTTTATCTTTGAATATACATATTAAATGTTGTTTGAGTGTCATGCATATGGTTATCGTTTTAAAATCCATATATTGGTTCTCACCCTTCCATGTTTTATTGTTGGTCTTTTTTCTGTATGGCGTCTATTTCAATTTGAGTATAGATGGATCTGGCGATGCCACTGGCACACACGGGGGTTCGTTCTCTCCATTTTGAGGATGCTGAGAGCATCAACGCGTGGGTTATTAACCCGGGAGCCCACAATGTGACTTATATCGGGCATATACGTACTGTAAGGGCATCATAGCGACGGTGCCACGGTGTGAGCATCGGACGATGGAGACCATAGAGGTATCTTTACCTCCGATGTGGTTCCTACTACAGCACCTGGTTGATCATGGGGAGCTTGAGGTACAGTCGTTAGCTGAGGTAGTACCAGCACCGGCATCACCTCCAGAGGAGATGATTATAGATCCGGAGGAGTTCATTGAGGATGTGCCCGAGTACATTCCTCTTGATGACGACGATTCACCAAACGAGGGTGCAGTCACGTCTTCATTCGATACTTCTACGGGGAGTGGGATCGACCACCATGGTCTTCCCAATGGGTATCACTAGATATTAACCAGTTGTAGGTAGATTCCATTTTTGGGGTAGTGACTTCGTCGGTCTATTCTGGCTATAGAGAGTCATGTTTTTGTTATATGGTCATAGACGAATCGCTAAGTGTCTGTTATATTTTTATTTCTTTACTTAGTTATGTTGTGAATGGCCTGTTCTGATAAAGGCCTTGTATAGTTATATAGTTTTTACAAAACTGCTGATGCATATGATGATATATATACATATATGTTATGTTGAGTATGTTGTCGTATGATGTTGTATGTTAAGTTAAAAAGAAAAAAAAAAATTATCACCATTTTTGGTATTGAGAAAAGTGTTATATCATATTATTTTTTGAAAGTAACCAGCATAATTAAAGTTTATTTTTCCGCGACGAGTTACTATGTGATGACCCAAAAAGGGGTGTCACGTGCAAGATATGCAACTAAGCTTATGATAGAATCTAATTTTAGTGGGGAATACAAACATATCATATAATGTTTACTTAAAATATCATAAACCAAACAAAATATAAATTGATAAAAAAAAAACTAAATATTAAATAAAATAAAATACTATAACATGAATTATAGAAGCACATGATCATCTCTCGTTCTTTATTTTTTTAATGTGTAAAATGATGGTATAGATCATAATATGCTATCATATTATCCATTTGGATAATTTAATCATAATTTAATTTAATATTAATTTCATTTTTTAAGTTTTTATATTACTTGAGTCGATTTGAATTTGAATTATATTAACAGTAAAAAATATTAATTTTGTCAATTTAAAAGTATTTACTTACAATTTATTTGTTAATTTTAATTTACTAATTAGTTACTTAATTACTTTATATGTATAAAAGTTATAATTAAATTGGTATTAAACATTATAATTTATCATAAATATTTTTTCCGCAAGTTAACCATTTTCAAAAATTTATCTATCAATTAAATAAATTGGTATTAATTAATGCAACCAATTTATTCTGTCGAGCAAACTCTTATGAAGGAATATTTTAATCTCTATCATTCAAAATTGATCTCACTCGTGATGCATTCCTATATTTATATTTATATACTATATCTAAAATATACAAATTTCCATCCCTAGCAATATATATCTATATTTATATTAATGCCATTTTTTAATATCAACTAATACAAATTGGTTTAAATCATTACAAATTTTTAACTCGGCCAAAACCTTTAAATCAATATAGATTAACTATTTATTAACTATTTTTTTTAAACAAAATGATATGCAAAGGCATCACCATATAGAAACAGACATCCCAACTATGTTGGCACCCCTGAGACTACCAATCATTTGCAACATATCATGATACTATTAATAAAAGAAAAGAATACAAAACAAGAAGGGGGGACATTTGGCCAAAACCCTTGAAAGCATTATTTAAATCTATAATTAGGAAGACCAATTTTATTTTTGAAAAAGTCTTCACTAATTACCCTGGGAATAGTTTCCCACCACTGGAAAGAGTCAAAAGCAAAATCAAGAGAGGCAATTTTGTCAGCATAACAATTGCCTTCCCTAAAAATATGAGTCACCCTAAAGTTCATCCTCTTTGTAATCTCTATACAATTTAACCATCTATTCCCAAGTTGCCAAGGAACAGTTGAAGAATTATTAAAAGTCAAGACAACTAGTTGGGAATCACTTTCTAACCAAAATTGCATCTATTCTCTTCTGTTGGCTATCTCAATAGCAATCATAGCACCAATCAACTCAGCATGAATAGCAAAGGTAATCCCCAAAGGAGCTGCAAAATTGCCTAAAGAGGCTGCATTAAAACCTCTAAAAATACCACCACACGAAGCAAAGCCTGGAGCACCTCTAGCAGCTCCATATTGCATTTTACCCAAAGACAAGGAGGGGATAACCAAATAACTTCCTTGAAGACAGGAGCAGGATTCGGCTTACAAACAACAGAGAAGCCTTTAAGAATATTAAAGTCCAAGATTGAATTCCTCATAGAACCAGAACTGCAGTTACCAGCTAAAGCCACATTTGCACAAACAGGATTGATGGCTGAATTTACTTGATCTTCTTGTTTTCAAATCTGAGATTGTTTCTACAAAACCACACAGCCCAAATAACATTAACAATGCAAGCCGAAACAACATCCTGCACTTGAGGAGACCAGTTTTTGTCATACACAGCCAGAACAGAACTAAGGGATGAGTGATCAATTCTAGTACTGATTGCAGAACTCAACCATGACCATAAACCCTTAACAAAGCTGCACTCACAGAAAATGTGATTTGTAGATTCTAAGTCAGCATCACAAAGGCTACACATGGAGACATTCCTTCAACCTCTAATCCATAAACTAGATCAGTAGGCAGCCTATCCAACATTGCCCTCCAAAACAATAGAGACTTTGAGGGAGGATTTGCTTTATTCCAAATGAATTTACTCCAATGAATTTGTTGTCCAGGACAGGAGGTTGAAAGAATAAATATGCATCCTTAAAAGAAAACTGTCCCGAATTTGAACCTGTCCAAACCAGATTATCAGCCTGCTCAGCAATTGGAGTGATATGCTTCTGGATGATAGATGACGGATCAGAAAACATAGAAGCAAGAGTATCAGGGATAGACCAAGAACCATCCTTAATGAAGTCTTGAACTATAGCTGTCAACTTAGAGTGCAGTGAAACATGAATTTGAAAGAGATCAACCAAGGTAACTTCATGCCACAAATCAGTCCAGAACCAGATTTTATTACCCTTACCAATCTGCCAAATAACATTTTCAAAGACAGTATCCACTTTGTCCTTTAAACCGGACCAGATTATGGAGCTAATATGATAGAAATTGGCTTACCATTCCTAGGCACTCTGGCTCAAAGAAAATCAGCCCAAATATCATCTGATACAATCAGCTCCCAGTACAGTTTCAGAAGAGCAGCGTTATTAATTGATCTCAGAGACCTAATGTCAAGACCTCCCTCACCAACTGGACTGCAAACTTTGGACCAAGAAACTGTAACAACTTTCCTGCAATATACATCTCTAGACCAAATAAAATTTCTGATCCAACCATCTAAATTTTGAGGATACTTATAGGCCAAGCATAGACCATAAAACTATAAATCATCATGCTTTGAACAACTGATTTAACCAATTGTACCCTTCCTGCTATAGACAGTAGAGAGGCTTTCCAAGCTGACAACTTGCATCTAATCCTATCAGCAATAGGCATCAAATGATGCTTCCTAGGCTTACCAATGAAAATGGGCACACCTAGGTATATAAAAGGCAGCTGACCAATTGAAAATCCAAGCAAATCAGCCATTTGTAACTTCCTACTAACTGAGACAGAACCAACATAAAAGGTTGATTTAGCATAATTAATCACTTGTCCTGATATTTCAGCATAAAAGATTGAAAAAGGATTTTAGAGCCAGCAGGCTACCTTTGGCTCCTCTACAAAAAATCATGACATCATCAGCATATAAGCAACGAGAGGGAACCATAACCCCTCTTGGACCTGTCATCAGTTTCAAAGCCCCTTCATTCACAAGTTTTGTGATTCCCCTACTCAAAACGTCTTCTGCAAGGCAGAAAAGCAAAGGGGAAAGAGGATCCCCTTGCCTCTCTCCCCTGACACAACTGAAGTAACCAGAAGCCTTGCCATTAATTGAGACTGATAGTTTAGCTGAGTGTAGGATGACATTAATCCAGTTGCAGAACTTGCCATCAAAACCAAAAGTTTCCAAGACTTTAATCAAAAATCTCCAATCAAGAGTATCAAAGGCCTTCTTTATGTCTATTTTAAGAGCAACGTTCCCACCAAAAGTCCTTCTTCTAAACAGGTTAATGGCTTCAGAAGTCAAACAAATGCAATCAGCAATCTTCCTCCCTTGAATGAAGCCTCTTTGTTTGGGAGACACAATTCTAGAAGCAATTTTGGCCAATCTTTCAGCCAAAACCTTAGATGTGATTTTGAACTTAAAATTGGCCAAGGCAATAGGCCTAAACTGTTCAATTTTGTCAGCACCTTGCACCTTTGGAATTAGAACCACAACATTGGCATTATAATTCGGGAGAATCCAACCACTTGTGAAAAACTGCAGAACTGCATCAACCACATCATGCTGAATAACATCCCAATAGGTTTGATAAAAATAAGCACCAAACTCATCCGGACCAGGGGGCCCATCAGAATTAAGAGAAAAGACAGCTTGCTTAATTTCTGTAATTGAAGGACAAGCTGTTAAGCTGAAGTTTTCTTCAATATCTGCCCTGCTACTTAACAAAGCATCATCCTTCTTCAAAACATTGATTTGCTTGGAAACATTCCTAACCCGAGCCATTTTATGAAAGAAAAAAAAAACTAGTGTTCCTGTCACCATTAATCTGCCAATTAACTCTAGATTTCGCATGCCAAAAATCTTCCTGAATAGCCAAAGCTTTCTCCAAATCTACTTGAGCATCTTTCTCTTTATCAAAAAGTTCATCAGTATAGCCCAAAACATCTAACTGATCCTGCACTTGCTGAAGATGCATAGCAGCAATTTTGATATTTTTGTTCACATCACCAAAAGAATTCTTGTTCCAATCCTTTAGCTTAACTTTCAACTTTTTCAACTTCTTTGATAATATCAGCATAGGGCAGCCAACAATAACTTCCTGCCAAGTTTCCTTAATAATATCCAGACATTCTGGATTTTTTGACCACATTTTCATAAATTTGAAGGAATAAGGAAACTGCTTATCATCATTCTTAGCCTCCAAAAGTAGGGGATAATGATCTGAGCAATGTTTAGATAAAGTGCAGCAAGAAATAGAATTCCAAAAATTCAAACAACCATCATTACAAATAGCCCTATCTAATCTTTTTTCGGTCAAGGACTTACCTCTCCTACCATTATTCCATGTGAATTGTGCTCCTCTAGTCATCAAATGAATCAAGTCATTAAAGTTAGTCCAATATTGGAACTCCTCACAAGCAATCTTCAAAGGAGAACCACTACCTCTATACTCATGAGCTCCAAGAACCACATTCCAATCCCCAATAAAACACCAAGGGATAGGACGACTTTGCTGTAGAACATTCAAATCATGCCAGAGAACTCTTCTGCTCAAGTAAGAAGTGGATGCATACACCACAGAAAAACCCAAAATCTGGTCATCTACCATAACTGAAAAAGAAATGTGCTGATTACACTTAGCAAGGATAACATGATCCAATGTGTCTAAGCAAGTACACCACAAATTTGGTTTCAAGTGATTCCTTTCATTGATTGAAAAAACTTTCATATTAAGACTGCTCCAAAATCTCTTTGGAAAATTCTTGAGCAGCATCCATGGTCCAGGCACAAAAACAAAATCCGGCTTTTGATCAACACAAAGCTTCTTCAAAGCTAACCTGGAAGAGGGGTTAGCAATACCTCTTATATTCCAGAATATGGACTTCATCATATAAACTGTGTTGGACCTGCCCTTGATCGGGTGTTTGGAACAACAGCAGCTGCAACTTTCCTCCTTTCCCTATCCTTCTTAATCTGAGATTTGGATCTAACAACTTCAAACTTAGAGTCTGCTGCAACATCAGTAGCAATGTATCCTCCTGAATCTACTGCTTTATCAGCTAATTCATAACCTTTATGAGACAAGGAACCTGTATTATCCTTATTTGCTATTTCAGCATTTTCTTGATCAACCATGTCAGCCCAATTCTGCTTCAACAGTTCTACATCATGGTTAACAGCAATAGGAACATCAGAATTCTGCACTATAATTACTTTGCTATAACCAGTAGCTGGATCAACTCTCTCTTGGTGAGTATGACCTACATTCTTATCATTAGGAGATGTCTTATCTTAATTTCAAAGTACAGTCTTGAGAATCAGGCACCACTTCATCTTAATGAATAGATTGGGTATCACTATAGTAATCTGAATCCAAAGCATCATCAGAAATATGTTCATCAGAATTTGCAGCATCATGGCTGCCAGAATCATTATTAGATCCTCCATGATTAGCATCATCCTTATTCTCGGCATCATGATCAACAGGCTTATCACCATCACTGCCCTCAAAACCATCATTGGACTTTGGAACATATTTGGCCACAACCTTTTTCACAGGATCAGATTTCTTTTTGTTTGTAGCCTTGTTTCTTTTGCAATTGCCTTGGTTATAACCAATAGCTTGGCAGGAAGTACCAAAACCGGAAGATTTTCATATTGTATATCAACAGGGAAAGAGAAATCATCTCTTTCGACTAAGACTTTGCTACGGAATTTACCATTGAGATCCACCTCCACAAGAACAGGAGTAAAATGACCAAAGGATCGATCAACTGTGCACTTATTAGTAGCTTCATCTAGACAGATCGGGATGCCAATGCTGCCTGCAATGGAGAAAAGAATCCGAGGCCTCCAATACTCCTGAGCAAGACCATATAATCTGATCCAACACTGAGCACTAGTTTGCCTTAGAACATAAGGATTAAAATCTTGCGTCCAAGAAAATAATTTTAAGAATCCAGGCTTTAGGTTCCAAGAAGTGATTGCACAAACACTTCTTAAATCTTCCACAGAAGAGAGAGAAAATTCATAATATCCCTTCCCTAATGAGATCACACCCCATCTACCAATAGGTTTCCAAAGAACAGCAAGTTTAGCCCGTAAATCATTTACTTTGTAAGGAGCATCACCCTTGGATAGGACCAAACGACCATGTATGCAAGTGATTCTTGCACTCATTCAACCCTCCAACATACTCATCCTCCAGGATTTGACTGTTAATTTGTCACCAATGATGTGCGGTTTAGGCAGCTGGCTATAAGGAACATCCACTGCATTGGGGACAGCTTGAGCAGAAGTTTTCTGCTGTCGAGAAATCGGAGAGGAAGCAAGAACAGATTCATTCTTCCCTTCGTTACCATCGATCAAAGGAGAAACAGGAGATTTAGAAGAAGAAGGAGATTTGGGAGGGAGAACAGCGTCTGGAAACAAGAATTCCCATGGACAACCCAAAGAATTTGCCATGAAGGCTACCATGCAAAAACCCTAGATCACCATGCAAGCAAAACCCTAGCAGAGGTTTTTTTAAACAAGTGAAATCCTTAAAAGATAAATCAATATAGATTTACAATTCAAAATAAATTTAATGTCATCAATTCAACTTTTCAATTCAAAATCGTGTTAATTCAAATTTTCAATCAATAAGGAAACAAAAATCAATACTATTTGCATTTGATTTGACGTCGATTTGCTATTATTACATTGATTATTCTCATTCTTTTTTGTTTTGAATTAAATCAGTTTAAATGACCATACAACTCTTTTTTTCCATATACTACTTACTCTTTAATGCTTTAATTATCATTTGATTATTTTCTTATGACTTTTATTGCTTTGTATGATTACTTCAAAATTTGCTCACATGCAAATTTTTTTAAAATAATTAATGTAATTCAATTGTTGGAATAATTCATTTTTTCATTATCTAATAATTTTATTCTGATTTTTTACTTTTATTTCATTAATTGTATCAAAAGTTACGTTTATTCCAATAATTGATACAACTTTTAATGCTAATATTATAAATTACGTAATCTAAATTTTGTTACATGACTCTATAAATTGCAATAATTTAATATTTGATCGTTTATTTCCATCAAATCTTTCTATTTTGTAATGCTATTATTACATTCATTATTCCTAACCTTTTTTGCTTTGAATTAAATTAGATTAAATGATCATACAACTATCAACATGTGGTAAGGCTCCTTAACCAAGTGGTTGCGTATTGAGAAAACATGGTTGTGAGATGTCAACCCTTTAATGTCAAAAATGTAGCTCGTAGGATTAGTCTCTGCAGCTGAGTGTGATGATACCTTGAGAAACAAAAAAATTTATCATGCAACTGTTTTTTTTTTTCCTTTGAACGAGGCGGTTCCATTTCTAATTCAGAAATTCAGAAATTAAAACACTGCAGCAAATTTATACCAACACATTAAAAAATTCCATAAATGCATTTATCAACCCAAAACTTTCCCCTTAAAAATAGTAGACTGATTATAGAATCTTTTAATGACAATGATTGTATATCATTTTCTTCCGCCAAATCAACCAAAACAACATGGAATTCAAATATTGATATTGATTAATATGACATTATTGATTTGAAAAAAAATTTAAAACCCTAAGTAAAAAACCTTGAAGAAGGGTAACAACATTTTCAGAGAGGGACTCATCATCATCATCGTTATTGTTGTCATCTAATTCATCTTCGTAATTGTTGTATTCATCGTCTTCTTTGTGTTATTTGTAAAAAATGAGAAGAGAAGGGACCTTTATCTTTTGAAGATTTGAGACGATTCTCTAAAAAAATAAATAAGTTCAAGAATTAGACGGTTCCAAACTTTCAAAACCTTGCAATGGTAAAAAGTGGAGCAGAGATACTCTTGGAAGAGATGAGAGTCATTACCTAAGATGAGAGATAACCGAATATGTAGGGAGGAAACATTCGAAGAACCTGATGGAAAAAATTAAGAGAATGAGAAGAGAGGATGGAGATAAAGAAGAGAAGGGAGCCTTACCACTTTCTTGTTCTCCGGTTGGTGACAGGTGGTAGCCTCACGGGTGGTGTCCTCCGGTGGAGAGTGTAACGCGTTATAGAGAGAGATGCACAGAGTTAGAGAGACAAAGTGGTCTTCGGTGGATTATTTTGAAATGTTTCCTTACTCAACTGATTTAGGTTTAATGTGTTGAGTGTAGAGATTGCCATTTGGAGGTTTCCATTTTGAGATTATTCTCAAATGTATATAATATAGAATATAGATATAGATTTCTTAGTTTGTTTCTCTATTTTCCTCTTTCCCTACCTAAAGTCCTTCCAATTCAACATGGTATCAGAGCGGTACCATCCTCCATGACCTGTCCTGTCACTATTCCGCTACGAAGATCCACTAAGTATGAAGGAACTCGCCGTCGTCCGATTTGTCCGACCGTCCAAACAACACCGTTGTCCACCTCCCGACGCGCCGCCATGCGCGTCTCTTTCAATCTACACGCAGCTGAGCAGATCTTTCTCTAGCACGTGACGATGCGTCCGGTGATGAGTGTGATTTCACCTCATCTTTGTCCATCATTTTGCATGCATTTTCATGTAGTTTAGGCATATTTTTAGTAGATTTTAGGTTAATTTTCCTTTGGAACGGGTAAGGCGGTTTTCGTGTGTTGTTTTGCAGATATCAAGGGTAAATTGCTCAAGATCAACCATGATGAAGTTTGGATGAAGATGGAGCTTTAAAATTGAAGAAAATGAGCCAAACAGAGCCCATCACGGCCTAGTCGTGATCCCCATCACGGCCATGATCGAGCAAAACTGAAATAGAAGAAAGGCTGAAGTCAGAGTCTGTCACGGCCTGGCCGTGATAGCCATCACGGCCGTGACCCAAAACCACCACAAGTCAGAGCACATCACGACCCAGCCGTGAAATTCATCACGAGCATGAAAGGAAGGCTCGCGTCGCGAGCAACATTTCGCGTCGCGAAAGACTGAATTGTTCCAGAAGTACCAGAAGCAGAGACCGTCACGGCCTGGCCGTGATGGCCATCACGGCCGTGACGCGCATTACTTGGACCTGAAGAAACCGAAATAGATCAGATTTTGAGTTGGTTTGGGACTCTAACTTCCCAATTTCTATAAATAAGGATCAAGGCATCAGATCTGGAACATATATTGTATCAATCATCTATCATCTAGACTTGTACACAAGGACTTAGGCATAGATCTCTCTTCTCCTCTTCTCTTCTCTTCTCTGATTTTCTGAATTTTCTATTATGTTGTCAACCCAGCTTGTCATCTCCATGGCAAGACTGGAGTAGTAGTTTGTTTCTAGGGATTGGGGTTCTGCCCGAGGTTTGTGAATGTTGTTGATTTGATGTAAAATCGTTGTTGATTTCATTATTGTTTTAGATCTGATTTCTAGTGTGTTAATCACTCATAAATTTCGGCAACCGCTTATTTGCGTGACGTAGACGTTCTAAGGAGGAACCTAGCGGTGAACTTAGGTGGCGGACCTATAGAAGTCAGACTTGGGACTGAAATCACGAGAGTTAGAAGCCGTCCCTCGAGGAGCAACGAGTTGTCACGGAACGCAAAGGGTCCAATCTGGGATCGACTACCATGAGAGTAGGGGTCGGGTCAATTGGGCACGGCTTTTGTAACCCGAGAGGGAGCTTAAGCTATCAGAGGATAAACTCGCCTTCAAGGCAATTTCGGAAATCAACAAAGGTAAATCAGATTAGCAACATAAACAGCCTCAAAGGTAACCCAAATCCCTAGGAATCCGTTTAAATCGAAAACCCCAAAAACATTTGTTTTCTGTTTTTAATTGATTCTGTTTGTTTATCTCTCAATTCAAACCTTTTTCAAAACCCCTTTCATACAGTCCAGATTTAATCGATTCGAAAACCGATTGCGATTCGAGAACACAGTCTCTGTGGGTTCGATATCTTTTATTACTTGACGGCAATCAGGTACACTTGCCGGAATCCCACGCGCGCGCCGCAGCGCACATCATCCGGCCACCGTTCCAGCCATTGTCTTCTGCGCCTGACTCACCGACCCCTCCTCTTTCTGGATATGTTCTAACCTCCCTCTATGGACCACTTTTCAACAAACACCTCGATGTGTTTGACTCTCTTAGGTTATGTTTTACTGTGTTCGAAAGCTCAAATCTTTGGCTCTGCTCTACTGTTTTCTTCTCCAGTGTACCCCTCCTTTTTCTGGATCTGTTCTCACCTTCCTCTATGGACCACTTTTTAGCAAACACCTCGATGTGTTTGGCTCTATCAGGTTATGTTTTTTTATATTCAAAATCTCAAATCTTTGGCTCTACTCTACTGTTTGCCTCTCCAGTGTTTGTCATGCAATTCTTATCCACTAATGTATCATACCAGTGGCTTCTTTTCCCACCAACAATCATTCCGGTGGTGACTTCTTTCCCACGGATGAATCATATTAGTGGTGACTTCTATTTCTGTTGATGATTGACTTATGTTGGCTATAATTCACACTAGCCCAACTCATTATCCCAGATGCTCTGGCTCGGCTCTTTTTCCTAGATGCACTGGCCTTGTCTCAGTCCCAGAAGTAGTTGTTTACCTTAATTTCAATTTTAAATAATTTGGGGTCTCCGATATTGTTGTTGAAGCTTCCAAATGCGATTTTGAGGAGTTCGGACTTGCTTTGTTAGATTGCTTGCCAAGAAATTTTTGTCAGGCTGATGATCATTCCAGCTATCTTGCGAAGTTATCTTTCAAGCATCTCTCTATGGTCTCTCCAACATCATTGAGTTGCCTTCCAACCATTATTTTCGTGGAGCTCAGTTTATGGTTTTTATATTTTATATTTTAATTTGAAGGGGAATGCATTGTTTTTCGTGTAACAATCTTAAAGCTTAGTTAGCTTAAGCTTGAAGGGGAGTGTTAGAAAATCAGAGAAATATCTGATAATATCTTTTCATATCTTAGCATATCTTAGAGTATCCTAAATGATCTCTTAGGATTTATTTCTTATTTATATTTTATGATTTGATTCTCTATTTGATTAAGATTAGGATTCTACTTTTAGTATAAATAGGACTATTGAGGTTGTCTTTTGTAATCACATCATCACTACATCAATTCAATATCAGTCTTGTTATTTATTAGTTTCTTTCTCTCTTTTCCTCTTTCCCTACCTAAAAACCTTCCAATTCAACATTAAGAAACAAAACAGACCTTTCTGCCGCCTTTCTAAGTTTTACTAGCACTTGAAGAGATATTGCCATTGCTAGTGGTCAAACCCAATTTAGACTTATGAGGCAAAACTTGATGTTTGACATTCAGAATCTGGAAAATTTTAGGGCATGAAAGGAGATATTTCAGTTAAGACAAAAAAAATATACTACTTAAATTTAAAAGCAAACAAAAAGTGCGAAAATTACCTGTCTAGTTTTTCCTCCTTCCAATTTTTGCCTCTTAATGGCTTGATTCTCTTCGGTCAAGTTAGGAGTCCCAGCAGTGATCTTGACCACTGATGACTGTAACTTAGGTTTTGTGTTCATGGCTATCTTTTTAGCGGTCTGTTGTTTCTTGGAATTCGTGGACGTGACCCTTTTCTGCAATGTTGGATTGGGTGTGAAAGCATCCTTTCCTACTTCAACATTTACTCCTCCAGATGATGAAACACCACTTAAGCATGCGCTATCCCCTTTATAATTATTGTCACTTTTCTTATCAGCAGAAACCTGAAAGATAATTGATTTGTGAGAAGATAGTGATAATAACCAGGGAACAAGTTGTTACCGGAATGCATTGACAAGTCAATCTGATTATGGTAGGTCACATGAAGACATTCCATCCCATATTTTTAATTTTATTTAATTAATATGTTGGTAATAATTGCACATCAGGTCCTTCATCTGGCTTACCTTTGTGTTTATCAAAAAATGAAACTTATAATGTCTATATACAGCCAGATTTATCATTTATATGTAATCTCATGAACAATGAATGCCCAACTTGCCACATGCATTTTGCTCGTGGTTTTTTGAGAGATGATCCAAACTTCGATTCTCTAATTGCAGCTTTGTTTCCATATATTGAGAAGTATGAGGAAGAGGTATAAGTTGACTTTGTTCGCTATTTAATATTTGATTGGCGTTACATAAACTTTCACAAAGTTTAACTAATGATACCATTTATCGCGTCACTATAGGAACTTGAATTTAGTGAAGAGTTTGATTCCTTTGTGGAATGGAAGAAGCATCCTCAGAGCCAGGAAAATGTTCGTGAGGAGGGAGAGGAGCAAGTTGCTGCTGTAGATTATGACGACTTGGCTATGGATGGTGATCACCATGGGGATTGAGCCTCTGTTGAAACTTTTTGTTACTATCTTTTAGAACATTTGTTGAGGCTTTTATTTGCTTTTTAGACTCTATTTGTTTTTGTATGTTGTTAGTACTGTTTTAATGTGTCATCTTGTGTTTTCGGTAATTTTAAGTTTGTATTTTTAAATACCTGTAACTTTTGGTTGAACAAATTTCAAATGCTTGGATGGTTCCCATTCTTGACGAGTCATTGTTTTGTGCAACCCCATGCATGTTTTCCTTTAATGTGAACTTGACATTTGTGGTTAGTTTTCCATCTTGAATTTGTTCTTAAGCAGGTTTCATAATTTTGATGTATTGGTTTGAACCTTATTGATTGATCAATTCCATGGCAATAAAATTTTGGCTATAACTAATTAGAATTTTTAGCTTTACCCTTGTGGTTCATTTGGGCCTTTGAATGTTAAATTCTTTCTATAGTGTCACCATTGAAATTCATGCTCTTGAGCTTGCTCGAGTCTTGTTTGAAATTCATGATTCACATGCATGTCATAAAAATAATTAGGGTAATTCATTTCACGGATCGGATCAGACCTACTTACCTATACTTCAACAAGATAGTTAGGTTGTGAGATACAAAGTTTGGGAAGCGCTCTCCACTCACTCTGACCCATTTTAATTTGGGGAGGAAGATCCCATGTAAACTCCAACACACACACACACACACACCAGGTGGAGATTGTGCCATGTAATACCTCGATTTTTTCTGTTTTTCTGATATCAGTAATAAATATACAAATTAATATATTTATGACTTGAGTTTTAAATGACGATTTTGGCTAAGCCAAAGTTATTTTCATGCTTTGCTTGAAAACCTGAAGTTTCGGGGAGATTTGTGCTTGAAAACTCAAACGGAGCTTGATCTGAGATTTCGCTGACAGTAAGAATTTACTGAGCAGAAAACATAATCTTGACTCGAGACTGAGGCCATTAGTGTTTTTACAGCAATTGCAAGAATGCTGACTATTTTAAAAGATTTCAAAAAAAATAATATTTTATTATTTTGTGCAGGGCCAAATGTCGAGAATCGCTGCGGGGACCTGAGACAAGGCAGAAACGGAGCAGAATCGAGAAATGGGATATTTTGTTTGACTCGAATGACCGATGTGACGCATATTTTTGGCGATCCTATCCACATCATAATGATTTTTAGATTTTTATAAACTTATATTACTGTTTTATTTTACTATCTATTTATTTACAAGTTTGCCATAGCACCAAATGACCAAAATACCCCCAAAAACTCCCTCCTAGCTATGATCGACCCCATCAACCCCACACCCTTGATAAGTTGTTTTTCACTTCATAACTTCACTTTGTCTTAACTTAATAAGTTTCTTACTCATAGAACACTTGAAAACTCAAGAACACCAAGTAAATTTTGTGAAGAACTTTACCATCTTTGATCATTCCTTCTTGCTTTAAGAGGTAACCTCACTTCATCTCATCTTTCTAAGTCTTTCTCTTCACATATATTCATGTGTTCATGCCTTGTTCTTCATGTTTCAAGTTCGAAACCCATTTCTTCTAAAATCTCTTATAAATTATAGAAAAATCCAATGAACTTGAAACCAAATTCTATGATCTTGTAAGCATCTATATATTTGTTATCCAAGAGCATGTATTCAACAAAAATTTCCTCCCTATTTATCCTAGCTTGGCCGAACCTACATGGATGTGGGTGAGGAAAGATTTTGTTTCAAACTTTGTAAACAAGTGTTGATCTATGATCTCTAGTCCATTCTTTTGTTGATTCAAGTGATTAGAGGATCAAAACATACTCTAACCCATATTTTTGGTTGATGACCGAAACCCTTAACCTTGGGGTTAAGATGATTTTGTTTCAAGTTTTGTTAAATAAACTTTGTTTATGCCTTAATCTTACTTAAGGATCATTGATCTAAAAGTTGAGAAAATTTTAAAAGTCCTAGCCTATTGATCATGAGAGGGCCGATACCTCAACCCTTAACACTAGTGTGTTTTGTTTGTTGTTTGTTAATTTTGACTGTGATTCAATGTGAAGGATTCAATCGGTAGACGAGTTACAACTCGTGCTACGGGAATCGGGATCAAAATCTTTGTGAAAGGTGAACTGAAACTTCAACTTGGTAAGGGGAGTTTACATGAGGAGTATTCATTGAGATGGCTATATGTTATCAAGTTGGTCTTATAATATATATGTGTTTATCTGGCTTTTAATTTATTTATT
Source organism: Sophora flavescens (assembly GCA_030762895.1). NCBI lineage: Eukaryota > Viridiplantae > Streptophyta > Magnoliopsida > Fabales > Fabaceae > Sophora > Sophora flavescens. The sequence goes on from CM061063.1 coordinate 50,112,531, forward strand.
GCTTTATTCAATTATTTGTTGTGGTGTGATTAACTGATATGTGGTTATGATTTGTTGCTAGTTGTATTTGAGAAGCATGCTATATCCGTGAAAGAATGCTATGTCTAAATCATGTATGATATAACTGATATCGATTGATGGAGTGTGAAACCTGACAGTGGTCAGAGTTTAATTAATTCGGAAGACTAAAAGCTTGCTAAGCTTATATTTTGATCCAAGAATTTAATAATGTAAAATAGTGTAAAAGTGAAAAAAAAATATTTTATTAATTTTTCCGGTGATTAATGAGTTAATGAGTGTCAGTGAGGGCATAACCGTGAAAATATTTCACAGGTGTTAATTTTACCAAAATATATTCCCCTATATTGGAAAATGTTATTTGGAATCATTTATTGGCAAAAATAACTTAATTAGAATTTTTTAAATAATTATTTTGAATTAAAAAGTGATTATTGGCATTTTTATGAAGAAAATGAGAAAAATATTTTAATTGATTTTGGGCGGGGATAAGAAAAGTGTTTAAAGAAATCGATGTTCTTTTCTATTAAAAACATTATTTTCAAGAGTGAAATGCTTTAGAAGAGAAATGAATTAACTCTGGATTTTAAACGTATTTTAAAACGTTTTCAAAAGAAAAGAATTTCTAAAAGAGATTTTATTCAGCGAAAGTGATTCCGTCAAACTTGGATAAGTTTTTCGGAGATTTCGTTTTGTATTTGTTATTTCACTGAGCGAAATGTTTTAACGAAGATAAGCGAACCTAGTTACCGAGAAGTTGGGTTTCTAGGGTTCTGTATGACATGAGGATCTGGGATCCGTGTCATTGGACATGAGTGTCCTGTAAAATGATGGACTGTGTGTCCCATAATTTGATATGGCTAAGCGTTGTCTACCATATCCGCGAACTTTCAACTGGTGCATCAGTTAGAAAGTTTTGCGACTAAGCACTCGGACTAGTGTGTCCTGTGTTGAACTTGAGCACATGAACTTGTGTGTTCTGTGTGTTCCTAAAGTTTTTAAGTCTTAATAATGAAATTAAGCATGGTCGTGTGCTTGGAGCCTCGACAAGGAAATAATTATGTGACAAAGAAAAGTGTCGAGAACAAAAGTATTTCTCATGCATATTTATGGCAGATGTGCCATGTTATAAGTTTGGAGATCATTGAATCATATATTCTTATCAATGTATCTGATGGTATAAAGCCCATTAACCGCGATAACCATTGCGCCATAAGTGTCGGGCAATGCGTGGACAGATGTTTCCCGTTTATCGTGATGACAATGAGTCCTAAGTTGGCTAAGGTGTCATATTTTGCGCAAACAACTATTGGTGGTGCCTGAGGTATTCCAATTTGTTGAAATCTGTTGGAAATTGGATTCTTTTCTTTGGCAATGATCCATTTAAAATGCTTGATCAGCGTAAACGAAAAACAAGGTTTGGTAGAGTTGTGAGTGAGAGCTGGATTTTTGAAGTGTCATGCATTCTTTTAAAATTTCAATGAATGCCGGGTATGAGACCCTGTGGACTGAATTATTACTCTATGGTTATTGTTAATATACTATGAACATTTTGTATATGTTTGTGTGTCGTGCATATAGTTATCTTTTTGAACTCATATATTGGCGACTCACCCTTTTATACTTTCTGTTGTGTGTTTTCTGTGTGGGTTATATATGTTGAGTACAGATGGATCCGAACGAGCCGGACTTGGCTTATTCGGGGATCCGAGCCCTGGTTTTTGACAAATCTAACGAGAGCAGGGCCTGTGAAATCAACCCTGGAGCTAGGAGTGCTGTCTGTACTAGTCCGGTGAGGACTTTGTCAGGGACTGTTGCAAATGGACCGCAACACCGAGTACATAGTATGGAGACTATCCAAGTCTCACTTCCACCTATCTGGATGATCCTACAGTATTTAGTGCAGCAGTGAGATCTCGAGCACTACCCTCCCTATTATCTTGAGCCTGTACAAGCAGTGCCGCCGAATGGACCTCCGGCTCCTATCATCTTAGCACCTGGAGGGATTCATGATGTTGATGAGGAGGATCCTGAAGAGGATCCAGTTGAGGACCCGGATCATCATTCCCCGGATGATGCAATGATGCCTAATGTGGGGGCAGGAGTGGAGGCGTTCTCTCCGGATTCACCTCCTCCGGGTTAGGAAGTCTATACCGGACTTCCTAACGGTTTTCTTTAGATTGACCAGCTGTAGGGTAGTGATCTAACTATAGGATGGTGGGATTTTTGTTAGTCTGAAATCTGGCTCTGGAGAGCCTTCTTTTTGAGTTGTAGTAGTTCAAACTCCCACTAGTGACCTGGTATGATAAAGGTCGGGTGATGTATGATACTATGAAGCATATGTGATATATATCGACGTGTGTATGTTATTGATGTTGTATGTACGCTTAGGTAATAATTGTATTAAAAGAAAAAAAATTTACCACCATTTTCTAAAGGATAAGTAATTAGAAAATTATATTTTTCCGAAAGTAACCAGCAACAATTATTTTAAGTTCACTTGAGTTATTGTTCTGCAATCAAGTTTCTTTAAATGTGATATCCTGGGAAGGGGTGTCGCATGCCACATCAATTGCCAAATTTGAATCTCAACTTTCATGTACCACAAATTTAATGACGTTACTAACAGCACTTACAAAAAGGGTAAACATGGCAACCTTCTAAAAATTAGAAGATTCAAATGGTACATTTATTACTTAAAGAACCAAGTTGAAACCTAAAAATGAAAAAAGAACCAAAAGTAAATTTTAACCTTTAAAAAAATGGATAAAACTCTTAAAGTGAGTAAGTAGGGATATATCCATCATTGATTTCATAAAGTACATAAAGATTTCGACTCGCTAAATGATTCAAAGATGAATCCTCTTTTAAATTTTTACTTTAAAGACAAGCTCATTTTATGAAGTTCCCCCCGCAAAAAAAAAGGTCATTAAGTGTAATTTTTTTTCCACGAATGATAATAACATTTCTTGGGATTTTAATTGTCAGAAGATTTTATAGAACACCAATTCAATGTTTAGAATATTATTACATTAATTTTGTCTTGGAATAACATTTTTAAAGATAAAATTGATAGGGTTGAATTTTGATACATTGTTAATGTAAAGTTTTTTACAATGTCAATCAATCACAACTCATCCTATGTGAGACTTTTAAGGTAGTTGTGATAAATAGTCAAATATTTTTAACGGCGTGACAATTTATGATTGATTGACAATGTAAATAATCTTTACACAAACAGTATATAATACATGTATATCCAGATCCAAGAGTAAAGACACAATTGTTTCTCTATTTTTCAACAAGTGCTTGCTCATGACTATCTTACCTTGGTCGAACAAGCTCTCTACAATCCTCGAAAACACTCTAAAACTCATAATTAAATATAATGAGGAAAGATCTCCAAAACGTGGGTATGTGTGGGGTAGGGTGGGGGGCCATGTTCCAAACATTACTTTTACTAGCTAAGGCAAAACTTTTAAGGCGTGTTTGAAATGTAGGATGTATGTATCCAGTAACGCCCTTCGTTACATTAGTAACCCAAATAAATTGAATAGAAAATCCTTTAAAACATTTTAATTAAAATATGCTAATCATAAAATTTTTCTCAATTATATAAGTCTGGAAATTGTCTTGTATTAAATAAAATAGTAATAATGTATCAAAGTAATAAATATAATATTAAATCCATACATCTGAATAAAACCAAATAAAAAGAAAAGCCTCAAAACAGGACGTCTAATTACAATCCTAGAAAAACAATACGTAAACCAAAGAACATCGTCCGCATTATACTCTTAACCATACTACATTACTAACTCACTAGCTAATCAAAAAGATGACTCTTCAGATCTCTGGTCCTCAAAAGCGATGTCCTCGGACTCTGAAAATAACACTTATAATGAAATATAAAATCTCAGTGAATAACAATACAGTTTATAAAATATTTTCGAAAATAGTATTGTTTTCAGCCGGCACGGTAACCGGAAAAACTGTCCATGTATCCGCTAATTTTCCAAAATAATATATACAAAAGAAAATACTTTTAATAACAACAATAATCTCATCAACTCAAAAGCGTATAGCATCACAACAACTCATCTCAATGCATCACATTCTATATACCAAATAAATTCTAGATTAATCCATGTGACCCGAAGACCTCATAATTAAATTGGTCTCTTGCCGGCATGCCAAAAATTTACACATCACATGGCAATGGCGTCCCATTGCCTACCCCTACTCATAAGGAGTGTTTCGATGTCACCCTCTTGTCGGGGACATTTCCATTTTGATACCTCCCGTGTGCACATGGCAGTATTTCTCTCTTTTCGACACCCTAACATGTGGTAGTGTTACTTTCGATATCCCTTTATAGGCGGTATTGTTCTTTTTCGACATCCCAATTCTATGGCGATGTTACTTTCGATACCCGATTATAATGGTATTACTTTTCTATACCCCAATCATAGGTGGTATTTCTGCAAATATCATACAACATATTATAATTCACATATGTCATTTCTCATGTATGTAACAAAATATTTTCAACAATTTAAACATATAAATTTCCACCAATAACAAACAATCACGAATATTTCAAATTTAGAATTTAGGATATTTACATCATGCATCTCCATTAAAATCTCCCAAAATCATAGGTAAACCCTTGTTAACACAACAAACACATATACCATGGAAAGGGTTCGAAATCGTATTGTTGCTCACCTCTCAAAGACCTCCAAAAAGTTCTAAAAATATCTATGATAAAAGTTAGTGCTTCACTAAAAAATCTTATTCCCTTCAGTGACGTTCTTGGATCTGTGTACTGCTATGATTGCACTACCATAGAAAATAAAATGCCTATAAGACTCAATGACTTAGATATTTTGATATATGACAAATACAATTTAATGTGTGTGCAAGTGTTTTAGTGTCAAATTGCAAAGACATGTATCAAGCAATGATCAACAAGTTCATTAAGGAAATTCAAGGAAAATATTCAAGGAAGAACTTGAAGGAATCAAGGAGCTATGTGTAGAAATCAAAAGAGCAAAGTCAAGGTTCAAAGGATCATCAAGACCAAGCTTAACGAAGAATTTTAGATTTAAGTCTTAGATGATTTGTAAGGGAAAGAAATCTCTTAGTCACAAAATAGCTCAACTAAAAAGATGCATGAAGAAAATCAATTTTCATAACCTGCATTAAAAGGAATAAGTTTTTGTTAATGAAAATGATTTTTGGAAATAAGAAAATTATTTGTCAGGTACAGCCATGTAATCAATGGATGTACAGAGGTTCAGGAATGGATACCCTGTGTTTTTAGTCTGATAAACTCAGAATACACAAGATTCTAATTACGTTCGTCCACTGAAGTGACAGAACTGCTCGTCCACTAAAGTGACAGAAGTGCTCGTCCACTAAAGTGGCAAAGGTGCTTGTCCACTAAAGTGATAGAAGCGCTCGTCCACTAAAGTGACAGAAGTGCTCGTCCACACAAGTGATAGAAGCGCTCGCCCACTAAAGTGACAGAGGTGCTCGTCCACACAAGTGATAGAAGCGCTCGTCCACACAAGTCTTTGGACTTGCTAAGTCCTTAATGAGAAGCTTCGTCCAATAACGTGACATATGGAGCTCATCTACTAGGTTACATTCCACCAGTTAAAGGAGTATCCGTCCAATGACGTGGCATATGGAGCTCGTCTACTATCAACTACGAGCCCTGAGGATTGAAGATGACGCCAATGTAGAATCTTATTTCAAAACTATCAAACTATCAGTATGAAATTGGTTAATACAGCCATGTACTCAACCCTTGTTAAAGAATCAGAATCAAGAAAACAGATTATGTTATCAGCCCAAATCTGTTTTAATTGATCCCAACGACTATAACTTGTTTCCTATATATAGAGGGATCAAAGGAACACTTAAACATATATCATAACATATCAGAATTACACGAAATCAATTTGAGAGATCAATTGTGAAAATCATTCATCATCTTTCTTGAGCTTATTGTGAAAAGAGTGTTTCATTCTCATAAGTGCTTCAATTTGTATATCTGACTATTGAGAGTTAGGAATCAATTTTTTGTTCTATTTGATTGTAAAGAGAGAGGGAGTCTCTCTGTGTGATTAGGGTGAGGTATCCCTGAGGAAGAACATTGAGGTTCTTCACAAGAGTGTGGTATCTCGAGGTGAAGGAGTGTTCTGTGGTGTAAAGGTTTTTCAAGCTACCTGGATAAAGCTTGTTGTGTTAGTGTGTGAAAACCCACGGGTGGAGTAGGGATTGGATGTAGGTCACAGTGGTGGTGACTGAACTAGGATAAATCTGGTTGTATGGTATCTCTAAACTCAAACTCTTTAATTTCTGTCTTGCGCATATAACTATCATCTTGATGTTCTAAGTATTCAATTGATACCAATTCTTGATCTGCACAATCAATATTGAACCTTGAGTAAACTGTAATAATAACTGTGTATTCAATTCTATTCTGAAGGATCAATATTTGAATTGAATCTTGCATCATATGTGATCAAATTCGAATCTTAATTTCTGTTTCTTAATCACTGAAATTGAAACCTGCAAGTTTGTTCTTGATTGTTAATGCTTGTATATGAAACTTGCATAACTTGTTCTTAATCTTTAAAGGCTTAATCAGTTTTTGTATCTTGTTATTATTGAGTTTTGAATCTGGACCTATTCTGTGATCTATTAATTCTAAATCAATCTCTCTTATCCTCATCACCTTCTATTCAAGATTTCATAAAAAGCCCTTCACCGTTTTTGTAAAAGATCCTGAGGCAACTCTGATTTGAAAAGTAAAGTTTTTGAAAAGGAAGAATTTTTGAAAAGTCAATTCACCCCCCCCCCCCCCCCCCCCCTCTTGAGTCGTTGAAGCCAAAACAACAATTGGCATCAGAGCTAAACTCTTAAGTTGGGCTTAACAGCTATAAGAGTATGGCTTCCAATGACTGTTTGAATGAAGGGGCTTCCCTTGCACGCCCTCCTGCCTTCAATGGATCTGAGTATATCTATTGGAAGGAAAGAATGGTAATCTTTCTTGAGGCAGCAGGTGTTGAGATATGGGATGCAGTAGAAAATGGACCATTTGTCCCCTCTACTATAGATGCTAATGGTGCTCCAAGAAATAAGCCTAAAACTGAATGGAATTAGGATGATAAGAAAAGAGTTCAATATAATGCACGTGATAAGAATATTATAACATCTGCTTTAAGCCGTGATGAGTTTTTCAGGGTTTCAAATTGCAAATTAGCAAAGGAGATGTGGGATACATTGCAAGTAACACATGAAGGAACCACAGATGTCAAAAGAGCAAGAATGAACACCCTCACACATGAGTATGAGCTGTTCAGAATGAAGCAAGGAGAACCTATGACTAAAATGCAAAAGAGATTCACTCACATTGTCAACCAACTTGCTGGTCTTGGAAAAGCTATATCAAATGAGGATCAAATTAACAAAGTAATGAGATGCTTGAGCAGGGAATGGCAGCCTAAAGTCACTTCAATCTCAGAATCTAGAGACCTCTTATCAATGACCATTGCCACATTGTTTGGAAAACTGTAAGAGCATGAATTGGAGTTGAACAGACTGAATGAGAATGAAGAAACTGACAAAAAGAAAAAGGGATTGGCTCTGAAATCACAAGTCAGAGAAGTAGAAGATAGTGATGATGATGATTCAACACAAGAGGCAGAATCTGAAGAAGAGATGGGAATGCTAGTTAGAAAATTCAAGAAATTCCTAAAGAAGAAAGGCAACTTCAAAAGAAAGCCATCCACTTTTCAAAGGAGAAATTTCAGCAAAAGTGACAACTCTTCCAACAACATCACATGCTATGAATGTGGAAAGATTGGTCACATGAAACATGACTGTCCAAAACTGCAAAAGAAGGACAAAACAGAAAAGTTTGACTCAAAGGACAAGAAGTGGAGAAAGCCAAGAAAGGCCTACATTTCTTGAGATGATAATGATGTAGATTCCACTGAAGAATCTGAATCTGAGGAGGCAAACTTGTGCTTGATGGCCAGCAATAACAGTGATTCAGAGAGTGGGGTAAATTATGATTCACAACCTACTTTTGATGAATTGCAAGATGCATTTGATGAGTTACATGCTGAATATCTTAAGATTGCTAAACAACTTGTCTCATCTAGAAAAATAATTGCTAAACAACGTGATGATTATGCATGCTTGAAAATGAAAGAAAGAGAACTAGAAGCTAGGAATAAGGTCTTGAGTGCATCTAGCTCTAATTGTTCTAAGTGTTGTACATTGACTAAAGAAGTTGAAAAACTGAAAAAATGACTTAGCCAAGTTCACAAATGGTAGAGATAACTTGAATGCTTTATTAGGACAGCAAAAGTGTGTTAATGATAAGGCTGGAATAGGCTATGAACCTAAGATACATGAGAAATATTTTAAGAAATTTTTTGCTACACCTAAGACATCAAACACACCATTTGTTAAATGCAATTTTTGTGCTAAAAAAGGTCACACAGCTTCTACATGTCAATCCAGAAAATCAGCATACAATAAATCTAAGCATATATGGGTTCCTAAAGCAACTATTGCTGCAACTAACTCAAAAGGACCCAAACAGATTTGGGTACCTAAAACACAAACATGATTATGTTTTGTAGGTGTGTTGGAAAGCCAAGAATGTGAAATGGTATCTTGACAGTGGTTGTTCCAAGCACATGACTGGAGACAAAACCAAGTTCATTTCCTTTACCCCTAAGTCAAGTGGTAGTGTTACCTATGGAGACAACAATAAAGGGAGAATACTTGGCTATGGCAACATTGGAAGTGACTCAACAACAATCATTGAGGATGTACTATATGTTGATGGACTGAAACACAACCTATTGAGTATCAGCCAACTCTGTGACAAAGGCTTCAAGGTAAAATTCAATTCCAATAGTTGCTTAATAGAAAATCGGCATGATGAAAATTTGAAAATAATTGGACATAGGACAGATAACATCTATATGCTTGATTTAGATAATATCTCTTCAAATACTACATGCTGTCTTATTTCAAAAGAAGAGAATTGGCTTTGGCATAGAAGAATTGCACACATTCACGTGAACCACTTGAATAAACTGATTCGTAAAGATCTTGTAGTTGGTTTGCCTAAACTGAAATTTGTGAAAGATGGACTATGTGATGCATGTCAAAAAGGAAATCAAGTTAAGGTCTCTTTTAAACCAAAGAACATTGTTTCAACAACTAGACCTTTGCAACTTTTACACATGGATTTATTTGCTTTGGTGGTAACTTGTATGCATTGGTAATAGTAGATGATTACTCTAGATATACATGGACATATTTTCTATCTCATAAGAGTGATTCATTTGCTGCATTTAAGAAAATGGCAAAAATTGTGCAAAATGAAAAGGACATGAAATTTTTTTCTATAAAAAGTGATCATGGGGTAGAATTTCAAAATGAAGTGTTTGAAAACTTTTGTGATGAGCATGGCATTCAACATAATTTTTCTGCTCCTAGAACTCCACAACAAAATGGAGTAGTGGAAAGAAAGAATAGATCATTAGAGGAGATAGCAAGAATTATGTTGAACGACTCTAGCTTGCCAAAACATTTTTGGGCAGATGCTGTCAATACAGCCTGCTATGTGCTAAATAGAGTCTTGATAAGACCAATCTTAAAGAAAACCCCTTATGAGCTTTAAAAAGGAAGAAAACCAATTATAGCACATTTTCATGTTTTTGGTTGCAATGCTTTGTTCTTAACAATGGAAAGAATAATCTTGGAAAATTTGATGCAAAGGTTGATGAATGGATTTTTCTAGGTTACTCTCTATCTAGTAAAGCATTTAGAATATATAATAAGAGAACACAAACTATTGAGGAATCCGTGCATATGACATTTGATGAGTCTAACCCCAAAAGGTTGGGAAAGGATTCTGTTATTGATGATCTTGCTGATTCAATTGAGAAAAATCTCCTACAAGAGAAATAGGACAATGAAGAAGATGAAAGCTTAAAGAATGAATTGCTGCAGCAGGAGCAAATAGAACAACAGCCTGACCAACCAAAGGAATGGAGGACTGTCAGAAATCATCCAATTGATAACATCATTGGTGAAATTACAAAGGGGGTAACTACTAGACAATCTCTTAGAAATGCTTGTAATCTCCTGGTAATTTACAACCTGTCTCCTTGGTTGTGCATGAAGCGCAAATACATTATGTTAAGTATGATGATTTCGGGTCCTAAACAGTCAGGAAATGATTTTGATGTTTATGAGTTCCTTGATTGAAGACTTGAGAATGTTGTGGGATGAAGGCGTTGATGTGATCGACGGGTATTGGCGTGAGACATTCAGATTGCGTGCTATGTTATTTTGCACCATCAATGACTTTCCAGCATACGGGAACCTGTGTGGGTATAGTGTTAAGGGGCATAAAGCTTGTCCAATATGTGAAGAAGGCACATGTTACCATCAACTGCAACATGGAAGGAAGACAGTTTACCTTGGGCATCGGAGATTTCTCCGACGTAATCATCCTTATCGTAGATTGAGAAAAGCTTTCAATGGACTTCCGGAGAATGAAATTGCTCCGGTGGCCTTGACTGCAGAACAAGTTTATGAAAGGGTGAACAACACTAATGTTATCTATGGGAAGACCCAGAAGAAGGCTACCGAGAAGAAAATATGGAAGAAGAGGTCGATCTTCTTTGATCTTCCATACTGGTGCAAGCTTGATGTAAGACATTGTATTGATGTGATGCATGTGGAGAAAAATGTGTGTGACAGTTTTAATCGGGCGCTTCTCAACATTCAAGGCAAGACAAAGGATGGTGTGAATGCTCGTCTAGATCTAGTTGCGATGGGTATACGAGAGCAGTTAGCTCCACTTAAAGTGGGGGATAAGAAGACTTATTTGCCCCCAGCATGTCATACTTTATCAAAAAAAGAGAAAAGAAGTTTCTGTGAATGTCTACGGGGAGTCAAAGTGCCACAGGGTTACCCTTCAAATATCAAAAGACTTGTCTCAATGAAAGATCTCAAATTAGTTGGCTTAAAGTCTTATGATTGTCATGTCTTGATGCAACAACTACTACCGATCGCCATTCATGACATATTGCCTAAAAAAGTCAGACATGCCATTACTAGGTTATGCTTATTCTACAATGCTATATGTAGCAAGGTCATTGACACTAAAAAGTTGGATGACTTGGAAAATGAGGCAGCCATTATCTTGTTCCAATTGGAGATGTATTTTCCACCTTCATTTTTTGACATCATGGTTCATTTGATTGTTCATCTAGTGAGGGAGATTAGATTGTGCGGCCCCATTTATTTAAGGTGGATGTACCCGGTTGAGTGATACATGAAGATCTTGAAAGGATATATGAAGAATCTACACCGTCCCGAAGCATCTATTGTTGAAAGGTATGTTGCAGAAGAAGCTATTGAGTTTTGTACAGACTACATGTCAGAAGCGGAACCTGTAGGGCTTCCGAAGTCTCGTCACGAAGGAAGATATGATGGTAAGGGTACACGAGGTATCACTGTTAAGAGCATGGATCGGGAGGAAGTGCTTCAAGCATATTTGTATATATTGAATAACACTGATAAGGTTGAACCATACTTATGCGACCACAAAAGCATCATCAATGAAACTTACCCTAGAAAGAATGAAAAATGGTGTTTGAACAAGCATAACAAGACTTTCTTGAACTGGTTTAAAGAAAAAATTGCAAAGGATGGTATTGCTTCTGATACATTAAAATGGCTAGCACATGGGCCTAACTTTGATGTCATATGCTGGAGTGGGTACGATATCAATAAGTTTTCCTTCTATACAAAGTCCCAGGATGAGAAAAGTACTATGCAAAACAGTGGGGTTATGGTCATCGCTGAGTCCATGCATTTCTCTAGTTTGAAAGATAAAAACCCTGTTATGGCATCCGTTTCATATTTTGGAATCATTGAAGAGATATGGGAGGTTGATTACACGAAGTTTAGAGTACCTGTTTTTAAATGTCAGTGGGTCGACAGTAACAATGGTGTGCAAACCGATGAGTTAGGATTCAAATTGGTGGACCTTAATAAGGTAGGTAATAAAGAGGAGCCTTTCATCATGGCATGCCAAGCAAAACAAGTGTTTTATATCCGTGATCCTTCTAACAAAAGGTGGTCAGTGGTTCTCCAGGGGAAAAACATGTATAATGGTAGTGAGGGAAATCAAGATTCAACTCTTGATATTTCTGATACTCCTTCTTTCTCAACACGAGTGCCTAATTTCAATGAGGAAAATGGAGTGGATGATGTACATGCTACTCGTAATGATCACCAAGAAGGGTTATGGGAGAACTTTACTAATTGACCACAAAGTAAGTTTAGTTTGAATTATGTTTAAAGGTATATTATATGTTTACGTTGATATTTATAAGTTATGTTTACGTACGTTGATCAATATTTATAAGTTATGTATGATATTTATACTGACATACTAACAAGTTTTTTTTGTTTAAACAGATATACATGGCTGATCCTGAGGATATCCCTCCTTCATGCAGCGGGTCGGAGACCCCGTCTACGGGTAGAAAGGGTAGACGTGCCACATGAATGAGGAATTTGACTGCCAACCGTGGTTCAAATCAAAGGATAAGAATAGACTTTGATAATAACCTCAATCCTATTGGGCCAATGGCAGAGCAGTTTAACGGTTTTGTGGCGACCCTTGCTAGGAGCAGGCCTAGTATACTCATTGATACTTGGAAAGATGTACCGGCGGACGTGAAGGATCAGATATGGGAGAGTATTCTGGTATCTATACTTTTACGTCTTGTGTTTGTCTGTATCTACTTTATTTTAATCTTACTAATAGCATACAGTAATTCGTTGATTCTTTTGGTCTTAATGTAGCTCACCTTTGACATACTGGATACGACGGTTATGAAGAAGTGTTTGATAAAGTATGTTGGTGAGCGTTGGAGGGCTTTTAAGGTCGACCTGGGTAGATACTATGTATTCATTCCAACATGTGAAAAGAACCCACTTGAGGTGTACCCATTTCTTGACCAGGCGACGTGGGATCACTTTGTTCAGAGCCGACATGATCCCGGCTTTCAGGTTAACTTATTTGATTTGTCTCTAAATTTATGTAATTTCATTAATTTTATTTACTTATGTAATTTAATTGTCTTCTATTTATAACAGGATAAGAGGAAAAAGGGGCAGGAAAACTAAAGCAAGAATGTCTACACCCATGTCATGTCTCGTGGAGGATATAAAAAACTTGGTCAGATAATGGTGGAAGAGGAAAAGAAAGAACGTCAGGAAGCAGCATCTCAGGCGTATCCTAACGCTGAAAATCGTCCAGAGGTTGTTGATCCACCTCCACCCCTACGCCATCGTAAATGGAAGAGGGCCCGACAAAGAAAAACGGGACATTATACATCCGAGGAGGCCCGCCAAGTAGCTGAGAAGATTGTAAGTATAGTTTGAATTGTAATTTTTATTTTAAGATTGTTACCGAATTGTAATGTGACCTGATATTTTATATGTGATAGGATGCCTTGGGCGAGCAGGTAACCCAAGGAACCTTTGTTCCTAGAGGACGCGATCATATCTTAGATGCTGCCATCGGTAAACTAGACCACCCGGGTCGTGTCATTGGTGTTGGATGGGGCGTCGGCATTCGCCAATACCATGGTTCATCTTCACACCAATGCCACGGGGATGTTGATGCAGATAGAGCACGGCTAAAAAAGGAGATTGTAGCTGAACTTAGACAAGAGATGGCCGAGCAGTTTGCCCAGCAGATGGCAATATTGACTTCTATGTCACAGCAGATGACAGCCGGTGTCCAACCCTCTGTCCATGTGAGCACCAAGGGCTCATGTGATCCTCCTCATCAGCCTGAAAATGATGATGGTGATGATGATGATGACGACCCTGATAGGTGTGAGCCGTATGTTGATGATCATCATGATCGCCGCTTAGTGGCATTGGGGAGGGCACATAATAACTTAGGTAATACCATACACCATCGTTTATTACCGGATGATCAGGTGAGGGTCGTTGTTGAGATTATTCGAGATGCTGATGCTCGAGTCCCTGTGCCCACTGAGGAGGTTCAAACAGTGGGTCAGGCCCCCGGTAACTTCATCCTCTGGCCAAGAAGACTGGTCAGCTTTCTTCTTGCATGAGGTAGTCAGTTAGTTGTGTTTTTCTATATTCATAGTTGAAATTATTTATTATTGTTTAAAGATAATGCTTTATTTTTATTCGTTATAGGATGTTGGAAATGATATTCTGCCTAAAAGGTCGGATCCAAGAAGACCAGAGATGTCTGCTCCTGCCAAGGTATTCAGTTGACCATTTAATTAATTACGAATGAAATAACTTATCTGTGATTACTAATATATATCTTTGTTGTTTAGGGGATCGGCAAAGGGGCACCTGGTGATGTTTTTAAACTTCTGGCTATACAGGTTGTCACCATGGAGAATGACACAACTTTGGTAAGGTTCGAACATGATGCCAGTCCGGGTGATGAACTGTATATCCCAAAGAAGGAACTTATGGAGATTGTACTCCATAAAGAAATGGCTAGTTCTGCACACCTATCATTATGGTGCACGTAAGTACATTTTATTTATAAGTTAAGTAATTAATTTTTAAATACTATGATAATTAACATGTTTTTTCAATATATTAGGTATCTGCATCATATGTTAGTTGATCAGGGTAACCTCGCCCTTTTTGGGTTCATTGACCCCATGTTCATTCAGGGTGATGTTCTCCTAGCATCAGAAGACCGGGTCACCACCATACGTGATATACTTGTCCGAGACGATCATCAATTCTACCTTGTGCCTTATCTCAATAAGTAAGTACCGGTGATTTAATTATAACTATATATGACTTAGTCACTAACTGATCCGCAAATACAGCCAGCATTGGCAACTGTTGATCTTGTACCCTAGGATGAACGTCGTGGTCTTCTTCTGCTCAATTGGAAATAAGCCGGCGAATGAACTGAAGACGATCATCGAAACGTAAGCATTAAAATACTTTATAATCAGTAATGCAGTTGTTTTAATTATCTGAAATCTATTAGATATACTTTAATTAATGTTTATTTTGTCATGATAGTTCTATTATGCAAACCACGTGTTGCGTGGTGAAAGGCGTCGGGCTATCAGATGGATTATTCCTAGCGTAAGATATTTATTAGTTCAAATGCATCAAATGCAGTGGGTATAATTATTCTATTTAATTCCTCATATTCTAATTGGGTTTCATTTGTATGTACTCACATATACAACGTGGATCATGGGAATGTGGCTACTATGTGATGCAGTAGATGTTGGAAATTATCTCCTCCAGGATCACTGAAAGATGGCACGAGGTAAATGTTAATTGATAACAATTAGAAGTAACAGTTATAGATTCATTATATGTTTTATGTTAGTTTATTACTTAAAAGATATAATCTTTTGTCCAATTAAACTTGCAGATATTCAACAATCCAACTCCGTTATCTGATTCCGACATCAACAACATAAGGAGGCGTTGGGCAACTTTCATTCTTGAAGTGTACCAACCATAGTTTGTATATATATAGTTAGTTTAAAAACTTATCATGTACTAGCTATAGTGTACTTTTGACTGATCATATGTATTTTGATATGAATTCTATAATATATCATGTAGCTTTTTGGTTTCTAATTATCTTTGTTGTCTGAATGTAATTGAACGTACATATGTATTGTTCGTAATAAATTCAGTATATATTAGTTGTGTTTTTGTTGTAAAAAAGTGATTCTGTTGAGAATATTTAGAGTATGTTATTCTCGTATTGATCTGCATTACTGAAACAGGGGAAAGGAATGATAGAAATGTAAATAACAGTTTCAAAAAAAATGAGACTTTACACATCGGTTTTTTAAAAATCGATGTGTAAAGTCTAATTACCACATCGGTTTTCTTAAAACCGATGTGGAAAGTGATATTTCCAATAGTTTACCAATTGCCAAAAGAACTTTCCACATCGGTTAAGGTAAAAATCGCTGTTAAAAATGTCCTACAAACATCGGTTTTAAAACCGATGTGAAAAGTGACAATAAACCACATCGGTCTTTTCAATATCAGTTTGAAAACCGATGTGAAAAGCCAAAAATAACCGATGTGGAATCCCTTTTCTGCACTAGTGGTATCTCTAAACTCAAACTCTTTAATTTCTGTCTTGTGCATATAACTATCATCTTGATGTTCTAAGTATTCAATTGATATCAGTTCTTGATGTGCACAATCAGTATTGAACCTTGAGTAAACTGTAATAATAATTGTGTATTCAATTCTATTCTGAAGGATCAATATTTGAATTGAATCTTGCATCATATGTGATCAAATTCGAATAGCTTAATTTCTATTTCTTAATCACTGAAACTGAAACATGCAAGTTTGTTCTTGATTGTTAATGCTTGTAACTGAAACTTGCATAACTTGTTCTTAATCTTTAAAGTCTTAATCAGTTTCTATATTTTGTTATTATTGAGTTTTGAACCTGGGCCTATTCTGTGATCTATTAATTCTGACTCAATCTTTTTTATCCTCATCACCTTATATTCAAGATTTCATAAAAAGCCCTTGTACTGTTTTTGTTAAAGATCCTGAGGCAACTATGATTTGAAAAGGAAGAATTTTTTAAAACTCAATTCACCCCCCCACCCCCCTCTTGAGTCGTTAGCCAAAACAACAATGCCTTTCTCCCTCACAATGTCACTGTGCGGTATGCAAGGGACCCCTTCTTTCTACGTTTCTAACCCTGAAGAATGCTTCTTTTTTTTTATTGAAAACGGAAAAAACAAAACACACCAACTAAACCTAGGGTACGGAGGGATCACCCCTTACATCTTCTAATAAAAGAAGCCCCAAAATCGAGCAGGGGTTAACAATGGTGGTAATCTCAAAGTTCCCCGAGAGGCCTTTCCTTGCTAGGACGTCGGTGCAAGCATTAGTTGTCCTAGAGATATGATGAATCGGCAGATCGGCCGACAAAATCATAACTATACTTAAAAAAATACTAGGAAAAGCCCACATACGGCGAAGATTTTCATTTTTGTGGGAAAAATAAGGAGCCCACTCCTATTAACATTGGAACTAGAAGTGGAATGAAAGGTATGAGCCATGAAGATTGATGTATATATTCCATTAAAAAAGAGAATAAAGAATAAAAAAATTTAGGATTCTTACTTAATGACTTTTGTTTCTTATTCGCCTGTTTTATCTCTTTTAAAAAAGAAAAAAACACATAAACAGAATTATCTATCATTCATTTTTCTGAATCTTCGCGCTTTCAATATTGCAAAGTACAAAGTCAAAATGGGTCAATAACCAATTTCCTAAGTGAAAAATAAACTTTTTTGAATAATATTTATGAATGTTAATCCCTTGAATAGATTTCATTTGGAGAAAGTTGAAAAAGCACTATCTCGTTGAAAGGTTCTATACATCTTCCCTTTCTCAAGGCATTTTTTTAGACAAGAACTCTGTTTTTTCCTCTTTTCGGATGGTAAATATTTTTCAGAACATGGAGTGTGAATCAAACCCATGTTTGAATTGAAATTGAGATACTGATGCAAGTTCTTCCCTTCTGAATCAGGTAGATTCATATTGAAAGAGGTTGACAATAAGTTCTGTCAAAATTGACTATTTGTCCCTCTGTTAGAGGTGTTCCATAAATGTTTACGATCGATTAAATAGCTCTACGAATGAATGGATCGGCTCGAATTGGAAAATGGAAAGATTTGTATAAGTTATACCCTTCGCCACCACTTTGCGGAAAATCGTTATGTATCAATATGTTAGATACATGTGACTCGATTGGTGAAATAGTATCTCTCTCCAAAAAAGCTTTTTTTTTTTACCGCCGCACAAATAAAATATTTTGTTGTGAATGAACAAGATATTGAGGAATTGTCCATACTTAAAATCATAGTTATTGTTACAGGCCTTTTCCAACCTTTTGTTACAATAGAATCAGAAGAAGTGATATCAATTATTCTAGAATCGAAGACGATTTGCTTTATAAAAAGAGGATATCAATGAACTTCTATGAAATGGTTTCATCGGATTCAAACAATTGTCTTGATCGTGAGATATCATTGAGAAATAGGAATCCGTGTTATCAAAAGATTTCCTGCGATTCTTTCTAGTATGGAATGAGTCAATCTTCCACTTTGGTATCTTATTGAACAAAAATGGTGATATTGTTCCTCCATTGATCAAGAATTTCGATTTTTGGGAAATATCATGGACATCCAATAAGAAGGGTTTCCATTTTTTCAAATGAACGATTTGAAGACCTATTGATTCTAACAACTGATTACAGAGTGGATCATTTGAACCTTTTGTAACACCTCATTGTTATTACATTAAAACCCAGCAATTAAATTAATTTAATTCTGGTTTGGTATCAAGGTCCAAAGAAAACTTCTAACACATACATATATTTATAAATATACATAGAGGAGTTCAACTCAGTTCCATAAAGGTGTTCAACTCAGAAAACACCATTACATACTTGGCTACAAAAGATAAGTTATGTAACTACATAATACTTGCCTCTTGGCACTTACATACAAATTTCTACACACATACATTCAATAATTCCAAAATACATCACTACACTTCTAAAGTCCTTAATGCTTCTTTTTCTTCTTGGCCTCTTGGCTTTGCCCTGCATTAGAACCTGAACACACTACTATAATGAGATTAAATCTCAATAAGGAAGTCATAATCAGGTTTTGAAAGAGAGTAATTGTGTGTTCAGCAGGTAAAACCGGAAAATCCCTTCTTTAACTATATAGAACCATAAAACAGCCACCAACATACATGTAGTAACATAAAACATAATTAAACAATGGGAAAATAGTTCTACCATTTATGAAAAGCAACACATAGTTAAGGGAACTTGTAAGAACCTCAAACATAAATGGTACGTGAGCTCACTACCTAGCAGGGCGTCCCATTGCTTTACCCCATAACTTCTTTTCTTCAAAATACCTTTAACAATTTCATTAAAAAGGTCATACTTGACCCACGTTTTAAGAAATAATCAAACAACAATTTTCTCTTAGTTCAAACATTTCATCAAACACCTTTGTTGCTACTCATAACTTACACAATAGAGATAAATTTCCCTCAGTTCAACAAGATTTCACATCTAAGTTTTTTCTTCAGGCGTTTGATTAAAAGGTGTGAAAAAATAAAGAATAAGAAGGGTTTTAACCATTATGAGTTCCTTACCTTGTCAAGCTTTCCTTGCTCTCAAGAACTTCTCCTAATCCCCTCTTGAAGCGTCTACTCAACCTCTTGGATTCTCCTCTAATGCTAGCTCCCCTTATCCCTAGCTTCAATCCTTGTTGATTTCTAAGTAGGAGAGAGTTTGGATGGATCTCCAAGGAGTGGGTTTTACCTAGGGTGAGGATGTTGCCCTAGTAGAGGAATTTTCTAGATATGTGCATTGGACCAAAAATTTTCCCGAGCACATACACGAGGTCCAAAAATATCCAGAAACACAAACAATCGCAGAATCAACAACCGACCAACACAGGAATCAAAACGATGACCCGAAACGAATTAAACACAAGAAATAAAAGAAGAAACTCACCAACACAATAGATGTCTCACAAAGTCAGTTTCGGCTTTGAGTCGAAGTCGAATTCCAGTTCGACTGATTTGACCGAAAAACCCGTAAAAGCCTAAAACGCACCGAAAACAATATCGGGACTCACAATATGAGTAAAATGAATTTAAGTAACTAAAAAAGGACAAATGTTCAAGGCATCAACACTGACTTACCTTGATGAAAATGACATGCAAAGACACAATGTCGAAGATGTCGAAGCCGTGAACACAAATACACGATCGGTTTGAAAATCCGACAACCGAAACCACCTTAACTCAAGATTAACTAAGGTACGAAAATGACTGCCTTTGGGACACTTCTCTTCTCTGGTTTTTGCGCTCGAGGGAAGAGAAAAGAAGATAATAACCATGCATGCATTTTGCTTGTATATTACTTAGTTTAGGATTATTTAATTATTATCTTGTTTTAGTGGAAAACAAGTGTCAACAATCATGCTTTACTTAGATAGTTAGTGGGCTAGGTGTCATGTGTAGGTGGTTCAGGGACATGCTAGTGGAATATGAGGTGGCGCGATGGTATGGTGGCACGTGTCATCACGTGTTGTTCCGTTGGCACAATCGGGTGTTTTCTTCTGTATCTTCCTACTGCTGGAATATTTTTCTTAATCATTTTACGCGACTAAAAATAATAATTTATTATGCACAAGCCTAGCCTAATTTTAATATTATAATTCTCAATTAATTAATTAACTGACTAATTAATCGCTCGGTTTAGTGTTTGTTCGCGTTTCATACCCGTTTCAACTCTGATTCTCCTCAAACTTAAAACACAAGCTAACTAACACCAAAGGAACATGATTAAGTCTTTAATTATCCTTAATCTCTTCCTTAAACCCTAATCAAAAAATCGGGGTGTTACATTACTACCCCCCTTAAAATAAATTTCGTCCTCGAATTTTAAATCAAGTTACCTCATGCCAAAAGATGTGGATATTGCTGTTGCATGTCAGCTTCTCTTTCCCATGTCACATCACCATTAATTCTGGTTAGTTCTGACGCATGTCTTCTTCTAATTCCCAAGTTGCTTCCTCAGGTGTTTCTTCTTTCAATTGAATTGATTCAGGAGCAATTTCATGGGATGGATCCGGAACATACTTCTTGAGTTGAGATACATGAAACACATCATGCAAATTAGACAAAGAAGGAGGAAGAGCTATTTGATAAGCAACAGGTCCAACTTTTTTAAGGATTTGGAAGGGTCCAAGGTATCTAGGACTCAACTTTTTGGTCTTCAAGGATCGACCAATGCCTGTTAGTGGGGTTAGTCTTAAGAAAACATGATCATTTTCCTCAAATTCAAGGGGTTTCCTCCTCTTATCCGCATAACTCTTTCGTCTACTTTGGGTTGTCAACAGCCTTTCCCGTAATTGCTTAATATTGTTAGAAGTTTCTTGAACAAGATCAGGTCCTAATAGAGCCCTCTCCCCAACTTCTGTCCGACAGATGGGAGTTCTTCACTTCCTTCCATATAATGCCTCATATGGGGCCATTCCAATGCTAGAATGGTAGCTATTATTGTATGCAAATTCAGCCAAAGGCAAATACCTATCCCAACTTCCACCCTCATCTAAGATACATGCTCTCAAGATATCCTCCAAGGTTTGTATGGTTCTCTCAGTTTGTCCATCAGTTTGAATGTGATAGGCAGTACTGAAATGCAAAGTTGTTCCTAGGGCCTTTTGTAGCGCTTTCCAAAACTTTGAAGTAAACATAGGATCCCTATCTGATACGATGGAGAGGGGAATACCATGTAATCTTATTATCTCTTCAATATACAAAGTTGCCAACCTCTCCAAAGTATAAGTTTCTCTAATAGGTAGGAAGTGAGCAGATTTTGTTAATCTATCTACAATTACCCAGATGGCATTGAATCCAGTTTGAGTCCTAGTTAGCCCCATGATAAAATCCATAGTTACATTATCCCACTTCCATTCGGGAATATCTAGGGGCTGGAGGACTCCTGATGGTTCTTGGTGTTCAATCTTGACTTTTTGACAGGTGAGACATTTAGAGACAAACTCAGCTATTTCTCTTTTTAGACCAGGCCACCAAAACATTCTTTTGAGGTCTTGGTACATTTTTGTGGCACCGGGATGTATGGTGAAGTTACCTGATGAGTGTGATTCCACATCATCTTTGTCCATCATTTTGCATGCATTTTCATGTAGTATAGGCATATTTTTATTAGATTTTAGGTTAATTTTCCTTTGGAACGGGTAAGGCGGTTTTCGTGTGTTGTTTTGCAGATATCAAGGGTAAAATGCTCAAAATCAACCATGATGGAGTTTGGATGAAGATGGAGCTTTAAAACTGAAGAAAATGAGTCAAACAGAGTCCATCACGACCTAGCCGTGATGCCCATCACGGCCATGATCGAGCAAAACTGAAAAAGAAGAAAGGCTGAAGTCAGAGTCTGTCACGGCCTGGCCGTGATAGCCATCACGGCCGTGACCCAAAACCACCACAAGTCAGAGCACATCACGGCCCAGCCGTGAAATTCATCACGGGCATGAAAGGAAGGCTCGCGTCGCGAAAGACTGAAGTGTTCCAGAAGTACCAGAAGCAGAGACCGTCACGGCCTGGCCGTGATGGCCATCACGGTCGTGACGCGCATTACTTGGACCTGAAGAAACCGAAATAGATCAGATTTTGAGTTGGTTTGGGACTCTAACTTCCCAATTTCTATAAATATGGACCAGGAAGAGGCAGAAAAGATCAGACCTTTGAAGCTACTACTCAAGGCATAGATTTAGGATCTCTTTCTTCTTCTCCTTCTTCTCTTAGTTATTTTCATGTTATTTGTAATCATGCCTGTCATCTCCATGGCAAGGCGTGAGTAGTAGCATAGTTTCTAGGGACTAGGGCTCTGCCCGAGGTTTGTAAATGATGTTGATTTGATGTAAAATCTTTGTTAATTACGATTTGCTTTAGATCTGATTTCTAGTGTGTTAATCACTCATAAATTTCGGCAACCGCTTATTTGCGTGACGTAGACGTTCTAAGGAGGAACCTAGCGGTGAACTTAGGATTTCTAGGATATTTCACTCTTAAAGCCCGGCGACCACTGGTTTGTGAGATGTGGATGATCTAAGGAGGAACCTAGCGGTGAACTTAGGTTATTTGCATGACTTAGACATTATAAGGAGGGACCTAGCGGTGAACTTAGGTGTCGGACCTATAAAAGTCAGACTTGGGACTGAAATCACGAGAGTTAGAAGCCGTCCCTCGAGGAGCAACGAGTTGTCACGGAACGCAAAGGGTCTAATCTGGGATCGACTACCACGAGAGTAGGGGTCGGGTCAATTGGGCACGGCTTTTGTAACCCGAGAGGGAGCTTAAGCTATCAGAGGATAAACTCGCCTTCAAGGCAATTTCGGTAATCAACAATGGTAAATCAGATTAGCAACATAAACAGCCTCAAAGGTAACCCAAATCCCTAGGAATCCGTTTAATTCTAAAACCCCATAAACAATTGTTTTCTGCTCATCTATCTTTTAATTCAAAATTCAAAATCCAATTTCAAAACCCTCTAAAAAGTCCAGATCTAATCGATTCGAAACCCGATTGCGATTCGAGAACACAGTCTATGTGGGTTCGATATCTTTTATTACTTGACGGCAGTCCGGTACACTTGCCGGATTAGCACGAGCGTGCATTCGCGCGCGACATCAAGTTTTTGGTGCCGTTGACGGGGAATGTGCCTTTTCGAATTTCAATTCAAATTTTGAATTGATTTTTCGGGACCTTTTCTTTTATTTGATTTTTATTTCTGAAAAAAAAAATCAAAAAAATTCTTTTCCTTCTATTGTATCCATCTCTCTGTGTGTTATATGCAAAGATCCCTAAGTCTTGGGAGCCTTAGTGAGATTGATCCGGAGATCAAGAGGACCTTCCACAGACGTAGAAGACTACAAAGAGAGGGAGAAAGGTTGAGTCCCGTTCCAATCATGGCGAATCAACCGGATACAAAACCTTTGAAGGACTACGCAGCCCCAAATGCGAGAGGCTTGCGAACTGGGATTGCAAGGCCAGAGATTGAGGCGGAGAACTATACCATACCGCCCATGTTAATCAACATGATTAGGCAACATCAATTCGGAGGATTGCCTTTGGAGGACCCGACCGATCATATAGAAACATTCTTAGAGTTCACCGACACAATCAGGATTAATGGAGCCTCGGTCGATGTTGTACGTTTGAGACTGTTCCCCTCATCTCTCACTGGAAAGGCGAAGGCCTGGCTTAAGCAAATACCCGCTAACACTTTGACTACTTGGGACCAACCGGAGCAGGCGTTCTTGGAGAAATTCTTCCCTCCATCCAAGACGGCCTACATAAGAACCCAGATCACCGGCTTCTTCCAAAAAGACGGAGAATCATTATCGGAAGCTTGGGATCGATACAAGGGACTGCTGGAGTCGTGCCCACATCACGGACTCGAGAGGTGGTTAATAGTGCACACCTTCTATAACGGATTGGACTACTCTTCGAAGGTGTCACTAGATTCTGCAGCCGGTGGAGCGTTTATGAATAGGCCTCTCACTGAGGCATTCAACATCATCGAGAATGTCGCCACCAACTACCACCAATGGGGATCCGAAAGAGGTAATAACCCGAACAAGATTTCGGGGGGTAAGTTTGAAGTAAGTAGCATTGATCTGATTATTTCTAAATTTGACTCACTAAATAAACGATTAGATAAGATTGAAAGAGCTAATGTGAGTGCAATAGGTGCTACTAACACTATTTGTGAGATTTGTGGAATGCGGGGACATGACATGATGGAATGCCCTCGTGGCATCGCTCATGGATCCGGCGCTTGGGTGAGCAAGTGAACTCTTGTAACAACTACTACGATACGAACCCGAAGCTGCCCAACTATGCTCCCCCAAATCCCTACAACCAAAGAAGAAACAACCCTTACCTCTCCTACGGCAACTACAGCAACACGCTCAACCATGAGTTCCAAGAGGGTCAAGGTAATAAGAGAGTAGCACCGGGGTATCCTCAGGTGCAAAGATCTAAACTCGAGACTTTATTTGAAAGTTTTGTTGAAACTCAGACAAAACAGAATGAGGAGTTTAGACAACAAGGAAGGGCAGTGAGTGAGGCAATAAAGGATCTAGCATCTAAGGTAGACAACTTAGCAACTCATAACAAGATGCAAGAAACCCAGATTGCCCAACAAGCCAGCACGTACTCGAGATCTAGGGGTACATTCCCGGGGCAACCCGAAGCAAATCCCAATGAGCATTGCAATGTCATACACTTGAGGGATGATAAGCTTGGGGTGGGGGGTAGCTGAAATGGAGGTGGAACCGGAGGAGGACACGAGCGAAAAAGAAGAGCCAGAACCGAAGTATGTCCCTCCACCACCGTACCAACCCCCGATACCTTTCCCACAGAGGTTGGTCAGGAAAAAGCAAGTAGATGTAGAGACTAAAATGCCTACTAAACTGAAAGACCCAGGTAGTTTCTCCATCGCTTGCTCGATTGAACAAGTGCAAATTGACCAAGCCTTATGTGACTTAGGGGCTAGCACGAGCTTGATGTCCCTCACTATCATGGAAAGGTTGGGAAACAAAGAGTTGAGACCATTCAAATTCCCCTTACAAATTGCGGATGGCTCAACTAGGACTCCTCTAGGCATACTAGAGAATGTTCCTGTAAAGGTAGGGAAAATTCTCATCCCTACCGACTTCCTGGTATTGGACATGAAAGGGAATTCTAAATTCCCCATCATTTTAGGAAGGCCATTCTTGGCAACCGCTGGAGCAGTAATAGACGTAAGGAATGGCAAACTCTCTCTAAATGTAGAGGAAGGTAGGGTAAATTTTCAGTTGACTAACTCTTATAACAACCCTCCCTTTGAGAGCCATGTGTGCAGAATTGATGTAACGTCTCCAGCGGTAGAGAAAGAACTTAGCATGGAAGCAACCCCAAAGATATGCATGGTTGAAGATGCACCCAGTGGTGAAGTTGGAGTTGTTGTCCATGCAGAAACAAAACTTCCGCCGGAAGGAAGGAAGGCTAGGAAGCTCCGAGAGAAAAGAGCAAAGCGGAAGCGTTATTGGCCGTATGAGCAGAAACGGCTTTTTGAAGGAGTTCCTTGGAAGAGAAGTGTGCCTGCACTTCTACGCCCAGCCGACCCCGGTTGATCTAAGGAAGTATGGTCAAGCTTAAGACCATAAATAAGCGCTTCTTGGGAGGCAACCCAAGTTTTCTTTCCCTTTTTCCTTTTGTTTTTTGAATTAACCTCTTGAATAATTTGAGAAGATCAAGAGGCAAAAATATCATTGATAGGGTTTGTCTAGTGTTTTCAGGTTGAGAAAGAGAAGAAGAGCTAAAAAAGATAAAGTCAGAGGCCATCACGCCCTGGCCGTGACAGTGGTCACGGCTGTGATGAACTAAACAAGAGCACAGAAAGGATCACGGCCTAGCCGTGACAACCATCACGGGCGTGATGAGTAGGATGCCAAAGCCAGAGAGCATCACGGCCTAGCCGTGATGTAGATCACAGCCGTGACAGGGCAACTCCCGAGGACCAGAAACGATCACGGCCTGCCCGTGAAGAGCCTCACGGCCGTGATGAAATTTCTACCCAAGTTTTGACTGGAATGTGAAGCCAACACCCGCTACCGATTCGGTAAGTTGTTCCATTTTTCTCCTCTCTCCGACTTGATTATTTACATTGGAGACAATGTAAGTAATCAAGCTTGGGGTAGGGGTATTTATTTTTGCATTTGCATTGTTGCATTCATATTGCATTCTCATAGGCATAGATTGGTATGATCACATTCTCTAGATTGCCCCTCACTTAGAACATGCATCCGATTGTGAGAACTTGGAGCCAAATGAATTGAGATAGTGAATTTTGAACCCAATTTTTCATTATTCTTGTGATATGGCTAAAAATAAAAATCCTTGAGATAGTCATTTGATAGTTGATAATTAGCATGTGGTTCCTTAGACTTGTGTA
Organism: Sophora flavescens; assembly: GCA_030762895.1. Classification (NCBI taxonomy): domain Eukaryota; kingdom Viridiplantae; phylum Streptophyta; class Magnoliopsida; order Fabales; family Fabaceae; genus Sophora; species Sophora flavescens. The sequence goes on from CM061063.1 coordinate 50,139,247, forward strand.
CCTCACTGATTTTTGAACTACTAAATGTAAGATTTTGAGCCAAAAAGGGGGTATTCACTAAATCTACCCCATTTCTTGTGATAGAGTGATTTAATTCCTCATGGACTGTATTTTCTAGAACTTGACTTGAAACCATTTCAAAACTTAAAAATTTTTGAAAACATTTTTGGAAATGATTGAGGCACTAGGTATTTTTCTGGCCTCCCGAGCTTTGAATGATAAATGCTACCCCTTAGTCGCCCAATTTTGAGCCTAAAGATAAAATACTTTTCTTGGTACCTTGAATTAATTTGATAAATAATCCTTGGTATGGCACCTTTTAAAGTATTACAAAAAGGGCAAAATGGTAGTTGGAAAAAGAATGGGATGAAAATATTTCTCTTGAGCTAAAAAGCTCCCCTTCTCCAAACAAATAAAAATGAAATAAACAGAAAAAAAAATGGAGAAGGGGATGACGAAAGAAAGTGAGAAATGAAAAAGAAAAAAAATATATAGAAAAAAGAAAGGTGGAAAAAGTAAATCAAAGCCCCCAAAAGGTATTTTAGAAGGTGTCATACTTTGTAATGTTTGATAATCTGTCTAGCCTTCTTGAAATTCCCTTTTCCTTGATTTTCCCACCTTACAATAAATCCCATGGCCACATTACAACCAAAGGAAAAGACCTCTTGATTCTTAAGTGTTTTCATTAATAAAGTGGAGATTTGGTTAATAGTCAAGCCTATGGTAAAATACTTTCCTTGAGGAAACCGAGTGAATTGTCAATAAACCCTAAAACACTTGAGTAAGGTGAGATGAGTGCCCAAATCAGTGAGAACATGAACTTGAAGAACCTAAGCTTCTAATTGGACTTAAACTTGATTATCTCTTGAGTGCTTATTAAAAATGCCTATTACTTGGATTAGCTTCTAGGGTTTTTGGTTCACTATCCATGCTTTGATTGATTTATCTTATGGCCTGAGTAATTGCTTGAGGACAAGCAAAGTTTTAAGCTTGGGGTGATTTGATGAGTGTGATTCCACATCATCTTTGTCCATCATTTTGCATGCATTTTCATGTAGTATAGGCATATTTTTATTAGATTTTAGGTTAATTTTCCTTTGGAACGGGTAAGGCGGTTTTCGTGTGTTGTTTTGCAGATATCAAGGGTAAAATGCTCAAGATCAACCATGATGGAGTTTGGATGAAGATGGAGCTTTAAAACTGAAGAAAATGAGCCAAACAGAGTCCATCACGGCCTAGCCGTGATGCCCATCACGGCCATGATCGAGCAAAACTGAAAAATAAGAAAGGCTGAAGTCAGAGTCTGTCACGGCCTGGCCGTGATAGCCATCACGGCCGTGACCCAAAACCACCACAAGTCAGAGCACATCACGGCCCAGCCGTGAAATTCATCACGGGCATGAAAGGAAGGCTCGCGTCGCGAGAAACATTTCGCGTCGCGAAAGACTGAAGTGTTCCAGAAGTACCAGAAGCAGAGACCGTCACGGCCTGGCCGTGATGGCCATCACGGCCGTGACGCGCATTACTTGGACCTGAAGAAACCGAAATAGATCAGATTTTGAGTTGGTTTGGGACTCTAACTTCCCAATTTCTATAAATATGGACCAGGCAGAGGCAGAAAAGATCAGACCTTTGAAGCTACTACTCTAGGCATAGATTTAGGATCTCTTTCTTCTTCTCCTTCTTCTCTTAGTTATTTTCATGTTATTTGTAATCATGCCTGTCATCTCCATGGCAAGGCGTGAGTAGTAGCATAGTTTCTAGGGACTAGGGCTCTGCCCGAGGTTTGTAAATGATGTTGATTTGATGTAAAATCTTTGTTAATTACGATTTGCTTTAGATCTGATTTCTAGTGTGTTAATCACTCATAAATTTCGGCAACCGCTTATTTGCGTGACGTAGACGTTCTAAGGAGGAACCTAGCGGTGAACTTAGGATTTCTAGGGTATTTCACTCGTAAAGCCTGGCGACCACTGGTTTGTGAGATGTGGATGATCTAAGGAGGAACCTAGCGGTGAACTTAGGTTATTTGCATGACTTAGACATTATAAGGAGGGACCTAGCGGTGAACTTAGGTGTCGGACCTATAGAAGTCAGACTTGGGACTGAAATCACGAGAGTTAGAAGCCGTCCCTCCAGGAGCAACGAGTTGTCACGGAACGCAAAGGGTCTAATCTGGGATAGACTACCACGAGAGTAGGGGTCGGGTCAATTGGGCACGGCTTTTGTAACCCGAGAGGGAGCTTAAGCTATCAGAGGATAAACTCGCCTTCAAGGCAATTTCGGTAATCAACAATGGTAAATCAGATTAGCAACATAAACAGCCTCAAAGGTAACCCAAATCCCTAGGAATCCGTTTAATTCTAAAACCCCATAAACAATTGTTTTCTGCTCATCTATCTTTTAATTCAAAATTCAAAATCCAATTTCAAAACCCTCTAAAAAGTCCAGATCTAATCGATTCGAAACCCGATTGCGATTCGAGAACACAGTCTCTGTGGGTTCGATATCTTTTATTACTTGACGGCAGTCCGGTACACTTGCCGGATTAGCACGAGCGTGCATTCGCGCGCGACATCAAGTTTTTGGCGCCGTTGACGGGGAATGTGCCTTTTCGAATTTCAATTCAAATTTTGAATTGATTTTTCGGGACCTTTTCTTTTATTTGATTTTTATTTCTGAAAAAAAAAATCAAAAAAATTCTTTTCCTTCTATTGTATCCATCTCTCTGTGTGTTATATGCAAAGATCCCTAAGTCTTGGGAGCCTTAGTGAGATTGATCCGGAGATCGAGAGGACCTTCCACAGACGTAGAAGACTACAAAGAGAGGGAGAAAGGTTGAGTCCCGTTCCAATCATGGCGAATCAACCGGATACAAAACCTTTGAAGGACTACGCAGCCCCAAATGCGAGAGGCTTGCGAACTGGGATTGCAAGGCCAGAGATTGAGGCGGAGAACTATACCATACCGCCCATGTTAATCAACATGATTAGGCAACATCAATTCGGAGGATTGCCTTCGGAGGACCCGACCGATCATATAGAAACATTCTTAGAGTTCACCGACACAATCAGGATTAATGGAGCCTCGGTCGATGTTGTACGTTTGAGACTGTTCCCCTCATCTCTCACTGGAAAGGCGAAGGCCTGGCTTAAGCAAATTCCCGCTAACACTTTGACTACTTGGGACCAACCGGAGCAGGCGTTCTTGGAGAAATTCTTCCCTCCATCCAAGACGGCCTACATAAGAACCCAGATCACCGGCTTCTTCCAAAAAGACGGAGAATCATTATTGGAAGCTTGGGATCGATACAAGGGACTGCTGGAGTCGTGCCCACATCACGGACTCGAGAGGTGGTTAATAGTGCACACCTTCTATAACGGATTGGACTACTCTTGAAGGTGTCACTAGATTCTGCAGCCCGGGTGGAGCGTTTATGAATAGGCCTCTCACCGAGGCATTCAACATCATCGAGAATGTCGCCACCAACTACCACCAATGGGGATCCGAAAGAGGTAATAACCCGAACAAGATTTCGGGGGGTAAGTTTGAAGTAAGTAGCATTGATCTGATTATTTCTAAATTTGACTCACTAAATAAACGATTAGATAAGATTGAAAGAGCTAATGTGAGTGCAATAGGTGCTACTAACACTATTTGTGAGATTTGTGGAATGCAGGGACATGACATGATGGAATGCCCTCGTGGCATCGCTCATGGATCCGGCGCTTCGGGTGAGCAAGTGAACTCTTGTAACAACTACTACGATACGAACCCGAAGCTGCCCAACTATGCTCCCCCAAATCCCTACAACCAAAGAAGAAACAACCCTTACCTCTCCTACGGCAACTACAGCAACACGCTCAACCATGAGTTCCAAGAGGGTCAAGGTAATAAGAGAGTAGCACCGGGGTATCCTCAGGTGCAAAGATCTAAACTCGAGACTTTATTTGAAAGTTTTGTTGAAACTCAGACAAAACAGAATGAGGAGTTTAGACAACAAGGAAGGGCAGTGAGTGAGGCAATAAAGGATCTAGCATCTAAGGTAGACAACTTAGCAACTCATAACAAGATGCAAGAAACCCAGATTGCCCAACAAGCCAGCACGTACTCGAGACCTAGGGGTACATTCCCGGGGCAACCCGAAGCAAATCCCAATGAGCATTGCAATGTCATACACTTGAGGGATGATAAGCTTGGGGTGGGGGTAGCTGAAATGGAGGTGGAACCGGAGGAGGACACGAGCGAAAAAGAAGAGCCGAGAACAAAGTATGTCCCTCCACCACCGTACCAACCCCCGATACCTTTCCCACAGAGGTTGGTCAGGAAAAAGCAAGTAGATGTAGAGACTAAAATGCCTACTAAACCGAAAGACCCAGGTAGTTTCTCCGTCGCTTGCTCGATTGAACAAGTGCAAATTGACCAAGCCTTATGTGACTTAGGGGCTAGCACGAGCTTGATGTCCCTCACTATCATGGAAAGGTTGGGAAACAAAGAGTTGAGACCATTCAAATTCCCCTTACAAATTGCGGATGGCTCAACTAGGACTCCTCTAGGCATACTAGAGAATGTTCCTGTAAAGGTAGGGAAAATTCTCATCCCTACCGACTTCCTGGTATTGGACATGAAAGGGAATTCTAAATTCCCCATCATTTTAGGAAGGCCATTCTTGGCAACCGCTGGAGCAGTAATAGACGTAAGGAATGGCAAACTCTCTCTAAATGTAGAGGAAGGTAGGGTAAATTTTCAGTTGACTAACTCTTATAACAACCCTCCCTTTGAGAGCCATGTGTGCAGAATTGATGTAACGTCTCCAGCGGTAGAGAAAGAACTTAGCATGGAAGCAACCCCAAAGATATGCATGGTTGAAGATGCACCCAGTGGTGAAGTTGGAGTTGCTGTCCATGCAGAAACAAAACTTCCGCCGGGAGGAAGGAAGGCTAGGAAGCTCCGAGAGAAAAGAGCAAAGCGGAAGCGTTATTGGCCGTATGAGCAGAAACGGCTTTTTGATGGAGTTCCTTGGAAGAGAAGTGTGCCTGCACTTCTACGCCCAGCCGACCCCGGTTGATCTAAGGAAGTATGGTCAAGCTTAAGACCATAAATAAGCGCTTCTTGGGAGGCAACCCAAGTTTTCTTTCCCTTTTTCCTTTTGTTTTTTGAATTAACCTCTTGAATAATTTGAGAAGATCAAGAGGCAAAAATATCATTGATAGGGTTTGTCTAGTGTTTTCAGGTTGAGAAAGAGAAGAAGAGCTAAAAAAGATAAAGTCAGAGGCCATCACGCCCTGGCCGTGACAGTGGTCACGGCCGTGATGAACTAAACAAGAGCACAGAAAGGATCACGACCTAGCCGTGACAACCATCACGGGCGTGATGAGTAGGATGCCAAAGCCAGAGAGCATCACGGCCTAGCCGTGATGTAGATCACGGCCGTGACAGGGCAACTCCTGAGGACCAGAAACGATCACGGCCTGCCCGTGAAGAGCCTCACGGCCGTGATGAAATTTCTACCCAAGTTTTGACTGGAATGTGAAGCCAACACCCGCTACCGATTCGGTAAGTTGTTCCGTTTTTCTCCTCTCTCCGACTTGATTATTTACATTGGAGACAATGTAAGTAATCAAGCTTGGGGTAGGGGTATTTATTTTTGCATTTGCATTGTTGCATTCATATTGCATTCTCATAGGCATAGATTGGTATGATCACATTCTCTAGATTGCCCCTCACTTAGAACATGCATCCGATTGTGAGAACTTGGAGCCAAATGAATTGAGATAGTGAATTTTGAACCCAATTTTTCATTATTCTTGTGATATGGCTAAAAATAAAAATCCTTGAGATAGTCATTTGATAGTTGATAATTAGCATGTGGTTCCTTAGACTTGTGTACCTCACTGATTTTTGAACTACTAAATGTAAGATTTTGAGCCAAAAAGGGGGTTATTCACTAAATCTACCCCATTTCTTGTGATAGAGTGATTTAATTCCTCATGGACTGTATTTTCTAGAACTTGACTTGAAACCATTTCAAAACTTAAAAATTTTTGAAAACATTTTTGGAAATGATTGAGGCACTAGGTATTTTTCTGGCCTCCCGAGCTTTGAATGATAAATGCTACCCCTTAGTCGCCCAATTTTGAGCCTAAAGATAAAATACTTTTCTTGGTACCTTGAATTAATTTGATAAATAATCCTTGGTATGGCACCTTTTAAAGTATTACAAAAAGGGCAAAATGGTAGTTGGAAAAAGAATGGGATGAAAATATTTCTCTTGAGCTAAAAAGCTCCCCTTCTCCAAACAAATAAAAATGAAATAAACAGGAAAAAAAAATGGAGAAGGGGATGACGAAAGAAAGTGAGAAATGAAAAAGAAAAAAATATATAGAAAAAAGAAAGGTGGAAAAAGTAAATCAAAGCCCCCAAAAGGTATTTTAGAAGGTGTCATACTTTGTAATGTTTGATAATCTGTCTAGCCTTCTTGAAATTCCCTTTTCCTTGATTTTCCCACCTTACAATAAATCCCATGGCCACATTACAACCAAAGGAAAAGACCTCTTTATTCTTAAGTGTTTTCATTAATAAAGTGGAGATTTGGTTAATAGTTAAGCCTATGGTAAAATACTTTCCTTGAGGAAACCGAGTGAATTGTCAATAAACCCTAAAACACTTGAGTAAGGTGAGATGAGTGCCCAAATCAGTGAGAACATGAACTTGAAGAACCTAAGCTTCTAATTGGACTTAAACTTGATTATCTCTTGAGTGCTTATTAAAAATGCCTATTACTTGGATTAGCTTCTAGGGTTTTTGGTTCACTATCCATGCTTTGATTGATTTATCTTATGGCCTGAGTAATTGCTTGAGGACAAGCAAAGTTTTAAGCTTGGGGTGATTTGATGAGTGTGATTCCACATCATCTTTGTCCATCATTTTGCATGCATTTTCATGTAGTATAGGCATATTTTTATTAGATTTTAGGTTAATTTTCCTTTGGAACGGGTAAGGCGGTTTTCGTGTGTTGTTTTGCAGATATCAATGGTAAAATGCTCAAGATCAACCATGATGGAGTTTGGATGAAGATGGAGCTTTAAAAGTGAAGAAAATGAGCCAAACAGAGTCCATCACGGCCTAGCCGTGATGCCCATCACGGCCATGATCGAGCAAAACTGAAAAAGAAGAAAGGCTGAAGTCAGAGTCTGTCACGGCCTGGCCGTGATAGCCATCACGGCCGTGACCCAAAACCACCACAAGTCAGAGCACATCACGGCCCAGCCGTGAAATTCATCACGGGCATGAAAGGAAGGCTCGCGTCGCGAGAAACATTTCGCGTCGCGAAAGACTGAAGTGTTCCAGAAGTACCAGAAGCAGAGACCGTCACGGCCTGGCCGTGATGGCCATCACGGTCGTGACGCGCATTACTTGGACCTGAAGAAACCGAAATAGATCAGATTTTGAGTTGGTTTGGGACTCTAACTTCCCAATTTCTATAAATATGGACCAGGCAGAGGCAGAAAAGATCAGACCTTTGAAGCTACTACTCTAGGCATAGATTTAGGATCTCTTTCTTCTTCTCCTTCTTCTCTTAGTTATTTTCATGTTATTTGTAATCATGCCTGTCATCTCCATGGCAAGGCGTGAGTAGTAGCATAGTTTCTAGGGACTAGGGCTCTGCCCGAGGTTTGTAAATGATGTTGATTTGATGTAAAATCTTTGTTAATTACGATTTGCTTTAGATTTGATTTCTAGTGTGTTAATCACTCATAAATTTCGGCAACCGCTTATTTGCGTGACGTAGACGTTCTAAGGAGGAACCTAGCGGTGAACTTAGGATTTCTAGGGTATTTCACTCGTAAAGCCCGTCGGCCACTGGTTTGTGAGATGTGGATGATCTAAGGAGGAACCTAGCGGTGAACTTAGGTTATTTGCATGACTTAGACATTATAAGGAGGGACCTAGCGGTGAACTTAGGTGTCGGACCTATAGAAGTCAGACTTGGGACTGAAATCACGAGAGTTAGAAGCCGTCCCTCGAAGAGCAACGAGTTGTCACGGAACGCAAAGGGTCTAATCTGGGATCGACTACCACGAGAGTAGGGGTCGGGTCAATTGGGCACGGCTTTTGTAACCCGAGAGGGAGCTTAAGCTATCAGAGGATAAACTCGCCTTCAAGGCAATTTCGGTAATCAACAATGGTAAATCAGATTAGCAACATAAACAGCCTCAAAGGTAACCCAAATCCCTAGGAATCCGTTTAATTCTAAAACCCCATAAACAATTGTTTTCTGCTCATCTATCTTTTAATTCAAAATTCAAAATCCAATTTCAAAACCCTCTAAAAAGTCCAGATCTAATCGATTCGAAACCCGATTGCGATTCGAGAACACAGTCTTTGTGTGTTCGATATCTTTTATTACTTGACGGCAGTCCGGTACACTTGCCGGATTAGCACGAGCGTGCATTCGCGCGCGACATCATTACCTTTGTGAGCTTCTTTCAAGATTTCTTCTTTAAATGTCCCTTCCTTAGGAACATATATCCTCTTTTGAAAAAGGAGGAGTCCATCTGGAGATACTATGAACTCTATTTGTCCCTTAAGCTTAGGAAGATTGGCATCATGGTTTTGGGCTTGCCTAATCCTACTCTTGAAATTATTAGAGATTGTTAAGTTGGCTAGTTTTACATTAAGACTAGTTAAGCACACATTCAAACTTAAATCTCTAAATTCATCCAACAACTGTGATTCATGCACCATCATTTGAGATGCATGTAGGGACTTCCTACTCAAGGCATCTGCAACTGAGTTTGCCTTGCCTGGATGGTATTTCAATTCAAAATCATAGTCTTTTAATAATTCCATCCACCTCCTTTGACGCATGTTTAACTCCTTTTGGTCAAAAAGATACTTAAGGCTTTTGTGGTCTGAAAACACTTCAAATTTCACCCCATACAAGTAGTGCCTCCAAATTTTTAAGGCAAAAACTACTACAGCCAATTCTAAATCATAGGTAGGATAGTTTTTGGGACACCCTTCTACCCCACATGTATAAGAACTTTAATATAAAGCAATTAATAAATTATAATCATGAAAATATCAAATAAAATAAAAACCTCTCTCCAGGGGTAGAAAAGTCCACACAAACGAGTTCACAAACACGGAAAATATAAACCAAGTTTTAACAACTAAAAAGCATAACAGAGATAAATGTCAAAACCCAAACCCGATGTCACGACTCAGAGCTGGTATAACCGTTCCGGAAACATCCTCAGAATACAGCTGAAAAATAACAACTAACTAAACCAGAACTAGCCCTAACTATGACTGGCGGTTCCTCAGAGTCACTTCTCTCCGGGCTGTTCGTCATCCTCTGCAAAATGCCAATCAGGACAACAATAAACCGACAAACAAACATAGGGAGTAAGAATCATGTAAACATAATAGCAAGGAAGTAAGGAGTAAAGTAAACCACAACAAACAGCAGCAACTAGGATAACAACATCTCATCAACAGCATCATCATCAAGCTAACGTTATGATATGCAGTGCAATGCAATCCTACTCCGCTAAACCAACAATGCATGTGGAACCACTAAACTCGGGATGGACAACTTCGGAGTTAAATATCCACATTGAGAATCGACTCAACACCGGAGAATCTACACCTTGGATAGCCAACACATCAAACCAACGATCACCCCTATGTCGGGGGCGCATGGAGAATCTAATCCTACCGTGGATGGCCGGATCACCGTACTCTCGGGCGACCTCCCCTATGTCGAACATCCCTCAATAACGACAACTTCGATGCAATGCGTATGCAACACAACAGACAACGGCAAATGCCACCTCCATAGCTCCAACGGAATCAACCGAAGACAACAGGGGAATCTACCACAACAACTTGCCTCGCGGAATCTACCTGAGGACTTTAGTGGAATCGACTGCAACCCTTAGGGTAACCTCTTGGCCTCCAAGATACAACAACAACACCTTAGACCCAAACCGTGGGGTCAAAGCCCCCTTGGGACAAACTCTCGATCCCTGAGGTACAACATCAACCAACGCACGATAACCTAGTGGTTATCGTCTTAACCGTCTTAACACCTCACCGTCTCATATCATTAATCATATCTGTTAAACATTAACCAAGTTATCTAATTGCTTCAAGTATCATCATCACATCATCGGGAGATTGGGGTTAAAACCCCATATTTATCCTTTAATTCTGTTCTCTGTCGGATGGGGGAGCACGGGCGTGCTGGTCACATAAGTGAAGCACGGTCGTGCTCATCTAGCACGGTCGTGCTCCTCTGCTGCACGGCCGTGCTTAAAAGCACGGCCATTTTCCAGAATTCAACTAGGAGCACGGTCGCGCTCAATGCACAACTGCACTGTTCTGGGCAGAAACTAAGTCCGAATCTTTAACCAAAAACTAGAGTTTTTAATCCATTAATCCTAGATCCATTAACAGCTCATTTTAAGGGTTAAAACCCAGTAACAACGTCATCATCATAAACATGGTATCAACCATTCAACATCATATTAACCACAATCATGGCATCAACCATTTAACCAATAACATATGCCAAAAGCAACCATCACATATCAACGTGTTCATTTAACCAACATAACATCAAGAGTATAACATGAACATAAGCATATAACAGCATGTTAACAATCAAATCAAGTTATCAATATAACCAACAAACTAAATATATCAAACATATATTCATACAAACCAAACCGAGGTATGGGAACCCTTTTACTTTACCCTAACCCCGAGCCTATGAGTACACTACCCTTCTCCCCATACCTGGATTGAAGGTAGCTCTAACAACGACGTATGCACCTTAACTGCTAACAGGTTCCTTCCCTCGAGTGGCTCAGTTAACCTTCTAAGCCTTAGTTAACAGAAACATAACAACTCAGTTTCCAATTTCAATAGAAAAACAAAGGAAACACAAAAGTGAATACTTTACCTCTATATGATGAACACAGGTCAACAAGGTTCCCAACGAATTTCCAATACTCAAGGAACGGAAGAGTATGATGGAAATAGGGAACAAAACCTCTCTAGCCGCACTAGGGAACAGCAGCTACTGGAAAAAAAAAGTTACACATAAAACCCTCTGGTTTTGCTTCATCATATATAACTTGTACCCAAGCACGGGAGTGCTCACCCTTAAGCACGGTCGTGCTTAAATTAGCGTCACCGAGACACGGTCACTACACTGAGTACAGGCGTGCTCACTGTTGAGCACGATCGTCCTCAACTTAAAGTCAGAACACGAATTTTGACTTTAAGCACGGGTGTGCTGGATATTGAGCACGGGCGTGCTCAACTACCAGAAAAGGACTTTTAAGCCAAAAATCCCACTAAGCCCTCAACCAACTCAACAACTTAACAAAACGAGCTTATAGAAAGCACTTACAAAAAGTGGGGTGTTACAATTCCACCCCCCTAATAAAAATTTCGTCCTGGGAATTTCTACGTACTTCAAGTGAAAAGGTGCGGGTACGCTTCCATCATCCTGCTTTCCAGTTCCCAGGTAGCACTTTCCTCAGTTGCCCCACTCCAAACCACTTTGACCAAAGGAATCTCCTTGCCTCTTAGCTACTTCACCCTCCTATCCTTGACTCGAAGGGGTAATACCTCGAATGTCAAGTTCTCTTTCAACTATATGGCGCCGGGTACTATCACGTGACTAGGGTTATGGATGTTCTTTGAGTTGAGACACATTAAAAACATTGTAGAGGTTTGACAAGAACGGTGGCAAGGCTATTTGGTAGGTGACTTGGCCAACTCTGTTGAGGATTTGGTAAGGACCAATGAACCTCGGAGTAAGTTTCCTCGCCTTCATCACTCTACCAACCCCAGTCGTTGGAGTAACTCTCAAGAATACATGATCGCCTACCTGGAATTCGAGTGCCTTCCTCCTTTTATCATGATAGCTCCTTTGCCTACTCTATGCAACTCTCATCTTTTCCTAAGCCATCCTGATCTTTTCTGTTGTTTCCTGGACTATCTCTGGCCCTAGTACCACACTGTCACTAGGTTCACTCCAACTCAAAGGGGTCCTACATCTCCTCCCATACAAAGCCTCATAAGGTGCCATCCCAATGCTGGAATGGAAACTGTTGTTGTAGGTGAACTCTATCAGGGGCAAAAACTTGTCCCAACTACGAGACTGTTCTAACACACAAGCCCTCAACAAGTCCTCTAAGGACTAGATGGTCCGCTCAGACTGCCTATCAATCTGTGGGTGGTAAACTGAACTAAGCCTAAGATTTATCCCCAAAGCATTCTGCAAACTCTCCTAAAACTTGGAGGTAAACCTCAGGTCTCTATCTGAAACTATGCTGGAGGGCACACCATGAAGCCTAACTATCTCTTTGATGTACAACTTGGCTAACTTCTCTAAAGGATACTCCATGTTCATCTGGATGAAATGGGCAAACTTAGTCAATCTATCCACAACAACCCATATAGCCTCAAAACCAGCAGGAGTCCTAGGGAGTCCAGACACAAAATCCATGGAGATGCAATCCCATTTCCATTCTGGGATGCTCAAAGGTTGCAACTTTCCTAAAGGCTTTTGGTGTTCTATCTTGGCCTTCTGACAAATAAGGCATGCATACACAAACTCAGCTACATCCTTCTTCATCCTAGGCCACCAAAACATCCTCTTAAGGTCCTGATACATCTTAGTGGCACCTGGGTGCACACACAACCCACTTCTATGTCCTTCTTAAAGGATCAACTTCCTAAGCTCAGGAACATCTGGTATGCACACTCTGTCTTTAAACCTCAACACACCATCGTTGTCGCCCTTAAAACTAAGGTCTCTACCCTTAGCAAGCAACTCTAGCTGGTCCAAGAGAAACTTGTCTAACTTCTGACCCTCTCTAATATGATCCATCAAGCTGTTGGTAACTGTTGGACGATTCTGGGTAAGCATACCTAGTCGTACAAGTAATACGGTGGTGAGACCGGTTATCGTATCCACTAAGATTGGATGTCAATTACCAATTCATAAACTCAGCAACTATCTAGAATATGAAGAGAAATCAAAATAAACAAAACAAAAGGAATAAAATCTTTTTGTCTTTTTGGGGACTTTTAACAAACACTTGGAGTGCAGAAAGGATATGTTGGGACTAGACTTCACCAACCCTCTACCTCATGCAATACCAGGACTAGATACCTCCCATTCATGCTTCAAATATTAAAATCAATCCACTAAATTACTTAAACCCCGATTCCTCGGATGGCAAGAGCCTAAATCCACTAATAGACCCTAATTCCTTAGGTGGCCTAGATTAATGAATTTGCATTAAGATTAAGGATTACGCGATTACTAGTAAACCAAACTCCATTCCTAAATGCAAGGATTACTAGGTGATTGATTCCAATTCCGGTTCTAATACGAATTTCCCAATTGCATATCAAAACACTAATCAATTCATGGGGGTGCTAGCCACAACAGGCATTAAGCGAAGGAAAATCAATCACTAACAGAGAAGCATAAACATAGATTAATCAGTCAAGATAAACACATGAAGTTTAGTTTAGTTACATATAATCCCAACAAACTGGGATTAGCTACTCATAATTACAGAGAAAGCCAAACCAGAGAAATAGGAGAAGAGAAAGGAAGAAAGGGAGAACTCCATTGAAGCTTCCCACTGTCGTCACAGCAACCCCCTAACTCAGCTCCCTTTTAGGGTTGGAACCCTAGTCCAGCCGCAGCCTCCAAGTGCCTCCCTCTCAAAAAACTCCTTCATTCTGCCCTAAAACAGCAACTTATACCAATCAGACTCTGCACGCGCTCGCGAGGCGAGACCTGGCTTGCGAGGCGAATGTTAAAAATCGATCTTCAGAGATTGGATCTCTCGCGAGGCGAGACAGTAAGGTTCTTCTCAAATACGCCCGTGATGAGCATCAGGGTCTGGGCGTGATGGCTTCTGTTCCTCAAGCTCGCGAGGCGAGACATGGTTCGCGTGGCGAGACAGAAATGGTTGCATTCTCTGGCACAGTCAGTCTTCAGTCTCGCGAGGCGAGTAGCCTCTAGCGGGGCGAGCATTTCCTGTGATGGTTTCTGACTTTTGCCTTCTGCTCTTCTCAGTTTTCTTGATCATGGCCGTGATGGTCATCACGGCTAGGCCGTGATGGTCATCACGGCTAGGCCGTGATGGTCATCACGGCTAGGCCGTGATGGGCTCTACTTGGCTCATTTTCTTCACTTTTCAAGCTCTATTTCATCCAAGCTCCATCAAGGCTAATTCTGATCATTTTTACATTAATTCCTGCAAAACAACACCAAGAAACCGCTTCACCCGTTCCAAGGGAAAAACTAACTAAAATCAAATAAAGAATGCCTAATCTATATGAAAAATGCATGCAAAAGTGTACAAAAAACATGATGTAAAATCACACTATCAAAGCACCCCAAGCTTATTCAATTGCTTGTCCTCAAGCAATCACTAAGGCCAGAAGAGAAATATAATCAAAGCATGGATAGTGAATTAAGAACCCGAGTAAATGATCCAAGTAACAGGCATTTCAAACAGTTCAACAAGAGATAATCAATTCAAGTCCAATTAGAGGCTTTGGTTCCTTAGACTCATATTCTCACTGATTTGGGCACTCTTTCTCACATGAAGATCACCCCAAGCTTATTCATTTGCTTGGCTCTCTTTTTCACCTCACTCAAGTGTTAGGGATATATGACAATTCGCTCGATTTTCTCAAGGAATGAATTCTACCATAGGCTTGACTATCAACCAAATCTCTACTTTATTAATGAAAACAATTAAGAATCAAGAGGTCTTTTACTTGGTTGTAACGTGGCCATGGGATTTAACGTTAGGTGGGGAAATCAAGAAAATGATATTTCAAAAGGGCTAAACCAAGTATCAAACATTTCAACACATGACACCTTCTAAAATACCTTTGTGGGTTTTGATTCAATTTTCCACCTTTCTTCCTTTCTTTTTATTTTATTTCTCATTTCTTTCTGTCATCCCTTTCTCTATATATTTTTCTTTTTCTTTTGTTTTTCTTTTGCTTGGAGAAGGGGAGATATTTCAACTCAAGAGAAATATTTTTCTAATTCTTTCATCCCAAACTTTTTTCAACTACCTTTTTACCCTTTTTGTAATACTTTAGAAGGTATCCTACCAAGCATATTTATCAAAATATTTCAGGGTACCAAGAAAAGTATTTTATTCTTTCAGGGTCAAAATTGGGCAGCTAAGGGGTAGCATTTATTCATTCAAAGCTCAGAAGACCGGAAAAAATACCTATTGCCTCAATCATTTTCAAAAATGTTTTCCAAAATTTTTAAGCTTCAAAACGGTTTCAAGTCAAGTTCTAGAGAAATACAATCCAAGAGGAATAACACTCTAACACAAAGAATGGGGTAGATTTAGTGAGTACCCCTTTTGGCTCAAAAATCTCACATTTAGTAGTTCAAAAATCAATGAAAAACAGAAATCTATGGAACCACATGCTAATTATCAACTATCAAAGATCATCTCAAAATTTTTTATTTGTAGCCTTATCACAAGAATAACAAATTGGGTTCAATAATTCGCTATCTCAATTTAATTGGCACTCAGTTTTCACAATCGGATGCATAATCTAAGCAAGGAGCAATCTAATCATGTGATCATGCAAAACTATCATGCAAAACTATATGAATGCAACATGCAAAATGCAAATGCAAAATACCCCTACCCCAAGCTTAAGAATTTACATTGCCCCCAATGTAAACAATCAAGTTAGAGAGAGGAGAAAATTGGAACGACTTACCGGGGCGGTAGCGGGTGTTGCTCTCATTTCAGTCAGAAACTTGTTGGGAATTTGTGTCACGGTCGTGAGCCTCATCACGGGCAAGACGTGATCAATTCTGGTCCTCATGGCTGGCTTGTCATGGCCGTGACCTCCATCACGGCTAGGCCGTGATGCTCTCTGCTCTTTAGGGTCTTCTCATCACGCTAGTGATGTGGATCACGGCTGGGCCGTGATCCTTTCTGATCTTCAATTCTGGCTCATCACGGTGGTGACCAGTGTCACGGCCTGGGCGTGATGGTTGCTGCCTTTGCTTTTTCGTTGTCTTCTTGCTCTCCCTTCCTTCTTTCCCTGAAATCACTTGGAAATTTTATTAGTAAAAGAGAACTCTTGATCTTCTCAAATTATTCAAGAGTTAAAATCAAAAACAAAATCTAACTAAAGAGAAGGGTTAAGAGAAGTTGGGTTGCCTCCCAATAAGCGCTTCTTTAACGTCACTAGCTTGACGTTCTAGGAACCTCCTCCCGGATCCCATGGTATTTGGAGTGGCGATTGCAGAAGTAGTATGACTTTATCCTCAACTCCACCCAGCCAGTGTGTGAAAACTCCATTGACCTCTGCATTTATGAACTCACTTCCTCTCGGGTCAAATGGTGTTTTCACGAGGAAGTGTGCCAAACAAGTGGAAGGGGTTAGTTTTGCAGCGTCCACACATGCATGCAAGCCAACATATTTGTCCAATGCAGAAAATTCAGATTCCTTAGCAAGCATGGTGGAATCCACTACCACTTCGTCTTCATCTTGAACTATCCCCAAAACCAGATTTTGCTCAATCAATGCTTCATCTGACTCTTGTACTAACTGTCTGCAAATCTCCTCAACTTGCGTTTTGAAGTTCTGCTTCACAGCTTCAATACTGTCATAATTGGCTCTTGCCTTGGCCTCAGAGGTGGGTAGTTCTTGGGAATACTGTTCTAGAGCAGCTTTCAACGGTGTTTGCTCCTTCCATTCCCATTCCTCTTCTTGTTGCTCTTCTACCACCACCACTTCATCTTCATTCATGTCCATGTTAGCCAATAGATTCTCTTCAATTTGAATTCCATGTGACTTTTCTGCTAGTAATTTAAAAAATTCGCTGCCTTGTTCTTCCAACTTCTCAGTCCTCTGAATCATGGAACCAATTTCCTCCAGGCTAGGCTCTATGCTCAAGCTCAGAGGATAAGCATCTATATCCCAAAGAATCTCTAGCAAATCAGGATCCAGCTCGAACTGTGGTGGTGGTTGCAAAGATGACAAATAGCACTGGCATTCTCCTTGGAGTATATCTTTACGTGCTTTTTGGTGATACCATCAAACACGATCCAGTCAAGTTGAGCTTCCCAAGTTGGATGGTAATGACAGTCCATGTGTTGTCTTAACCTTGCACAAACAAACACTCAAAAGAGAAAATAAAATATGTACAGAGAAAATGTCAAGTATATACAGAAAAATAAAAGATAAAAATGTCTAAATTAGTTGCCTCCTTTGTTACTAATGATATTGGCAAAACCAATCCCCAGCAACGGTACCAAAAACTTGTTGGACGGTTCTGGGCAAGTATACTCAGTCGTACAAGTAATACGGTGGTGAGACCGGTTATCGTATCCATGGGAATTGGATGTCAATTACCAATTCACAAACTAAGCAACTATCTAGACTATGAAGAGAAATCAAAATAAACAAAACAAAAGGAATAAAATCTTTTTGTCTTTTTGGGGACTTTTAACAAACACTTGGAGTGCAGAAAGGATATGTTGGGACTAGACTTCACCAACCCTCTACCTCATGCAATATCAGGACTAGATACCTCCCATTCATGCTTCAAATATTAAAATCAATCCACTAAATTACTCAAACCCCGATTCCTCAGATGGCAAGAGCCTAAATCCACTAATAGACCCTAATTCCTTAGGTGGCCTGGATTAATGAATTTGCATTAAGATTAAGGATTACGCGATTACTAGTAAACCAAACTCCATTCCTAGATGCAAGGATTACTAGGTGATTGATTCCAATTCCGGTTCTAATACGAATTTCCCAATTGCATATCAAAACACTAATCAAGTCATGGGGGTGCTAGCCACAACAGGCATTAAGCGAAGGAAAATCAATCACTAACAGAGAAGCATAAACATAGATTAATCAGTCAAGATAAACACATGAAGTTTAGTTTAGTTACATCTAATCCCAACAAACTGGGATTAGCTACTCATAATTACAGAGAAAGCCAAACCAGAGATAGGAGAAGAGAAATGAAGAAAGGGAGAACTCCATTGAAGCTTTCCATTGTCGTCACAGCAACCCCCTAACTCAGCTCCCTTTTAGGGTTGGAACCCTAGTCCAGCCGCATCCTCCAAGTGCCTCCCTCTCAAAAAACTCCTTCATTCTGCCCTAAAATATCAACTTATACCAATCAGACTCTGTGCGCGCTCGCGAGGCGAGACCTGGCTCGCGAGTCGAATATTAAAAATCGGTCTTCAGAGATTGGATCTCTCGCGAGGCGAGACAGTAAGGTTCTTCTCAAATACGCCCGTTATGAGCATCAGGGCCTGGGCGTGATGGCTTCTGTTCCTCAAGCTCGCGAGGCGAGACATGGTTCACGTGGCGAGACAGAAATGGTTGCATTCTCTGGCACAGTCAGTCTTCAGTCTCGCGAGGCGAGTAGCCTCTCGCGGGGCGAGCATTTCCTGTGACAGCTTCTGACTTTTGCCTTCTGCTCTTCTCAGTTTTCTTGATCATGGTCGTGATGGTCATCACGGCTAGGCCGTGATGGGCTCTGCTTGGCTCATTTTCTTCACTTTTCAAGCTCTATTTCATCCAAGCTCCATCAAGGCTAATTCTGAGCATTTTTACATTAATTCCTTCAAAACAACACCAAGAAACCGCTTCACCCGTTCCAAGGGAAAAACTAACTAAAATCAAATAAAGAATGCCTAATCTATATGAAAAATGCATGCAAAAGTGTACAGAAAATATGATGTAAAATCACACTATCAGTAACCTTCAAGTTACCAAGCCTGATACTCTTAAGGGTAAACTCACAAGCTAGACTAAGGTCTCTAAACTCCTCAATCAGATCCATCTCCCTAACTATCAAAACGGAGACATGCAACATTTTCCTACTCAATACATCGGCCATTACATTGGCATTTCCTGGGTGATAGGTCAGCTCGAAGTCATAATCCTTTAATAAATCCATCCACCTATGATGCCTCATATTCAACTCCTTTTGATCAAAGAGATACTTCAAACTCTTATGATCACTAAAAACCTCAAACCTCGATCCATAAAGGTAATGCCTTCAAATCTTTAAGGCAAATACCACAGCTCCTAGATCTAGGTCATGGGTAGGGTAGTTCTTCTCATGGGGTTTCAACTGCCTAGAAGAATAAGTAACTACCTTACCATTTTGCATCAACACACCACCTAACCATTGCTTAGAAGCATCGCAGTAAATGTTGTGTTAAAAAGAGCAATGTGCAAGTATACACAATCGTAACAAGTAATAAAGAGTAAGTAAGAGATCGTTACCAAGAGGATTAGAATGCTGTAGCAATTACCAAAATTTAGATTAATTTTTCTTGGTAGTTAAGATTAAGGGGTAACCAAATAGTGTGTGAAAGTGTGATTTTAAAATATTAAAAAGGACAATATTAAAATACAATAATAAGAGAACAAGATAAGAAAAAGATAATGTTGTCAAATATGGATAAAATAGCTTTAGGTATGCTGCATCATAAATCCTGCTTAGCTTAGATTAAGCTCTGCGTATGCTGCAGCATTTAACTCCAGGAAATAAAAGTGTGTTTTCCAACACTTAAGGGTTATGTTCATTAATTGCTTTCTATTCCTAGATTCAGATTAATTACACCACCCTCTTAATAAGCATGTTCCAGTTAGTTTAGGGACTTGAATAACTATTCCTAGTTCATTCAACGCCATTTAATTTTCCAATTAATGATTTAATCCCTATCCTTTATCAAATTTCCACTTTACTCAACTTTTCCAAACCAAGCAAGCTAGATATTTAATTAAGTTGGCCACTCTTAACTAAATAACATTCAACACATAATAAAGGAAAATGCAGAACATATCATTGCATAAAAAGAGCTAAGCATTCATTACAATAACATACCAAAAGCTTAAAAGGTTTAGCTCATGTTGAGTGTACAAATGCAAAATATAAAATGAGAAGAAAGACATTACAATGGGAGCACGAAAATGGAAGAAAGGAGAGGAGGAAAACGACCCTTGCTGCTATCTTTCGCCCTAGCTGTTGTCCTCTCCAACTCTCCTTTAAAAAGTTAGGAATATTCCCTTTTTTAGGGTTTTACAAAGGCCTTTTTCTCTTTCTTACTTTTGGGTCAACTAAAGTAATATTAAAATAAGTGCTTGGGCCCATTTCCTCAAATGTACCACCACAAAAACCCTAAAGAAATCAGAAAGGACATCCTTAACTTTTAGGACAGCCTGTCAGGAGAGAGAAAAGGTGCTCAGCTTTTGTCCTTTTCTGTGCGTCCATATGCTGCAGCATGACCAAAGCATTTTCCAGCAGCTTGTCAGTAGTTTGTGCCCAGATGCTGCAACATGCCCAGAGCATTTCCAGCAGCTTGTCTAAACTTCAACAAAAACCTATCAAAACTTAAGAAACACATTAAACATATTCCTAGACACTCAAAAACAAAATTAAATGAAATTTATAAAAAGACACATATTACACTAAACTAACTTAAAACACCTAAAACATCCACATAAAATACTTAAAGTATACAAAACTCAAGCTAAGAAAAAGTAAATAACTCTTCATTAAAAGAGTTATCACACCCCCAAACTTGAATCATTGCTTGTCCTCAAGTAGTGGAAAGAAACATAAGAAAACAGAAGAATTCTATTTAATGAATGGAATGCATGGATCACCCAAAGTTTTCAATCTTTTTAAGACTAAGAATTCCACACCTGCACTCCTAACAAAATACTCTTTCTATCCTGTACAAATCAACAATTATTACAAAACTGGTCTAAAGTCAGATTAACATATGTTGCAGCAAGCTCACTCAGAACAGTTGGTTCTACTTCTCACCCTCTCATTAGAATTTCACTCTAACCACAAACATGCATCTCTGATCTAAACTTGATAAGATTCTATCACAATCAAAACGTCACAGAATTACACACAGCAAGAGGTCTTTTATGGTTGTAACAGGGCTTAGGACAGGTGGGATTAAGAAATTTGGGTAAGTAGCTAATCTCAAGGTAGAGCAAAAGGATACTTTTCAATTCAGCAATCCCCATTATTCCTACAATCCACACATTTGTTTCTTCCTTTCCTCACTAAGATCCCAGTTTATTGTTTTTGTTGTGAACAAAGAATAGTTTGTTGTTAACTTTCAGATTTTTCTTTGTTCTTTGTTCTCAATTTTCTTTTTTTTATTTTTTTCTCTTTTTTTTTACAAAACATATATAAAATAGGGGAATTTTGCATTTGAGAGCTCCTTCCTTCTTTGCTGCTTCCCCCCATTTATTTGTAAAGCCTTGCAGCATAGCACCCCCAAACTTAATATGGTGCTTGTCCTCAAGTCACCCCCCAAACTTGTCTCGGAACATAGCTACAAAAAGCATCCTTAAGCTCCACCTATTCAGGTATTCTTTGTTTTTCCAGTTAAAGGCTTGTAATGTTCTAGTTTTCTCAATAAAGGGCTAAGGCTCAAAGGGGTAACACTAAGGACATACATGATGAGAGGGTTGGCTATTTAGGCACTGGCTAACAATAAAAAACAATAATAAAATGCCTCAAGCATAAAGTGTGTGCAATCATGTGTGTTCAGATCAAACAGAAACAAAGCAAGCTTTACAAAAAATGCATGAGTGTGGTTTATATGCACAGTGTAGTTTTTTCACTCAAGCTCACATTTATATGATCATGCTGCAGCACATGTGTCTTATAGCCTAGACAGTGGTACAACAAAATTAATGGTGCACGGTCAAGTTAGAGCATTAAGTTAGTCAGCAAGTGTTTTATTCGAAGAATCTTGTTTTCAACACAGTAAAAAGGTCAGAGGCCACTTCCATTTAATCGTTAATCATATAGAATCAACACAGGGGTGGGGCACATGCACAACATTCTAATGACCACTACTTGTAGAAAAATTAAAAGCACGGGTTATGGTAATGAGGTGGAGGGTTTAGAAACATCCTGATTTGGGATACTGTAGCAAGCTGTATCACTCCTCTAAGCCTCTATTTCAAGTCATTAGTACTTTGATGCCGTTGATCCTCCTGGTGCTCCCGCTTTTGGTGGTGACACCTTGCTGGTGTTGCTCCAGTTACTTGGACTTCATCTTCTTCATTTTCACCTTCTTCTTCTCTTTGTGCAGCAACCTTTTCTTGATTATTCTTGGCTCCAATGATTCATACTTTCTAGACCACACATGTTGAGCTGTCTTGTTGTCCAAGAATTCCACCCCTTCCTCATCAGAGGAGTCATCAGCATCTACTGATGTTGCAACATTTCTATAATCAGACTGATTCTTTAGGAAGTGCTATTGCACCAGCTCATCAAATGATTGTATGAAAGAGCATTCTTCCATTCCTTCATCTGGATATTTGAAGGCATTGAAAACATTGAATGTGACATTCTTTAATCTCTGAGGAAAAGGTGGATGAGGTCTTTCTAGAATCAGTTTAGGTGTAGTGGGAAATCTTTGCGGCATTGAGTGTTTTCTCGGCGATCGAGGTTGTTACATTGCGGCATCAAGCTACACTGCCTTCTTTTCAGGCTCTGACTTTTTCACCTCTGGTTTCATCTTTGGTTCATCAACCTCCACATCTTTACCACTCCTCAAGTGAATCACCTTGCATTGTTCATTTCCTCCTCTAAGACTTGAGGCTTTAGGATCTTCAGTAAATGCAGGTAATGTACTAATCTGTCTTGAGTTGATTGCACTAGCTAGCTGTCCCACCTGAGTTTCCATATTTCTCATTCCAGCCTTGGTCTCTATCATAAAATCATGCAGAACAGATTCCAAAGATGGTTCAGGAGCCTTCTGTTGTACTTGTGATTGCTGCAACCCTCCATTGTATGTATTAACATCGGAATTGTTTCCTATGTTGTTATTGTTCCCTACATAGTTAACCAAGGCGGTATTTGCAGAGCAGTTTGTAAAAAGATGTTCCCCACCACAATATACACAGGAAACAAAATCTGCACTGTAAATGTGTTCATTTGCCATTTCTTTAGTTCTGATAGGTGGAGCCACGGAGTTTCTTTGGTTTCCCTTAGTCATTCCCTTTACCATATTGGTTAAGGCAAGTATCTGAGATGAAAGTGCAGATATTTCACTCGCTTCATAGGCTCCTGCTACAACATTGACATTGCCGGGAGCACGTCTAATTGTTGACCACTGATAACTATTAGCAGTAATTCCCTCTATCAGAGCATGTGCTCCATTGTAAGATTTAGTGGGTAAACTGCCTCCAGCTGAAGCATCCAACATCATCCTTGAGCTAGGTAAGACACCACTGTAGAAGTGCTCCATCTGAATACAATATGGGATGCCATGATGGGGACACTTCTTCAATAATTCCTTGAATCTCTCCCAAGATTCAAATAATGGCTCATCATCATGTTGCCTGAAAGCCATGATCTCATTTCTCAGCTTTGTATTCATGGTTGGAGGGAAGAACTTCACAAGAAATTTCTCAGCCAGTTTGTTCCATGAGTCAACTGAGTTTGGCTCTAGAGTATACAACCAATTCTTTGCCTCGTCTCCCAAGGAAAATGGGAACAATCTCAATTTGAATTCATCATCAGCGATGCCTGGAATCTTGAAGTTGCTTGCCACATTTAGAAATTGCTTCAAGTGCAAGTGAGGATCCTCTGTTGTAGCACCATTAAATTGTCCCATTGCTTGCAGCATTTGGAACATCACTGATTTAAACTCAAACTGTGGTGCATTGATTGGAGTCCTCACAATTCCAGTATTCATAGATTCAGGGTCAAACACAGCATATCCTCTGATTGCACTGTCCCTGTTGTTGGCCAAAGCCATACTATCATGTTGTTCTTCTTCAGCCATTTCAGAGCTTGCAACAGATAGTGTTGCAGCAACAGATAATGTTACAGCAGAAGCTGGTGTGGAGATGGATGAAGTACTGAATTCCAACTCAGGAATGGACTGAGCAATATGATCTCTTCTAAGTTTCCTGAATATCCTTTCAATCTCTGGATTAAGTCTGTATTTAGATGTTAAAAATATGTGCATACAGTTTATGTACCTAAACTAATAATCTAAAAACAGAACTAATAATCTAAAAACAGAATTTTAACACCATTAACAATCCCCCGCAACGGCGCCAAAAACTTGTTGCGTTAAAAAGAGCAATGTGCAGGTATACACAATCGTAACAAGTAATAAAGAGTAAGTAAGAGATCGTTCCCACGAGGATTAGAATGCTGTAGCAATTACCAAAATTCAGATTAATTGTTCTTGGTAGTTAAGATCAAGGGGTAACCAAATAGTGTGTGAAAGTGTGATTTTCAAATATTAAAAAGGACAATATTAAAATGCAGTAATAAGATAATAAGATAAGAAAAAGAGAATGTTGTCAAATATGGATAAAATAGCTTTAGGTATGCTGCATCATAAATCCTGCGTAGCTTAGATTATGCTCTACGTATGCTGCAGCATTTAACTCGAGGAAATAAAAATGTGTTTTCCAACACTTAAGGGTTAGGTTCATTAACTGCTTTCTATTCCTAGATTCGGATTAATTACACCACCCTCTTAATAAGCATGTTCCAGTTAGTTTAGGGACTTCAATAACTATTCCTAGTTGATTCAACACCATTTAATTTTCCAATTAATGATTTAATCCCTATCCATTATCAATTTCCACTTTACTCAACTTTTCCAAACCAAGCAAACTAGATATTTAATTAAGTTGGCCACTCTTAACTAAATAACATTCAACACATAATAAAGGAAAATGCAGAACATATCATTGCATAAAAAGAGCTAAGCATTCATTACAATAACATACCTAAAGCTTAAAAGGTTTAGCTCATGTTGAGCTTACAAACGCAAAATATAAAATGAGAAGAAAGACATTACAATGGGAGCACGAAAATGGAAGAAAGGAGAGAAGGAAGATGACCCTTGGCTGCTGTCTTTCGTCCTAGTTGCTGTCCACTACATCTCTCCTTTAAACAGTAAGGAATATTCCCTTTTTTAGGGTTTTACAAAGGCCTTTTTCTCTTTCTTACTTTTGGGCCAACTAAAGTAATATTAAAATAAGTGCTTGGGCCCATTTCCTCACACGTACCACCACAAAACCCTAAAGAAATCAGAAATGACGTCCTTAACTTTTAGGACATCCTGTCAGGAGAGAGAAAATGTGCTCAGCTTTTGTCCTTTTCTGTGCGTCTATATGTTGCAGCATGACCAAAGCATTTTCCAACATCTTGTCAGCAATTTGCGCCCAGATGTTGCAGCATGCCCGGAGCATTTCCATCAGCTTGTCTAAACTTCAACAAAAACCTATCAAAACTTAAGAAACACATTAAACATATTCCTAGACACTCAAAAACAGAAAATTAAAGGAAATTTATAAAAAGACACATATTACACTAAACTAACTTAAAACACCTAAAACATCCACATAAAATACTTAAAGTATACAAAAACTCAAGGTGAGAAAGAGTAAATAACTCTTCATTAAAAGAGTTATCAGTAAACTACGAAGGGTTCACTAGGATCTAGCAAAACTAACACTGCTGTTGATGTCAACATATCCTTAAGGGTTTGGAAACTCTCTTCTTCACACTTGGAGTCCCACACAAACAACTGTCCCTTCTTGGTGAGACGGGTTAAGGGTAAAGCTATCTTAGAGAAACCTTCTATAAACGTTCGGTAATACCCGACTAACCCCAAGAAACTCCTAATCTCGGTTACAGACTTCGGTACTTCCCACTGGATCACCGTCTCTACCTTAGCTTGGTTCACTGCTATGCCAGCCTTAGAGATGACATGTCCTAAGATGCTCACTTCCTCTAACCAGAACTCACACTTCGACAACTTGGCGTACAACTGCTTTTCCTTAAGGTCCTGCAAGACAACCCTCGGGTGTTCCTCATGTTCCTCCTTGCTCTTGGAGTACACTAAGATGTCATCTATAAACACCACCTCAAACTTATCCAAATAAGGGTGGAAGGTCTTGTTCATGTAGTCCATGAAGACCGTAGGAGCATTGGTCACCCCAAAAGGCATAACCAAGTACTCATAGTAACCATATTGCATCATGAACGCTATCTTCGAAATGTCCTGAGACTTAACCCGAATCTGATGGTACCCTGAAAAGACACAAGCACCCATCAACTGGTCCATAAGATCATCAATCCAATGGAGGGGATACCGATTCTTTATGGTCACCTTGTTGAGCTGCCGATAGTCGGCACACAACCTCATACTACCATCCTTCTTCTTCACCAACAACACAGGTCCTCCCCATGGAGACACACTCGGCCTAATGAACTGCTTCTTCATCAGGTCCTCCAACGGTTCCTTCAACTTAACAAGATCTAGAGGAGACATTCTATAGGGTAAATTCAAGTTCTTAAGGTCGCTTCCAAGTGACAGCTCGACCATCACAGCTCGGCCTCAGAAGAAGGTATCTTAGAGAGCTCGGCCATCATAGCTCGGCCTCAGAGGGAAGAAGGTATCTTAGAGAGCTCGGCCATCACAGCTCGGTCTCAGAGTAGAAGAAGGTATCTTAGAGAGCTCGGCCATCACAAATCGGCCTCAGAAGAAGGTATCTTAGAGAGCTCAGCTGCCACAGCTCGGCCTCGGAGAGCTGAAGAAGATGTCTTAGAGAGCTCGGCCATCACAGCACAGCTCGATCTAGGAGAGCTCGACCATAGTAGCTTGAGGGAATGCCTAAATCAGAGGCCGCGAAATGCTCAGGTGATATTGTTCTTTAAATCTAGTTTAAATCTCATATGATTTGATATGTTTTGCTCCACGCCTTTGATGTTGTGTTATGTAGCATCATATCATATTATGTATATATTTGAGCAAAGTGATGTTGGGATGATATCACTCCCAGAGTCACAATTTGCGACTACAAAGTGGTTGAGCTCCAGCTCCCTTGAAAATAACAGGTCGAAGCTCCGTGCTTCCCTTTCCACAAGGTCGAGTTTCGGCTTCCTCAAAACTCACAGGTCGAGCTTTGCTCCGTTAAAAACTCACAGTTCAGCTCCGACTCCCGAAAGGTCGAGCCAAAACTCCCTCTCAAAATTTGACTAAGAGGAAGACGAGTCGAAGCTCCTCAAATTAAAACCATAGAGGCCGAGTTAGACTCCCTCTATAAAAAATCATAGAGATCGAGCTCAACACTAGTGCAATAAGTGCTTTTTACGTCAGTTAAAATTGAGTTTTTACGTCAGAATACTGAATGACGTAAATACAGCTGACGTTAAAAGTTAAACTTTTAATGTCAGTTGAGAACTGACGTTAAATATAAAACTATTAACGTCGGTTCTTTAACACAACGGACGTTAATTTTGTCAAAATTAACGTCAGTTCTTTAACACAACGGACGTTAATTTTGTAAAAATTAACGTCAGTTCTTTTCAGAACGGACGTTAATTTTGCGAAAACTAACGTCAGTTGTTATGAAGAACTGACGTTAAAGGTCTTAATTTTAACGTCAGTTGTAATAAACAACTGACATTGATAGTGTATTGTATATTTTATAAAATACTATTAACGTCAGTTGTATCATACAACTGACGTTAATAGTATTTTTTTTAAAATTCAGTTTTAAAATATCACTCCCCTCAGCTATCCCTGCATTCAGTAAATATCCCAGTAACACAGAATATCACACACATTACAGAATTGCAAAGGAAAAATGGAACAATGATCCATATGTATGCCTGTTCAGAAACAATATATATTTATTAGCATAGGTTATAACTCAAAATAAATATAGAAATATAAATAAAAATAAATGTATACTAAGTTTAAACTACCTATATCAATATCCCTTCGTGATGATCATCACGAGTGGCATGTACATCGTCCACCTGTGTCTCCTCGATTATAGTAGGCATGTTTGTTGAAAAATAAGGAGTCTCAGGAATATCAAGATTTGAATCTTCATTTTCATCACTACCATTATACATGCTTTTTCCTTGGAGAACCACGGACAACCTTTTGTTAGAAGGATCAGTGATGTAGAACACTTGTTTTGCTTGGGAAGCCATTATGAATGGCTCATTTATATGACCTAACTTGTTGAGGTCTACCAATGTGAACCCCAATTCGTCGGTTTGTACACCACTGTTACTATCAACCCACTTACATTTAAATATCGGCACCGTAAGCTTAGTGTAATCGAGCACCCAAATATCTTCAATATATCCAAAGTAAGGTGTCGGTGCTTTAACGGGTTTTGTGTCCTTTGCACTAGAGAAGTGCATTGCTTCGGGCACGATCATAACCCCACTATTTTGCATGGTACTCTTGTTATCTTGTTCCTTTGTATAAAAGGAAAAGTTATTTATGTCGTATCCGCTCCAACATATGACATTGAAGCTAGGCCCACGTGCTAGCCATCTTACGTCATCAGAAGCAGTACTACCATCCATAAGCATTTCTTCCTTGAACCATGGTAAGAAAGTCTTGTTATGCTTGTTCAACAACCACCTTTTGCTCATTCGAGGTTTTCTTGATTGACTTTTCTTTTATGTTCACATAAGAAAGGCTGAACACATTCGATGTTGTTCAATACATACAAATGTGCTTGAAGCACTTCCTCCCGATCCTTCCTATTAATTCTTAAGCCATGTGTACCCTTACCTTGAAATTTGATCTCATCATGCCGAGGCTTAGGAACCCCTATAGGATCCGTGTTATGAAGGTAGTCCGAACGAAACTCAATAGCTTCTTCTGCAATATACCTTTGAACAATAGATGCTTCCGGAAAATGAGGATTCTTCACGTACCCTTTCAAGATCTTCATGTAGCGCTCAATTGGGTACATCCATCTCAGAAAAACCGGCCCACATAATCTAATCTCCCTCACCAAATGAACAATTAAGTGAACCGTTATGTCGAAAAAGGAAGGAGGAAAATACATCTCCAATTGGCACAAGATTGTAGCAGCCTCAACTTCCAAGTCATCCAACATACGGGGGTCAACGACTTTGCTACATATAGAATTGAAGAATGAGAACAACCGAGTAATGGCATGTCTCACATTTTTTGGAGCAATACCACGAATAAAGCAAGGCGAGAAGTTGTTGCATCAAGATGTGACAATCATGAGTCTTTAAGCCAACCAATTTAAGATCACTAGAGACAAGCCTCTTCATATTTGAAGAGTAACCATGTGGAACTTTGATGCCCTGAAGACACCCGCAGAAACTTTGTCTCTCTTTTTTTGACAAAGTATGACATGCTGGCGGCAAATAAGTCCGCTTACCATCCTCAACAACTGGAGCTAACTGCTCTCGTATACCCATAGCAACGAGGTCGAGACGAGCATTCACACCATCCTTTGTCTTGTCCTGAATGTTGAGAAGCGTCCCGATCACACTATCACACACATTTTTCTCCACATGCATCACATCAATGCAGTGTCTGACATCAAGCTTGCGCCAGTATGGAGGATCAAAGAATATCGACCTCTTCTTCCATATTTTTTCTCAGCAGCTTTACCTTTCTTTTTGGACTTGCCGAATATAACATCGATGTCCTTTACCCTCTGATAAACCTGCTCTCCAATTAAGGCCGCCGTCGCTTCTTCTGTCTCTTGGCATCCATTAAAAGCTTTTTTCATCTTACGATATGGGTGATCACGTCTAAGAAATCTCCGATGCCCAAGGTAAACCGTCTTCTTTCCATGATGCAACTGAGTGTAGCATGTGCCTTCTTCACATATAGGGCATGCTTTATTCCCCTTGACACTGTACCCGGACAAGTTACCGTATGCTAGAAAGTCGTTGATGGTGCAAAATAACATGGCATGAAGCTTGAAAGTCTCATGAGAATACCCATTAACTACATCAACACCTTCCACCCACAGCGTTTTCAAGTCTTCAATCAAGGGACCTAGATAAACATCTAAGTCATTTCCCGGTTGCTTTGGGCCCGAAATCATCATAGACAACATCATGTATTTGCGCTTCATGCACAACCAAAGGGGCATGTTGTAAATTACCAACAGAACAGGCCATGAACTATGAATACTACTCATGTTACCATAAGGATTCATTCCATCCGTAGCAAGTCCAAGCCTTAGGTTTCTTGGCTCATCGGCGAAATCCGGAAACATAGTATCGACATTCTTCCATTGAATAGAATCAGCAGGATGACGAACCTTTCCATCACGTTTCCTCTCATCATTATGCCATCTAAGATTCTTCGCATCTTTCGCATTGGCAAACAATCGCTTGAACCTTGGAATTATTGGAAGATACCGCAACACCTTCGCAGGAGGACCCTTTTTTCTCACATCATCAAGATCATCATCATCACCACCACCCTTCACTTTGTATCGTGATAACCCACATTTGGGGCAATCATGATTATCTTCATGAACACCGGTGTACAATATGCAATCATTGGGGCATGCGTGTATCTTCTTATACTCCATACCCATAGGATACAATACCTTCTTGGCCTCATAGTTACGGTCAGGCAATGTGTTGTCCTCCGGAAGCAAGTCTTTCAACACTTCAAGCAATTCCGTGAAGCTTTTATCGGTCCAACCATTTCTCGCCTTCACACAAACCAATTTTAGCACCGCCGACAACCGTGTATGAGTAGTACACCCTGGATATAAAGGCTTATCCGCATCACCGCACAACCTATCATACACATGAGCTCAATGAAAAGATTTTTGTCCAATATCACAGGTCATGTCCTCTACTCAATCATCCTCCATATCTACGTCAACGTCCTCACTTTGGGAGACACTTGCCGTACTACTCAACAACACATCACCATGCCATATCCATCTTGTATAACTCAAGCAAATCCCTTCACAAATCAAATGAGTACGTATATCCTTCACCGTACATTTCCTCGTATTCAAACACTTGACACAAGGACAACAGAACATTCCATTACTATTAGGAACATTCCTTTGAGCAAATTCTATAAATTCTCCCACCCCCTTCAAATACTCAGCACTAGTACGCTTACAAACCATCCAACTACGATCCATAACTAGATAGGTCCTGTAGATATACAAAACATATATCCAATATAAGGACAATACGGGAGATTGAAAACTATAGTTTTTGAAGATTGCCAAGCATCGTCACGGCCTTGGCGGTGATGTCCATCACGGTACTGAACGTGACAACTGAACCCGAGACCATCACAGCGGAATCGATCACGCCTAGCCGTGATGAGCATCACGACCGTGACAGATCAACCAGCAGAGCAACATGCACTCAAAACCAAAAATAGAGACGTACGTTCCAAACAACTCAAACTCACGGTTTCAAGTTTCAACTACTGAGACTACAGTTTCAAAATATACTCAGAACCAAAAATAAAAAAATGTGCCCTAAAGACTCACCAGAAATAGGTGCTCGCGTGGTGGTGGGGAGGGGAGCTCGAGTGGTGGCCAACGCTCGATGTGGTTACTGAGAGCAGAGGGACAAGGAGAGTTAGTGCGCGGGAAGGGGAAAGAGAGATGTAAAGTTATTGCAAAGAATGAATGGAAAGACAGAGTTAGGGTTAATAGTGTACCTCACGGTGGTGGCGAAGAAGCCCTCGCGGTGGTTGCGGTGGAGATGAGCTCATGATTAGGGCAGAGTGAGAGTGAGAGTGAGAGTGAGGGTTGAGCGTGATGAAAAGAGAAAAGAGACGTACAGAGCGAAGTAGAGAAGGCGCGCGGGTGTAAACCAAAATAAAACAACATTTGACGTCAGTTGTTTGTAAAGACTGACATTAAAGGTCATATATTTAACGTTAGTTTCTTAAGAAACTGACGTTAAAAGTGTATACCTTTATCCAAAAACATTAATTCCTTTGACTATTTATTTAATTGAAGTAAAAATAAAACTTTTAACGTCAGTTGTATAAAAAACTGACGTTAAAAATAAATATTTTTTATTTTAAAAGAACTTTTAACGTCAGTTTTTGAAGACAACTGACGTTAAAAGTGTATATCTGCAAAAAAATTCATTCCTTTGACTATTGTGCTAACCCATGCACCTTGAAACTTAATCCTCTTAATGAGCATTAAGTTTATAGATAAGTTTTCAAGAAAATCAGAGAGAGACTATTCTCTATATAAAGTGTCATTCTTCTGTATCAGTATGTAAATACACCCTCTTCTTTTCCTCTATATTTCGTGCGTTTTCTATTCCTTCACAATATGGTTCTATCACATTTGAGACTTTTGTTATTTCTTCCTATACCTATACTTAAAGGTCTCTGTCTTAATGGTCAAAAAACTTCTGAGGTTGTGTAAATCACATAATATGACTCCCTTACTTTATTCAATCTCCTCCCCAAGCGACTGTGGATAAAGCACATATGGAGCATCAAGGACTTCAAATGAGCAGGGAGGGGATCGATGCATCCATTTGAGTTTCTGAGGACAAAACTGAGAAGAAATTGATGTTGAAGCAGAAACTTTTTAATATTTTAGTGCTATGTTGCAGAAATTTTTTATCTTTTAATCATGTAATTGTAACTTATGAATCGCTTCAATGAGATACGATTTGATTATACATATAACACTTTTATGTTAAGTGTTTATTTATTTTAATTTTCACAAGAATATGTTTACTAATTCAAGCTAATTAATGTAGATTAAAAATAAACTTGTTTAATATTTACACAAGTTCTTTACACAACTGACGCAAATAGTGATTTAATATTTACAAATTGCCACCACCTCATTTTTAACGTCAACATAATTTATGACTGCCAAGTTCCCGTATATTACATTATTTCCAATATTCATTCTGCACGTTTATAATTTATAAGATTATTTACGTCAGCTATTTATTATACTGAAGTAAAAAACCACACTTTTAACGTCAGTTGTATAAAAAACTGACGTTAAAAATAAATATGACTGCCAATCAATTGCCACCACCTCATTTTTAATGTCAACTTAATTTATGACTGCCAAGTTCCCGTATATTACATTATTTCCAATATTCATTCTGCACGTTTATAATTTATAGGATTATTTACGTCAGCTATTTATTATACTGAAGTAAAAACCACACTTTTAACGTCAGTTGTATAAAAAACTGACGTTAAAAATAAATATTTTTTATTTTAAAAACACCTTTAACGTCAGTTGTATTAAACAACTGACGTTAAAGGTGTATAAGTTTCTGCAAGAATTCATTCCTTTGACTACTGTGCTACTTACCCATGCACCTTGTAACTTAATCCTCTTAATGAGCATTAAAGTTTATAGGTAAGTTTTCAAGAAAATCAGAATAGCTTAGTAACTTCATCCCCTGCTCCTATAAATAGCTTCCTTCCATCCTTTTAATTTTCTGCTTCACAATATGGCTCTGCCGTGGAGATTAACTTCATCACTCTTTCTTCCTATTCCTAGACTCAAAGGTCTTTGTCTTAATGGTCAAACAACTTCTGAGGTTGTGTAAATCACATAACATGGGTGATAAGGTTGTGTAAATCACATAGTGTGAGTTGCTCACCTTATCATCTTTCTGGAGAATCGGCAGCGTACTAGCTCTGACACTGAGCGTCGACTTTGGAAGCAAATGACTGTTCCAAGACCATTGCTGAAACAGATCGGATGCACCCTTGCTCAGCCGCTCTAGAAAACTCGGTTGC
This sequence comes from Sophora flavescens, assembly GCA_030762895.1. Lineage (NCBI taxonomy): Eukaryota > Viridiplantae > Streptophyta > Magnoliopsida > Fabales > Fabaceae > Sophora > Sophora flavescens. The sequence continues at coordinate 50,172,912 of CM061063.1, forward strand.
TCGACTCTCCTCTCTTGCTCACCCGTGAAGGGAACGAAGCCCCTCAACAAAATGTTTAGGATTTTAAACCCTTTCAATGTAACTTTTTATAGGATTTTAAACCCTATCAATGTAACTTTTTATAGGATTTTAAAGGATTTTAAACCCTTTCAATGAATGAGATCCGGTTTGGGTTATTAAATCAACTTATACTTCGCACATATATTTTAGTTTTCAAAACAGAAACACAAAACATCAAAGCAATTGTGAAACTGAAACTTTGAGGAAGGCAATGCGGAAGGGTACGTATAATAGATAAAAAAATTATTAAAATAACCTTTAACGTCTGTTGATGAAAGAACAGAAGTTAAAAGTGAAGTGACGCACTTTTAACGTCAGTTCATTGAAGAACTGACGTTAAAAGGTTCACTTTTAATGTCAGTTGTTTATTGAACTGACGTTAAAAGTGAGTCACTTCACTTTTAACGTCAGTCCTTAAAACAACTGACATTAAAATTGAATTAATGAAGTATGATATTTACAAAACTACCATCGCCGCCTTTTTAACGTCTAGCTTTTGGTTAACTGACGTAAACATTTACCGTCTAATGTATATTTTCCACTAGTGCAAGCTCCATTTAAATGGAACAGTATGGGGAGAACATCTCCCTTGGAAAATAAAGTTCCATCAGATCGAGCACTCAAACACCATACTAACTCACAAAAAGACAGAGAGCCTAAAAAGGTGACCGAGCTAAAATCGATCGAGCTGCGGTCGAAATGCCAGGCCTAAAAAGGCAATAGCCTAAAAAAGTGACCGAGCTAAAATCGACCGAGCTGTTGTCGAAACGTCGAACCTAAAGAGGCAAAAGCCTAAAAAGTTGACCGAGCTAAAATCAATCGAGCTGTTGTCGAAACACCGAACCTAAAAAGGCAATAGCCTAAAAAGGTGACCGAGCTAAAATCGACCGAGCTGCAGTCGAAATGTCGGGCCTAAAAAGGTAAACAAAGAACCTAAAAAGGTTGATCGAGCTAAAATCGACTGAGCTAAAGTCAAAATGCCTGAATGAAGTGGCCGACCAAGCTAAAATCGAAAGGTCGAACCTAAAAAGGTAACCAAGAAAAACATGAAATAGTTAACTACGATAGGGCCGAGCTCAAAAAGCTCACGAGGCCAAATTAAAACGCCAAGAACAAAAGGCGAGTAAAAACTTAGGAAAGTTAACCGAGTAAATCCAAATGCTGGGTTAAATACCATAAGTATGAAGTCTTTATCATTCATAAAGCAAAAATACATAGGGCATAGCCAAGAGTACAAAATATCTTAAAATTTGCTGAGTTACTCATGAGCATTCTCATAAGCAAAGACCCCATCAAGGTTGGAACCAATAGTGTCTTCAGCTTGCAAAAGAGCAACCGAGGATGGCTCGAGCACGACCACTTCAGTTCCTCTGTTCTCCTCCTCTCCCCCAACCTGCTCTACATTATTCTCCTCTTCCTCATCATCGAGCTCGGACAAAGGAACCATCGTTCCATCTTTATTAAAATCCTTGTCCACACCGGCTCTCGAAAGATCTGAATCAGGAAGAAAGCGCTGGATTTGTTTTATAGCACGCGAGAACCCAGAAACGCGTCCCCTTATAATCTGGGCTTTAGCTTCCTTCAACTCGAACTGAAGCTTGCAATTAGCCTTTTTCTTAGTAGCAAAAAACTGCTAAATATTGTCAAGGGAAAGCTCTAAAGCCTTGGCAGCCCTCTAAAAGTCAATCCTCTCATTTTAGAGAGCTCGGATTAAGGAGAGGAGTTGGTCTTCTCAAGCTCGACATTTCGAGTTTTCAATTGCCCAATTAGCCGAGCTTGCTCTTCACACTTTGCCACGGCTTTTTCAAGCTCATCCCTAGTGTGCAAAGTTCGGGCAGCTTCCGCCTTCATGCTTTTCATTATTAGAAAGCTCGTGGCTCGAAACACAGGTAATGGAGGAGACTCGGAGAGCATAAGTGGCCATGGCTTTCATGCTCGCGTCAGGGCCCTATTCTAGTAAAAGCCGAGCATATGCTGGCTTAATAACTTGAGAATCCACTAAAGGGCCCGAGCTAAAATTGTCTAGCCAAGAACAAAGGGCAGAAGCCCAAAAAGCCGAGGTCGAGCATTATTCCCTCGCACCAAAAAGCCGAGGTCGAGCTATGAGCCCTCGCACTACGCACTGAAAAAAGTCGAGGTCGAGCAATGCTCCCTCCTTTGCTCTAAAAAACATAGACCGAGCACAACACCTTCGCACCAAGATAATGTCCGCAGCAGATCATGCATATTAGAGACCCAAGATTTGAAGGAAATCCTGGTAGTGTTCGACCCAATAAGCCGGAATCCCAGGTAAGACTTGGCTCCGGACGAAAATCCGAGCAGTGCTCGGCCAAGTAAGTCGACAACCCAAGAAAGACTTGGTTCTACAAAAAAAAAAAAAAAGAAATTTCCGAGCAATGCTCCCGAATCATAATCCAAAGTCCTCGACACCAAAAAGTGTGTTAAGATACGCGGGTTGACAGTTAAGCTCTTTTGCTCATTTCAAGGTCAGAGCTTGTGGGGCTTATGGGGATAAAGGAAGGGTATTCTCGCAAATTATAGAGAAAGGATATCTCTTAGCCTATAGCTCGATTGTTATTATGAAGAACTTGTATGAAAACTATTTTCTCATACAAATTGGAAAAGATATTAGGAAAGTTTATTCTGAGACACACCTTCAAAGATCATATAAATAACATTCAAGGTCAAGCTTCAAGTTAGTGGGTATTTCAAAATCCACCAGATGAAAGGGTTAAGAGCTACTCGAATGAAAGGTTAAGAGCTCTCAAAAGCTTCAAAGACCGAGCTACATTCAGAAAAATGTGAGTCAAGGTCAAACTCTCAAGATAAGCATCTTGAAGGCATCAAAAATTTCAGTTGAAATACAAGCCTGAGTTAAAGTCCTAATGACCGAGTTTGAGCTTGACTTTCCAAAAGACCGGTTCGAGCCTGAGTCATTGATAAGTCGAATCTTAACAAAGGTAAGATTGAAGTATCTTCTGTTCAGAACATGTGACAGGCCGAGATGTGAACCTCAACCACTAAACTCGAGTACTACCCGAGATGTGAAACTCGGCCACCGAGCTTTATTAGTCGAAGTAAGAGGACCTATGCAAATCCTGTACTTTATCGACACTAAGGACAAGATCGACTTATTTCATAAAGCTTTTGTGCTCTTCTGAGCTCGAAGCTTGGGGAGCTTATATACTAGTCGAGATGTTAAACTCGGCCACCGAGTCTACCAAACTAAAATATTGGACGAGAAATAAAGCTAGATCACCAAACCCAAACAATCAAAGGGAAATGATTACTAGACTCGCCCACCGAGCCCGCTGAACTTAAGAATTGGTCGAGATGTAAAGCTCGGCAACTTGAAACGTGAAGCTCGGTCGCCCGAGGTGTCCACAGAAGTAAAAGATGTATATAGACCTAAGTGTGAAGCTCGGTCACTTACCTTGCCAACTTGAAAGGCTAAAGAGACCAAGTTTCTAACCTCGTAAGGCCGAGGTATCAAGCTCGGCCACCAGGAAATCAAAAGAAAGGATTGTTAGCCGATGTACGAAGATTAGCCATCGAACTGTGGCAAAAAGGGGAGAAGTCTTACTCAATAAATCCTGAACTCGGATAATTTTAAAGCCAAGCTCGAATCCTGTCATGAAAACTTCTACGCTCCGCTAAGCTCGAAGCTTGGGGGGCTTGTGTACTGGCCGGGGAGTAAAACCCGGCCACCGAGCTTGGATACCCGATCCAACCAAGGTGGGAAGGATAAAATATCGATATTATATTTATTAATCCTGATATTATCTCAAAAAACCTTATCCGGTTAGAAGAGATAATATCCCTTAAATTAAGGGATAAGATATTGATATTATCCTTAAATAATCCTAATATTATCTCAAAAAACCTTATCTGGTTAGAAGAGATAATATCCCTTAAATTAAGGAAATCACATCTCAAAGAAGATTTAAGAGATAAAAGGAGATAAATCCAGATCTCTTAAAGATTGGGATCCTATTATAAAAAGAGGAGAACCCAAGAGAGAGAGAGATTCACTTTTCACTAACCCCGGTAACTCTCCCTTAAACGTGTTAGAGAAACTAGCTCGACCAAGAGATTATTGAAAAGTCCTTGCTCGCTGGTATTCATCAGATACAGATTGAGGGGTTGAGATCACCGTATGGCCAATGGTTGAACCTAGAACTACGTCTGGCTCTAATTCCCATTGGGATACGTAGGACCGGAATACAATATTTTGTCAAGCCATAATCTAAAACAACCCCCATTGTTCGCTCTTGGTTTGACGTTCTACGACGAGATTCCGGTAAGTCGGATCTCGACAGGAACACGAAGTAAATAAAGCCATACGTGAATTGAAAATTGAAGGCCCCACGTGAATAATAAGATTGCACTACAATTGAAGGTTTATTGTTGGCAATTGAAAACAAAGATGATCTACAGGACTTGGTCACGTGAAGAAAGTTGTACAAGGCCCGACACGATTGATTTGAATCCAAATCAATTTGAATTTGCATGTAAATTCCTTATCGTAAAAATCAGGATTGGAATTGCGGCAATTAAGATAAAAGATAGAATTTGTTAAAGCCACAGCAACAGCGATAGATATAAACCGAGCAGGGTCCTAGCGTACGGGGGAGAGTTGCGCAGGGTGTGCAAGCCAAACAGGAGCGCAAGTGCAGCACCGCAGTGTGCAAATTGGAGGAGCAGTACCGCGAGCAATACACCATAGTTTTACACAGTGCAGTTTCAATGCAGTTTTCCTTTTCTTTTCTTCTTGTTCTTTATTTTATGATTGGGTAGTTATTTTGTTTATAGGATTGGCCAATGCCTTTTGATATTATTATGATGAACATTTGATCTTTCCTTTTTGTTAATATTTCATTCATTGATTTGGTTCTTATTGTGCTTCATCCATGTGAATTGATTGATCACCTCTTTGCATGTCTTATAGATATTCTAGGGATGAACTGTGAAGTGAACCTAAATATTGGATCTATAAGAATTGAACTTAGGACTTAAATTAAGAGACTTAGAAGCGGTCCTTCGAGGGTACCATTGAATTATCATATCCTATAAGCTCTCTTCTCATATTCAAAAACCAAAAAAATATTTTATTTTGATTTCTTTTATTGTTTCTTTTATTTTCTTGAAATCTATTCACACTTATTTCTTAGTCTAAATAGTTGGTTAATTTGTGAAGTGGTACTTGGTTTCCCAATCCCTGAGTTCGATACTCGGTTTCTCACTGTTTTATTATTACTTGCTTCGATCATCCGGTACATTTGCCGGCACCTGTCAATTATCAAATGACTTATGACTTCTTAGAGGTTGCGTTTATATGTTATTCAATGGTGCATATCTTAAGTATGCTGCAAATTTTTTTAACCAAAATAAAGAATAAAGGCATATCAAAATATTTGAAGGGTGAAAATGAGTTCTATAATATCTTGCATCGCATGATGTGCATGAACAAAAGAATGTAGGAGTGTAGAAGATAAAGTGATGGAAAATTGAATTCTTTTTAAGGATAAAAAATAGTGTACACAATTAACTCGAGGGATATTTTGTATACAAGTCATTTTTATGTAAAAAAAAAATGAGTATAGATAACATAAATTTGTATATAATATTTTTAAATCAAATATAAATAATTATGTATATAAAAGAATATTTTAATTATAAATTATATAAATATTATATTAAAATTATTTTTACCAGTGCATTGCACGGGTCAAAAACACTAGTTTATGCAATATAAAAAGGCAAATATAAAAAATGTTTGCATGTGAAGAAAAAAATAAAGGAATAATACTGTTAATTTAAAAAATAAAATTTAATGATAATACAAAAACATTATGTATGTAAATAAAATAAAATAAAATTGTGATTAATCAAAAAAATATTGTCTCTTTCTCCCACTACCTTAGTATCATACTTCTTTGAACATTTAATAGAAAATATTTATTTCCAAAGCAATAACTACATTTCATGCTCATTAATCATTTCTCAATGTTATTTATTTATTTAAGCACTAAAACTAAACACAAAGTATTAGTTTGTTATCTCTTCAAAATTTATTTGATTTATTTCTCATCATTTCTCTCTGCAAGTTAATCATTTTTAGAAATTACATTTATGTAATATATTATTATTTTTATTCTCTCTTGAAAATCTATTTGATCTTTCTCCGATGCAAGTTAATCATTTTTAAAAAATATATTTATCTATCATATTAATTTTTTTCCTCTTTTGAAAATCTATTTGCCTTATTTCGTCTCTTTTCCCGTCAGTGTTAACCATTTTTAGAAAATATATTTATCTATCATACTAGTGTTAACATTTGACATTTATCCCAAATCCTTGTTATCCTACTTCTCTCAATACCAATATTATAGTATTTTCTTTTTACTCCAAAATTATAAATTAGCACTAACCACTTCTTATTACACTACCTTGATATGATACTTCTATTATTATTTAATATTATGTATCTGTTGTCAAAGCTACAATTACATTTCAAACTAATTAATGATTTCTCAATGTAATTTATTTAAACATTATTGTTAAATTCTTCCCAATATCTTAGTAATCATATGGAATATTTTATCTTGAAAAAAGAAAAAGAATAAAATGAAACTCTTTTATTGATCATTAATTTGGGGTAACAATTAAAGGTAATTAATATTATTAATTAATGTACACAATTGAAGATAATTAATTTGGAGGATATTTCTCTAAATAATTACTTTGCATAGTTTTTTTTTTATGGAATTACTTTCAATAGTTAAAAGGTAATTGATAAGAAAATTAATTTATATAGGATCAAAGATAATCTGGAGGGAAATGAAAATTACCCTAGCGAATCACCTGTATAACTTAAGTAAGTAGAAACATTCATTTATATAATATAATATATAATAGATTTGAATTTATTAATATTTATTTTACTAATTAAAAAATTCAAGCATGTATATAAATAATTGACTAAATATAAAATAAATATTGAAATTCGTATTTAAATTGAAGTATTATATAAAAATAATACAAAAATGACATGACTTATTTTTTTTATGAGTTTAATTGGTATACACTGTCAGTGTAATGTTTTTTACACCATCAACCAATCAGAAATCAAGGTATATATGACTTTTAGGCAGTTAGGATAAGAGTCAAATATTTTTAATGAGATATCAATTTTTGATCGATTGACAATGTAAAAAATCTTTACACCGACGGTGCATATCAATTAAATCATTTTTTATTTCTTTATTCAACTATTAATTCATATTTATTATGTTATATTATTATAATAATCTCCATATTTGATTCATAATGGAAACCCTAAACGTCATAACAAAGCTTTTAATTATAAAATAGAAACAATTAATGAATCAAATATTTTGAATAAAAATTATAGGTAATTAATATTTGAAAATTTAAAACTAATTTACATATCTGAATATAATTAAATTGGAAGATATTTTTTAAATAACTAATCTTCTAAGTTAAAGGTAACTGATATGGAAAAATTTATATACATATATATAGAGCTGGCAAAATAGGTCGGCCCGGTCGGCCTGGCCCAAATAAGCCCGATAAATCATAGGGTTTGGGCTGTGAAAATAAAGCCTGAATTAATCTCGAGCCTTTTTGTACCGACCCGATGGAACCTGAACCCGAAGCAGGCTAGCCCTGTCGGACTCGGGCAGCCCGATCAAATTAATATATTTTTATTTTTATTTATTTTATTCATAAAAATTTAAATCATATAAAATTTTGAAGAAAAAAAACGTAAAACCGTTTGGTAGTCGTTTTTAAAATTAGCGTATATCGTTTATTCACTAGCGTATAGCGTTTTTCCCAGACGATACTTCAAGTAGCGTTTGAGCTTATAACGTATAACTTATCATTTTTTTCTTCCATTTTTTATCCCTACTATCTTAATTAAATTCCTCACTTATCCTTAATTATAAAATAAAATATTAATAATTTAACATAGTATATAAATAAGAATTAATTTCACTATTTATATTTATATTTAAGATAAAAAAGTAGGAAATATTTTTTTATCTATAAAAAAATAAAATCTATTTATATATCTATATCTATATCTTTATCTTTATATAATACATTTGTGAACAAACTCAAAGTAGAAACCTCCACATGTCAATCTCTGGAGCCTACAATCTCTGGAGCCTTCTCTCATCACACGTGGCAACACCAGAAGCCTTCCCTCCCTTCTTTGCTCATGTGTCGTGTTGTGGTTGATTTGAAAACTAATTATGGTAATTAATTATAGCAATGGTCATAATTTGATCATATTTGCAATAGGATCAATTTATTGATAATTGATATAATATAATTTGCAAAGAAATTATTAACAATAATGATTGTAATATATCATCTAAGTAATACAATCCTCAAAGAACCCGTGCGTTTATCTCTCCAGAATTAAGACATATTATAATATACCATTTAAGTAATACAATTGTATTTAAAGATTAATTGGTCGACAATTTAAAATAAAAACTAATTCAAATTTAAATTTTCTTTTCGAAATATGCCTAAATTAACAGGAAGAAGGTCCACAACATAATTTGCTCAGGTGACCACCGCTGCTCGGATTCTAGTAGGTCTCATTTCTCTTATATTCATACTTATTTTTTCATGTTTTTGTTTTGCTTTCCACTCTCCTCATTTGTTCTCATCGCATTCTCTTTCTTCTTACCCAAGACGCAAATCTCATTTCCATATTGGTCCAGATTGAGAATTGAGCTGTGGATGTTATACAAACTAAAAATGGAACCAAAATGGAAAAATATTTGATCTTTGAATTTGGGGATTTTTGGAAGGCCTACATGAAGTTGAAGATGTGTTTAGCTTAATTCAAATTATCATCGCATATTCAATAATTATTATTTTTGCCGCAAGATTTGTTTAGCTTCAAACACTGAACATCAAAGGATAGATGATTTTTATATGTTGGTTATGGACATAGACTTGGCATTTTTTTTCTTTCTATTTTTTTCTGTAATTAGGTCACTTTTTTTTTTTTTTTGCTTTAGAAGTTGCAACAACCATGAGTATTAAAGAATAGGGTGGAAAGGATTAATAGAAAAAAAACTTTAATGAAGATTTACTAACAACTGACTCATTATTAATGACATGAAAGGATGAAAGATAGGGAATGCATAGTGCTTCATGAAATATAAATAAATGAAAATACTACATGAATACAAAACAAATGTACATGTGAGTCCTTATTTTCAGTTAACAAGTGGCTCATGACTTGATGCTGTGTGTTTACATATATTTTTTTAGAAAAAATTGTGCAACCTGTGAGCCAACTGGATTAACCCGAGTTGAACCCACCCAAGTAGAGAGCCGGGTCAAAATAATCCGGGGTTAAAATGAGTCAGGTTTTGTCCAACCCAACACAGTGACCTATCGATGAGCTGTGAGCATGGTTGAGTTGGATTGACTCACGGGTTCCAACCTATTTTGACAAGTCTACTTATAGTTGATAAATTATTTTTTCGCTGAAAGCTTATAGCTGATTGAGTTATGTATCATGTCCCATTCATTGAGATTTCTTTTTTCAGTAAATCAAATCGTATTTTGATGGCGCCACCATCACGAAATAAACCTGTTTTACCATTTGCGGCAATTGGGAATAAACAAAGTACAAACTAGAAAGGCAAGTGCAATAATGCATAATTTAGTAGTTTTTGGGTGTTGTGGTTAAGTTAGATTTCAACCTTACTGTATTTATGCTTAACAAGAAAATAAATTAAAACCGGAAATCTTACTTGTGGTTGTATTTGCACACAATAGTTTCACTTTAAAAATATAGAAGTTTACAATAAAGATAAAATTGAAATTAAAATATATTATTTAATAAAATATTATTATTAATTTTAAAAATACCTGATCTTAAATTTCGTTTTAGACCTAAAAATATGTGCGCAAGCCATGTAAGTGTAAAACAAATTGGTGTGAGAAGTTGGAATATAAATATTTTTTGAAAAGCAAAATTTATTAAGAGAAAAAGACAAACAGATCAACAAGCACAAGGTGCGCCAATTGGAAAGCTGTCAACGATTACACACAGCTGCCATAAAGCGAAACGAAGCATATAATACAAAAGTGTCAATGCTCTAAACATAAAAACAAGGCAAATGCTGCAGAGATAGACCAGAAAATGACCCAACAGACACGGATCCAATTCCAATCCCCCAACATAAGGCAATATCAGTAATTGCAGGGCATACGGTGCAGCCACTAATAGAGCAGGAACACAAGTAACACAGTGCAGCGAAAACAGCAAAGCCATAAGACCAATAGTTGATATAGAACAACCATAAAACATGCCACACCCGAGCAAAAAATTAGCACTGAAAATGTGATTGGGTCCCTGCACGCAATAACCATCCATGGAAAAAATACTTGAAAATCATATTTCTTCATCTAAGATATATGCAAGCTAAAGAAGAGTTGCTCACTCTTTCAAGACTGGTTGCGCTTTGAACCTTCTCATCTCGGCTTCTTCTCTCTCCATTCTTAGTCTTTCTTCCATTTCCCTTTGCATTTTTTCCTCGTGTCTCACCAGGCTGGAATGGTGTTGGTTTTGTGCATTGCTTGGGTTCTGGTTTTGGTGGGATCTGCATTCGATATCAGTAATTTAATAATATTATCAACTAGTAACATAAGACAAACGAGCCACAAGATTGACAAACTTCTATACCACATGGTAGTCAGTGGTATAAGGGTATGGATTAGCCTTGGAAACCCTTGGAATTGGGTTGCAGTTAGGTGCAGATTCAAACTTCAAAGAAAGCTGCAAAACCAGAAAAGTAAATGATACCCAAGCATTTCATCCTAGACTAACAGAACAAAATTATTACAATACAATCTTCAGCTATATGCTTTGGAGCAGATGTAGAATCAAACCTTGTCAAACAAGTCAGCCATGGAAGCAGATACTGTTTGGTTAGTTAAAGGATATAATAAACAAAATCCTTAAGGTTGGGTAACATCTCAATTAGCGCTTACCTTCTTATTTAGAGGCTTTGCCCTGAACTTACGGATCTTTTCAAGCTCCTCCTGTTCTAATTCTAATGAGCTTTTCACCTTATCTGGGCGGGCCCGGGCCCTCAGTGATGTTTGAAGTACTGGTTCCTTAGGTCTGGTCAGGGTAAGTTTTCGTTTTGTCTGGATCATGGACAAATAATTAGTCCAAAAGTATTCCAACATCCACCCATGTTGCAATAAAAGATAAAAGATGAAAAGGGGGTGGGGAAAAAAAGAGAGAGAACGCAATAGATCCATATAACGGTACAGGTGCAGGTTTTGGTGTTCCATGAACATAAACCTTTAAATACGGATACCAAGTTCAATAGATTAAATAAAAACATTCAAAAACAAAAAGAGATTTGATTTGAAACATGAAATTAAGAAACAAAACAAACCTTTTTGTCCTCTTTACCGGTACTTGAAGAGATATTGGCATTGGTAGTGGTCAAACCCAATTTTGACAAAACATGATGTTTGGGATTCAGAATCTGGAAAATCTTGAGAGGCATGAAAGGAGATATTCCAGTGAAGACAAAAAGGATATACTAAACAGCAAACAAAAAGGTGCAAAAATTTAAACAAGCAACGCACCATAAGCATCGTCAACAACACATTCAAACTTATCATCGTAAAAATCATTTCAGAAACCCTGTTCCTCACACTCTCACTGTATCTCTTTTGCTATTTTCGTTGGAAATGGATTTGGAGTTGTGTTTCTTGGAATTGGTTCCTCCCCTATCTCAGATCGTGGGCTTATATAGATATTCTGCAGATAAAGATAAAATCAGCCTTAGTTATTGATTTAGAGGCAAAGAAGGAAAGGTATGATAGTATCCTAGAGAAAATCGAAAGGTAGAATAGGAAAGAAAATGTTGCTCTGATGCCGCGCCCATGATGTCCGCAAATCACGTTTAGAATGGAAGGGGAGAATGCGCGCCTCTGGTTTGCTTCTTGCAGCTAGGGTTTTAGAATGGAAGGGAAGGTGAGTGTATGTGCATCCTGATCCGGGTTTGCCGGGTTTGGGTATAACAAAATGGGCATTAGTGGAAATGTGTAGTGCATGCACCCCTGAAGTTCAATAAAAAGAACGGACTCCTAACTCTTTACTGTTTGTCAAATTAAAAGATAAATAAATAATATAAATTACATTAAATCAAATAATATTAATTGCCTCTAATAAAAACCAGGGCAAGTCAAAAGGGTGGAGAATCTGGAAAGTTATGAATAGAACCAAGCCAGTTACCATCTAAAAATATTTTATTTATGAATAGGACCAAGCAAGCCAAAATATTTCGTGAACAATTCAACAATTTATTCAAAAAAAAATTCATGCCATTTTATGTCTCTTACTTCTTCCATCATCTCTCTCGGTCACTCCGACGAGTTGCTATAAGGTAAACATTTTTCTTTCCTTTTTTTTATTTCTATTATGCTTCCTTACTAGCAATACCACAATATGTTGGTGATATTGTTCTGCTATGTTTTTTCATTTCCATGTTGCTTGCTAAATCTAACCTCTATGTGTGTTGATATTGTATGTCGTGAGAAGCACCGCCATCGCTAGAAGGTAAACACTCCTCTACCCTTTTTGTTTCTATTCCGTTTTCTTTTACATAACTCCCTATTAATTAGTTCTCCTTTCGTTTTCTCCCTCTCAAGTGAACTCTTTTTCTCTTTCTGTTATCTTTCACCGCAATCACAAGCCCAGATAGGAGAAGCCACTTAGTCCTGCAATTTCGGTGAAGTCAGCAAGAGGGAGAAAACGAAAAGAGAACTAATTGGGGCCATATGTTTTTAGATTTGGTTTTCTTATTTGTGTTTTTTAATGTTTCTTTTTTGAATTCTTAATTTTTATCTGGAGGACTAATTTTTCTTATTTTTTTGAATTCTGAATTAATTTCATATCATATTAAATTAATGCTGATTCGATAGGATTGACTTATCATTTAATGGTATTAATATTCGATATTAATTGTGATTATTCCATATAATTGAGTTAAATATATGGTGATTCCATATCTTTTAAATTTAAAAGTAAATAGCATCATTCGAATTCGATTTTGAATTATTTACATATCGATTTGAATTTATTCCATATCATTAAACTCATGCCTTTAATATAATAATTAAACGTGGGAGAAAATTTATATTTGATATATTTAGTTTATCACTTAATGATTTCAATATTCGATATTAATATTAATTGTGACTGATTCCATATAAATGAGTTCAATATGTGTTGATTCAACATCTTTTGAATTTAAACCTAAATAGTATCATTCGAAATATTTTTCTGAATTATTTCCATATCATGTTGAATTAATTTCATGTCATTAACCGCAAGCCTTTAACGTAGTCATTAAACGTGGGAGAAATTTTCTGATTTGATTAAATTGATTTATCACATAATGGAGTCAATATTCGATATTAATTGTGTTTGATTTCATATAATTGAGTTCAATATATGTTGATTCCATATTTTTTGAATTTGAACTTGAATAGTACTAATCAAAATATATTTAATCAAGTTGCGACCTTTTTTTTAATACAGAGGCGGCCAAATTTATGTCATTAGAAAAACAATTTATTTGATTAGCTTTGTTGATTAAAAAAATGAATAGCATTATTTTTTTTTTAAATAATGAAAAGCATTTTTTTAAAAGGAAAATAATGAAAAGCATTAACTTAATGGATATTAAAATTTGACATTTAATTTTAACAAAAAACGTATAGCAAATATCTTGAATCATAGTACATATCACATATCTTAAACTTATAGCATTAATATTCATGAAACAAATTTTGCACGTTGACAAATTTAAAATATTGTAAAGCAAATGAATAAATTTGCTCATTCACGTTTTGATAAATGAATTTATGCATATCAATATGTATATTCAATAATGGAGGGAGCAATTAATTTTAGAAAGAATGAAATACAAATCACATATTAAATTTTTCAACATTAACACATATTATCAATTTGATTTGGTATTCTTTTTAATGCAATTAATATTCAAAATTGTGCAACACAATACATGATTTGATATTTTTTAATGCAATTAATATTCAAAACCATGGAGAAATTTTTTTAAAGAATTTTTAAAATGAAAATAAATGTATCCTTGATAAAGTTGATAGTATATCAGTAATGATTAATATATTGATTATTAATTAAATATATTCAAACTGGATACAAATAGTTATTTTGAAGTAAAAATTGATACGAAATTTAATCACATTAGGAATGCTAATAGGGGATATTAATAAGGGTTTTTCTATCATGTGCAACTTTGCACAGGTTAAGAAACCCAAAAGCAACAATTATTTATTGGAAAACTAAACATTTCAGCTTTGAAAGTATAAAATACACAAGTTAACAGGTTAGAAAAACCTTATTTATAAAGGGATGCCTTTTTCAAATCCAAAAGTGAATTCAAATAACAAATTTTAAAGGCTGATATAAAAAATAAATTAATATATCTTTAATAGTCATATTTCCCCTTCTAATTGTAGTAATCACGACAATTTGGTTGTCATATTCTCTTCAACTTCAATTACATGCTCCTCAAAATCCGTTAAAGTAATTTATCCATAAATCATACTATCTAATTTAATTAAAACAATTTTAACAAATAAACAAATTATAATTATTAATATGAATAAATAAAATCATACATAATAAATATGAATTTTTAGTTGAATAAAAAAGTAAAAAAAAAATATATCATATCATTTTATATTAATTTATATAAGAATTAATTTTAAATAAAAAATTAATAACTTTTTTTATATATAATCAATTGATTATATACATGCTTAAACTTTTTAATTGTCTATAGAAATATACTCCAAATTAATTATATTTGATCTTATGTAAATTAATTTCTCCTATCACTTACCTTTAACTTTAACTGTGAAAATTAATTATTTAAATAAATATCCTACAAATTAATTATCTTCAATAGTGTAAATTAATTTATAATATTAATTTTATTTAAACCCGAAAATTGGGGATTACTTATTTTTTTTGGTTTATGTTTAAGAGCTTTGCTATGAATGTGGGGGTCTTTATTATCTACCAAACCAAACTTGAAGAATATTATAGTGAGGTAATCAATATGTTTAATTATTGAATAGCACAATAAAAAGGAAATTAAAAATCGATAGCATATAGTAAGGGATGACCAAGCAAATATTTAATTGGATCTCAAAAGAAAATATTATATTGCGTCAAAAATGGAAATTGTCAACAATCAATATTAACAATCAATAAATATTAAGACTTCATATTTTTTGAATTTTGAAAGCAATAAAAAGGCATTACTCTGTGATTATAAAATCGCAAAGTTAAATTTTTGTCTCCAGTTTTCTTGATTTTAACATATCATTCTCTCTAAGTCGATATGAATCCAAGCATAATATGCATGATATGAATTATTATTTGATAGCACGTCCATTATTTAACATTAAGAATCAATAAATAATAGGACTTACCAAATATTATATGAAACTTGAATTTGAAATAGTTTGAATTCGAAAATCCTATATTAATTGTACCATGGTTGACACAACCCAAATGACAAGTATAAAAGTGATTAATGGTGATAACAATTTTGCTTTCGAATACTATTATTATTTGAAGCATGTTTTTAAAATATTACATGTAGAAGATACGAGAATATTTGGTAGTCATTTCCCATCGATAAGGTGTAGGTTGAGATACAAATAAATAAAGGTATTATTGAAAAATGTGATTAATACTCCCTTCGACGTTATAAAGTGACAATTAATTTTGAGACAAACCAATATTCCAAATATGACATATAAAATGAGATGGACGAAATAATATTTAAATTTTCTTATTTATACTTCATCTTATATTATTTTATTTAAAATATCTATATTTTTTATCAATTTATCTTTTTTTTGTTTTATGGTATTTTAAAGCATTTAATTTCTATGCCCTGTCTTTTTTACACGAACAGTGCATATAATTAATGATATGGGTGACTTTTAAGGTAGTTAATTAGGATAAGAGTCAAACATTTTAACTTATAATGTAACTTCTGATTGATTGACTATGTAAAAATTATTTACACTAATAGTGCATACCAATCAAATCCTATTTTAAATAGCAAGTCTCATGTTATATGGAATGTTTGTATTTATTTATTTATTCTAAAATTAGATTCAATTATAAGCTTAATTTATTTTTTCAATTTATTATTTATATACTTATTTATGTAGAATCAATATAAGTATTTTAATTTAAAAAATTAACAATGAGATAAACTAAAGGTTATATTTATTTGGATGCAATTGATTTAGTAATTGATTTTATAATGTTCAACTAATAATTTAGTCAAATAATATAATACAATAGCAGGACTGGCCCAAAAGTGAGTGAGGCCTAAAGCAAATTTTTAGTGAGGTCTTTTTATTTTAAGTGAGATGATCTTCTAGATCAGGTTGGACCTTTTTGTTAGCATATGTGACCCTTTTGCTTTATAAAAAGTAAGAGTAAAAAATTTGTTTTGTTGGTGTACCTAAAGTAAGGGCTTTAATAGCTTCACCATTCGACCGACCCTGTACAATAGTAATACAATTAATAATTTTATTTAAAAATAACATTAGACCATTCAAAAAATAATAATTTTGTCTACATTCTAATTCTAATGTAATTAAATTTCAAACATTAAAATTAAATATTTATTATTTTAATTTATTGATTAGTTAATTGAACTTAATAATATTTTATATGTCGTATAAGAAATTTATTATACCTAAAAATATATAAATACAAAATATTTTTTAATTTAAAGATATTAAAATCTGTACTATTAAAATAATATGTATATACGTCCTGTGTAACACCCTGTTTTTCCTACGTTTTCTGTAGCAGTAAATACATATTTAAATGTGTTTATTTTAGATTAAACTCAGAGGATGATTTTAATTAAAAATAAAATCATTTTCTTGTGTTGTTATATCATATGAAGTCACGTAAAATTTTCGGTTGAAAATTCAGACGGAAGCCGGTCTGCGTTTTCACTGCCGGTACAAGTTTACTGTGCAGAAAACCTAATTTTGACCCGTGAACGAGATAGTTAGTGTTTTTATTATGTTGAATTCAACCTTGGTTATTTTGAAAATTTTCATGCAAAAATAAAATATAATATTTTATTCGGGTGAAAACGTAGGAAGAATTACGATCGGAAATGCAACCGGGTACCAAATGGAGCAGATTATGGACCATAAAAGAAGTAATGAGACATGATGGAAAGGGCTATGACATACTCCAAAAGTACAATCATCACACTTTTCAAATTATAATACTATTTTAATCCAAAAATTCATTTCTCTCTCTTCTCCATCCAATCAAGCATTAAATCACCAAGCTTGCTCAACAAGCTCCCCTTCTCCCCCTTTGGCCGTGAACTCTCCCCCCTTTCCCTATATATACCCCTTTCATTTTTCACTTCATCATCCTCCTCCTTCAACCTCCATTAAAGTTCATCTTCTTCCTTTCTTCTAAAAGTTCAAGCTCTTAAAGCTTTTGTTTTTATTCATCTTTTCTACTTAAGTTCTTCATTAAAGTTCTTCCTTATACTAAAGCTAATGCTCTTATTTAAATCTTTTTGCAAGTTTCATATTTTATTTCTTAGTTTACTTTATGTGTTCTTTACATGCTTTAAACTTCTAAAATCTCTTTAAAATGGTAGAAAACTCCTTTTGAGTTGAAACCACTTTCTATAGTCTTGTATTAACTTATATTCTCACATATTAAGAGGTTGTGTAAAACAAAAATCTCTATCCATATCTTCCAATGAAGGCTGAATGCTTGTATTTGTGACCTAGGAAGTTTTTGTTTCAACTTTTGGAATATGATCATGTGTTTGAGTTTCTAACTATCCTTTGATCTTGAATCTATAAATCTTGGAAGTTTTGATAGCTTGTTCCTATGATGGCCAAAAAATATGAATAAGTAGGCGTATGAAACTATGTTTCAACTTTCCAAGTATTGATCATGGATTTAGAACTCTTTACTTGTTTATTTCATGTTATTAAAGCTAGTATGTGTTACTTTCATTTTTCCAAGATGATCATGGACTTGAGCTCCATAAGATATTTGGATGCTAAGTCTAAGAGATTGGAAAGTTTAAGGATTTATAACTTATTTATTTTATGTTATTAAAGCTAGTAAGTGTTACTTTCATTTTTCCAAGATGATCATGGATTTGAGCTCCATAAGATATTTGGATGCTAAGTCTAAGAGATTGGAAAGTTTAAGGATTTATAACTTGTTTATTTTATGTTATTAAATTATCATGGACTTGAGCTCCATAAGATATTTGGATGTTAAGTCTAAGATATTGGAAGGTTTAAGGATTTATAACTTGTTTATTTTATGTTATTAAAGCTAGTAAGTGTTACCTTCATTTTTCCAAGATGATCATGGACTTGAGCTCCATAAGATATTTGGATGCTAAGTCTAAAAGATTGGAAAGTTTAAGGATTTATAACTTGTTTATTTTATGTTATTAAAGCTAGTATGTGTTACTTTCATTTTTTCAAGATGATCATGGACTTGAGCTCCATAAGATATTTGGATGCTAAGTCTAAGAGATTGGAAAGTTTAAAGATCTCTAGTCCATAAATCCTATGAAGGCGGAACCTAGAAGGTTATGGACCTAGGATACCTTGTTCTTATTTTTCCAAAATGATCATGGTTTTGAGCTCCTTAACACATATGGATGCAAAACCTAAGAGATTGGAAAGTTTAGTGAATGCTAGCCTATTTTACTAGCCTTGACCGAATGCCCTATGTTTTTAACTTAGTGGAATTTTAATTCAACTTTGTTAAAAGATCATTGTTTATGAACTCCTAACACTTAAGGATCATAAATCCATGAGTTGTATAGTTTTTGGGAATCTCTAACCCTAAGAACTAGTCTTGGCCAAACCTATACCTTGTGGTTTAGTGTTCTTGTTTTGATTTTAACTTGTGATTTTGTGTTCATAACCTTAGACTTCCATAGCGGAGGAAACGAGAACGTTCGTGACTTACCTCGTCGAGCATCTAGTCTTCTTACCTTCAAAGAAAGTAAGAGGGGATTGCCTAGGGATATTCAATGACTATATGCATGTGTGTATGTGTTTACTTGAGTCATTGAATATTATTGTGATATTGAGCCAATACTTGAATAACTTGTTTACTTGAACTATTGTGGTTATTACTTGAAGTTGAACATTACTTGCTTTAAAGTGTTATGAATTATATATATGTGATAAACTATCGTTGACTGTGATACTATTATTGAGAATATATTACTGTTGATTGAAGTTTGAGAAGTCGGACTTGAGTCTGTGCACAATGATTATAAAGGATTAAAAGCCTTAATAAGCCTTGAATAGAATTTGGAAAGTATTGGTTTCATTTATGAAAGTTCCTTGTTTAAAACGCTTACTTCAAGAAAAGGAGACTCTTATTTTGAAAAGAAACATCGAAGTGTTTTTTTTAGACAATAGAAACTACATTTTTATAATCCAAAGATGGTACGAGAGAAAACCTTTTTCGAACTATGTGTTTTATGAAGGAAAAACCCCTTTGAAAATATTTGACCTTATTTCATCAAGGATTTCAAAAACAAACGAATTTCCTAAATGTTTTATAAAAGAATTTGTAAAGGAAAAGATTTTCTCATAAATGATTTAGAAACATTCCGGTTACTTGGATAAGTGACCGAGGTTTGTTTTGGTTTTTGATTTTCACTGAACGAAAAGTAAGCACATGTGAAAGAGACTATTAGTTCACGTGACCTCGCCTCTAGTATTCAGTTTATGCACGTGATCTGGGATCCGTGTCAAGAATTATGGACCAAGGGTCCTAATCGTGATATTATGGGCTAGGAGTCCTAATTTTGGAATTGAGGACTGTGTGTTCTAATTTCGTTGTTATGGGCTAGGAGTCTTTATCGTGTTTAAATAAAACATGGATAAAATTATAATTATTTCTACGACCACAACCTTGGACTGCGGCCTTGATGCGTGATTTTTAGAAATATAAATAAAGGCAAGTGCACCTCGTCGCAATCAAGTAATACGGTGGTGAGACCGGTTATCGTATCCACAGGGATTGGATGTCAATTACCAATTCGCAAATTCAACAACTATTTAGACTTAACTAAAGTGTGAGGGATTAAAACAGAAAATAAAGAAAGCAAAACAATATTTTTGGTCTTTTGGGAATTATATCGAACACTTGGAAGGCAAACAGAGATGTGGCTAAGATTGTTAGGGTTAGACTACACTAATCCTCCCTTAATTGCAATGAAATGGTTATCAACACAAGCACTATTTCAATTATGACAATCAAGCCTTTTCTAAAATACTCAAGCCTAATTCCTTAGGTGCATTGAGCCTAAAACCCCAAATTAAACCCTAATTCCTTAGGTGAATTAACCTGAGATTTTGCATTAAGTCAAGACTTATAAGATTGCAAGCATTCAACACCTATTCCTAGATTCTTGAACTACTTGGCATATGATTCATGAGCATGCCTTAACACCAACCTTCCAGTCATCTATCAAAGCAACATATCATTCCTATGGGTAGCTAATCCAAGGAAAGCATTAAGCACAGAATCACATACTCATAAGGAAATAAAGACTTGCATTAAAACACCAAATCAATTACAACAAGTTCAGAAAAGTTACATCTAACTCCAACAATGGGGATTTAACTACTCATGATAAAAGGAAATACAAAACAGAATGAGAAAAGGGATGGAGAACACTCATAGACAAGCTTCCTCCATCTTCTCCCCATCCAAGAGCAGAGAAAACACCCCCCTATTTGGGTAGAAACCCTCTCCAGCCGCCAGCCTCGCCGCCTCCTCCACTTGCAGATCCCTAATTAGGTTTAGTGCAGGTTTATTTATAGGTCCGTCGTCCGTCACGGCCGTGATGGCCATCACGGCCAGGCCGTGACGCTTTCTGTCCAAGGCGTGTCTTCAAGTTTTTAACTCTCGCGAGGCGAGAGAAGTGTTCGCGACGCGAGCCCTCATTTTCTGGTTGGTCACGGCCGTGATGTCATCACGGCTAGGCCGTGATGATCTCGACTTTTGCCTTCTTCTCTGCTTGATCACGGCCGTGATGGTCATCACGGCCAGGCCGTGATGGGCTCTGTTTAGCTCATTTTCTTGACTTTTAAGGCTCTAATCCATCCAAGCTCCAGCAAGGCTGATTTCTGGGCATTTTTCCATTAAATCCTGCAAAACAACACACAAACCACTTCATCCGTTCCAAAGGAAAAACTATACAAAATCAACACTAAATTGGCCTAACTATATGCAAATGCATGCAGAAATGTACATGAAAAATGATGTAAAATCACACTCATCAGGCCTCGGTCTAAGGTGTTGTGATTGAGCACTCGGACTATGCGTCCTGTGTTATTAATTTTCAAGTGAAAATTGTGAATAGTCGTTACTTTTGGGCTTCGACAAACGGAAAAGAGTGAACACAAAGAAAAGCCTCGTTAATAAAAATTCTTTTATTCATATGCATTTCCCCTTGGCAGACGTGCTTGAGTTATCGAATACCCGCTTAAGATGTGGTATTTGATGATGTATACATCCGAATGGCCGTTATAAGGTATTCATGATGGTGTTGATCCGGGTACATCAGGTGACGGAGACAACTTGTCAAACGTGGCTTATGAGCCTGATCAACTCTTTATTTCTTAATGATAAAACGGTGATGGTATCTCATGAGATTAAAATTAGAGCCTAATGATTAAAGTGTCATGCATTATCTTTATAAAATTGATTGATTCGGGTATGAGACCTACTGAAATAATAATTGTTGTTTACCTATGAGTAATGTTTAAAATGTCAATATGTCAAGGTGTGGTATGTATCATGTATATGGTTGTTGTGCGATATATTCGTTTTTGGTATCTCACTCTTTCATTTCTACTTGTTATTCTCTCTTCCTTTTTGGTACCGCCGTATGTACATGAGTCCAGATGGATCCCAATATCCCGCTTGCGCCGACAACATCGAAGACTGAGGTCTTCGACGACGCAGGGAATGTTGGGGCATGGCAGATACACCCAGGGGCGACATCTACCACATACCACGGAGCAATCACCACGACCGATTTAAAAGCTGACTGATACCCAATCCGTAGAAGCCACACTGTGGAAACTAGGAGGGTAGCTTTGCCTCCGATTTGGTATTATCTTTACACACTGCGAGCTCACGGACTGCTACATGAGCCACCACCTCTAGACATAGAGCCGGCAGCACCGATTGAGGAGGATCCTGAGGAGGACCCTGAGGAAAACCCTGAGGAAGACTTCGATGAGGTCATGGAGGAGGATGAGCCGGAGGATCACATTATGGATCATGACGACGACGACGATTCCGTAGATGAGGGTGGCAACGTTATAGATCCATTACCTAAGGTCTCGTCTCGTGGGAGCCTTTGTGGAGACCCTGCTTGCAGCCAGTGTCAGTAACCAGTTCAGAGCGTTTTGTGGATAATCTTCCGTCATCTGACTTTTAGAGTTATCTTTTGGATGTGGTTCCGGACCCTCTTTCCCTGTGTCTTACTTACTCTCTTTTAAGTTGTAACTTCTAGATGTTTAATTCTATTGCAATGGCCATTGATAAGGCCCTAACTTATGTACTGGAACTTGGCTTTCATTGGGACATGTTATATATATATATATATATATATATATATATATATATATATATATATATATATATATATTGTCTTCAATTCATGTTCAGAGTGTTCATCACCTTTATCTTCCTTCATCTCAAAAAAAAAATTAACTGCCGTTTTTAGTGTACTCATCCATCGAGAAAATGATACTTTCAGAAAGTAACCAGCATTGTAAATCAGAAATATTTCCGCAATTGGGTACCCATGTGATGCCGGGTTTAGGGTGTCACATCCTGTGCAATGAGTTTTTATTCTCAATTTCTCCTGAGAAATAAATCAATTTTATTATAATTGTTTGTAGATGATTCCTATTACAAATTCTTATGCATTTAAAACCTAAAATATTTTTAATAAATGGTCGGAAATAATTTATACCCCGTGAATGGCACTGATCGTTTTGTTAGGGCTGAACTGTTTATATGAGAACAGTTGCAGGGATATACATTTGGATTTCCCCTTGAATAGAAAGTGATATACATAGAAAAATAAATGAATAAAGAAAGGATCAAATTACGTTTTTTCAGGTGATTATGGAATTAGACCTATGGTAATTACCCAAACAAGGTCATGACAAATACAAACATTTCATTGTAATTTGTACATTTTCAAACCGCTTCAATTTTGAGTTTATTGTCTTTTTTAATTATAATGATATGTTCTTTAAATTAAAGTTGTATATGATATGATGTTTTCTCTGATAATCAAGATAGACTTGCTTTTGGTTTGTGTATTCTCAATGAAAAATTTCTCCATATATATAGTAAACAAAGAAACTTGGCTTGCAAACTCTTAATTGAGGAGACACTAACATTTTATGACTTGCTCCAGCATATGTTATTATTTTACTTTCCTGTGGATCATTCCCTTTAAAATTAATGTATTTTTAATCTTTTAATTTTCTCCGATTTCTATTGGATAAATTATTGATAATCTGCTAGCTTATCATGTTTTAGCTATTATTTTAGAGTGGATTTTATCAATTAAATTTTGTTGAATATTTGATTTAACCCAAATTGGACTTTGTTTTCCTATTTTGATTATGTAGAGTCAATGTTTGCATTTAATTAACTTTAATTGATTTTCTTATGTTTTGCAATTTGTGAGTTTTAGGAAAGCATGAAGAACAAGAAGAGAGAATTGCAATTGAAAAGGTGGCCCATGTCCAATTAAAACAAAGATGAAGAATTGAATTTACATGTGCAATTGAAGATAAGCAGCATGAAGCAAATAAAGCCATACGTGAATAGAAAATTGAAGGCCCCACGTGAATAATAAGATTGCGCTACAATTGAAGATTTATTGTTGGCAATTGAAAACAAAGATGATCTACAGGATTTGGTCACGTGAAGAAAGTTATACAATGACCCACATGATTGATTTGAATCCAAATAAATTTGAATTTGAATATAAATTCCTTATCATAAAAATCAGGATTGGGATTGTGGCAATTAAGATAAAAGATAGAATTTGTTAAAGCCACGGCAGCAGCGATAGATATAAACCGAGCAGGGTCCTAGCGTACGGGGGAGAGTTGTGCAGGGTATACAGGCCAAACAGGAGCGCAAGTGCAGCACCGCGGTGTGCAAATTGGAGGGGCAGTACCGCGAGCAGTACACCATAGTTTTACACAGTGCAGTTTCAATGCAGTTTTCCTTTTCTTTTCTTCTTGTTTTTTATTTTATGATTGGGTAGTTGTTTTGTTTATAGGATTGGGTAATGCCCTTTGATATTATTATGATGAATATTTGATCTTTCCTTTTTGTTAATATTTCATTCATTGATTTGGTTCTTATTGTGCTTAATCCATGTGAATTGATTAATCACCTTGAATTATCATATCCTATAAGCTCTCTTCTCATATTCAAAAACCAAAAAAATATTTTATTTTGATTTCTTTTATTGTTTCTTTTATTTTCTTGAAATCTATTCACACTTATTTCTTAGTCTAAATAGTTGTTTAATTTGTGAAGTGGTACTTGGTTTCCCAATTCCCGAGTTCGATACTCGGTTTCTCACCGTTTTATTATTACTTGCTTCGATCATCCGGTACACTTGCCGGCACCTGTCAATTATCAAATGACTTATGACTTCTTAGAGGTTGCATTTATATGTTATTCAATGGTGCATATCTTAAGTATGCTACAAATTTTTTTAACCAAAATAAAGAATAAAGGCATATCAAAATATTTGAAGGGTGAAAATGAGTTCTATAATATCTTGCATCGCATGATGTGCATGAACAAAAGATTGTAGGAGCGTAGAAGATAAAGTGATGGAAAATTGAATTCTTTTTAAGGATAAAAAATAGTGTACACAATTAACTCGAGGGATATGTTGTGTATGTAACACCCGACTTTTCGCTACTTTATAATATCGGAAATTATATAAATACGTTTATATTTTTATCTGAGACTTAGAAAATGATTTTGGGAAAACCAAAGTCATATTCATATTATACTTATTTTTATAAGTATATGGAAAAACTTTGGGTTTAAAATTCAGACGGAAACCAGTCTGCGTTTTTACTGACAGTATAATTTTATACCGGCATAAAACCCTAATTTGACCCGAAACTGAAATTTATAGTTTTTTTATATTTTGTCCGTGAGGAATTCTACTTTCAAAATTTCTGATCAGAAATGAAAAATTATGTTTAATCGGATGAATTTTGGTAAAAGTTCACACGAAAAATAGTCGGTGTTTTCACTGACAGTAAGATTTTAATGATCAGAAAACCTAATTTTGACTCGTGAACGAAATGGTTTATGTTTAAATCATGTTTCCAACGAGTTTGGCTATTTTGAGAATTTTCGAGTGAAAATCAGACAGAAACCCTAATCGGGTAATCGACGGAGCCGAGAACGGACGTGCAGAGACAAAATCCGACATTCAGTGGATGGAGACAAGTGGTGACCCAAAATGGGTGAGTCATATAGGTGACTCACCTTAGTAATGATGACATTTTAGGGGATTTTACCATAATGTCCTTAAGATTGATTTTTAACTACAAAAATGTCATTGTACAAGATTACCATTCTGTCCCTCAAAATTCATGCTTGGACCTTTTTGCCCCTAGTTGGCACGACCAAACTCATCCAAATGAGCCCATTCTCACTTCTATTTAAGGCCTTCATCATCTTCTTCATGAGAGCTTTCCTCAATTTTTACTTAAAATCTCTTAAGTTCCATAAGCTTGATTTGTAAAGCAACTTAGTGATTCCTTGCACTTTTTCCAATTCCAAGAGGTAATCCTTGATCCTCATCATCATTAAACACTATGTTCTTCATATATTTTCATGATTCAATGCCTTATTCAATTTTTTCAATTTCTAGATCTAGAACTTTGAAAAATCATAGTAAATCATAGAAAAATCCTAAAAATGTGAAATCAATTTCTATGATCCTATTATCCTCTCTATATTCAAGATCCAAGAGTGTGTATAAAAATAAATTTTCGTGCCTAGTTAACCTAAAGAGGCAGAACCTATGTCTTGGTGGGGGGAGGATTTTGTTCATTTTCTTTACATGATCCAATCTTATAAGTTACGTAGGTATTGGATCTATGTTGTTTGAAATGAATCAAGGTCTCTAAGCTAATTTAGTTGTCATGGCTGAAATTTAATTGTTTGAGGATTGGAAGATTTAATTTCAATCTTTGTACAATGATCATTGATTTAGGGTTTTAAGTAACTAGGAATCATTAATCCAAGAGTTTAGAAATTTTAGAGATATCTAACCCCAAAGTCAGCCCTTGGCCGAAATCAACATGTAGGATTTTAGGCTTGATTTAGTTGTTTGTTTGTTGATTGAGTGTTATGTTTAATGAAGGATAAGCTAGATTATCGTGTACGTGTGTTGACGGTTTCCGGATTCACGACAAAGTTTTAAATCGGAAGCTAAGTTCTTCGAGAGGTAAGAAGGGAATTCATAAGGGATTTTCGGATGGCTACATGCTATCTGTTGTTGGTCTGTATTTTATCTGTGGTTGTGGTGTTTTGGTGTAATTTGTTTTAAGTTGTGTTATTTATATCTGTGTTTAATTATTTGAGGTTAAGTGTTTATTCGCAGTTAAATGTTATAATGTGGTGATGCATGATCTGTCTGGAAATAATTGTTATGATGTTGTTGATTGTGGTTTGAGAAGCATGACAGTGGTCAGTGCGCAATTAATTAAATGAGATGAAAGTTTTAAGAAGCTTCATGAGTAATATTCAGTATTTAATTGAGAGATATTGGAATATAATATGATTTAAATAATTATTGGAGAAAATAAGAAATTTCGAAAATATTATTACTTTAATGGTTTATTAGTGTAAAAGTAAACTATAAGTCACAGTAAGGACGTAACTGTGAAATTATTTTTGTACTGCTAATTTTTACTTCCGTAATATTATAAAATTATATTTTATGAAATTAATCTGCGAAGATAACTTGATTATGATATTAGAAAATTATTTAAGTGGAAAAAGCTAAGATTTGGCTTAAATGACTTTAAAAATGTTTAACGACAGTAATTTGGAAAAGTATCGATGACAAGTGTTTCTAAAATGGCACTACGTATTTTAAACTAAGTTTGAGCCTTAAGTGACTCTCTTTTTGAAACATGAAGTTTTCAGAAAATATTTTAGTAACTGATGATTTTACGAAAGAATTTTCCCTTTGAGATGATTTTCCATAAACAAATTTTACGCAAACAGTGTAGACAGTGAGTTTGAACTTAGTAATCGAGATGTAGGGGAAATAGTGTTTTTGTGGCGTTTTGGGATTTGAGTCCTAATTTGGACTGCGTGTCCTAATTTCGGTATAGTTTTGGACTGCGTGTCCTAATTTCGGTGTAGTTTTAGACTGCGTGTCCTAATTTCGGGGTAGTTTTGGACTATGTATCCTAAGTTCGGGGTAAATAATATTATTCAAAGTGAATACTGTTTTCTATTACCACGAACCTAAGCCCGAGGCATCGGTCTAGGGGTTTTGTGATTGAGCACTCGGACTTGATGTCCCGTGTTATTAATAAAAGTGTTAAGATGTCTAAAACTATGGTTGGTCGGAAGCTTTTAAGCTCCGGTAAGGAAAGATTGAACACAAAGAAAAGCATCAAGAACAAAATGTTTTACATGCATTTTAGGCAGACATGCCTGTTTGTTAATCATGATATCATGGCGATATTCATGAATCGACGTATCATTGTGCCCTGGTTGGACAATGAAAATCCATATTCGGTGATCACTGCTCCTTAAATTGGACAGTGTGCTATGGTAACCATATTCAGTGATCATTGTGCCTTGTGTTGGACAGTGTGCTATGGTTTTGGCTTCGTACCTTTTTTCCTGCGTGGCTATTGAGTTTGATCAACTCACCTCGAGGTTGGGATATCTCATGAGATTAGGTATGAATTTATATTACGAATATGAAGTGTTCATGCATAGTTTTCAAATGACGATGTTTGGGGTACGAAACCCAGTGATAAACTAGTTGCCTTATTATGAATGCTTATGTTTTTATGAAAATGTATATGTGTATGTTTTCTTTTGTGTCATTCATGTAGTTATCGCGTTAAATCCATATATTGGTTTCTCACTCTTGCATGTTCTATTTTTGGTTTCTCTACTTGGGCATATATGTATGTTCGAGTCCAGATGAACCGCTAAAGGAATATGACTTCTACAAGAAGAAGAAGGTTGTTTAGTTCAGAGCATGCTGATGTTGTTTACTGCTTGCATAGTGTCTGTTAGTTCCGACCAGCTTAAGTTTTGAGTTATATTATGTTTTGGAAGAACCTATACTTAGTAACGTCTTGTTGTGTAAACGATTATGATGCAGTATAGAAGTGTGTTATATTTATATATCTCCATACTTGATGATGTTTACGTTGTCGTTGGATTGGTCGAAAAGAAAAGAAAAAGGAACAAATTTTATCACCGTTTTGAGGAAGATTAATAACTTAAGAAAATA
Source organism: Sophora flavescens (assembly GCA_030762895.1). NCBI lineage: Eukaryota > Viridiplantae > Streptophyta > Magnoliopsida > Fabales > Fabaceae > Sophora > Sophora flavescens. The sequence continues at coordinate 50,201,732 of CM061063.1, forward strand.
TTATTTTCCGAAAGCAACCAGCGAATTAAAGTTTTATTTTCCGCAACGAGTTAACCATGTAATGACCCAATGAGGGTGTTACAGTATACAAGTCATTTTTATGTAAAAAAAAATGAGTATACATAACATAAATTTGTATATAATATTTTTAAATCAAATATAAATAATTATGTATATAAAAGAATATTTTAATTATAAATTATATAAATATTATATTAAAATTATTTTTACCAGTGCATTGCACGGGTCAAAAACACTAGTTTATGCAATATAAAAAGGCAAATATAAAAAATGTTTGCATGTGAAGAAAAAAATAAAGGAATAATACTGTTAATTTAGAAAAAAAATTTAACGATAATACAAAAACATGATGTATGTGAATAAAATAAAAAAAGATTGTGATTAATAAAAAAAATATTGTCTCTTTCTCCCACTACCTTAGCATCACACTTCTTTGAACATTTAATAGAAAATATATATTTCCAAAGCAATAACTACATTTCAAGCTCATTAATCATTTCTCAATGTTATTTATTTATTTAAGCACTAAAACTAAACACAAAGTATTAGTTTGTTATCTCTTCAAATTTTATTTGATTTATTTCTCATCTTTTCTGTGCAAGTTAATCATTTTTAGAAATTATATTTATGTAATATATTATTATTTTTATTCTCTCTTGAAAATCTATTTGATCTTTCTCTGATGCAAGTTAATCATTTTTAAAAAATATATTTATCAATCATATTAATTTTTTTCCTCTTTTGAAAATCTATTTGCCTTATTTCGCCTCTTTTCCCGTCAGTGTTAACCATTTTTAGAAAATATATTTATCTATCATATTAGTGTTAACATTTGACATTTCTCCCAAATCCTTGTTATCCTACTTCTCTCAATACCAATATTATAGTTTTTTTTTTACTCCAAAATTATAAATTAGCATTAACTACTTCTTATTACACTACCTTGACATGATACTTCTATGATTATTTAATATTATATATATATGTTGTCAAAGCTACAATTACATTTCAAACTAATTAATGATTTCTCAATGTAATTTATTTAAACACTATTGTTAAATTCTTCCCAATATCTTAGTAATCATATGGAATATTTTATCTTGAAAAAAGAAAAAGAACAAAATGAAACTCTTTTATTGATCATTAATTTGGGGTAACAATTAAAGGTAATTAATATTATTAATTAATGTACACAATTGAAGATAATTAATTTGGAGGATATTTCTCTAAATAATTACTTTGCATGGTTTTTTTTATGGAATTACTTTCAATAGTTAAAAGGTAATTGATAAGAAAATTTAATTTGCATAGGATCAAAGATACTTAAATTGGATCTTTCAAAAAAAAAAAAAATTGGAGTATATTTCTGTATGCAATTTAATCTGGAGGGAAATGAAAATTACCCTAGCGAATCACCTGTATAACTTAAGTAAGTAGAAACATTCATTTATATAATATAATATATAATAGATTTGAATTTATTAAAAGTTATTTTACCAATTAAAAAATTCAAGCATGTATATAAATAATTGACTAAATATAAAATTAATATTGAAATTCGTATTTAAATTGAAGTATTATATAAAAATAATACAAAAATGACATGACTTATTTTTTTTTTTTATGAGTTTAATTGGTATACACTGTCAGTGTAATGTTTTTTACACCGTCAACCAATCAAAAATAAGGTATATATGACTTTTAGGCAGTTAGGGAGTCAAATATTTTTAATGAGATATCAATTTTTGATTGATTGACAATGTAAAAAAATTTTACACCGTCGGTGCATATCAATTAAATCATTTTTTAATTTCTTTATTCAACTATTAATTCATATTTATTATGTTATGTTATTATAATAATCTCCATATTTGATTCATAATGGAAACCCTAAACGTCATAACAAAGCTTTTAATTATAAAATAGAAACAATTAATGAATCAAATATTTTGAATAAAAATTATAGGTAATTAATATTTGAAAATTTAAAACTAATTTACATATCTGAATATAATTAAATTGGAAGATATTTTTTAAATAATTAATTTTCTAAGTTAAAGGTAATTGATATGGAAAAATTTATATACATATATATAGAGCTGGCAAAATAGGTCGGCCCGGTCAGCCTGGCCCGAATAAGCTCGATAAATCATAGGGTTTGGGCTGTGAAAATTAAGCCTGAATTAACCTCGAGCCTTTTTGTCCCGGCCCGTTGGAACCTGAACCCGAAGCGGGCTAGCCCTGTCGGGCTCCGGCAGCCCGATCAAATTAATATATTTATATTTTTATTTATTTTATTCATAAAAATTTAAATCATATAAAATTTTGAAGAAAAAAAATGTAAAATCCGCTCAATTGTACGCACAAACCATACAACACTCACATATGCACTGTTTGGTTTGCCAAATCCGCTTGCGTTTAGCGGATGGAAAAGTAGTCCCGTTTGATAGTCGTTTTTAAAATTAGCGTATAGCATTTTTTCACTAGCGTATAGCGTTTTTCCCAGACGCTACTTCTAGTAGCGTTTGAGCTTATAGCGTATAGGTTATCATTTTTTCTTCCATTTTTATCCCTACTATCTTAATTAAATTCCTCACTTATCCTTAATTATAAAATAAAATATTAATAATTTAACATAGTATATAAATAAGAATTAATTTCACTATTTATATTTATATTTAAGATAAAAAAGTAGGAAATATATTTTTATCTATAAAAAAATAAAATCTGTCTATATATCTATATCTATATCTTTATCTTTATCTTTATCTTTATATAATACATTTGTGAACAAACTCAAAGTAGAAACCTCCACATGTCAATATCTGGAGCCTTCACACTCATCACACGTGGCAACACCAGAAGCCTTCCCTCCCTTCTTTGCTTATGTGTCGCGTTGTGGTTGATTTGAAAACTAATTATGATAATTAATTATAGCAATGGTCATAATTTGATCATATTTGCAATAGGATCAATTTATTGATAATTGATATAATATAATTTGCAAAGAAATTATTAACAATAATGATTGTAATATATCATCTAAGTAATACAATCCTCAATGAACCCGTGCATTTATCTATCCAAAAATAAGACATATTATAATATACCATTTAAGTAATACAATTGTAGTTAAAGATTAATTGGTCGACAATTTAAAATAAAAACTAATTCAAATTTAAATTTTCTTTTCGAAATATGCCTAAATTAACGGGAAGAAGGTCGACAACATAATTTGCTCAGGTGACTACCACTGCTCGGATTCTAGTAGGTCAGATTTCTCTTATATTCATACTTATTTTTTCATGTTTTTGTTTTGCTTTTCACTCTCTTCTCATTTGTTCTCATCGCATTCTCTTTCTTCTTACCCAAGACGCAAATCTCATTTCCATATTGGTCCAGATTGAGAATTGAGCTGTGGATGTTATACATGCTAAAAATGGAACCAAAATGGAAAAATATTTGATCTTTGAATTTGGGGATTTTTGGAAGGCCCGCATGAAGTTGAAGATGTGTTTAGCTTAATTCAGATTATCATCGCATATTCAATAATTATTATTTTTGCCGCAAGATTTGTTTAGGTTCAAACGCTGAGCATCAAAGGATAGGATAGATGATTTTTATCTGTTGGTTATGGACACAGACTTGGCATTTTTTTTCTTTCTATTTTTTTTTCTGCAATTAGGTCACTTTTTTTTTTTTTTTTTTGCTTTAGAAGTTGCAACAACAATGAATATTAAAGAATAGGGTGGAAAGGATTAATAGAAAAAAAACACTTTAATGAAGATTTACTAACAACAGACTCATTATTGATGACATGAAAGGATGAAAGATAGGGAATGCATAGTGCTTCATGAAATATAAATAAATGAAAATACTACATGAATACAAAACAAATGAGTGATATTACATTTAGTAGCATGTGAGTGCCGGACCAATCGATCGATGGCCGGCGATGGAGCGCTCTATGTCTAGGGTTCAAGTGTCTAACCTGTGAGTCCTTATTGTGTGTGCGTGACTGTGGTGTTATCACTTCTTAGTCTCTTTGAGAGTTGAGTCTTTTCTTTGTTTCAGTTAACAAGTGGCCCATGACTTGATGCTGTGTGTTTAGATATATTTTTTTAGAAAAAATTGTGCAATCCGTGAGCCAACCCGGATTAACCCGAGTTAAACCCATCCAAGCCGAGGGTTAGACGAGCCGGGTCAAAATAATCCGGGGTTTAAATGAGTCAGATTTTATCCAACCCAATACAGTGACCTATCGATGAGTCTAGTTGAGCTGGATTGACTCACGGGTTCCAATCTATTTTGATAGGTCTGCTTATAATTGGTAAATTATTTTTTCGCTGAAAGCGCTGATTAAGTTATGTATTATGTCCCATTCATTGAGATTTCTTTTTTCAGCAAATCAAATCGTATTTTGATGACGCCACCATCACGAAATAAACCTGTTTTACCATTTGCGACAATTGGGAATAAACAAAGTAGAAACTAGAAAGGCAAGTGCAATAATGCATAATTTAGTAGTTTTTGGGTGGTGTTGTGGTTAAGTTAGTTTTCAACCTTATTGTATTTTTGGTATTATTGGTTGAACAGTTACCTTAAATTCTTTTCTTTTTTTTTTCTGTATACTGGTTAGAGTATCCGGCCTTAATCTAAAGTTACTAAAGTTATGGCTTAAGGCCCTCGATTTTTTTTAAGTCCTTCGGGCTTCCGAATTCAAATGTCTATTTTTTTTTGGGGTTATTTATGCTTAACAAGAAAATAAATTAAACCCTTAAATCATAAACTATATTTAGAAAATCTTGCGTGTGGCTGCATTTGCACACAACAAAAATTTATATCAACTAGTTGCACTTTAAAAATATAGAAGTTTATAATAAAGATAAAATTGAAATTAAAATATATTATTTAATAAAATGTTAATATTAATTTAAAAAATGCATGATCTTAAATTTTGTTTTAGGTCTAAAAATAGTTTGAGAAGCCATGTAAGTGTAAAACAAATTGGTGTGAGAAGTTGGAATATAAATATTTTTTGAAAAGCAAAATTTATTAAGAGAAAAAGACAAACAGATCAACAAGCACAAGGTGCGCCAATTGGAAAGCTGTCAACGATTACACACAGCTGCCATAAAACCTTCAAACAGCAGCAAGCTAACCACCCAGCCACAAAGCGAAACGAAGCATATAATACAAAAGTGTCAATGCTCTAAACATAAAAACAAGGCAAATGCTGCAGAGATAGACCAGAAAATGACCCAATTCCAACCCCCCAACATAAGGGAATATCAGCAATAGCACAACAAACTGAAACAGTTGCAGGGCATACGGTGCAGCCACTAACAGAGCAGGAACACAAGTAACACAGTGCAGCGGAAACAGCAAAGCCATAAGACCAATAGTTGATATAGAACAACCATAAAACATGCCACACCTGAGCAAAAAATTAGCACTGAAAAATTAAATGTGATACTATGGCTCCACCAATATATTGTGTGGCCATTATCACCTCTTGTCAATGGGGATACTCATACTATGGATAAACTTCGATAAGAGACTTAGAACCTAGAACTGAAGTAATCTTGTAGTAACTGAAACCTGCATTGAAAATCAGATTGGCCCATTCTTTCTCACTTCTTTCTTTTCCAGTGACCAACGCCATCATCTCCATATCATAGAAGAGTTGTGCTTCAAATGTTTCTTTATCTCCCTTCTCATTCTCCATCACCATGTCTATGATTATCACTTTTCCTTTTTTCCCTTTGCTCGTGATTGCCTCCTTGCACTTCTTTAATATAATAAGGCATTCCTCATCGTTCCAGTTATGCATTATGCCCTGCATGTCATTCGAATTAGAATGAAATGAAATATTATTTTGCTAAGATATATATCTTATTGGAAATAATTATAAAAACCGGTACATTGTAAAGCATGATGCTAAAGATGTGGTAATTAAGAAGATGAATAATTGTGTAAATAATATTTTACCTTCAACAAAATGGAATCGGTGGGTGGAATTGCCTCAAACATGTTCCCTCCAACATATTTTAGGTTCTTGTCACCTCCTTGCAAGCCAGCGACAACATGGGGGAGATCAAATACAATGCAGTCCATTTGTGGGAATGACTCGGCAATGGCCTTAGCCATAGTCCCTATGCCTCCCCCAACATCAACCAATGACTCCAATCCCTCAAACACTCCCTTGCACTTCTCAATCACCACACTGGAAACCAATCTAGTGTCACTTGCCATGGCATCATTGAACAAGTGATTGAGTTTGGGATGTTGGCCAGCATAATCATAAAATGCCATCCCATGTTCTGTGTCAAACGGTGTAGGATCATCATTTTTGAACCAAGTAGAAAATTGATGCCATGGCCTTACCAAAATTGGATCAAGTATGACTTGCATTAAAGGTGTCATACTGAAGGGATGGTCCTTAAGCAGTAATCTTGATGCATCAGTTAGGTCATACCTTACTTCTAGCTCCTCATTCTCGGTTACATTCTGTTGGGAGAAGAAGCCAAAATGTGTCAAAATTCGCATCAAGCGGTAGATGAAGTTGGTTTTGGATGGGTGGATTGGTAATGAAGCAATGAGTTTTGAGAGTGGCACGGGTTGACCATACTTGTGTATCACGTCTGGTATGCCCAAGTCAATTGCACATTTAAGGGACATAGAGTTTATGAAGCTGAAAGTGTGATGCAGTATGTGGCTTTGAGCTTGAAGTAGTTTGGCACCATGCTCTTCCCTGTGGGATTCCATGGTATTGCTGCATGAATTTCTTGCTAGATTTGTGGTTTGGAACTTCATATTACTTGGGTCCATTTATAATGCGAGCAGGTATGCTGTCAATATCTTGAAATAAGAATAGTAGAATACATTGCTATCAATTGAAATTATTGCAGACAAAACAACCACATCTCCACTATATATAAGAAAAAGAAAAACATAAGCAGCCACCAGCCAGCCATATCTTAAATGATTATTATATTGTGGGTTATCACTATTATCCATTTAACATTATTATACTATTTTCATAAAGTTTAAATAAATCTTGGAAATGGATTTGGTGTCTTTCGTTTTGATGTCTTTGGTGTCTTTCTTTCTATCTCTTCCCTAACTTATTTTCTCTATCATCTTTTCTCTCCATTTTTTTTATCTCTCTCATCTCATTTTTTTGTTAAAGTCACCAAATCCTTGCTAGCCTTACCCCCTTAGCCATCATTCAAATGAAATAATGAAAGAAAAGTGAAAATCACGCCTTGATTTTTATAATGGGCAAAGCAAAACAGACGTATCAGCGTGCACTATAAAACATGCCTAGATTATATAACTAAAATACCATTTTCTTCTTGTGGGTTCTTCGAAGAAACAAGCTTTAACCTCGACTCGGCTAAAGTTTTCAAAATTTACCAAATTTTGATAGAAGCTAGCTAGAGACCCAAATGCAGAAAAAGGATTGTTTGCAAGCAAAAATACCGTTGCCGTCTCAAGTGATGGCATAGCTACTGCTCCTTCCGATTCATAATATAAGCAAAAAAATTTCAATTTTTTTATTCAAAATATAAATAAATTTCAACTCTTTCATCATATTTAATGAAATTATTATCAAAATATCCTTCGTTTAATACAAGTTTTGTTTTCTAACGACTCATTTTATTCTCAACAACACAAACCTAATAAATAAGAGGAATGATAATTTAGGTAACAAACGCAATTTCTATTGCCAATGACTCTTTTAAGATGTGTGTTATATGAAGACCCAAAATTGACACCCAATATGGACACCCAAGAATGTGTGTGTTAATAGTGCACTTATATTTACACAATTGTCATTGTGTCTATTTATACAATTGTCATTGTGTCTAGGGTGTCCATAAAATATGTCACAAATGGGTGTTCAAATATCATTAGTGCTTTTTTAAATAAGATTAACTAACTTCCTTAATAAGTGTGAAATTATCTTTTATTATAATATGAACCGGAGCGAGTGTTAGCTAAAGGGCACGAGCTTCGATTGCAGATTCCCCTGAGTAACGTAATAAGAGTTCCTACAAAATTTTCCCCATAATAATTCTATGACTTAATTATATTTTTGGTCCCTCAACTTTTTCAGTTGTGCGATTTTGGTCCCTTAAAAATTTTAATTGCACTTTTGGTCCCTCAATTTTGTCGATTGTGTGATTTTGGTCCCTCAAAAATTTAATTACACATTTAGTCCTCTAATTTGTTAAATTGTGCAAAATCAGTCCTCTCATCCATGACTGAAAGGGTGTGTTTGTTTCAAAAGAGATGAGAAAGGAAATAAATGGATTTTAATTAGATATTATGTTTGATTGAGAGAATAAAATGAGAGAGATTTTAATGGAGGTGATGGATTTTGACACAAATCATATTTGATTCCATTATAATTGTTTATTACAAAATATACAAGTAGGGATATTTAAGACAATGCATATAAAATGTTTTAAAATCCCTTCGGTCTCCTCCGATATTGGAGGGGCCAAAATTGAGTTAGATGGAATTTTGCCTTATTCCCTCCAAAAAAGTTAAATCAAACATGAAAAATTTAAGAATAAAGACCCATTTTGATCCCTGAGAAAAACACTTGAGTCCGTTTTAGTCCCTGACAACACTAAAGTATCAAATTAGTCCATCATAATTTTAAACTAGAGACACTTTAATCCCTTTGTTAACCTCTTATAGTTTGGGTTCTTTAAGTCGATGATCAGGGATGGCAAAATTATCCGAACCCGCGGGTATCCACATAAATTATCCGCAATTGGTAGTAAATGGTTACCTACTAAATGGGGATGGGATCATGGTACCCGCCCTGTGGATACCCGCATATTTATAATAAATATTTTATTATTAAATATATAATATATATTATGACAATTTCTATTATTTTGAGATGAAATAAATTTTATCTTCTATCTTATTTGATACTTTTTGGTGGTTAAACCCTTAATAACAAATCTTTTAAAATATATATAGTGTATTATATAATGTTAGTATAGTATATTGTTATATTATATTATATAGTTTTATTTTATTTTATTTTATTTTAGACTCTTAAATACCCTCAAATATCCATGGATATCCGCTACCCGCATAAATATCCATGGATATTAACGGGGATGGATGCGGGAGAAGCACTACCCGCACCCGCCCCGCCCCGTTGCCATCCATATCGATGATGTATTCTATTTTCTTGCTTAGGTGTATTGTTATATGATATTTACAAATTCCATAGTATAAATTGGTTATTAAACATTTACTTAAATACCTAAAATGCCCAAAACAACACCATTTTGAACGTACACAGTAAAAAGAAACCGACCCCTTAAGCAACAAAAAATGCCACTTAAATGTGCAAAATGAGTCCTAATCGACATCACTCCAATTTCTGTCCTAAATTAGCAACTATGGAACCCTAATCCATAGAGATAACAGATGGTGTCTAACGAGATCAAATAGAGGGACTAATGTGTCCCTAGTTTGAAGTTGTGATAGACTAATTTGGTACTTTAGTTTTCTCAGGGACTAAAACAGACCCCGATGCAAAATGGGCCTTTTTTCAAAATTTAAAGAAAAATCCTTCTCTTCCCTTTCACATTCTCTTTATTTCCGTTCAACCAAACACGTTGTATGGGCTCGTTTGATAGTCAGATAAACATGATAAAACTATCGTATCTGTGTGAAACTATTGTTTGATGACCTGACACCCGACGTGATAGAATAAAACAATCCACTCACCTATTTTGTCCTCTTTTAATTTATCGAAGATTCAAGAAGGCATACAGGGCCGTTAGTTGCACGCGTTGTTGTGGACAGCATAGCATAGCATGACATGATGTTCTTGTTGAGCAAGAAAGATATGCTGATAGATCGCACACACAAGAAAAGTAGCAAACTTGCTTTACCATTATTATTTGTTCATAATTGATAGTTGTTGTTGTTATTGTGTTGAGTATTAGAAGAGAAAGAGAGAGAGATGGTGGTGCTGCCAGTAGTGAAGCTAGGAACGTTGGCTCTAAAGACATTGTGCAAACCCATCGCCAACAGGCTCAAGAAGGAAGCTGGCATCCACCCCAAGTTCCGTCACTTAATCATCACCATTGCTCAGGTCACCTTCACCTTCTTCTTCTTCTGTTCTCTTCTTTTACCATTTGCAATTAATTAACACTATTTGACACTTTTTGTTTATGTGTGAATTGTGATGGATGATGAATTAGGCGAATCATAGGTTTACAACAAGATTGCAGAGACGCATTTATGGTCACGCAACTGATGTTGAAATCCGCCCTCTCAACGAGGAGAAAGCTGTCCAACTCGCTTCTGATCTTATTGGAGAGCTCTTTGTCTTCACCGTAATACTAATACCACACCACTCTGCTTTTTACTTTTCACTTCATGCAAATGCCACCCACCTGTTTGTGTTTTTGCTCTCTTCATTATATTCATACTTGAGTTGATGCTGAGTTACTCATAATTATTCTCACACTACAACCCCACAATCCCCTTCAAGATTTATCAAGTTGTGCAAGTTCCTAGCAATTTATGTGATCGCCTTCCCTTGTCTTGGAAAAAAGGAAGAAAAACATTTACCACAACATGACATGAGATTTAACTTATATTATCTTGAGGGTGAAAATGTTTTCTGTCAATCAAAGTTGTGGCACTTCCAGAAAAAAAAAGTGTCTGGGCTTTCTACTATCTGCTTGGATGGTTCTTTTAGGACTTACGTCTATCATATGAACATCATGATTTGATCAAAGATGTGAACTTGACACCCTCTTTATCTCATTCTACTTTTTCTGTTGTTTTATTGTTGATTTTTATAAGAAATGATTCCTGTAATTCACAGAATTGCCAGGTCTTCCACTTGTTGAATTATCCTTGTGAATATTGGTTGATATGTTTAAATCCATTTTGTTTCCAATTCTTGCTTACAAGATGAATAATAGCATACTAAGATTTTTTCGTATGTGCCACCTATCAACATTTCTGCCTTCATCCAATGGTCTTCCTAAGAACGATAAGAGTTGTTGTGTTGCGTATTCTAAATGTAGTTTCTTTATATTTAGGTTGCAGGAGCTGCTGTCGTCTTCGAGGTGCAAAGAAGTTCTCGATCAGAAGCAAGAAAGGAAGAATTACGACGACAAGAAATTCAGGTTGTCTTTTAGCCTTCCTGTCGGTTGTGGATTATCTCTTGTGAGGTTAGATTATGGAGGTATTTCATGGAAGCAAAGTAAAGACCTTGTGATCCGTTTTTGTGTATTTTCTTGATACCATGTTTAATTATGAATAGTGGAGGTTTTAAATTGATAATTTGAATGCATATATCCCCCCTTTTATTTGAAACTCGAGGATGTGCTTACTTTTTTGTTACTTTGCAGGCAATAAAGTCAAGGAATGAAGAGTTGTCTGCAGAAGTTGAACTTCTTAGACAAAAGCTTGAAGTGTTGGAACAACTTGCTAGAGGACGAGGACTTACTGGCATTCTTAACTTCAGGCAAACTCATGCCAGTGAAGATAGAAAATCGAAACCAAATTGATTGTTGCAATTGTTAAGCATCACGCGCAGATTTGTATTGCCTAAATTCATTATAACCATATGGGCAATGCATAATTTAAGTTTGAATATTGACTCCTTTACAAATGCAAAAATAAGATTCTTTTTCCTCCTGCTGAGCTTTCGCCTTTGAATTACATGGTTCAGCTTACATGGTATAGAAATTGGTCTGAACTTAGCCCCTCCTGTTACTGTAAAATCCCTTAATTGATAAACTTGCTATTCAAATTATTATCTCTGGTGATTGTTTGGACAAACGATCCCAAGCACACTTACGAATGGGAGGCTGCTAGCACTCTTTCTTGAGCAGTGACATACCAAATGATCAATTGGTCTGCCAGAAAGATTTTGATCATCCAGTAGGCCAGTCCGTGGTTCCTTCTTTGATTTGTACCTAAACTTGATATTTTGATGTCTTCTCCATTCTCTTGACAAGCCAATCTTCTACAACTTCCTGTATATATATATATACTAGTTTTTACCACCCGTGCATTTTGCACGGATAAAAATTCTATCAAATAAATTACTTTTAAATTTTATAATATTAATAATTTTATAATTTTTTATATTATTATAAAAATATAAAGGCAATATTATGCGTACATTAATTTTGTTATGATAGTGTAGAAACATTTATAGAATGAATATTTTTTATCAATACATCACTGTCTAATTACCAAACAATATAAAAATCTTTAAATTAATAGCATGCACAATTTAATTTTTTCTTAATACATATAAACATAAAAAATTATTATTCATTATTTTCATGATCATAATAATTATTATTACTATCACAAATAAAATCTATTTCGCATACTATTAATGTACAAAATTTCGCATATTATACTTTGTTTCAGGTTAAGATATATGTATAAGTATATCCTATACTGATTATAATATAGATACATGTGCTTTAAATAGGATGTAAATTATCTTTGTCCTCTGTCCACAATAATATATATGCACATTGCAAAACCTTCTTTTGAAATTCAATAGCGTACATTCCTGAACAAATACCACAACAAATTATAAGTAGAGAGTCACAACAAATAAATTACTGCACAAAAAAAATGAAAAGTTAAAATAATAACATGAGTTATTTAGCACCCACATCTGCAATAACTTTCCCAAAAAATTCACCCTTTTTAAAATCCAACTTTAATTGATCCAATTTCATCTGAAACACTCTACATGAAATATCAGGACATTCTGACGAACTAAGCCTTCTCTCAAAAACAAACTGATGGACCCCATCCCATTTTGGATTACATGTGAAAGTTAAAAACAAATCTGGATATCCGAACTTTTTATAAATTGTCATAGTATATTGCATTAACACATTTTCCAATGGAGGAACCTTTCATATCTCTTCGATCAACAGCTTCTTCAATGCCTTTTAAAAAATCATCTCAATAATACTCTGATTTCTTCTAATGTAAGACAATGTTTTAGTTTCAACCATCGAGTATATATCAACAACAAATTGTTGGAATAACCTTTTATTGTTCAACAAAATTGTCCCCCTCAAAAAATCTATTCATTAATCTAAATTCAAGGAACCTTCCAAGTGAAATCCAAACTCTTGGATGGATTGTGAAATTAACATTTTTTCTTCTACGTACTATATCCCCGTAACTTACTTGGGTTGGTAGACTATGTTTCTAACATTCCACCCGACTTATAAAATCTAAATCTATTTATTTATTAAAAAAATAAAGCAAAAAAAAATATAAACAAAGTATTTGAAGACAGAGTTAGTACATTCACATTACCCTTTTAAAAACATGATTAAATATTGAAGTAGAAAATAAATAATAAAACTTAAATAAATGATCCTCTAAAAACCAAGACCAATAATTTTTAAAACTACACAATTAATAAAGGTTGTAAAAAATACTTAATAAATATTTTACATATTAAAAATCAAACATTATATACAAATAAAGTACAAACAAAATATATTAAATAATTATATTCGTGTCTATTTATTAAAACAAAACAATTCTATCCTGGAAGCATTTTTATGTTTTCCTGACCACTCCTCAAACCAAACCATTACGCTACAATGTTCACGATATCGGTTCATTCCTCAAAAGTCTAGAAAGTCTAGGAAAAAGTTTAATAAATCAATCAAAATGCAAAAAATAAAAAAGTAGCAAAAATAAATTAAATTAATAGATACAAATAGACATTGATTATTAAATAAATACATTCACGTTCATCTTCAACAAATAAAGAATTCTCTCCATTATGAACTTGAAAATCCATTTCTATAAAATAAATAACAATGAACCAATTAAATAAAAAATCGAAATACAAGTGGGAAAATGTTATACAATAATACAAACAAAATAATTAACAATTTCTATTACCTGGACGGATTGTGAAATTAACATTCTTTCTTCTACGTAGTATATCCCCATAACTTGCTTGTGTTGATAGATTATGTTGCTGGCATTCCACTGGACTTAAAAAATCTAATTCTATTTGTTTTTAAAAAAAAAACAAAGCAAAAAAGTTAAATATAAACATAGTATTCGAAGACAAAGTTTATACATTCATATTATCATTTTAAAAACATAATTAATTTTTGAAGCAGAAAATAAATAAATAAAATTAAATAAATGATCCCCTAAAAATCAAGACCAATAATTTTTAGAACTACACAACTAATAAAGTTTGTAAAAATTACTTAATAAATATTTTACATATTAAAAATCAAACATTGTATACAAATAAAGTACAAACAAAATATATCAAATAATTATATTCGTGTCTATTTATTAAAACAAAACAATTCTACCCTGGAAGCATTTTTATGTTTTCCTAATTGCTCCTCAAATCAAACCAATTGCACCACAATGTTCACAACATTGGTTCATCCCTCCAAAGTCTAGATAATCTAGAAAAAATTTTAACAAATCAATCAACATGTAAAAATTTAAAAAATGGCAAAAATAAATTAAATTAAATTAATCGATGCAAACAGACATTGATTACTAAATAAATATCTCATGTTCATCTTCTACAAATAAATGATTCTCTCCATCATGAAATTAAAAATTCATTTCTATAATATCAATAACAATGAATCAATTAAATAAAAAACTGAAATGCAAGCGGGAAAAAGTTATACAATAATACAAATAAAATATTAATTTATATTATCTAGACGGATTGTGAAATTAATATTTTTTCTTCCATGCATTATATCCCCATAACTCACTTGGGTTGATAGACTATGTTGATGACATTCTACTCCACTTAAAAAATTTAAATTTATTTTTAAAAAAAATAAAAATAAAATATAAACAAAGTAATTGAATACAAAGTTAGTACATTCACATTATCATTTCAAAAGCATAATTAAGTATTGAGGTGGATAATATATAATAAAACTTAAATAAATGATCCCTAAAAATCAAGACCAATAATTTTTAGAATTAAACAATTAATAAATGTTGTAAAAAATAATTAATAAATATTTTACTTATTAAAAATTAAACATTATATACAAATAAACTTCAAATAAAATATATTAAATAATTAGATTTATATTTATTTATTAAACAAAACATCAAAACATTAGGCTCATCCTATTTTTACTGTTCATCTACATTAAAAATGTGGATGAGCAATAGAAAGTTAATATATATATATATATATATATATATATATATAGACACACTAAGATTTGAGAGTGCTTGCCTTTGGTTTGTAAGTACTTCAAAATGCGGGACTCATGTGATCCTGTGTGAACCGTGAAATATTCTGGCTGTTTTTATTACATTATTATTATTGTGATTATCGTTTTTTATGGTAATGACAATTATGTTGTTAATTATTTGGTTCTTTGCAGAAAAAAAATGAAAATGCACAACGAATGTTTAAGATTCATATTCATTTATGCAATATTATTTCCTCTCTACTTAAAATATTTCTTTCTTACTGGGAAGTTTTTGTTGGATTAACATTGAGAATCATATTTCTTTTTTCCTTTTTTTTTGGTCAAAACATCTTACTTTCTTTGCATACATATATGTACATTTAACATATCATCACTCAGTTACTTGTTTCTGGCAAGAGTGACTTGCTCGTAGAAATGGTTAGAGAGAGAAGTTCCGTAAAAGAGAGGCACTTAGTTAGGGAGCGTTTTAGAGAGCACAAAAACCAATATTCGAACGTCCAACCAACAGGGCAGAATCAAAATAAGAGGGATTACCATAGGCTCAATGGTAGGCACGATTACTCTAAGTTCCTGGATGGACCTTCCTCCAATTTCTTCACAAACTTTCCAGAGGATCTTGGAGAGATGGACTTGAGGAGAGTATTTATGAAGTGGGGTGAGGTTAGAGATGTTTTTATCCCGAACAAGAGGGATAAACTGGGCAAGAGATTTGGCTTTGTGAAATTCAAGGATGTCTGAAATACAAACTGGCTAGAGGATCGAATGAAGGATATTTGGATTGGCTCCTTTAAGGTAAGGGTTAATGTGACACGTTTTGCTAGGGAGTCAAACATTACAGGGAGATTTTTTTTTTTTTTTCATAAGCAAATTTTATTGATACGGATATTTGGGGTATCCGAACCCAATCACAAGAAATACCAAGAGAAAGCAAGAAAAGGAAAGTGGTATTCGTTCAACCCAAAGAAATTGCCAAAAGGTTGATAAACTACCTAGAACCCCAAAACACTACAAATCAAGTAGAATAACCCGCCAAATTACACCCACAAAGAAAAAACCAGAAGACTAAACTGAAAAAGAACTAAATATCAAATCCATGAAACATGATCTCATCATCTCCACCAAAACAGAGCAGCTGCTGTAAACACACCCCAGCCAGGCACCAAAATTAACCAGCCAAGAATGAGCCAGATAATGCCAAAACAAACCAAAGCAACCCACTCCTTCAATAGGTTAGTACCTAGAGTGATCACAGTCAAGAATTATGAATTGTAGAAATAACTTACAATCCTCCCAACCAAGAAACCCAAAAGGGAGCAGGCCTAGCATAGGAAAATCACCATCCACAACAAACAAAACCAACCGAACTCCACAAGCCCCTGCACTAACCCCCTATAGCGTCATTATGCCCTACCAACCACCAGGATAATTCAGGAGAAACAAGTCACTATGGGGCCAAGTACAGTAAAACCACCAACCACAAGGTTCACCAAATATATAGACCAAACCCACCCTACAATAGCACTTCCAATGGACACACTAGAAAAATAACATGACATTTGGTTCCTGTCCATACTTGAGAAAACAGAACTGCAGAATAGATCCCAATTCTGAACAGAAAGAACCACAACAAAGGCAGACACACCATGACCACCACCTGTTTGAAGCAATTAAGAATCACCACTACCACAACCACAAACAACCAAGGAACTAGTTTATATAATAGTCAAAACTGTAACAACCCAGGACAATGACTCTGACTCCACACACACACACATTTGAGGTAATGCACTCTCTCACCAGTTTAGTATTTCACACCCCAAAACACAAAAGAAAACCCCTCACACCCATATATGTCACTCACACAAAACCCATGCCTGAATAACCCAGTATACCATTAGCTCCACATAACCCCTGTAAATAGAGAAAACAAACCAATGCAAATTAAAAGATTAGATAATCAGCAGTTTTAAAGCCTCACCACCACTCCCATTTGTGTTTCCCTCATATTTGTCACTTATCTGTTTCACTCCCTAACAAGACACTCCCTCACTGAATAATTTGTCTCTCACAGACAACCTTTCTTTTGCACCTCCAGCAGCAAGGTGGAGCACCCGAATTGAGATTATACCTGCAACGAAACAAAAAATATCAACCAGAAAATAAGATCATGTTAAAAATCACACTGAGTATCATAATCAACCTTCCATCCATTTTTTATTTAAGACAACCAAGTGGATTTGTACACCAAGCCGAAAACGGGTATTTCCAATCTTTATCCACCGCCAACTAAGACCAAGACCTGCATTTGATCAGATCCAAAATCCGCAACATATCAAATGTTTTCCCTGAGAATATCACTGCATTTCTTTCTAACCATAGTGACCAAACTACCGAATGCCATATCACCAAACCTTTCTTCCTACTCTTTTTCTTAGGGAACGACCCTTTATGGAGCCAATACAGTTCCTCAAAAGTAGCAGGGAGAGGTATTTGAGCACCTAACCATCCATGTACTTTCCGCCATACCAAATTTGACATATTACAATTTAGTAACAGATGGTCTGCGGATTCCAACCCTGAATTGCAAAAGATGCATACCAGCTCCTGCGAATCCCTAATAATTTGTCTCTGGAACATATTCATTTTAGTTGGTATCCTATTTCTAATAACCTGCCAAGAGAAAGCAAGGACCTTAGGAGGAGCCGCACTATTCCAAAACTGTTTAAAAATCATGTTTTCCTCTTCACCTCTCACATCTATAGTATGACTGGTCGCGCTGTCGCGCACGCGCCAAAAGAACGAGCGGTTTATAAAAATGTAGTTTAGGGCGACAACTCGGATGTCGTCTCACAAGGACTCTTGACTTGTTATTTACCACAAAATTCAGTTTTTTTTGGGGGGGGGGGGGGGGGGTTGGATTGCAAATGGAAAATAATGCAAAAACAGAGCAATAAAACAGAGCAGTTAAAAGATTATCAAATAGCTAAAAACGATTAATCTATTGTTCTCAATTTCCCAACTATCATCGGTTCATGTAATTCCAAGCCCTAAGCAAATTCTAATCCCCTCCCGGTTGTAGCAACAATTTACAAGCGAAATCACTACTACAGATATATGTTCCTATTCCCGAATTAAGCAAACGGGGTTAAACCCTTCGTGAACTAAGCAAACACGAATTGAACACACGCGAATTAAGCAAACGCGATTAAATATAGGAACATAACATCACCGAAAATAAATCAACACAACACAATATACTCCTGAATTAAGCAAACAGAAATATATAGCATGGCATTGAAAAGGGAAAAGCATACAAAACAGGAATTACAAGAACCTCAAGTGTAGTGGAAACCGATTACAATAGATTAATCCTAGGAGACTAGCTCTCCATTACAAAAACAACGCAGCTATCTAAACTAAAAGAAAACAAAAGACAAAAACTAACTCCATCTCAGTTCTGCCTGAAACAGACTTATATACAGCTTCTGGAATCCGCGGACTCGCGAGGCGAACACTGTCTCGCGAGGCGAATATTATGAACAGTCTGAAACGTTTGTTCTTCTCGCGAGGCAAAGTACGGCTCGTGTGGCGAGGAATGGAAAAGTCATGGCTTCTGGTCTTCACTCTCGCGAGGCGAGACATGTATTCGCGGGGCGACACAGAGAGGTTTGCAATTTCTGGCACAGTCACCTTCAGGTTCGCTAGGCGAATGCCTTCTCGCGGGGCGAAGAACTCCAGAATTATTTCTTTTTATTAACCTGAAACAGTAAATAGCAGTAAGTACTTTATTTGCCTCTAAAACAACTAAATTAACCTAAAAATACTTTAAAGACTCAAAATGCTGCTTAAAGACAATCAAGTCTAATTTGGGCGAAAATTATATATAATTAGCACAAAACCACGGTCATACTAGTCATAAAACTAGATGAGCCAGCGGCTGATCAATGACAGTTACCTTGAAGCCAACAATATGCCGACTTTGTGGTAAAGCACCTTGACCCTTCAAGTGTCCACACCCAAGAATCCTCCCTGTCACTCACAGGGGCTGCCAGTAAAATTGTTTCAAGGAATTCTTTCTTGATGTCAATTTCCCAATCAAATGGATCTCTTCTCCACCCTAGGTACCAAACCCACCTACCTTCTAACCAGCCCCCTACCTTATCTATTTCTTTTTCTTTAACCACTGATAAATTGTAGATTCTAGGGAAAATATCCTTCAAGCAACTCGGTCCAAACCAAATATCTTCCCAAAACCGTAACTTATTACCCCTCCCAAGACGCCTTTTTAGTCCCACCTGGAACCAATCAGGATTTGAGTTTAGTCTCCCTATCCTACATAAGTCCTTCCACCAAAGAGAACCGATTCTCAACCCCAAACTCACATCTAAACCCCCTAAGCCCTCCACAACCACCTCATATCTAGACTGTAGCACCTTTCGCCATAACCCCTTATCTTCTTTTAGCATTCGTCATCTCCATTTGGCAAGGAGTGCCAGATTGAACCACTCCAAGTTTTTTATACCCAACCCACCAGCTTCTTGTGGTTTACAAACCACAGCCCAAGATACTCATGGTATTTTCCTCCTCTCAACACTCCCCCCCCAAGAAAATTCCTCTGGATCCTAGTTAGAATCTTTAGGACTTTTCTTGGATTCTAAGGAAGGACAAAAAGTAGATAGGCAGACTATTCAGCACTGAGTTGATCAAAGTGATCCCCCCCCCCCCCACAAAAAAATGATAAATGCCTACCTTTCCAAATGGCCAATCTCCTCTCCAATGATTCAATAATAGGTTGCTAAGTAACCAATTTCCTTGGGTTCGCCCCAATTGGTAGCCCCATATACTTAAATGGTAACTCCCCAATTTTACAATTCAGAAACTGTGCTCCCTGGGATAAAAACTGATAATCAACATTAATACCAATCAACCTAGTCTTGTTGAAATTTACTTTTAGACCTGATATCAGTTCAAAACATCTGAACACCGATTTTATCACCCATAGGTTATCCCAATTTGTCTCACCCACCACTACTGTACCATCCGCATATTGCAACAGAGAAATCTCCGGGGCCTTAGTCCCAATTTTGCACCCAGAGAATTTCCTTAGTGACACAACATTATTCATCAGACCAGTCAAACCCTCAGCCACCAAAAGAAACAGAAAAGGTGCCAAAGGGTCCCCTTGTTTCAAGCCCCTTTTGATTTCTATTTGATCCGTCGGACTACCATTAACTAATACCGAACATTTCCCAGTGAAAATACATTCCCGAATCCATTTTCTCCACTTGTCACAAAACCCAAATCTTCCCATCATATAATCCAAGAACTCCCAATTCACTGAGTCATATGCCTTTTAAAAATCAACTTTTAGAATGAAGCATTTTTCCTTCTTTTTTGCAAGATCAACTACCTCATTTATAACCACTACCCCATCCAGGATATTCTTGTTTGAAAGGAAGGCATACTGATTGCTAAATAACAAAGATTGCATAACACCCTTAAGTCTGCTTGTAAATAACTTAGAAATTATTTTATACAAACAGCCCAGCAATGATATTGGCCTGTACTCACTCAGTTTGTGTGGATTCTTCATTTTTGGAACAAGGGCCACAAAATACGATGAAAAACTGGATGGAAGTTTTCCATATTCAAAAAATTCATTAACCATCCCTCAAACATCCTCCTTGACCAAGTGCCAAAAACTTTGGAGGAATTTAAAATTGTACCCATCTGACCCTGGGCATTTATTCCCATCAAAGCCGTGGACAGTTTCTTCCACTTCCTCCATGGAAAGACTTCGTACCAACTGTTCCTTAGATTCTGGATCAAGCATCTGAAAATTTACCCCATCTAGCCTGGGCCTAACCACCTCATCTTCAGAGTATCCTAGAGAAGTGATTGATTACCTCATTTTTTAATTGACTAGCATCTTCAACCCACACATCATCTACCAAAACGACAACCAATTGGTTCCGTCTCCTACGTATAGCAAGACATGCATGGAAGAAAGAGGAATTTGAATCTCCTTCCCTAAGCCATTGGACTCTCGATTTTTGCCTCAGAACACTTTCTTTAGCTTTTAACGCCCCCCACAGCTCTACAAAGTTAGATTTCCTCAAAGTTACCTCCTCTTCCGACAAACCAACTAATTCAGCTTTTGAGTCCAAAGAGCTAATTTCCATTTCCAATTTTTTAAGATTATTATCAACATTACTGAACACTTGAGAGTTCCAATTCTTTAAAAGTGATTTCAAAGATTTTAGTTTTTCTTTTAGCACAAAGACCTTCCAGCCAAAGATATTGAAATTCAACCATGCCAACTCAACTAACTTCTTGAACCCCGGGTGATCAAGCCAGCAGTTGAAAAATCGAAATGGCTTAGGTCCCCAATTTTGAGAACCATCTTTAAGGACAATCGGACAATGGTCTGACACATCCCGGTTCAAAGCCCATTGAGCCACCACACCCCACTCTTGTATCCATTCATCTAACAACAAAAATCTATCTAAACGACTCATTGTGGAGCCGTCAGCCCTATACCATATGAACTTCCTCCTGAGCAATGGAGGATCCACTAAACCCATTTCCCCAACAAAATTACGGAACTCAACCCTTTCGGAGCTCCTGAGAAGATCTCGTACGCCTCTTCTCTCTCTAGGGCTAATTGTTGCATTGAAGTCCCCTCGAAACACCATAGACCTGGACCAAAAGACTCTTTTAAACTGATTAAATCCTACCCCACCTATCTTTTTCTAGCTATACCACATGGTGAGTAAACATTCACCAAAAACATTTTATTCTATTGTAGCCCCTCTCAAAACATGACCCAGAGAAACCATTTCCTGCAAAGGAAAATATACAAAAAAGACTATTGGATCCCTAAATGCTTAGAATTCCCCCCGATCTCCCAATCGACGGGGAGAAACTCCAATCACAATCCACATTTCCCCAGAGTTGTTGACACAAAGAGCTTTCTACTAAGTCTAACTTAATCTCCTGAATAGCTACAAACTCTAACCCTTCCGAGTTAACAAAAGCATGGATTTTTATTTTTTTAATCTCCGTACCCAGCCCCCTAATGTTTAGAGAACCTATCTTCATATTAGTTTCTCTTTAACCCCCAAGGCTGAAATTGCCTGTTGATCTCTATCTTCCAAGACCTAATTTTCCTAATAATTGAATCTTTCAGCCCCCCAAATAAGACACCTATTTGAGAACCTATATTCCAAATCCGCTCCGCAGGTGACACTCACTCCACAGGGGACAAACTTTTACTATCATACAACACAGTGGAACTATTTTTGATAACCGAATCTAACATTGACATACCTGCAGAAAGATTGCTCCCAGGTTGCTGTGAACGACCAGAAAGGTTTCTCCCGGGTTGCTGGGAACCAACAGCAGCTACTACCCCAGAAACCATTGTCTTTCCAACTTTTCTCGATTCACCTCTAAAAGGAATTGATTTGCACTTTTATCCCCAATCCTTACTGACACCGATACCAACTTTCTTTTGTAGACCTGAATCCACCCCATTATAGGGACCTTTGTGCTTTCTTTTACCATCTCGATGTCCCTTCTTGCCTACCTTTTCCAGCTTAATTTCATCTTGCCCTTTTACAACTCGAGGAAAGGAATAGCCAAACGCCAATTTGGAGAGGAATTTGATTTTCTTTTCCAGTAGTTTCGGTTGTTTATTTTTTAGAGCCACAAGTTGACTAACCTCATTGTCGAGAACATGGGCCTTCAGTCTCCGCTTCTGCTTAGCTGCACTCACCCGTTTCTCCAGAAGAGAGATAAGGGGAATGTTCTCATCAACTGAATCATCTTCACCGCTCCTGACTTCTTGAGTACTGCTGGAAACAGAAGTCTGTTTCCCTTTTAAATTTTCGGCTCCTAAAGCTTCACCCCTTTTAGACGTCCCCCCCCCCCCCCCCCAAAATCACCCAACACCAAAGGCCTTTGAACCTTTTTGGACTTTTTCTTCTTTTTCCTTGACTTTGTTTCATTCATATTAATTGTCTCCAGTCCAACGACTTCAGACTCATGAGAACTTAATGGAGCTTATTCATTTGTTTGTAGGTCCTTATTTGGCCCAATACTAACTGAACCCACTTCCAAGACTTCCTTCCCTTTTATTTTGTTTAGGCCCAAATTTCATTAACCCAGAGCAAGCCCTCACCACATCCTGACCCAGCTTTGCTACCCTCACCACATCTCTAGAAGTTTGTCTGAAATTACCTGCAGCCACGCCTCCAATTCTAACAATTGATTCTAAACAGACCTACCTATGAGGATACACATCCCCCTGTTTAGCCCCTTTTCCCTGCAAAGATAGAACCTCTCCTGCCTTCCCCAGAATAGTCATTTCAATCACATCATCATTTTCAAATTTTGAAAAAATCAGTTTTCTCGACCCACCCTTGTCTAATAGATTTTACCCTTCATCAACCATCACACGTAGAATAGGAGAAGAAAGAACAGTCTCTGGTACCTTCTCAAGACTGTCCAACGTTGCAAAGACAAAGTCAGAATCATCTGAGGAACAATCATCTAAACTTTGGTATTGCTTAGCCAGGCCTTGGAGAGAGTATGATGCTGAAATTGATTCCTCCATAATCCTTATCTCGTGGACACAACCATTAATTTTCACTTTCACTATTTTGTATATTAACTCAGGACTGTAAACAACAACCATTACTCTCCCCACATCCATTCTCAATTTTTTGAGAAGTGGAGTCATCCAGTCTCACAAAACTACCAACTGATATTACAAGACTTTTGAACACCCTTTCATTCCATGCATGAGCAGGTAGTCCTTTTATATTCACCCAGACTCGTCTCCCTCCAACCTTCATTTTCGGATTCCAATCATTTATTTCCTAAAACCAGAATGACAGAGAAGCTGCCTCTTGATCAAAAAGTTCTTTGACTGATTCCTGCTTGTCTCCAGTTAGCAGAACCACATTCCCACTCAAAGGAGTTACTCTAATTGATGACCAACTTGCAAAATCCAAGTCTTTTTGAATTGTAAATGCCCCATCCAGAGAGCATGTCTTACCAACAAAACTTCCAATCTTATGCAACTGTATAGA
Source organism: Sophora flavescens (assembly GCA_030762895.1). NCBI lineage: Eukaryota > Viridiplantae > Streptophyta > Magnoliopsida > Fabales > Fabaceae > Sophora > Sophora flavescens. Next base: position 50,226,123 of record CM061063.1, read on the forward strand.
ATGGAGGGAACAAACCTAATATGACAAATACCTTCAGAGGTGGTATGCAACAGGGGACCATAAGTATTTTAGATAAGGGGGTTAAAGATTGGAAGGGGTTGTCCTTTAATGCGCCAAATGAAAAAATGAGTTGGTTGGTAGGGAGTTATGTCGGAATCACTGAGAACCCTGCTAAAGTACATCAGGTCCAAAAGTTTCTGTATAAGGAAGGGCTACTCAATCTGAAAGCTACTCCCATGGGTGAAAACATGGTTCTACTTACAACTAAAGACAACTTATATGTCTTCTCGTTAATTTCAGAGGCTGCTGAGAGCCTGGAGAAGGTGTTCTTGGAGGTAAGACCCTGGGAACCTGACTTAGTGTCAAGGGTCAGGTCTGTTTTGCTTAGGATCATTGGTGCTCCTATCCACGCTTGGGAGGAGGCCTTCTTCATATACCTGGCACAGCAGGTTGGGAAATTCATCTGCCTGGATGAGATGACTTCGTTCAAAGCTACGCTTAATTTTGGGAGAATGATGGTTACTGTTTCACGAAAGGAGGCGATCAATAAAACATTCAACATTAAAGTTAATGATTGTGTTTTCTTAGTAAGAATGGTTGAGGAGGTGTTATTAGTTCATCAAGGATTCAACCAGAGGGTTGAGAAACTTGGTTCGGAATATGGGTTCTCGTCCGACGAGAGCGAATTCGATGAGGATACCATGCTGGTGGATCCGAACGGTGATGATGACTTGGTTAGGTTTCTCCGGTCAGATGGGGAGCAGCGGGATGGTGATCATTTTTCAAATTTTATCCTAGGCTGTCAGGCGGCTACTCCTATAGCAGCAGAACCAAGCGTGGGTCTCGAGCCTGGGAAGGTTGGCAGCCCCAAAGGGGTCATCTTGTTAGTCGATCTCGTAGGCGTGCTTGAAGGAAGGTTTCGAAGAAGGGGAAAGAGCTGGAGGCAAATAAGAAGGGTAGTCTGAAACCTATTTCGAAGCAGTTGGGAGTCCAAGCTAAGAGGACAGAGCCTTGTGTGGAGCAAGTTAGGAGCTCAAATTCTCCTGTTTTGTCAGGTTTGTCTTTTCCAGATTCCAATATTCGCCAAAGTAGCAATATTATCTTAGCCTCTAGTAGTAGGAGTTCAATAGAAAAATTGCTGAATTTGGGGGAAGAACTAGGTTTGTCCACTGAGGGTAATGATTAGTCTCTGGTTGGGAATCTAATACAATTCGAAGACAAAGATCGTTTAGCAATGGCTGAGAAGGGGGAGGATAAGGTGGTATCATGAAGATCTGTTCATTCAATGTGCGTGGGTTGGGGGGGATGAAGAAAAATAAGGTCCGAAAATTGGTCAGAGAAGAAAACTTGGATTTCATTGCTTTGTAGGAGACAAAATTGGAGGAGGTTTCTGCTAATCCGTGTAGGAAATTGTGGGGAAGTGACTCCTTTGAGTTTTGCTATCTACCTTCAACTGGGAATAGCGGGGGCATCCTATCTATTTGGAACTCACAGAAGGCTAATCTGGTTTCTAGTTCAAAGATAGGGGCTTTGTTGGGGTCTGTTTGGATTGCCTAGGAAACGGAAGAAGGGTTTTTATTGTGAACATATACTCCCAAGGAAGCTTTGGGAGGTTCTGAAAATGTCAAAAGAAGGATTTGGGGTGGTCTTTGGTGTGTGATGGGTGACTTTAATGTCGTGAGATCTCCTACAGAAAGAAGAGGGTCTTCCTCAATTTCCAGTGAAGACAGCTCGGTTATGTTGAGAGAGTTCAATCAGTTTATTGAAGAGATGCAACTCTCCGATCTTCCTCTTTTGGGTAGGAAGTTTACTTGGGTCAGGCCTAATTAATGGGTCTGCTCTAAGTAGATTGGATCGCATACTGCTGTCAGAAGGTTGACTTGAGCTCTGGGGTGAGGTGTTTCAGTGGGCTCTAAATAGGGACGTCTCAAACCATTGCCCTATCGGTCTCAGGTATGCGTCTCAGATTTGGGGTCCTAAGCCTTTTAGGTTTAAGAATTTTTGGCTGCGTCAGAAAGATTTCCATGGCTTGGTAGAACGTTGTTGGTCAGAGGGTCCTATCCAAGGGTGGGCAAGGCATGTCCTTTTTGAAAGATTGAAGGCATTGAAATCGGCTATTAAAGAGTGGAGTAGTCAAGAATATGGTTCTATGGAAAAGAAAATCCAGCAACTGAGTGAAAAGATCCAAGAGATTGATTTGCTTAATGAGAATGGTGTCTTGTTAGATGAGGAGGTGGGTAGAAGGAAGAGGTTGTTGACTGAACTGTGGGATTCTCTTGGAAACAAGGAGAGTCTAGCCTATCAACAGTCAGATGTTAGATGGATTAAAGAAGGGGGTGCTAATTCAAAGTTTTTCCATGCTTGTGTTAACTCTAGGAGGGCTTCAAATCGGATTTTGGCATTAAAAACTGAAATTGGGTGGGTGGAAAATGCAATGGGAATAAAAAATGTGGTGGTTTCCCATTTTACAAAACAATTTGCAAAGACACCTTGGAGGCGTCCACTACTACATGGTGTATCTTTCACAGAGGTCTCGGGGGAGCAAAATGACTTGCTTATTGGGTGTTTTACAATTGAGGAGATTGAGGAGTGTCTTAACTCTAGTGATGGTGATAAAAGTCCGGGATCGGATGGGTTCAATTATTCTTTCTTCAAATCTTGTTGGGATGTGTTGAAAGGTGAGGTTCTTAGATGTTAAGTCTCTAAAATGTCTATTGTGCATTTCCCTAAGTTTTGATGAGAACTAAACATTGGTTAATGATTTAATAAACCTTCATATTGGTTGCTAACATGTCAATCTAGTGTGCAGATTAAAACTGTAAGAATCATCCATCCAACACAAATAATAGAATCATCCGTCCAACTCAAGTGATAGAATCATCCGTCCAACGCAAGTGATTGAAACGCACGTCCAACACTGTAGTGATAGAAGCTCACGTCCAACACAAGTGATAGAAGCTCACGCCCAACATTGAAGTGATTGAAGCTCACGTCCAATGCAAGTGATAGAATCTCACGTCCAATACTAAAATGATAAAAGTCAGCGTCCACTTAAGTGATAAAAGCCAGCATCCACTTAAGTGATAAAAGCCAGCGTCCACTAAAGCGATAAAAGCCAGCGTCCACTAAAGTGACAGAAGCGCTCGTCTACTGAAGCGATAGAAGCGCTCATCTACTGAAGTGATAGAAGCGCTCGTCCACTAAGGTAACAGAAACGCTCGTCCACACAAGTCTTTGGACTTGCTGAGTCCTTAATATGGAGCTCGTCTACTAGGTTATGTTCAACCAGTTAAAGGAGTATACGTCCAATGACATAGCATTTGGAGCTCGTCTACTAGCCCGAATGTAAAATCTTAAATGGCTAGATGGACGCAACTATTTTCAAGATGGACGCGCTTATCCTATGATCGCGAATTCTCTTAGAATTATCAGAATGTTATTTCAAGAACCAGAATCAAGAAAAGTCAGAAGTTACTTCTCAAGCAACCTCGGATATCAGTACCAAAGACCAGTTAAAGAATGCTTCCAATATGTTTTATTCCCTATTACCTCTGGTCCTTACACGATACTCAACAAAGTACAAAAAGCTCTCTGCACAACTCTGATATGGTTGTATCACGATGCATAAAGCCATGATCCTTCATGTTAGAGTACAACCAACGTTCCTATTACATTAATGGCTTCCCAGAACGACTCTATTGCATTTAATGAAGTTTTGCTTAAAGACAACATCTGAGGGAATGTCTCTAACGGATCCTAAATGCTTAAAGACCATAAATACAGAAGTCATTGAAGATGAAGAATAAGAGAGAATACACAAAGCATTAAAGAGCCATTACTCTGTGCATTAATACCTTCACTCTTTCATTCTATATTCTTCAATCATTTGAAGTTATTACGCAGACTTTCCAAAGCTTTACATTTAAACCATTCTCTGAGTGTTAATGAAAGATTTTTCTGTGAGAAGTTGTATTTATGACAAACCAAATCTCTCAAACAAACCTGAGTGACCCTGAAGAGGCTAAGTGTGAAAAGAGTACTTGTCATCTAAATCTAGCTTCTGTATGCGAAAATATTTCAACTTTGTTTAAATTCTGATAAACACAATTCAACCCCCCCTTCTCGTATTTATAGTTGTCTATTTCAGTTGGTATCAGAGCTCAGCCTCTGGGTTGAGCATCTAATAGTGTAGAGGTAAAAGGTCCTGAAGAATAGACATGACTGTTGGGGCTAGTTCAAGTGGAAGTCACCAGACTGAAGGAGCTTCCCTAACCAGACCTCCTCACTTCAATGGAGAAAACTACAACTATTGGAAAGATAGATTTCAATGGTTCATTCTATCTACAAACTCTGATCTTTGGGATGTCATTACAGATGGTCCATTCATTCCCAAGAATGATGATAACACTGACAAACCAAAAGCTCGGTGGACTACTATAGAAAGTATGAACTGTTTGTCATGGAGGAAGGAGAATCTGTTGCTCAAATGATAGGAAGATTTCAAACTATAGTCAACAGTTTAAAATCTCTTGGAAAAGTCTATACCAATGCTTAGAAGGTTGGAAAGATTCTGAGAAGTCTACCTAAACAGTGGAGACCTTTGGTCAATGCTATCTCTCAAGCCAAGGATCTCACTACCTTGACTATGGATGAACTTCTTGGAACACTCACTGTTAATGAGCAAGAACTCGGAGATGAAGTTGCACCAAAGAAGGGCAAGTCAATTGCTCTGAAAGCTTATCAAAAGTCAGCAAAGGTTTCCAAGGCTCTGAAGGTGGATGAGTCATCCAGTGATGCTGACCTATCAGAACTCGAGGATTCTGAGAGTGATGAAGAATTGTCTCTCCTGACCTGGAAGATAAAGCTTCTCCTACAGAAAAAGAAGTTCAAGAGGGATAAGCCATTCAGAAGGTTCAACAAGGACAAGAACTTCAATGAATCCACCTCAACAGACAAAAGTCCAATTGTTTGCTATGAGTGCATGCAAGAAGCCTGGTCATATCAAGACTGAATGTCTTCAACTCAAGAAGGCCCCTTTTAAGAAATTCTACAAAAAGAAGAAGAAAGGAATGATGGCTACTTGGGAGGATCTGGAGTCAACATCTTTTGATGAAGAAACAGAGGAAGAAGCCAATCTTTGTTTGATGGCCAACACTGACTCAGACTCTGATGATGAGGTACATCCTGACTATGAAGAATTACTTGATACCTATGAGGAGTTGATAGAGGAATCCAACTGCTTATCTAAAGCCTTCAAATCCCTCAAGAGAGAGTATGTAAAGCTCACCAATGAGCATAAACAGAAATCTCAAGAGTGCGAGAAGCTGGCTAAAAAGAACAGTGAGCTGAAAATTGAAAAGTCTAATGAAGCTAAGATCTCAAATGAAACATCACCATCTGAAGAAGTTGAAAAACTTCAACAGAAAGTGGAAGAGCTCACTTCTGATCTTGCCAAATTTGTTAATGGTAGAGAATCTAACTAAGCTACTTGGCAGTCAGATGCACTCTCTTAACAAAGAAGATATTGGACATGTCCATCAGACACATCATAAAGTATCAACTAAAGCTTCTACAGTATATGTTAAGTCAACTATAACCAAATCTACACCTGTTTGTAACTTCTGTGGAAAAACTGGATATGTTATGTCTAAGTGTATCCATAAGAAGAGAAGGAAGTCTTCACAGACTCCTAGAAATAACAGAAAAGGACCCATAAAAATATGGGTACAGATGTCCTCAACAGGGCAAAGAAAACACCACCGATGGTACCTAGACAGTGGCTGCTCGCGTCATATGACAGGAGAAAGGTCTATATTCCTAGACCTCCAACTTAAGAAAGGAGGACACATTGCCTTCGGAGGGAATCAGAAAGGGAAAGTTATAGGAATTGGTACTACTGGTGGTAAACCCCCTCTTCCCTCTATATCTAATGTTCTTATGGTTAAAGGAATAAGACACAATTTTCTTAGCATAAGTCAATTATGTGATAGTGGTTTTGATGTTTCCTTTACCAAGGATGTATGCATAGTTAAAGACTGTTGTGGCAAAACCCTCTTTTCAGCTAAAAGGCAACCTCTAGACCTCTTCAGAGAGGTAAACAGATAAAATCAAGTTTCAAATCTAAAAACCAAGTATCAACCTCTAGACCTCTTCAGTTGTTACACATGGATCTGTTTGGACCAGTTAGTGTTGTCAGCCTGGTTGGAAGAAAATATGGATTTGTCATAGTTGATGACTATTCTAGATACACATAGGTACTCTTCCTCACACGCAAGGATGAGTCTTTTAAGGCTTTCTCAGTATTCTGCAAAAGAGTACAAAATGAGCAGGGTTTCTATATTTCTATCCTTAGAAGTGATCATGTGGAAGAATTTGAAAATGAGCATTTTAGACAGTTCTAGGAGGAGAATGGAATCTCTCATAATTTCTCTGCACCTAGAACTCCACAGCAAAATGGAGTGGTTGAGAGAAAGAACAGATCTCTGCAAGAGATGGCTAGATCTATGCTCAATGAAAATAATCTCCCTAAATACTTCTGGGCAGAAGCTGGAAACACTGCTTGTTATGTACAAAACAGAATACTTATTAGGCCTTTTCTAAAAAGGACTCCTTATGAATTGTGGAAAGAAAAAAGCCCCAACATTTCTTATTTTCGTGCTTTTGTATGTGAATGTTTTATTCTGAATACCAGAGATAATCTTGGAAAGTTTGATTCTAAGGTAGATAAAAGTATTTTCGTAGGATATTCTGAAAAGTCTAAGGCTTTTAGAGTATACAATTCAAGAACTTGTATTATTGAAGAATCTGTTCATGTTAAATTCAATGATGGATTAAAGACTGATAAAGAACTATCAGATCTAAAAGATGATCTTGCAGGTCTTGATATAAACAAGCCAGAAAGTCAACAACCCGGTCTAACCAAAACAGAAAATGTGCCTGAGACTGAAAGACAAGTGGAACAGACGAGTCAGCAGACAAGTCAAGATATTCATGATGATCTCAAAAGGGATTGGAAGTTCAACACTCATCATCCTAAGGATCTTATTATTAGAAATCCTTCTGAAGGAGTAAGAACCAGATCTACATTAAGAGAATCAAGCAATGTGGCCTTTATTTCAGATTTGGAGCCTAAACGCATTGAAGAAGCTCTTGAGGATGAAAGCTGGATTCTTGCTATGCAAGAAGAACTTAACCAGTTCACCAGAAATGATGTCTGGACTCTTGTCTCTAAGCCTAAAAACAAGTCGGTTATTGGAACAAGATGGGTCTTCAGAAACAAATTGGATGAAGATGGTAAAGTTGTCAGAAATAAGGCAAGGTTAGTAGCTCAAGACTATAACCAATAAGAAGGTATTGATTATACTGAAACCTTTGCACATGTAGCTAGAATAGAAGCCATACGCATTTTAATGTCATGTGTTTCACAACACCAAATTACCCTATTTCAAATGGATGTAAAAAGTGCTTTTCTAAATGGTATAATTGAAGAAGAAGTGTATGTTAAACAACCCCCTGGTTTTGAGGATACTGATAAACCATATCACATTTTCAAACTTAAAAAGGCATTATATGGTTTGAAATAAGCACCTGGAGCATGGTATGATAGACTCAGTTCTTTTCTCATGCATAATGGTTTTTCTAGAGGACAAGTAGACACTACTCTGTTCAAAAAATGCTCTAAAGAGAACTTTATTATAGTTCAAATATATGTTGCTGATATTATTTTTGGAGTAACTAATGAAAAGTTGTGCAAGGAATTTTCAAATCTAATGCAAGCTGAATTTGAGATGAGCATGATGGGAGAATTGAAGTTCTTCCTTGGATTACAAATCAAGCAGACAAGTGATGGAATTTACATTCATCAACAAAAATATACCAAGGAGATACTCAAGAAATACAAAATGGAAAATGCAAAGCTCATGAAAAACCCTATGCAACCCAATGCAAAACTAAGCAAAGATGATGAAGGTAAAAAGGTAGATCAAACTGTCTACAGAGGTATGATTGGCTCTCTACCGTACTTAACTTCAAGCAGACCTGACATTCAATTTAGTGTTTGTATGTGTGCTAGATTCCAATCTGATCCTAGAGAATCTCATCTTAAGGCTGTTAAAAGAATATTTAGATATTTGCTTGGAACTGCTAATCTTGGTTTGCAGTATTTAAGATCAAAAGAATACAGATTAATGGGATATTGTGATGCTGATTTTGCTGGAGACAGAATAGAAAGAAAAAGCACAGGTGGAGGATGTCACTTCATTGGAGCTAGTTTAGTCTCATGGTCAAGCAAGAAGCAGACAACCATTGCCCTGTCTACTACTGAAGCAGAATACATCTCTACTGCTAGTTGTTGCTCTCAACTCTTATGGGTAAAACATCAACTTGAGGATTACTCTATTTATGAACATAACATATCTGTATGATGTGATAATTCTAGTGCTATATGCTTAACTAAAAATCCAATTCAGCATTCTAAGGCGAAGCATATTGAAATCAAACATCATTTCATTAGGGATTATGTTCAGAAAGGCATCTTTGATATTAAGTTTGTTAAAACTGAAAATCAATGGGCTGATATTTTCACTAAACCCCCCGCAGAAGAAAGCTTTTTATTTATTAGAGATAATCTAAACATGCATTGCATTGTTGAATGACATGTCTGAATGTTAACCTGTCTGTGCTAAATCTGTCATTACTCCTATATACATGTTCTTTTAACTATGCATTAGTTCAGGGGGAGTGATGATACAATAGTTTAAGTGGAGTGTGTCTCATATGCTTGCTTCATTACTATGATTTTCTTAACATGTTATCTTGCCCTTAAACATATCTCATAAATAAAACTTGATAACCCTTTTTTGATGTTGACAAAAGGGTGAGAATGGGAGAAATGAGAAATGTGATAGAAATGTGTTATAGAAGAATGAATATGATATGAATCTTAAATAATACATGGACATGAGTATGCTCTGATAGTTGCCATAATTGCTCAGATAAATCTTAAGTAAGATTGCTCTGATAATAATTTCAAAGTAAAACAAGTCAAACTTAATGTCTGATCTAGCATCTGCATGACCTGTCCGCTTAAGAAAATTTCAACCTATCTAATATATGCTATTTTCTTTGTTGATATTTTCTGAGGTTCATTAAATCATCTCAATGTTTTTCATCATCAAAAAGGGGGGGATTGTTAAGTCTCTAAAATGTCTAATGTGCATTTCCCTAAGTTTTGATGACAACTAAACATTGGTTAATGATTTAATTAACCTTCATATTGGTTGCTAACCTGTCAATCTAGTGTGTAGATTAAAACTGTAAGAATCATCCGTCCGACGCAAATAATAGAATCATCCATCCAACGTAAGTGATAGAATCATCCGTCCAACACAAATGAGTGAAACGCACGTCCAACACTGTAGTGATAGAATCCAACACTGAAGTGATTGAAGCTCACGTCCAACGCAAGTCATAGAATCTCACGTCCAATACTGAAGTGATAAAAGCCAGCGTCCACTTAAGTGATAAAAGCCAACATCCACTAAAGTGATAAAAGCCAGCGTCCATTAAAGTGACAGAAGCGCTCGTCTACTGAAGCGATAGAAGCGCTCGTCTACTGAAGTGATAGAAGTGCTCGTCCACTAAGGTAACATAGGCGCTCGTCCACACAAGTCTTTGAACTTGCTGAGTCCTTGATATGGAGCTCGTCTACTAGGTTACGTTCAACCAGTTAAAGGAGTATCCGTCCAATGACATAGCATTTGGAGCTCGTCTACTAGCCCGAATGTAAAATCTTAAATGGCTAGATGGACGCAGCTATTTTCAAGATGGACGCGCTTATCCTATGAACGCGAATTCTCTTAGAATTATCAGAATCTTATTTCAAGAACCAAAATCAAGAAAAGTCAGAAGTTACTCTCTCAAGTAACCTCGGATATCAGTACCAAAGACCAGTTAAAGAATGCTTCCAACATGCTTTATTCCCTAGTACCTCTGGTCCTTACACGAAAAGGGAATTGTACTCAGCAAAGTACAAAAAGCTCTCTGCACAACTCTGATATGGTTGTATCACGATGCATAAAGCCATGATCCTTCATGTTAGAGTACAACCAACGTTCCTATTGCATTAATGGTTGCCCAGAACGACTCTGTTGTATTTAATGAAGTTCTGCTTAAAGCCAACATCTGAGGGAATATCTCTAACGGATCCTAAATGCTTGAAGACCATAAATATAGAAGTCATTGAAGATGAAGAATAAGAGAGAATACACATAGCATTAAAGAGCCATTACTCCGCGCATTAATATCTTCACTCTTTCATTCTGTATTCTTCAATCATTTGAAGTTATTACGCAGACTTTCCTAAGCTTTACATTTAAATCACTCTCTGAGTGTTAGTGAAAGATCTGTCTGTGAGAAGTTGTATTTATTACAAACCAAATCTCTCAAACAAACCCGAGTGAGCCTGAAGAGGCTAAATGTACAAAGAATACTTGTCTTGAGCCTAAAGAGGCTAGGTGTGCAAAGAATACTTGTCTTTGAGCCTGAAGAGGCTAGGTGCGCAAACAATACTTGAGTCTGTAACCTGATTAGTTATAGTGGATAAATCTTGGTGCTGCCAAGGACTGGACTTAAACTCTTTAGTTGCTTTAGTTTTCTTACGTCTATCAAGTGGTGTGTTTGTCAAAAGTCACCCGTCCATCCTGTATCCTTCCACTCGTCCAAACCTAGCTTCTGTATGCGAAAAGATTTCAACTTTGTTTAAATTCTGATAAACACAATTCAACCACCCTTCTCGTGTTTATAGTTGTCTATTTCATTAGAATGTTCAATGAGTTCTACAGTAATGCAAACGTGCCAAAATGCTTAACTTTCCAGTTCTTAACTCTTGTCCCGAAAACAACATGTCCTCAAGGCCTTAGGGACTTTCGACCTATTTCCCTACTTGGGAGCGTCTACAAGCTTCTTGCGAAGGTTCTTGCTTCTAGATTGGTGATGAGTGTGATTTTACCTTATATTTCATGTACATTTCTGCATGCATTTTCATATAGTTTAGGCATAATTAGTTTGATTTTTGTTAGTTTTTCCCTTGGAACGGGTAAGGCGGTCTTGTGGTGTTGTTTTGCAGATAATAAGAAGAAAATGCTCAGAATTAGCCTTGAGGGAGCTTGGTTGAAGATAGAGCTTGAAAAGTGAAGAAATGAGCTAAACAGGGCCCATCACGGCCTGGCCGTGATGACCATCACGGCCGTGATCAAGCAGAGCTGAAAAGACAGAAGGCAAAAGTCAGAATCTGTCACGGCCTGGCCGTGATGCCCATCACGGCCGTGACAGACCAAAAGTAAAGACGCGCCCAGGGCAGAAGCCGTCACGGCCTGGCCGTGATGGCCATCACGGCCGTGACGCGCGACTGATCTATAAATAGAGCTGCACTGAACAGAAAAAGGGACTGACTTCTAACCTAAAAAAAAGGGGACTTTTTGCAGAGGCTTGGAAACCCTAAAGAGGGCTGATGGCTGGGGGAAGGCTGGGACCTTAAAGATGACATCTTCTCTGCTCTTGGATTGGAAGAAGATTGAAGGATTCGTCATGGAGTTTTCTTCCTCTCTTCTCTCTTTCTCTTTTGTAGACATTATCATGTGTAGCTAATTCCCCCATTGTTGGGGTTAGATGTAGCTTTTCTAAACTTGTTTGTATTTGATTTGGTTGTTTTAATGCAAGTCTCTATTTCTTTATGAGTATGTGATTCTGTGCTTAATGCTTTCCTTGGCTTAGCTACCCATAGGAATGATATGTTGCTTTGATAGACAATTGACAGATTGATGTTAAGGCATGCTCATGAATCATATGCCAAGTAGTTCAAGAATCTAGACATAGGTGTTGGATGCTTGCAATCTTATAAGTCTTGACTTAATGCAAAATCTCAGGTTAATCCACCTAAGACATTAGGGTTTAATTTGGGGTTTTAGGCTCATTGCACCTAAGACATTAGGCTTGAGTATTTTAGAAAAGACTTGATTGTCATTATTGAATTAGGACTTGTGTTAGAAGCCATTTCATTGCAATTAAGGGAGGATTAGTGTAGTCTAACCCTGACAATTTTTACCGCATTTCTGTTGCCTTCCAAGTGTTCGATAAAAGTCCAAAAAGACCAAAAATATTGCATTGCTTTTATTCCTTTATTTTATGATCTCTTCATACCATAGTTTAGTCTAGATAGTTGTTGAGTTTGTGAATTGGTAATTGACAACCGATCCTTGTGGATACGATAACCGGTCTCACCACCGTATTACTTGTTTGCGACAAGATGCACTTGCCTTTTTATCTTAAAATCACGCATCAAGTTTTTGGCGCCGTTGCCGGGGATTGGCTTTGCCAATATCATTAGTAACAAATGAGACAACTAATTTAGACATTTTCTTAATTTTTATTTCCTGTGTATATTTGATTTTTTTTTCCTGTATATATTTGATTTTTTTTTTCTCTTGAGTTTTATCTGTTCAAGGTGGATTGTAACACATGGAGATTTACTATTTTCCTGCCTTGGATGGAGTCACAAAATATTCCTTTGGGCCCAATGTAGTCTTGGGAGACTATGAGCTCTGGGGATATCAATGCCCTCATGCACAAGCTTACAGTGTAATCATGAAGCATGAGGAGGAATGGGAATGGAATGAGCAAACACCTCTGAAAATTGCTCTGGAACAACATTCCCAAGGACTATCCATCTCTGAGTCCAAGGCAAGAGCCAATTATGATTGTATCGATGCTCTGATGCAAAGCTTCAAAATGCAAGTGGGGGAGATTTGCAAACAGCTAGTACAATACCCACATGAAGCATTGTTTGAGCAGAATATGGTTGGGGAGATGGATCAAAATGAAGACGAAGTGGTAGTGGATTCCGCCATGCTTGCTAAGGAATCTGAACTTTCTACATTGGACAAATATGTTGGCTTGCATGCATGTGTGGATGGTGTGAGCTGTGGCGGCACGCGTGTGGTTGCGCGCCGCGCTCCTGCGATTCCGGCAAGTGTACCGGATTGCCATCAAGTAATAAAAGATATCGAACCCACAGAGACTGTGTTCCCGAATCGCAATCAATTCTCAAATCGAATGGATCTGGACTGTTTAAAAAAAGGATTTTTATGTTTTGAGTGAAAAGGGTTTTGAATTTGAAATTAAAAGATAGATGAGCAGAAAACAAATCTTTTTAGGGTTTTGATCTAAATGAATTTCTAGGGATTTGGGTTACCTTTGAGGCTGTTTATGTTGCTAATCTGATTTACCTTTGTTGATTACCGAAATTGCCTTGAAGGCGAGTTTATCCTCTGATAGCTTAAGCTCCCTCTCGGGTTACAAAAGTCGTGCCCAATTGACCCGACCCCTACTCTCGTGGTAGTCGATCTCAGATTGGACCCTTTGTGCTTCGTGACAACTCGTTGCTCCTCGAGGGACGGCTTCTAAGTCTCGTGATTTCAGTCCCAAGTCTGACTTCTATAGGTCCGACACCTAAGTTCACCGCTAGGTTCCTCCTTAGAACGTCTACATCACGCAAATAAGCGGTCACCGAATTTACGAGAGATTAACACACTAGAAATCAGATCTAAAACAATAACGAAATCAACAACGATTTTACATCAAATCAACAACATTTACAAAACTCGGGCAGAGCCCCAATCCCTATAAACAAACTACTACTCCAGTCTTGCCATGGAGATGACAAGCTGGGTTGACAACATAATGAAAATACAAAAATCAGAGAAGAGAAGAGGAAGAAGAAGAAGATCCTAAAATGTAGCCAAAAGTGTCCTAGATGATCTCTCTATGATGAATGATGATTGATTCTGCATCTGCCTGGTCCATATTTATAGAAATCGGGAAGTTAGAGTCCCAATCCAACTCAAAATCTGATCTATTTCGGTTGCTTCTGATCCAAGTAATGCGCGTCACGGCCGTGATGGACATCACGGCCAGGCCGTGACGGATTCTGTTTCTGGCAGTTCTGGCAATTTTCAGTCTCTCGCGTGGCGAGCTACCCTTCGCGTCGCGAGCCTCCATTTCATGGCCGTGATCTTCATCACGGCTAGGCCGTGATGTGCTCTGACTTGTGGTGGTTTTGGATCACGGCCGTGATGGCTATCACGGCCAAGCCGTGACAGACTCTGACTTCAGCCTTTGTTTCTTTTCAGTTTTGCTCGATCATGGCCGTGATGGGCATCACGGCTAGGCCGTGATGGGCTCTGTTTGGCTCATTTTCTTCACTTTTAAAGCCCTATCTTCATCCAAACTTCATCATGGTTGATCTTGAGCATTTTACCCTTGATATCTGCAAAACAACACACGAAAACCGCCTTACCCGTTCCAAAGGAAAATTAACCTAAAATCTAATAAAAATATGCCTAACCTACATGAAAATGCATGCAAAATGATAGACAAAGATGATGTGAAATCACACTCATCAGTGGACGCTGCAAAACTAACCCCTTCCACTTGTCTGGCAAACTTCCTCTTGAAAATTCCACTTGACCCGAGAGGAAGTGAATTCATAATTGCAAAGGTCAATGGAGTTTTCACACACTGGCTGGGTGGAGTTGAGGATAAAGTCATACTACTGCTACAATCTCCACTCCAAATACCATTTGATCCGGGAGGAGGATCCTAGGACGTCAAGCTAGTGACGTTAAAGAAGCGCTTATTGGGAGGCAACCCAATTTTTCTTTTCCTTTCTCTTTAGTTAGATTTTATTTTTGATTTTAACTCTTGAATAATTTGAGAAGATCAAGAGTTTTCTTTTATTAATAAATTTGTTAAGTGTTTTCAGGATAATAAGGAAGGAGAAGCAAAAAGAGCAGGGAGAAACAAAGCCAAAAAGCATGTGAACCAGCACCTACTACCGCCTCGGTGAGCCGTTCCAATTTTTCTTCCCTCTCTAACTTAATTAATTACATTGGGGACAATGTAAGTTTTTAAGCTTGGGGTAGGGGTATTTCTGCAAAAAAAAAAAAAATCATACTTTGCATGTTGCATTCATATAGGCATAGTTTGCATGATCACATGATTCGATTGGCCCCTTACTTAGATTGTGCATCTGATTGTGAGAACTTAGGGCCAAATAAATTGAGATGGTGAATTGTTGAACCCAATTTTTTTATTCTTGTGATAAGGCTACAAATAAACATGCTTGAAACGATCTGTGATAGTTGATAATTAGCATATGGTTCCGTAGAATTGTGTTTCTCATTGATTTCTGAACTGCTAAATGTGAGATTTTGAGCCAAAAGGGGTACTCACTATATTTACCCCATTCCTTGTGTTAGAGTGTTATTCCTCTTGGTTTGTTTTTCTCTAGAACTTGACTTGAAACCGTTTTGAAGCTTGAAAATTTTTGAAAACATTTTTGAAAATGATTGAGGCACTAGGTATTTTTTCGGCCTTCTGAGCTTTGATTGATGAAATGCTACTCCTGAGTTGCCCAATTTTGAGCCTACAAAAGAATAAAATACTTTTCTTGGTACCCTGGAATATTTTGATGAATGACTTGATAAGGGACCTTCTAAAGTATTACAAAAGGGTGAAAAGGTAGTTGAAAAAAAAGTATGGGATGAAAGAATCAGAAAAAAAAAATTTCTCTTGAGTTGAAAAATTTCCCCTTCTCCAAACAAAAGAAAAACAAAAGAAAATGAAAAGAAAGTGAGAAGGGGATGAAAGAAATGAGAAATAAAAGAAAAAGAAAGAAAAGAAAGGTGGAAAGTAAATCAAAACCCAAAAGGGTATTTTAGAAGGTCATGCTTTGCAATGCTTGGTATTTTTGTGTAGCCTTTTGAAATTTCCTTTTCTTGATGTCCCCACCTAACAATTGATCCCATGGCCCCGCTACAACCAAAGCAAAAGACCTCTTGATTCTTAATTGTTTTCATTAATAAAGTAGATATTTGGTTGATAGTCAAGCTTATGGTAGAAATCATTCCTGGAGGAAAATGGAGCGAATTGTCATATATCCCTAAACACTTGAGTGAGGTGAGAAAGAGAGCCAAGCAAATGAACAAGCTTGGGGTGAGCTTCAGGTGAGAAAGAGTGCCCAAATCAGTGAGAATATGAATCTAGAAAACCTAAGTTCTAATTGGACTTGAAACTGATTGTCTCTTGCTGAATTGTTTGAAATGCCTATTACTTGGATCAATTACTACTCGGGTTCTTGGTTCACTATCCATGCTTTGATTTGTTTATATCTTCTGGCCTTAGTTTTTGCTTGAGGACAAGCAAAGTCTTAAGCTTGGGGTGATTTGATGAGTGTGATTTTACCTTATATTTCATGTACATTTCTGCATGCATTTTCATATAGTTTAGGCATAATTAGTTTGATTTTTGTTAGTTTTTCCCTTGGAACGGGTAAGGCGGTCTTGTGGTGTTGTTTTGCAGATAATAAGAAGAAAATGCTCAGAATTAGCCTTGAGGGAGCTTGGTTGAAGATAGAGCTTGAAAAGTGAAGAAATGAGCTAAACAGAGCCCATCACGGCCTGGCCGTGATGACCATCACGGCCGTGATCAAGCAGAGCTGAAAAGACAAAAGGCAAAAGTCAGAATCTGTCACGGCCTAGCCGTGATGCCCATCACGGCCGTGACAGACCAAAAAGTAAAGACGCGCCCAGGGCAGAAGCCGTCACGGCCTGGCCGTGATGGCCATCACGGCCGTGACGCGCGACTGATCTATAAATAGAGCTGCAGTGAACAGAAAAAGGGACTGACTTCTAACCTAAAAAAAAGGGGACTTTTTGCAGAGGCTTGGAAACCCTAAAGAGGGCTGATGGCTGGGGGAAGGCTGGGACCTTAAAGATGACATCTTCTCTGCTCTTAGTTTGGAAGAAGATTGAAGGATTCGTCATGGAGTTTTCTTCCTCTCTTCTCTCTTTCACTTTTGTAGACATTATCATGTGTAGCTAATTCCCCCATTGTTGGGGTAGAATGTAGCTTTTCTAAACTTGTTTGTATTTGATTTGGTTGTTTTAATGCAAGTCTCTATTTCTTTATGAGTATGTGATTCTGTGCTTAATGCTTTCCTTGGCTTAGCTACCCATAGGAATGATATGTTGCTTTGATAGACAATTGACAGATTGATGTTAAGGCATGCTCATGAATCATATGCCAAGTAGTTCAAGAATCTAGACATAGGTGTTGGATGCTTGCAATCTTATAAGTCTTGACTTAATGCAAAATCTCAGGTTAATCCACCTAAGACATTAGGGTTTAATTTGGGGTTTTAGGCTCATTGCACCTAAGACATTAGGCTTGAGTATTTTAGAAAAGACTTGATTGTCATTATTGAATTAGGACTTGTGTTAGAAGCCATTTCATTGCAATTAAGGAAGGATTAGTGTAGTCTAACCCTGACAATTTTAACCGCATTTCTGTTGCCTTCCAAGTGTTCGATAAAAGTCCAAAAAGACCAAAAATATTGTATTGCTTTTATTCCTTTATTTTATGATCTCTTCATACCATAGTTTAGTCTAGATAGTTGTTGAGTTTGTTGGTAATTGACAACCGATCCCTGTGGATACGATAACCGGTCTCACCACCGTATTACTTGTTTGCGACAAGGTGTACTTGCCTTTTTATCTTAAAATCACGCATCAATTGGCTAAGGTAATGGATTCTCTTATTTCGCATAATCAGTCAGCCTTCTTAAAGAGGCGACATATTACCGATGGGGTTGTTGTCATGAATGAAGTTGTGGATTTAGCTAAGCTAAAGGGGGGGGGGGGGTTAAGGAATGTATAATTTTGAAGGTGGACTTCGAAAAGGCCTACAATTCGGTGAGCTGGGAATTTCTAGAGTATATGCTTGGTAGATTTGGGTTTAACGAGAGGTGGCGAGCATGGATCCGAGCATGCACTTTCTCCGGGAAGCTGTCTATTCTAGTTAATGTAAGCCCGTCATAGGAGGTAAACATCCAGAGGGGACTGAAGCAGAGAGACCCATTAGCTCTGTTTTTTTTTTTTGGTAGCCGAAGGTCTAAGTGGGCTAGTTAAAAATGCAGTGTCAATTGGGAAGTTCTCTGGGTTTGAGGTGGGATCTTTTGAGGTTACTATCTCACACTTACAGTATGCTGATGACACCATTCTGATTGGGAAAGCTTGTTAACAAAATCTGTGGGTCATGAAGGCTGTACTCCATGGCTTTGAATTGGTCTTGGGGTTAAAAATCAACTACCATAAGAGTTATCTTATAGGGATTAATGTAGGTGAAGACTTTGTCTTCGGCAGCAGATTTTTTGAATTATAGGGTTGTTGGAATTCCGTTTAAGTACCTGGGATTGCCAGTGGGAGCTAATCCCAGGTTAGCTACTACATGGCAACCATTGATTGATGCACTAGTAAGGAGATTGTCCTCTTGGAAGAATATATACTTATCATTGGGTGGGAGGATTGTACTACTGAACTCAGTCCTCACAGGTATTCCTATTTACTTCTTGTCCTTCATGAAGATGCCTATGAAGGTTTGGCGGGAGGTGGTCAGAATCCGAAGGGAATTTCTTTGGGGAGGTACTTCGGGTGAAAAGAAGATCCCTTGGGTAAAATGGTCCGATATTTGTAAACCTAAGGCAAAAGGGGTCTCAGTGTTAAAAATCTAGCCTTATTTAATCTAAGTTTCCTAGGTAAGTGGAGGTGGCGACTGTTGGCCGATCAAGATGCACTTTGGTGTAAGGTGGTCAGAGCAAAATATGGTGTGGAGGTGAGTGTGAATCCGGTTCTGGATGTAGTGGGTAGTTCTAGATGTAGGTCGGCTAGGTGGAAGGATTCATGTAAGGTGGGTGTCAGCAGGGGGTGGGGGGGGGGGGGGGGGGGGATTGGTTCAAATAAGGCATCCACAAAAAATTGGGTGATGGTAGGTCAGTTTCCTTTTGGAATGACAAATGGTATGGGGGATCCTCTTTGGAAGAACTCTTTCCAAGGTTATTTGGCCTTTCAAACCTTCAAACAGGGAAAGTTTCGGAGTTTGGCAAATAGGAAGAGTCTGTTTGGGTGTGGGAGCTTAATTGGAGGAGAAATCCTTTTGTTTGGGAGGAGAGAATTATTGAGGAGCTATACAATAACCTCAACTTGGTTAACCTTATTCAAAGGGAGGACCAGTGGGTGTGGAAGCCAAATCCAAGTGGGGAATTCAGTGTAAGTTCAGCCTATGAGGATCTTTCCAATCTGCTACTCCAACATGATCCCCAATCTGATCTACAGGTTAAAACACATCAGCTGTTATGGAAGAGTAAGGCGCCATTAAAGGTGGTTGCCTTCTCTTGGCAAGTATTGTTAGATAGGGTACCCTCCAAGGTTAACCTTCTCCATAGGAAAGTTTTAGATGCAGATGCTTCCTTGCTTTGTGTTTTCTGTATCTGTTATGATGAATCAGTGGACCACTTGTTCCTATTTTGCCCATTTTCTAAGTGAGTGTGGGAGAAACTTCTTGTTTGGTTGGGTTCTAACTTGCTACTTCCAATTTCTATCCCTCTATTGCCGATTCTGTTTGGCCAAGGCTTCAGCAAAAAGGCCAAGCTAGGTGGAAGGTTGTTAATTTGGCATGCAGTTGTATGGAGCTTATGAGAATTAAGAAATTGGATTATTTTCCATAGTCAAACGGCAGATTTCATGTTTCTTATGGAAAGGATCAAAGTTCTATCCTGGAACTGGTTTTCTGCTTGCTGTGATGGTTCTGTTTGTTCCTTCTCCGATTGGTGTGTAGATCCAATTAGTTGCCTTGTAATTTAGGGGAGTTGACTGTATTTTCTGTTCAGTTGAATTGTCCTTGATACTGTTTTATTGTAAAAGGGTTAAAAGTATCCCTTGTGCTCTTTATATATTAATTTTGCCTTTTCCAAAAAAATATAGATGTACATTTGTCGACCAATCAGATTAAACCATATAACTTGATGTGGATCATGTCTAAATGATAATTATGCTAATTTCTTTGAGTTTAATTAGTATGTAGTGTAAAGGCTTTTACACTTTAACAATTAGAAATTATGGATATGGGTAACTTTAACCAATTCATATTCATTTAATTAGGATAAGAGTGTAAATATTAATTTTATACTATTTTTGTATAGTTTATACGAGAAAAATATATAAGGAAAATAAAGTTTTACACACGAGATTTGAGTTTTTAACTTTCCTTCACGAATTCTAGTTTTGTGTATCTTTTACGTTTTAGAATAATTTTTTAAAACATATATAAAACATTTTTTTTTACAAGAAAACAAATATAAAACATAAAACATGGGGAGCTTTATTCCCATGCCTTTTTCGAAATATTAAAATATAATATTTACGAAACATTACCCAATTAAGTGTGTGTTTGGTTTCACGGTAAAAAGCTTTGGAATTGATTTTGTCCCCTATCAAACGTGATTTTAGTAAAAAGAAAGTGTTTGGTTATTGTCAGACATAATTGATTTTGCCTTTAAAAGAGATTTTGACTGAAGCTAAAGAAAGTGGCTTTTGCGTTGAATTGAAAAATTTACACTAAATTTTACATCAAACTTGTTTTCAAAATAAATACATCTAAACATAAATCAGTTATATTCAACTTCAATTATAAGCAAATCAATTTTACAAAATCAATTTCATTTAAAATCATTTTTCTCACACACTTGTCTAAACACAAACTAAAGCTAAGACTACGGACAAAAAGTTTTATAGAAATGCTAATAATACACTCTTTATCACAGTTAGGGATGTAAATGGGGCAGAGTGGGTACGGGTAGTAGCCCCCACTACCCGTCCCATTAGATGAATTTCATATCGGTCCCCGGCCCATATCCGTGTGGGTATCCATCTTGCGGTTTTTAAACAAATTTATCAATATTTGCGGGTATCCATAGATATCCATGAATATTCAAACACCTCACAAATTATTGAATATTAGACTAAATTTTTTATATCCCTATCTTGACATCATTCACACATAAGCATTAATCGAGAAGCTATAATCCATAAGCATTAATTCATAACACAATAGTTGAACAAAAGCAATAATAGGTAACAATGATCCATAGGGCTTGGGTATGATAAGGTTTAGGAGATGCGACTGTCTTATATTTTAGAAATAAAATAAGAATAGTTAAAAAAATATGATATTTAATTTATATATGTAAATATATTTTATTAATTTCACCTTAGCGAGTATCCACATGTATGGATATTACAATATCCGTCCATACCCCATTAATAAGCAGATAGAGAAAATATCTATTTTATTTATCCATAGATACCCATTAAAATATCCATTTTCTACCCATTACGTCCCTAATCACACTCATCTTCACCCCTACATGGTCCCACGTGGAAATTTATCAAATAATAAAGGAGATACAGGTTGTTGTGATGAAAAGTGTGATGGTATCAATCCTCAAAATGTATTTTTGCTTCCAATAAATTGTTGCGTCTAAATCAAGTTTGGACCTTGAACAAATCACCCATCATTAATTGTACTCTCCTGTGTCGCTCAAGTTTGAGGAGTTCATTTTCAACAGAGCATCTCTCCATAATCCATATACGCTGATCCGAACTCACCATCATTCCCTTCTCCAACCAAAATCGAAATTTCCATCTCAGTTTTCTGCCTTTCTGATTCTCAAGGTAAATTACTAATCACCCATCAGCTTAATTATGCTACAAATTCAATTTTGATGCAGAAAGCCCCAAACTTGGTGAATTGGGGTGCTACTATCTACATGCGTCCATTAATGTTATTAGGGTAAATGTAATTTAGGTGTGTTTCCCTTTTCTTTCTTTTTATGTGCTGGAATGTGAATTGCCTATTTTTGCTGAACAGTTTTAGTGTAGATTGTAGTTGATCACTATCATGCACCCAGTTAAACCCAGTTTCTATTATAGAAGCATTCTTTTATGCCTAATATCGTGGTCAATTTTAGTGGTGGAGCTTTTTGACATGTTATTATTCTATACTCTTCAACAATCTTTGATTCTGAGAATCTGTATCAGATTTTGTGTAGCATTTCAAGTAAGTTATGATGAAAGAAAATTCCAAGAGCAAATGTGGGTATTCTTCTCATCAATCCATGAAAGAGAAGGAAAAACACCTGGTTGATAAAATTCAAGCAATTTTCACCAATCTTCAATCTGCAAGAAAGGAAAGCAGGGCTAATGACATTGTGATATTTGAGGAGCAGATGCATCAGCTGCTTCGGGAGTGGAAAGCCGAACTGGAGACTCCAGCCACCTCCTTAGCTGTATGTTTTTGGATTTATAGACATATTTGATTATAATATCTCTGTGTAGCTATATCAATATGTTCTTGGATTCATAATATATACTGGTATTTTGTAGGATGGGAGCCTTGATTCGTTTACTGGGGAACTAGCCCAGATATTGCAAGCAATCGAGGAGCAAGACGATGCAACTAGCCCATTAACAAAGCCTGGGCCATTGAAGAGTGAGCTCCATCTAAATGACATTGACGATAGCAATTATTCATTTTTTCCGGAGGTAAGTTTCTATCACCAGTTATGGAGTGACCTTTTTATATTTGTAATATGTTGCCTTCCTGGTTTTTAATTTGAAACATAACTTTTATGTGTATTATTTTTGGTTATTATGCTTCTCTGTTGTATGCTTTTAATATAATTCCTTACAGTTAAAGGTGAAAAATGTAATGTACAGTATGTGTTTTGTTAATCTATTTAATATTTTACTAAATGACACCAACCATGTGGAACATTTTGCATGTTCAGGTGAAGCTTGTCTTTGCCAAGTATGGATACCAGAGGACTGAAAGTCAAAGGATCATGTTTATTTTTTCTGACATAGTTATATATATCATACCAACACAGGACATGATTTATCACTATGTTGCACGGGCACTTCGAATTATATATGTTTTGTCATATTTTGTGCTTCGCTGGATAATTTATCATTTCTCTGCTTTTCTTTAATAAATAATTTATTAACACTTGGTATCTTGCAGAAGATATTTGACGGTAACCAACAACTAGATCATATTCATACTTTTGAAGGCTCTGCTTCTAATCAGTACAACACAGGACAAGATCATAGTTTTGAAGGCTCTGATTATCATCCATTCAGTTTAAATCAAGATTTGAATCACAACACGATAGGTCACAACTCTGATTTGATTGGTCAGTTTGATTCATACCAGGACCTCAAGCACAACACAGAAATTAAAATCTCAGAGTCAACTCAGTTTATTATTGAAGGAGGCTTTGATTGTAGCCAATTTTTTGGAGATGATGACACCAAGAAGTGTGGAGGGGAAATTATTCCTAACATTCTTCCAAATATCCGTCCTCCACCTTCTGCCTTCTTAGCCCCAAAGTGTGCACTATGGGATTGTTTCAGACCTGCTCAAGGATTACAATGGTGCCAGGACTACTGTTGTAGTGGTCATGAGCTTTTGGCAAAAAATGAGGGTCTTCCAGGCATGACTCCAATTTTGCGACCTGGGGGCATTGATGTAAAAGACGGTCCTTTGTTTGCTGCTGTTCTCGCAAAGACACAGGGAAAGGAAGTGGGCATCCCTAAATGTGAAGGTGCTGCTTCAACTAAATCCCCTTGGAATGCTACTGGTAAATTATGCAAGAAGTTTATTACTTTTTATTTACCTCACTATTTAATTATATTAATTAAATCTTACAATTTCTAGCAACAGGATTGTTTATCATGTTTGTTGTAGAAGAAATTGGTCTGTCCATGCTTATTACTTTAATCTATATATTATTTAGGTTTGAAATTTGGTCTTTTTCCTGTTGCAGAGTTATTTGATCTTTCTTTTCTTGAGGGTGAAACTCTAAGGGAGTGGCTCTTCTTCGACAAGCCAAGAAGGGCATTTGAAAGTGGAAATAGGAAACAGAGATCGCTCCCAGATTACAGCGGGCGTGGTTGGCACGAATCAAGGAAACAGGCGATGAAGGAAAATGGAGGACTTAAGAGGTCTTATTACATGGACCCTCAGCCTCTTAATCATCTTGAGTGGCATTTGTATGAGTACGAGATCAGTAACCATGACGGTTGCGCATTATACAGACTAGAATTAAAGCTTGTGGATAAAAAGAAAAGTCCTAAAGGAAAAGTGACCAAGGAATCTCTTACTGATTTACAAGACAAGATGGGAAAGCTAACTGCTGCTGTTACATCATGATGGATGCCCTGTCAAGGGGAAAACAAAGGCCAAGTCCGAGAATGCTGGATCTCCTGAAAATTAAATAAGTACTCCATGGGGTGATTTTACCAAATGACTGAGTAACGTGTACATATATGAAGATGGATCACAGCATGAGGAAACTGTTTAACATTCCCTGGACAAGCTAACATCAGTTTCTTGTGATAGAAGGTGTTCAAGTTCTTGTGTGCTGTAAGGAAGATTCTGCATAATTTTGACGGACCGTAGGAGTTTTTCCTTAGTTGGCTAGCACCCAAATTGCTGACATGTTCTAAAATTTAGTAGCATTCAGTTGGTTGTACATGAGTTGATTCTCTAATGGTCAGTTTAGTTTGATTGCTAGTACCAGTGCTGCAATTCTATGGGGGATGCAAAATAGTTTCTGTACAGATAAAACATGCATGCACTGCCCCGTCTGTTGAACAAGACATCCTTGGTCGTACTTTTATTTTAGTCTTGCCTCTTGTGCCTGCAACTTCTGTGGAATTTTTTTGGAGGAAATGTCAGCATCAAATGAACGATCTTCATTTTCTTCTCATTCTGGTTGCTTAGCTTTGGAAGTAACACAGTTATTTCAACGCCTTGCTAGAAAATGACACCTCTTCACTCACAGATATATACAATAGATTTAGTTAGGTTTCCAATTATTACTCAAAATATCAAAGTTTGCAAGCTCAGTACCATAACTTGCACATTTCCTTAACAAAAGACTAACATTACTGACCATATCGCTTCAATCAATACAGTTCATGTATTTCATGCAGATGAGCATGTCTATGACATACACTGCAGCCCATATCAAAAACAGAGATAAAGCAAACAAAGACTATCAGTAAATTGGGGATCATTGAACAATCTCTTGAAGCTTCTTGCAGAACTCATCAATGTAACTGGACTCTAAATCTTTGTTGAGCAACATCTCTCTGAGTTTAGTATGGTTAGCTCTCACTTTTCTGCATGTTTCGTTCTCATCATCCATCACAATACTCACAGCTTTACAAACACTCTCCTTGGTGTAGAAGCCATCTTCACCTTTCACCACTTCCACCCCAACCTGCAAGTTGTTTCCCATCATCCTTGCATTAAGGATCTGGTCACCAACATTTGGCAACAACACCAACTGACACTTATTCACCAATGCCTCTGACAAAGAACCTGATCCACAATGTGTAATGAAGCAACCCACAGATGGGTGTTCCAAGATCAACTGCTGCAGAACCCATCCACCATGCACAACCCCTCTTCCTTGAACCCTCTCTTCAAACCCTTCTGGGAGTGCTTCTTCAACTGACTCAAACCCAAAGGGGGGTTTCAAAGCTGCTAAGAATGGCATACCTGTGAGCTCAAGACCCAACAACAACTCTTGGAACTGATTTGGCTTTAACCTGCACTCACTTCCAAAACAACAATAAACCACTGAGCCTGGTTTGAACCCTCCTAGCCAAGTAACCCATCTTTCTTCCAAACTAGAGGTAGGTGGCTCTAGTATAACTGGTCCTGAAGCAATCACAGGCTTTTTAAACTGGTTTCCAAGGTAATCAAGAAAAGGCCCTTCAATTTCTCTGCATGTTCTGACTCCTAACACATCAGCTTCATTCAAAGCAATGAATTGGCGATCATAGAAAAGAACATCGCTTCCAAATGTATCTTTCCTTTTTTCAGAAAAGGCTCGTGCCTCATGTGTATGAAGCTTGATAGATGAATCCGGGTACCCCGGAGGAGGCTTCATAAGGTCACATTCAGTTTGGTTGTCTCCCTGATAGTATCTTGCAGGAGTGAGAGTGTAACCTATCATCACAGAACTAGCAGTGCAGTAGTGCACAGCCTTGATACCTAAAGAAAAATGATCGTTACACATTTAGTGTCAGACGCATTTCTTCAAATATACTCCTCTGAATCGAGCAAGAGTGTAGAGTGAGAAAATAAAGGATCTGGATTCCTTGTGTTCGAAAATTCTCTACATTTCACACATTCACTTTAATTTATGGTCAAGATCTCATGCAATTATTTTTGCATTGATATATTTGTACTTAAAAATTAATCTACGGTCAGGATACATCCTTACTTTCTTAGTTTATTTAATCAAAAGTAGATTTCACTTCAGAGAATCTTTATCAATCATTGATTAGTTAAAGTTGATACATCCTTACTTTCTCAGTTTATTTAATCAAAGGGAGATAGATTTCACTTTAGAGAATCTTTATCCCATTTCTTTACATCTATAGAGGTGATAAAAAGTGAAATAATAAAATTGTACAAATACATAGTGATGTTTGTTATAGTGTGTAAATATAACATTGTGTCATACCTAAACGTCGAGCCAAGGATGGCATCCAATGAGTGAAATCAAAGAAGACAATGTCAGGTTTGAGGTTAGAAAGATGAGTTTCAATGACATGTTGAGTTAGATCCATGGCAGTCATGATAAGTGGATGTAAAGGGTAAGGCACATCAGTGGTTGTTTCTGCATTAGGAGGAAGGCCTTCAACATGAGGAACAGTGATAGGGATAAAGGTAATGAGATGTGGGTTGAGATTGAATGGCTCTAACTTGGCTTGTGTTCTTTTGGGTGTGAAGAAGGTGATTTTGTGGCCTCTTTTGGCTAACTTGTTGCATAGATGGAGAAATGCAGTTTGGTGGCCTAGAGCTAGCCATGGGTACATAGCTATGTGCAAAGAACGTGAATCCATGGCAACAAAAAATGTAGATGATAATTGAACCGAAGAACACGATTAAGGTGGAAATAGTAAGAGATTCATTGTATATATGCGTCAGAGAAAAAAGAGGCGAGTCTAATGGAGATAGTTTGCTTCTCATGGGGAGGGTTGAATTTAACCAAGAAGCACGTAGCAGTTGCAGCATGCTATGCTGTCAACCAATACGTATTTCAAACATCAAATACTGTATAAGAAGGCATGTTTTTTTTTTAATATTTCAATGATGCCAGTTCAATTTTATTATATAAGGTAAAAAATAGATCGAGATGTCTTTCTATGGTGTACCAATACTTAGATAGTACAACCTGCTGATCATGTATTTTGAATCGATATAATAACACGATTTCGTGATCTAATCAAATTATCGGTTATGATTTTTTTTTTTTTTAAAGGATCGGTTACAATGTTTCTCTCTTCTACGATTGAATCTTGATATATGCTTTAATATCTCATTCATTTGTTGACTTTTTGTAAGTTCCTATGTTTTCGTCATAAACGTTTTCGCACTAGTAGTCCACTATATATAAAATATAAATAATGCCATTCACCTATATATGGTTAGGCCATATAATTCCTTCATTTATTTCCAGCATCATATATATATTTTTTACCATAGAAAGTTAGAAACATTAAATTAATTGTTTAATAATAACGCCGAAAATAAA
Source organism: Sophora flavescens (assembly GCA_030762895.1). Classification (NCBI taxonomy): domain Eukaryota; kingdom Viridiplantae; phylum Streptophyta; class Magnoliopsida; order Fabales; family Fabaceae; genus Sophora; species Sophora flavescens. The sequence goes on from CM061063.1 coordinate 50,253,688, forward strand.
TTCTTTAAAAATAATATTAAAATGTTATTACTTATACCAACATGGTGTGGTGGTAGGTAGGGGTGTTCGCGGATTGGATTGGATCGGTTTTGAGCAAAAAAGTCATCCGATCCAATGATAAAAACAACATGCGGTTTGGATTGGATCGGTTTGCTTCCTTCAAAGAATCTGATCCAATCAAATGCGGTTTGGATTGGATCGGATAATTCGGTTTTTATCGATACATATTTACATAGTTATTTACATCAAAGAACGTCCAATATTTCGGTTTGATTTGGATTTGATTGAGTATTTAAAGAGTCATATGAATTTGTGACTATTTAAAATAAAAATTAATTTTAAAATATTATATTGATAATTTCTAATAAGTGTTTTAACGGGATATACATGAATTGATATGCACTCTCATATGTAAAGATATTTTACACTATCAACTAATTATAAATTGTTAAATCATTATAAATGTTTGATTATTGTCATAAATATATTAAAAGTTACTCATAACATGATTTATAATTGGTTAACAGTATAAAATTTTTTACACTAACATTACATTTACATACCAATTAAACTCTCTATATAAGGACTAGTTGATAACTTATAAAAATATAAAGAGTAATAATTACTTTTATAATATAAAGATCAAATTATTTTCATTGAACTAAATAATTTCGGTTCGGTTTGGATTGGATCGGTTTTACATATAGGATCCGAAATCCGATCTAATCCAATGAAAAATTTCAGTTTTTTTGGGTTCGCGGTTTTTTCGGTTTTCGGTTTTTTCGGTTGTCAGTTTTTCGGTTCTGTTAGTGCGGTTGGTATTGGATTGGATCGGTTGATGAACACCCCTAGTGGTAGGGTTGATAGATAGCCGAACCCCTTAAACATGTGGTCAATGATTCGATTCCTACTTATGTGTGTGAAAAAACATCCGTTGGGAGGATAGTCGGGCTGACAAAAAAAAAAGTTACTGCTTCATTCACTTGTATCTTTTGAATGGACCGATATTATTATTTCAAGAACCAATTTAATACGTGTCTAGGCGAGTGGCTGTCCCTAGCGACTAGTAACTTCAAACATTTTTCATGTTTTGATGTTAGGAGGGATGGGAACCCCGTTGCCCATGCTTCCGAATTCAGACCTTCTGTAGCGGTACAACGAGCTTCCACAGTTCCAAGACACACAACTTGAGAATATTGCATGCTAGTAAGTGTTAAATTCAATGAACAAAATTGGTTAGAGAGAAGGAAAGATTTGCATCGCTGAAAAGGATCCGGATTGGGATGCTTCCACCATGGTCAAAATTTTGGTCATCGTGGGTACACGAGGCGATTGGAACTAGTACGATAGTTTGATTTAGTTATTTGGTTAAAGTAATCTTTTGGTCCCTGTACGTGATATTGATTTTCAATTTGGTCCCTATACCTAAAAAGTTATCAATTTGGTTCCTATACGTGTCACTGGTTTTCAATTTGGTCCTCACCGTTAATTGGTCCCCGTATAAGAGGACCAAATTGCAAATTATTGTCACATGTAGGGATCAATTCAACAAAAAAAATTTGAAATCGGTCCCTACATGTGACAATTATTTTCAATTTGATCCCTACATGTGACAATAATTTGTAATTTGGTCATCTTATATAGGAACCAATTAACGGCGACGACCAAATTGAAAATCAGTGACACGTATAGGGACCAAATTGATAATTTTTTACGTATATGGACCAAATTGAAAATCAGTGTCACATATAGGGACCAAAAGATTACCTTAACCTAGTTATTTTCTATTTAAACTCATAGTGGTTATTATTCAATAATAATTATTCTGGAATTGGATTAATTTGATATGTAAATATATAATATATAAAATATACATTTAAGCATTATATATTTTTTAGACACAAAAGGAAAGCTAAAGAACTAACGTGGAGTTTGGAATAGCTTATTTAAGCTCTTTTTGACTTATCTGATGACATAAGCTCTTATGCAGTGTATTTGACAGAGCTTATAAAAGTAACTTATGCCATCCCATAAGGAGTTTTTGACTTATTTTCATAAGTCACTGGGAGAAGCTTATGAAATTATCATAAGAGCTTATGCACTAAACACCCTCTCCGTGTTTTTCGCTATTCGAATCCTCTCGTGCCCCTTTCTTTCTTTTTCTTTCTTCAAACGCTTATGGCATAAGCTCTCGTACGATAAGGTCTTATGTGATAAGCTCTTCATTAAGTTGTTTACCCAAACGCACCCTAAATAACAAAACGGGGAAGGGGGAACTCCTTTGGCATCTTCTGCAAGATAGCAGGGGCAGTGTTGAGGATGGCGCAAGAAAAAGAACCAGTGATCGAGGTTAGTCATGTTGGGTATTTTGAGATATTTCAAAAGTTAAATATTTGATTTTGGTTGTATTATTAATACACAATAAGTGTAAAATAAATTTGGTTAATTTTTTATTATTTTGTCAAATTATTTTTTATAAAAATAATATTATATTTGAGAAAGCATATTTTATTTTGACTTAGTCATACTTGATTTAAACTTGCTTGAACTAACAGTTTTGACCACGTCTTTAATAACTTTAATCACATGTGCAATAGTTAAGTTGGTTAGCTAAAAGAATTTGTTTTGATTTTATCCAGAAAAATATGGTTGCATAATAAGCTCCACACCTTCCTTAATATGCTTCAACGTCCATGACACTATGACCACGTTTGACCAGTTATATTTTGCACCTTCATTTTGCAATCTATCATTATCTATCCAATCTTATCCAAGTTAGAAAAAGATAGATTTTGGAACCTTAACAAGAGACCCTTCCGTTTGATATATATACATAATGCCTTACGTGCTTAACTTTTGAGAGTACATTTTTCTTGTTCCAAAAAGATTATCTCTTTTATCAAGGTTGTTCCTGGGTTACATTGCTTACTTGACCTATATTATTTTCTTGTTCGGTTTATTTGTCGGAAAGGGCCTGTTGTATCCTAGAAGGTTTATGCACCACGTGGATAAACCCTTGAGAACAGTGTGATTCCACACGCCTCAGGCTATTGTGATTTGTTCGTGAATTCCAGATTTATTCGTATGATCGTGACTTGTTACTGTTTTGTTCATGTGCCTGTACTAGTTGAAGACAATTACAACAAGAAGCCAAGCAATCAGCACATCTGTTTGCTTCACGGATCATGTGGGTAATAGAGGTCCTTCCATTGCTGGAGTTGATCAAAGAGATGGTTTTGAACGAAGAGAATCCTATCAAGGAGGGAATCCTGACGGATTGGAGACCATCTGGTTTCTGTTCTGCCAAAGGAAGTATCATATAACACCAAAAGCCAGCACAACGCCCCGCCCTTTAATATCCATGTGTTTATCTGTCTCTTCTAACTCACAAGTCAATAGACTAAAATCACTGCAGTTTATTATTCAGTAAAAAATATTCAAGGAATAAGCGTTGATCAGATTATAAATATCCAACCGCTATTTATTACATATATTAACGTAACTTGTTTACATTTTCTTACCAAGATGGAAAAGCTAACTAAATGACCACACAAGTGTCACGTATGTTTGCCTCCATCACTTGAGCTGCTAATTAATGTTGAGCAGAAGACCAAGAATTTGCATCAACCCAGTCATATGCGATAGGACTCAAAAAGGCATCAGGAATACCGAAGGAACTGACCAATGCAAGTGCATGCGGTCGAAGTTCAGCACACAGTGTTGGCACTTCTTTCCTCACTGCAGAAGCATTCTCTCTTGACAAGTATCCATATCGAAGAAAGGCAGCATCTTCATCCACGCAAATCAATGCATACAATGATCTCAACAGACTTAACACATTCTGAAGAGGAGACAAATGCAAAATACATTATATCAATAAATGGTTCTGTTTTACTTCTTTAGAAGTAATGTTCAACAAGCATTAATAATAGGATCATGCTAACCTCTTTAAGGAACCAAGAAAAACAAGTTTTCATTGAAAAACTAAGCATTTTATTTTTTCAAATATTAAATACACCAATTCCCTATATAAACTTTCTTTTCTTGGTTCCTTAACAAGTGAGACACTTGTTAGTATTTTCCATAATAATATAGATTTAATTGGTATGAACTGTCAGTGTAAATATTTTTTACACTGTCAATGAATCAGAAATTGACACGTTATTAAAAATATTTGATTTTTGTCCTAACTACCTTAAAAGTCAATTATACTGTGATTTCTAATTGATTGACAACGTAAAAAACTTTACACTACGGTGCATACCAACAACAACCAATTATACTTAAAGAATTACCTTCAATGAACCAGCTGGTAACTTTGACTCAGCATCCATGAAGGTTTTCAGTATTGCTCGTTCTGAGAAAGCTCTGCCTAAGTCCTCAGCAAGCTGATAACTCTGGTAGAGAAAAGAGTTTCAAACTGTAAGACGGTGAAAGAAAGAAGGAATAATTAACCAAACCTGTTAGAATCCTCACTAGAATGAAAGCGGACTCTTTGCTTTCTCCACGAGCTTGATATTGTGAAACCTCTGTAGCAAAACGTCTCAATAGATCTCGCTCTCTTAGGTGAAACAGATCAATCTGTGTAAATGAGAGAGTAAGAAACAAATAGAAGCTTCTAGTTCGTCATTACAAATATCAACAGGTACAATCAAATGATTACCTGAAATTCTCTGCTCCTGATGGTAGAATTTGTTAGCTGAGATGGGATGGCAGGCCATGGTTTATTCATGTGTTCTAATCCCAAACCTCTAAATGGCTTGTTTCTCATCTCACATGCTGTATATTCAGCAAAGAGTGCCTTGCTGATCTGAGGTGAAATGTAGAACACACGAATTATATTCATTCATATTGAACAAAAAGTTGGATGATCACCCATTTCAAAAGTTGGATGACCATTTTGGACCCTCTCCTTTTTTTCCTCTCATGTTATGAGAGAGGAAGAGATAAAAGCAAATTCGCTTTTGTGTATAGGTCCATTCAAATTTGCTTTTGTCTCTTTCTCTCTTATAACATGAGAGGAAAAACGAGAGAATCCCAATCCATAACAAAGTCCAAGATTAACTAGACAAATTAAAACATATAAAACAGAATCATTTCAATTGATAGACAATATTTCATTAAATATCTCTTTTAAGCCATAAAAGTGTCTCTAATGTATTCAGTCATGTAAATCCCTTGGGGTAAGTGTGACGAAGCATAGGCTTACCAATACCTTTTTGCTGAATTTCAATTAATACACAATAAGAGCGACAATGATGAAAATACTATATCTAGGAACCAATCAAACGAAAAGATTGCATGTTTGATGAAGACAAAAAGTGGCTTTTATCTCCAACAAGTTCATATTAAGTGTCACCCAAGCCTTGAAGCTAGATGTCCCTGTTCAGTATCCTAGCAGTTGGATCCCATATAACTATTTCTACATTTTTACTCCCACTAAAAAGTCAAATGTAAATAATCTAACACAAATTGTCAGTATTTAATTATTTCTTCAAATTGTCAGTATTTAATTATTTCTTAGCAGTCAGCACATCATACGTCTCCTAGGTTTGAATTTAAAAGACATGCTTAGTTAAGTCTTATTCAAATTTCATATTTAACACAATATTCCATCCTACCTGCTGCATCAAAACATTGTTGTCCCCCTCAAATGTCGAATGCACATCAAATTCACCCTTGAACTGACCAATACGATTATCAGTTTTAACACCTTGTCCTCCACACGCTTCACGACATTCCTAGTTCATGCGTTAAAGACATTAGTGAGGCTAATAACATAAAATCAATCAAACCCAAGTATAATAGCAATACTAACCTGAAGAGTTCGCATATTATTCCATGTAAAAGTAGCCTTGTATGCACTAGAAACAATATGAATGGCTTTGTTTGACTCGGGCGTTCTTTTCACATACATCATTTTGAGCTCATTTGCAGCAAAACTCATTGCATATCTGCACAAATGAGTAAAACAAAGAACATAAATGAGTACCATTTTGGTCATTATATATCTGCCAATGGTCAAACTTTGATAGTGCCCATTTATTAAATCTCTAATTAGTTTTTTAAAACTAACAACATAAACAACCTACAATCCAGGTGTTTATGTCTCACTTCTCATATATGCATGCCGCATGATGCTTTTAAATCAAATGTTTTCTTCTGGAATACATATGGGAAAATATCTTCTGAATGTATATAGAAAGTATTTTTTTTTATAAGCGTATATAGAAAGTAATTAATCCTGTAATATCGAGTATATAAGATTCTTAACTTCTTGGCCACAAAAATAAATGCCCTAGGAGGCCTTACATTATGTGGGATAAATGCTAAAGTGGCATCCTGAGTTTGAGGTACCCAAAAGACTTGGATCATTTTGAGGTCTCAGCAAATAGATACCAAAATGCCTTTAACTAGAGGACTTACATCTTTGCAAGTAAAGGTAATAGACGCCACTGATGACTTGGGTAATCAAGCAGTAAAACTTCAGGCTCATTTGGTGTGATAGAAAACGCCCGCCTTGTTAATGCATATCTTATAGCAATGGCTAAGCTAATCTAACAACAGAAAATGAGTAGAATAATAATGTAAGATGTTAAAGTTTGGTATGAGCTTGTTAAATACATTATAAAAAAAAAAACACAAAGGTCATCAATTCCACAAATAAAGATGGCAGCATTACCTTAGAGATGTAAACAGCGCTAACGGCGATAGTTACACGACCAGAGGTCAAAGGGGCTAGAAATGCTGCAAATCTCTGGAGCAAGAATGACATAAATAAAAGATATGTGAGCAAGCTTTCTGATGTGAAGACAGAAGAACACAAGCAGACCAAAGAGAATATTATCTCTAAGAAAATGATCACCTGATCTGCATTTTTTATTGCACTCAAATATTCACCACCTGGTGAAACATCGGCTACGGAATTCAACAAATTCTCTCTGGGTATTCTCACATTGTCAAACCTGAATACACATGTCCAGAACTTTTGAGTTTACTCATTTAAATAAATTTCATTTACCAGGTGAAATCTTGTTTTAAAATAGTTTATTTTACCAGATACGGCCATTATCAACTCCATTTAAACCAATTTTGTGGCCACATTCAGCTATTCGGATGTTTGGACATATGCTTCCATCTGAATCCCTGATTTGGGCAATAAATGCATGCACCCCTTGATTGCTTCCATTTATGTTGAGCTGTGAAAAGACTATAGTGTGTGTTGCATGCTGAATAGAAAAATAAGTGAATATAATGTTAATATATACAAAGTTGGAGCAGGAGAAAAATGCAAGCACCAAAACAATCTTATGACATGGAGGCTTTGAAAATAATTATCAAGAGTTACACAAGAATCCTTACATTTGCTGCACCACCAATCCAATACTTCTGAGCCGATTCACATGGAGTATTGATGACAAACTCTCCAGTTTTTGAATCATAGGTAGTGACTGTTTCAATTCCTCGGACCTATGAAAATTAGTCTGGAAAGAATTATTGAAAGTGACAAGACAAAAGCACAACAAACTACATGTGGGCCCAATACCCCGGACTTATTGAGCAACCTTCACATACATTACTTCCATGGCCCAACTCAGACATAGCAAAACAACCCTTCAGCTCATAGTTTTCAGTAGATCTCAACCACTTATCATGATGGCGCTTGGTTCCAAGAAACTTTACAGCTCCACCCCTGAAATCCATTATACATCAGAGAAACCATCAACTATTAGAAATGATGTTTTTGAGAAAAACAAAATCAACTGAGGTGGAGTCATGAACAGGTCCATCATTCTTTTTCTTGTTTTCTACCTCCACCTCGCCAAAAAATTAAGGGGAGCTCTTTTTTTGCAATTCTTCCAACCAGATAGCTTCAAAAGGCACAGAATGACATTATATCGTATGTCCTGAAAGTTTGACAAGTAAAGAGTATGTCTTCTAACAAGGCCAGATATGCGTTAAAAATCCGAACTTTATTCTTTGGGAGAACTTACAAGCACAATTCAAACACCTGCATTACCCCCTTGTAACCCCCCTGCCAGAACACACTCAGAAAGATTTAATCCCAAAGCTCTCTCTAACGGATTGTATCCCAAAATTGTATCTGTTTTTGGAAGACAATAGAGGATCTAACCCCCCTTCCCCCCTTTTTTTATAGATGGGTATAATTCCAACGAGGCCCACACAACTTAAAAAAAAAACATCTAAACATAGATGTGTTTGGGATGATGGAGTAGGATGGTTAATAATGGAATGCAGTGGTTAAAAAATATTAAGCTATTGTTCTGAGAGTTTACTAATTAATGGAGTGGGATGGTAACCTAAACCATTCCATCCTACCCAAATCCCCAATTGTTATATCCTCCAAACAATAGAATGGTATACTTCTACCTCTCCAACTCCATTCCATCCTAAACAATTCCGTTAATAACCACTCGACTCCATCTCCTTCAAAATTCTCAAAATAAACACAGCCTTAGAAGTGCTTATAGAAAGAAGTTGATACCAACTAATTTATCATGTGAAAAATTAAAACTTAACATCCACCCTCTTTCACCTATTAATCTTCAAATGTTCACCTTAAACAAGCACACCCAAGTAACCAAAAAAAGCATGAAATTGATGCATGAAGAAGAGATAGATAGTGAGAGAGTACCATAAGAAGATATGGACGCCAATCTTGACTGCAAGAGAATGATCATACATCCCAATAATCTCATGAAGCGCCAATTTCCTCAACTCAGCTTCAGGTCCATCACCAGTGAGCCACCCTTTGAAAACACCATGATCCAACAGATACATGATTCGCTTCATGGTGATCTCTCTCTGTTGTTCCATGGATTGGTTGAAATCTGGGGAGACGAAGACCCTTCCACCTTGCTCTCTGCGGTTGAAGAGGTTGCTTTGTATTATCAAATTGAACAACCAGTCACGATCCTCAAAATTGTGACCGTCCACGAGCTTCCGCATCTCCCTCACGTCGAATGCGAATGGGTTCGAGAGCTCCGGGGAAGAGTAGTTGAGGCAGGGGATGGGTGAGAGGCTGAGAGGGGTGGTGGAAGGGTGGTGGTGGAGGAGGTGGTCGGTGAGGACCTTGGTTCGACGTGAAACGCGGTGGTCCATGGCTGAAGGTGATGATTGATGGATGACAAAGAGAAGGAGAGAGTTTGGTTTGAAGAAGAAAGGACGAGAGATGTGGGAATCTATCTATACTTATAATAAATGAGAAAAGGCGTATTCGTCCTCAAATTTATTAAGATGCATCTGAAAAAAAAAATAATAATATTAGTAACTTATTTTTTTAATATTTTTTTTTAATTGGTTGAAATTTATGTGGGTCTTATAAAATTTAAGTAAGATCCACATGAATTAATGTGACCCACACGATTGAAAAAGTGTGTTGAAAAGTATGTATCAGAGAATGTATTGCTAACACTCAAATAAAAAAGATACAATTTAATCTCCCAATTTATTTCCGTGAGACAATTTGCCATCAGTCAACCATTAATTAATTTTTTTTAATCATTTTAGTCACTCATTTTTCTTTAGTAACCCGTTTTAGTCCCTATAAAAGTTATTGTGACCCAATATGGTATTTGTGTGTATTAGACTACTAGAATAATCTCTTTTATGCACAACAATGACATTTATTTTGAACAATCAAAATAAAGGAACTTCGAGAACCTTGAATTGTTTAAGAATGTTGTAAGGGATTACAAGACATGTAAAGGACCTGCGAGACCAAAACCGGTAAAACCAAAAAGTATAAGGAGGACAAGCAAGAAAAAATCAACGCTGAACAAGATGGAACTATATCACAAACTGATCCTCAAAGAGAATCTGTCGCACATGTATTATGTTTTAGAGTACAATAAACTTGTTTGTAATATAATATTTATTTCTAATCATTCATTTTGATTATTATTTTAGAGTTAAGAAGGGGCTCGTGATAATGTCAACCCCAATCAATCATTCACTTTGATTATTATTGTTTCATTATTAACTATTTTGGTGGATTTGGTTCATTGTGTTGCATTTGGTTCATTCTAGTTGTTCAAAATAAAGGTTATTCTTGTGCATAGTTGTACATAAAAGAGGTCATTATGGTAGTCTAATATACATAGGGACCATATTGGGTCAGAATAACTTTTCTATGGACTAAAATGGGTCACTAAAGAAAAAAGAAGGGACTAAAATAGGTCAAAAAAATAAATTAATGGAAGTCAAAGACGGTTGACTGATGGATAGACCAAACTATCTCATGGAAGTAAATTTGGGGGACTAAGTGATACCTTTTTTATTTTTAGGGACCAAAATTAGGTACTCGAAAAATTTGAGAGACAAAAATGGGCCTTTACTCTACAATAAATTAACAAAATGATTTTTTGACACCAGAATTGGACAACTATACGCGATAATTGTATGCATGTATAAAACAGTGTTTCGGTTTTTTTTTAATATTTAGCTTTTTTTAGTACTAATATTTTTGGTTAATTACTTGCAAATATTTGGTTAATCACATGCAAATATTTAGTTCATTATATGGTTAATGAGTCATCCTGGAACTTACAATCATTTTCCACAACCATGTAAATATTTAGTTAATCACGTGCAAATATTTGGTTAATGCAGTTCATTATATGGTTAATGGATTATCCTAAAGCTTATAATAGTTATCCACAACCATGTAAGTTTCAGGATGACCCATTAACCATATAATGAACTGAATTAACTAAATATATATACGTGATTAACCAAATATTTACATGGTTGTGGAAAATGATTATAAGCTTCAGGATGACCCATTAACCATATATTGAACTGAATTAACCAAATATTTGCACGTCATTAAACAAATATTTACATGATTGTGGAAAATGATTTTATGCTTCAAGATGACCCATTAACCATATAATGAATTGAATTAATCAAATATTTACACGGGATTAACCAAATATCTACGTGATTGTGGAAGATGAGTGGAAGATGATTGCAAGTTTTAGGATCATCCATTAATCATATAATGAATTGAATTAACCAAATATTTGCACGTGATTAACAAAAAATGTTAGTACCAAAAAAAACTAAATATTTTTTATAAAAAAAGGCCAAAATTACAAAAATACCACCACTATAATTCGCTACAGTGCTATTTCAGTAGAGGTGTTCAGTCTAGGGATGTTCATTAACCGATCCAAACCGATTCAAACCGCAAAACAAACCGAAAAAACCGCAATTTTTTATTGGATTGGATCGGATTTTGGATCCTATAGTGAGATCCAATCCAATCCAATCCAAACCGATCTATTATATACATATACTATTATTTTTGAAATTATAATATTACTCATACTCAAACATTATTCTTCATACTTTTATGTCCCTTATTCTCTTTAATATTTTTGTTGGAATGACATATATAAGGCTATTTATAATAAATATTAATGTCTTGAAGATATATTTTACTAAAAGTTTTGATGCATAACATATATATATTTGATTGAGTAATCATGAAAAATAGGAAAGCAATTAAGTAAATTTGAAAAATAATTAACTACAATTTATTTGTAGCCGATTCAAGGAAAAAAAATAGGATAAATGGGAGCAGATATAGAGAATTGATATAAAAGAACGTGTTAAAAAATATCAATAATTTTGTTCTTCTCAAACTCCCAAATTAAAACGAAGATTATCTTTTATCCACTATTAAATAAGTAGAAATGACACTTAACATTATAAAAAAAATAAAGTATGACTAAAACCGGATTATCCAATCCAATCCGCATTTGATTGGATTGGATCGAATCGGATTTTTTTAATGAAGCAAATCGATCCAATCCAAACCATATGATATTTTCATCATTGAATCAAATGACTTTTTAGCTCAAAACCAATCCAATCGGCGAACACCTACTTAATTAAAGTCCTGTTTAATATTCATTATACCGTTCATTCACTCACACTCTACTGTTCATCTCCATATTGACTCACATAAATTTACACGGTTTCCTATGCAATTGCAAAAGTATCGTTCAATGCAGTGTTTTATTCATGTGGCTTAATGTTATCATATTAAAAACAACTAAAAAAAAACTAAGGAAGATGTTCTACTATTGATAAAATACTAAAATAATGAATAATATAGCAAAATAAAAAAGTCGCTATTGAAAATAATTATAAATACAAATAAAATTTGATGAAGGAATTTTTTTTTGTTTTAAAATAATAATAAATACAACTTACAAAATGTAAATGTTTTAAATAGTAATAAAATAAGGATCATGGTAACGATTGTATTTAGAGCACTCTTTAAGAAATAAAAAAAAATAAGTTTTTTTTTGAAAACTAAATATTTCACATTTTTCAAATATTAAATACATCAATTCCTCATAAAAAAATTCTTTTCTTTGATTTCTTAAAGAGTGCACGAGAACACTCGTTAGCATTCTTAATAGAATAAATAAGACACAATTAGCAAGATAAATTCAGTGTTTTAAATAGTAATTAAACGACAAAAGTAAAGCTGCATAGGAATTCTCACTTTTCATTATTATAATAAAAGATAAAACATATTAATAAAGATCACTATTTAAAATAATAAAAAAAATAATAGAGGATAAAATATAACCAAAAAAAGTAACTGTTTGACATGATAACAAAATTTGAGTGGAAAAAAATTCTATTTAAAATAATAAAAATATAAAAAAATTAACATTTGTCAAAAACTTAATTAAATAATAAAATAATAAGATATAAAATTGAGTATGAAAAGTCATCATTCCAAATAATTAAAAAAAATTAAAATAATAATGAAATAATATAATATGTTTTTTTACAGAAACATTACTTTTTGAAATGATAATAAAATAATTATACATGAAATTGAATATAAAAATTTTATTATATTTTTTAAATTGATAATAAAAAAATATACATGAAATTGAATATAAAAATTTTATTATCTAAAACAAGAAAAATAAATATTAAAAGATTACAAATAATGACAAAATATTTTAAAAAAAGGTTAAATATATTTTTAATCTCTATAAAATTGGTAAAAACTGATTTTGGTCTCTATAAAATTTTGTTTATTTTTAGTCCCTAGAGAAATTAAAAAATTGTGCCATTTTAATATCGGCCGAGGGACTAAAAACTCACCACTTTTATTAAATGCAAGGACTAAAACCAATAAAATTTGTTTATGAACCAAAATCAAATTTTACAAATTTTGTAGGAATCAAAAACACATTTGACCCAAAAATAATAGTAAACACACATTAATAAGGTAATTTTGAATAACTTTTTTAATAACACATTACTAATTAATATATGGTTATAATTTTTATGTTTGTTATATTATGATATTAATTACTATTATCATCTTAACAAATAAAATTAAAACAATTATTATTTTATTATTTACCTAATTAATATTATGTCACAATATTTTTAATTATAGTAATTTTATATTTTATTATTTTATCACATTTATATTTTTATAATACATAAATTAAATTATCAAGTTCATGCATCGTACCAATCTAGTATTATATATATATATATATATATATATATATATATATATATATATATATATATATTACTAGTAGTGACCGTGCCATGCACGAATATACATTGCTTTTGAATATTTTAAAAATTAACAAAATTTTGATTTATTTCAATTATGAATTGTAAAATATAACATTTTTAGTTATTAATCATTATTATCCATATAGGTAGTTGTTTATATATCTGATAAATTATGATCTTTAAAACGCAATAAATGGGGAAAATAAAAATTAATTATGTATAGGAACTGAATTTTTAAATATTTGGTTGAATATCTTGTTAATTATCATTTTTTTTTTCGATCTACTTCGAGGAGTATCTCACCGCCAACCTGAGACGGTGACTAATCTCCTGCGGGAGTTTGTTCGGCACCTCGATGGATGGCATCCCTCCCAGCTGAGATTTTTTCCATACCCAAGACTCGAACTCGAGACCTTGGTTAAGGGACGAGAGGCATTTAACCACTCACGTCAACCTCAGTTGGTGTTAATTATCATCTTTAAAATAGAATACAGTGAGAAAAAAAAAATTATGGGTGAGGCAGGATAATAATTAATAGCTTCAAATAAAACAAAGCATGAAAATACAAAATTTCCAAGATTGTTTTTCAAATACCAAATCTTAATATCCAAAACAAAACAAAAAACTATTGTTAATAAGTGACATTGTTTATTAACTTTATAGAAAGAAAAAAAAACAGTTACGAACTTCTATGGCATAGATCATGCATGGATCTCGAATATCAAGAGCTAATTCAACAACGTTATTGCATTTGAAGTGATTAGCCTTGCGGAACTTGTACCCTTTTGTTGTCGTGTGTTGGTCATTTATTTGATTTATTTCTCTTTTTTTTTTCTTGTGGAAGTTAACTATTTTTGAAAAATATGTTTATCTATCATATTATTTTTCTTTTATGTTGAAAATCTATTAAAACATTTTTATAAAATATATTTGTCTATCAAATATATTGTCTATTTATTTCTCCTTTTTTCCCGTGCAAATTAACAATTTTTAAAAATATTTTTATCCACTACATAAATTTTTCATCTTTTAAAAATCTAGGCTATTTATTTCTCCTCTTTTTCCTGTGGAATAACCATTTTTAAAAATATATTTATATATTATATTTTTCTTCTGTTAGAATTTGAAATTTTATTTGATTTATTTTTCTCTTTTCTCGTAAAAGATAACTATTTCTAAAAATATATCTATCTATCATTTTTTTTTATCAAATCTAGCATATTATTTTTTACCTCTCTGCTAAAAATCATGTTAATTTTTCATCTCTATGTAAGATATGTTTACCTCTTGTGATCTATTTATTAAAAATATTTCTTTATATAGTTTCTCTTTCCATGATATATAAATATTCATCAATATAAATATTCACTAATAGTTCAAATTTATTCTATCAAATGAAAATAAAAAAATCAAACTCTAGTAAGAATTAAGAGCTTCTGTAAAATTAAAATGTAACTTACCTAATGCCTTCTATGTAATCTAGCTTTCGTATATATAACATAGAGATTGTGCTTCCATATAGACTTTGATCAACGCACAAAAAAAAGCTCAGAAGTCTTCAACCAGAATTTGATCGGAAATGTTCACATGAGAACGGATCACATTACATAAAATAAAAATGGAATTAGAAGATAACAGTAAAGAGTAAGGAATCCATCTTCTCCATCACAGGACTTTATTAGAGAGAATCTACAAATTTATACTGCCAGACAGACTTGAGGCATTGCGATGTGTAAATCTGATGGCAGGCTAATCGAAATATGGAGGATCATTTGCAAGAGGCATTACGACGTGAATTATAAAATAACTATTTGTATGGATCAATGAGGTTTATGAGGGGGAAATGATTTGAATTCAATTTTGGGTGAAAATAAATGAAAACAGCAGCCAGGTTAATACGCATGCAGCTCAAAGATTGCCTCGAACAAATGCCCCAAAGATTGCGTGTTGGCTAAAATGGTCAAAAAATGAGACACGTATAAAACATATGTATTTTTTGACCAAAATAATATGCCCGAAAGTAATTATTTGATTGTCAAAAACCTCATCACTTCTTCATCATTGACGAATGCAAATCACCATATCACACTGTGATCATGATAGTAGCGGCCCAATAAAAGGATACTATGTTATTTTTCTCATTTATGAATATAAACAATATAATAAAGGAGGCATCTGATGCTATGAATCCGATAGACAACTTATAAAAAGCACACAAGTTTAGAAACTTACATCAAATACTCCATTTCCTATTAAATTACCACTTTACATTCCACACAGCATACACAACTTCAGGTTTAGAAATTTAACCATAAAAGCTTAAAATTGCGAATCACTACAAAAGACTTTCTGAATGCGAAGAAACAACTACTGAACATCATCAACACTCAATCCTTTTGAAAAACATAATAATATAAGATTATATGACAAAGAAATTAAATATCTTTTACAAAACTTTAGTGGTAAAGTCTAAATGGTACCTACTAAAAAACACCAATATTTAAAGCATGCAACAAGAGGAATGGCATGACAGAGAAATTTGTATAGCCTCCAAGACGGTTCTATTGGAAAATTTAAGAAGACAATGACTGAGCTTAAATCAATGTAGAATAACAATGATTTCTTACATTTCTTCGAAATTTGCTTGTGGCCATCAATCAAACGCTTTGACCTCTTGTCAACATATGTCGTGTGAGCATCTGTGACTCCAACATCAAGTGTCCTCCCCGCATTGCATATCGTTGCTGATTTCTTATTACTCATTGATGTTGAAGTCACACATGCTCACACAGCATATGTTGACAAGAGGTCAAAGCGTTTAATTGATAACCACGGGCAAATTCCGAAGAAATATAAGAAATCGTTATATTTTTATTATATTGATTTAAGCTCAATCATTGTCTTCTTAAATTTTCCAATAGTACCGTCTTGGAGGCTATACCAATTTCTTTGCCACGTCATTCCACTTTTTGCATACTTTGAGTATTGGTGCTTTTTTAACAGGTACCATTTAGACTTTACCACTAAAGTTTTGTAAAAGATTTTTAATTTCTTTGTCATATAATCTTATATTATTATGTTTTTCAAAAGGATGGAATATTGGTGATGTTCAGTAATTATTTCTTCGCATTCAAAAAGTCTTTTGTAGTGGTTCGCAATTTTAAGCTTCTATGGTTAAGTTTATAACAACCTATCGAAAGCACCCAGGTTTAAAAACTTACATCAAATGCTTCTTCCATGTTAAATTATCACTCTACATTCCAAACAATATACACAGTTGTACATGCACTAACTTTAGGTTTATAAACTTACCCATAGTAGCTTAAAAATGCGTTCAACAAAAGACTTTGAATGTGAAGGAACAATTACCGATCACCACCCAACACTGCATCCTGTTGAAAAACATAATAGTATAAGATTATATGATAAAGAAATTAAATAACTTTTACACAATTTTAGTGGCCACGAAAAGGAATAAAAACATAATAGTCGCCACCAAAATTTTTTCTAGGAAAACCTTGGAAAACCCATTACTTAGGAAACTGGTTCTTTTTTATTTTTTTAAAAAAAGAGATTTGATTTCTGAAGTCGATTACAAATAGAGAAGATATTAGCACCATATATCGTCCGTTTAAAAAAAGGTATTTCATATTAATTGTACAAAATTTTTAATAACTTTTTAAATATTTATTTTTACTCCAAAAAAAGTTTACAAGGAAGAATTATTTTTATTTTTGATATTTTGTATTTCTTTATGGTTTTTACATTTTAAAATTTATTGTTGATAAAACTTAAATGAGGTTTAGTATTACACATAAGCCCATAAGACAACCTCAAATCTAAGGGATTGGATATGACATCCAAGTTCATAGAGCATCCCTAAATAACACAACTTCAAATGTTTTAATTAGCTATTAATTAAAAAATAAAAGAGATTCTAAAATAAGGAGAAACAAAAGTTTAGTTTTTGTTTGACAGTATGATTGATTTTGCTCATACATACTTTCGGGTGCCACGGAAAACTTACAACTATGTAATTCTTCAAAAATTTGATTGGTTGCAAGATTTTTTTTATTGGTTTTTTCCTTAAAAAAATTTGAGACAAAACAATTACTTTAAACAGAAAAGATCTAACCCAAATAAAAGGCCCAAGAAGAACCTAAACAAATCAGCCCAATCACCCACATAATAAAACAGATGTCATAGTAATAAAGTTAAAAGAAAACAAAGTCAGAGGGAAGTCTCCATCTTCTTAACTTACCAAAACAACAGAGATGAGGGGCAAAGGAGTGAACTTGCGGCTAGGAGTGGTGTGCAGCGGTGACGACGGCGGCTCGTGGCGGTGATGTCGTGGTGGTCCTCCCAGCTGATGACAAGACGAATGCGGTGGTCGCGGTGCTGGCTGGGACGAAGAGTTCACGGCATCCAGACGGCGGAGGGGGACAGATCGAGCGGTACAGAGATGGAGACAACGGCGAAGCGGCGCAGATGGGAAGAGTGGACGAAGGTGGTGTGGTTGTGAACCGCGGCGGATGACGGCGGCTGCAGTGCGGTGGAGCAAAGAAGATGGCGGTGCACGCGGAGTTGCTTGAAACAAAATCTGACCTATTTTTATTGGTGTTTTGATGGCGGAGGAGCTTTGGATTTTGATCTTTTTTTTTTCTTTCTTCTTTTCTATTTTTTTTATTTTATTTTGAGAGTGGTAATGACTTATGGTAGGTTGAAGAGAATGAAATGATATTTGAGATAGAAGATGAAGACGATGGTTATGGAGGTTAGCGGGAGGTAGACCCTGTTCTCATGCTTTCTTTCTTTTACGCCTCCTCCCCATTTTGTTTCTGCTATGTTTGCTGAATTTATGCACCATTTGGAGGAGAAGATGACAAAACAATTCTGATTATGCCAGCTGTGAGGGAAAAGGACGACACTAATGGAGTGTTGCTACAGCTGTGGTTGAGTGCAGAGGAGCAGATAATGTGCAGCAAAACAGCTTTGTACCAGACTGTGCAGTGTAGGAGAGCAATGACTATGGCACCATTTTTATGTATAAAGGTGTCAAAACCAAGAGAAGAACGTAAAGCATGTTTTGACTTATGCTTGAAAAGGGCATCACGTGAATGGACCAAGGAACAAAACATTTTTTAATTTTTTTGTACCTTTTTTTTTCACCTGGGCTTGGGTGATGGACTAAGAAAACTTGTAACAAACAAACATGGGTTAAGACTTAAGAGAAAGGAACACTATTTTTTTTTTTTTTTACAATTTTTATATTTTTTTCTTCTTTTCAAAATAGTAATTAAATAAAAAAGAGAAGATATCCAGATAAAATTAGGTGTTCATAAATAGTAAAATTTAAATAATACTTGTTAAAAAAAGCACAAATATTCAAAGTACACAAAAAGAGGAATGACCTGACGAGAAATTGGTATGTACTATTTGGAAAAATTAAGAAGATAATGACTGAGCTTAGATCAATGTAGAATAACAATGATTGCTTACATTTCTTCAAATTTTACCCGTGTCAAACGCTTGGACCTCTTATCAAATTATGTTGTGTGGGCATGTGTAACTCCAACATCAATGAGTAATAAAAAACCAACCACGACATGCAACACAGGGAGGACGCTGGGTAGATGCTTGCCGAAACAAATTTGATATGACACCATAAATGTAATAAATAACACCATAAAAAAACTGAGGTCTCCCACATTCTACAAATCTCATGTTTATAAATAAAAGAAATAGTAGTTGGATGAAATTAAAAGTAAAGACAATGCTATAAAGACACTAGAATGTAAAACTTGAGGAAAAAAAAAAGAAGAAGAAGAAGAAATAATTTATGCTCGGTAGTGCTATATGGGGAGAAAATCTCATTGTTGAGCTTATGGTGACGGTCAATTACTTCAACAAAATCCATAAAAAAAGTTGCATGCAATATACAACCAAAATAACCAAAATAAATGATTCAATAAATGATTCAAAATTATAATTGCTTAAGTTTATGGAGTCTAACAATATAGAAAAGAGAGAAATGATTCAAAACTGAGATGTTTTTTTTTTCTTTAAAGCCAAAATAATTTATTATAAGGATGAGTACAAGAAATACTCAACAAAAAAAATACAATGCATCATGTTTTACCAAACACCAAAATCAGTCCCAACACATAACAAGCTCCTATAACTTTTATACTTATATGCAGCAGCAAAAATAAACTTCAAGGTGACGACACTACGCACACTAAGCCAAAACAATAGATATTTAAGGTGTACATTTTTTGACTAACAGTATAACATTCTTTTGTGGTGGTAGACATGTTTTCTAGTGTTAAATAACAGTATAACACACACTTGTAAGGGTTGTAATTGAAATTTAAAAGAAAATTTATACACGATGTGTGAACATTTTGGCTATCTTTCAAGGTCCCAAAACGTCACCGTCCTACCCCTTTGGAGTATCCATCTCTCCTAAGTCCTAACATTTTATTCATAAAAAAATATAAAGATTTTACACAACTACTTTACTTGTTTAGTTCAACCAGTTGGATAGTGGGTGACTCAATGCTTTAAATAAAACAATAAAAGCATTGGATTCGATTGAGATTTGAGAGTCTAAATTAAGTGGTGTTTTGATTTATTTTTATTGTTGTTTTTAATTAATATGATTTTACTCATTATTATAAAAATATAATATTTTATTTATTTTAAATTCTACGACGTAGGAAATAGTGAGAACAAAAAAATGTTAATTTTAATTCTTCTTTTATTAAATTTTTAAAATAAAAAATAAAAAAAAGAGTATTTTTTTTAATTACAAATGAAAACAAGAAACCAACTCAGGGCTTTTTGTTTTGTTTCCTGATTTCTGTTTTCATTTTCTGTTTTCAGAAATAATTATAAAACTATCACCATCTTGTTTTCATTCTATTTTCTGTTTCCAAAGATTTATACAGGTAACAGTGGAAACAGAAAAGAAAAAAATTGTTTTCAATGTTTCCTGTACAAATTATTGAAAACAGAAAAATAAAAACGACGTGATAGTTTTGTAATTATTTTTGAAAACAAAAAACTGGATAAGCTATCAAATTGGATGACGTTTCTCAACTTTTTTGTTACTATCGCTCTAACTTTGGTGCAGAGGTGATCTTTCTGGTAGGCTATCAAATTGGTTCTTTTTATTTACTGGATGCTGGAAACAATTGTGCAAGAATCAAATAGATGGAATGCTGACAACAGGAAAATCTGGTTCTATAGGCTTGTACTGGCCGAGGTTATTAACCCGGCCACCGAGCCCAAGTACCCGGCTCAGTCCAGAAATTATAAAAGGGGCAGTATCCCTCATAAGAAAGGACACTTTTGACTGAACACGGGTGACTCTCCCTTAAGCGTGTTAGAGGAACTAGCGCCGACCAAGAGACTATCAAACAGTCCTTGCTCCCTAGTACTCGTCCGACACAAAATTAAGGGATCGAGATCACCGCCCCGCCAAGGGATGAACCTAGAACTACGTCTGGCTTTGATTCCCATTGGGATACGTGGGGACCGGAATCACCGAATTCTCGTCAAGCCCAAATCATAAGATAACCCCCTTGGTTTCACGTTCTATGGCGAGATTCGACAAAACGGATCTTGGCAGGGAACATTTGGCGCCGTCTGTGGGAACGAGGCAAACCGTCCCCTACGCATTAGTTGAGCAACAATGGTGCAAACTTGGAGTGTGAATGGCAGGAGAAGTAGAACTACATCGACCGAATCACGAGACGAAGTAAGCCCTATAGACGAGGAGGACAGGTGGTTCTCATCCAACAACTTACGAAGATGAACGTCTCTCCAAATTTTCCAAATTGGATTCCACGAAGAAAATTACAGGGAAGAAATATTCTTATCTTTCCATTCATATATTATCAAACTAACTTTTAATACGTAGGATACTGCATATTGGATGATTCATGTCATAATAGCAATGGCTATCGGGCAACCCATTAGCACATTGTTTATGTATGGTGCTTTATTGTTAAGTTGAATTGACTTGATACCATGGCTAGTGTGATGGCCGAGGATATGGCTACGCACATCTTAACAGCTATAATATTTCAAGCCAGGCACGTAAACGACACATGCAGGATGAGGACTTGTTGCTCCAATGACACATATTTTCCATACGATCACATAGATCCCAGATGGGGAATAGGTTACAAGTAATGCTTGCATGACTCATGCCATGATTTTCGCAACTTCCTCTCTCGACTAGCCCATAATCACGGAGCCAGTAACTGACTCCTGTGTACAGTTTTTTATAACGGGGGAGGTGGTGTAAGTTCAAATTCAAATGAAAATGTAGTTAATGGGGGAGTTAATATGAATCCCGCAAATAATGGAGGTGGAGTAACTACCCCTAATATGCGCATCCTCATTCAAGTTTAGGTCCAAATACTTCTCTTTCTGTTACAAGCATGATTAATGAAAATCCATATCCCATTTTTAATGGTGCGCCAAATCATATATGAGAGAGAGAGGCAAGGAGGGGATTTCGGGTTTGGCTGAGCAGGATAGCGTGAAGTTTAAAAATATGTTGGGTCACACACTTAAGTGAACGATTAAATGGCTTGGAGGAGGTTTTGAATAAGAAGGCCCCAGCTTTGAAACGCAGAAGAGGGAGAGGGGATAGTTCAATGTTGCATGAAATCCCCATGCAGGGGTTTACGTCCATAACAAATCCCTTGGGTGATGTCAAGAGAAGTCCGAGTCCAACCATTTTTTAACGACAGGGGATTGGTTTCCGGGCCTGCCGAACCAGTCCGTTCCCCACCACCCCAATGTTATTTTCCTAAGTGGAACGTTTGCTCATTCCAGGAGGGTGGAGGAAGTAAAGGTCTGGCTTGGTTTTGATAATCTATTTATCACAGATAGAGAAGGAACTCGCTGCTGCAAAGAAAGCAGCCACTCTCGCTGCTCATCTCTGCCAGAAAGTACAAAAGGCTTTGCTGCAATCCGATGTCCACTCAAAATCAGACAAAAGTCCTGTCACGGTGGCTGATTATGGTTCACAAGCCTTGGTTAGCTTTGTAATCAATGGCTGATGAATCGGGAAAAGGAACTTCAAACGATAATGGCTCTTCGAACTCAGAAGAATCAGAGAAACCGAAGAATAAGATTGAGCCTATTAGATTGCCCACAGTTGAAGAAATTCGTGGCCAAGACATTTGGAACAATTGTGCTATGCGCAGTGTTTTCAGCGGAGTCATGGGAGGTGGGCTTGGCCTCGCCATGGGTTTGTTTCTTGGATCACTGGACAACCCTCCGATGGAAGAGGAAATGACTAGCAGGCAAAAGATTATATCAAGCAAAGCAGATGGGGCGAAGGAGCTGGAGTTCAGCCAAAGCATTTGCTGTTATGGGTTTAATATTCTCAGCTGCTGAGTGTGTTGTTGAGAAGGCAAGAGCAAAACACGACACAACAAATACTGTTGTTGCTGGACGTGTTACTGGAGGTGCAATATCAGCCAAAGGTGGTCCAGAAGCAGCATGCGCAGGTTGTGCTGGCTTTGCGGCATTCTCAGTCTTGATAGAGAAGTTTTTAGAGCGACACGAATCATATGTTGAATAATACGGCTTCCAAGGAATGTATACTGTTAAATATTAATTCATCAATATCTTAAAGGTGTTTTGGATTCATTGCAAGTTTCTCCTGGTCCTAAAGTTGCTTCAGCTCCAATTTCCACATGAATCTATTAAGAATCAAGTCAATTCATCAACAGAGATGTATTGATCCAAATACTGATGGGTGGTGCAAGCGTGTGCCGACTTATTCCTTTGTCAGATGATAATCATGGAACGGCTTAATTCTTGGACATTCTCTACAACATGCAAGTTCGCATCCATTATTTCCTAATACAGTTCGGTCACGTGAAAATCATAATGGTAGCAGGATTTTCCGAGTTAAGCATTTTCATCCGGGGTAGGTGACAAAAGTGACTTGGTTGAGTCAACTCAGTCCCCTACGAGTAAACAAGTCCTGTATGGCTACAGTGGCCTCAATGTCTATGGAGTAAGGTGAGTGTGGCAGATCATTTACTCAATAGGAAGAAGCACTATTGTGTACAATGTGGATATGACCCAAGTGGTGAGTGCTGATACGCGAATGTGGTACTATCCAAGTTGCCTTCCTTAGTATCAGAGTCTATTGCCATCAAATATGTATTAAGCTCGATCTAATCGGATTCTGGGTAGAAATAAGGAATTAAATAAATAAATAAAATAAAAAAAAGACAAAAAAAAATATGAATGGAGTTATAAGGAAGCAAAAATCTTGGCAAGAGCTATGGTAGTGTCAAGTCCTTAAGACGAGAATGATCTCAGTAAAAGACACTCAAAGCCCTTAAAAACGAGCATGACTTCTGATAAAATGTAACATAAGTCCTTAAAAGATAACATTGTCCTTAAAGACGAGTTAATTCTCAGGTACGTAAGACATTATTATGTTGTACCCTATTTTATGTTGTACCTTATTTTGCCGAAGTATTTATTTTACAGGCATCTTATTCTGGTGGCCGAGTACGAGCCAGCGGCCGAGTTCGAGCCGATTATCTTCTAAAGGCCAAGTTTGAGCCTAGTGGCCGAGTACGAGCCAATGGCCGAGTTCGAGCCAGTCAGAGGGGCCAAGTTTGAGCCCGGCGGCCGAGTCCGAGCCGTTCAATTCCAAAGGCCAAGTTTGAGCCTAGTGGCCGAGTACGAGCCAATGGCCGAGTTCGAGCCATCGAGGGGCTAAGTTTGAGCCCGACGGCCGAGTCCAAGCCGTTCAATTCCAAAGGCCAAGTTTGAGCCTAGTGGCCGAGCACGAGCCAATGGCCGAGTTCGAGCCGATCGAGGGGCCAAGTTTGAGCCCGGCGGCCGAGTCCGAGCCGTTCAATTCCAAAGGCCAAGTTTGAGCCTAGTGGCCGAGTCACGAGCCAACGGCCGAGTTCGAGCCGATCGAGGGGCCAAGTTTGAGCCCTGCGGCCGAGTCCGAGCCGCTCAATTCCAAAGGCCAAGTTTGAGCCTAGTGGCCGAGTACGAGCCAATGGCCGAGTTCGAGCCAGTCGAGGGGGGCCAAGTTTGAGCCGTGGCCGAGTCCGAGCCGTTCAATTCCAAAGGCCAAGTTTGAGCCTAGTGGCCGAGTACGAGCCAACGGCCGAGTTCGAGTCGGTCGGAGGGGCCAAGTTTGAGCCCTGGCCCGAGTCCGAGCCGTTCAATTCCAAAGGCCAAGTTTGAGCCTAGTGGCCGAGTACGAGCCAATGGTCGAGTTCGAGCCAGTCGAGGGGCCAAGTTTGAGCCCTGGCCGAGTCCGAGTCGTTCAATTCCAAAGGCCAAGTTTGAGCCTAGTGGCCGAGTACGAGCCAACTACCGAGTTCGAGCCATCGGAGGGGCCAAGTTTGAGCCCGGCGGCCGAGTCCGAGCCGTTTAATTCCAAAGGCCAAGTTTGAGCCTAGTGGCCGAGTACGAGCCAAGGGCCGAGTTCGAGCCAGTCAGAGGGGCCAAGTTTGAGCCCGACGGCCGAGTCCGAGCCGTTCAATTCCAAAGGCCAAGTTTGAGCCTAGTGGCCGAGTACGAGCCAATGGCCGAGTTCGAGCCAATCAGAGGGGCCAAGTTTGAGCCCGGCAACCGAGTCCGAGCCGTTCAATTCCAAAGGCCAAGTTTGAGCCTAGTGGCCGAGTACGAGCCAACGGCCGAGTCCGAGCCGGTTATCTTCTAAAGGCCAAGTTTGAGCCTAATGGCCGAGTCCGAGCCAACGGTCGAGTTCGAGCCGGTTATCTTCTAAAGGCCAAGTTTGAGCCTGGTGGCCGAGCCGGTTATCTTCTAAAGGCCAAGTTTGAGCCTGGTGGCCGAGTACGAGCCAACGGCCGAGTCCGAGCCGGTTATCTTCTAAAGGCCAAGTTTGAGCCTAATGGCCGAGTTCGAGCCATCGAGTTATTAAGGCCAAGTTTAAGCCGCGAAATTATTGAAATCAAATCAAATACGTATATCAAGAAAGAACAAAGTTTGTGTGGCCGAAGAATAAGCTCGGTTTCACACTTATCAGCTCCTTCGCTTATTCAAGCTCGGAGCTCGGGGGGGCTTGTTGTGTACTGGCCGCGAATGTAATCCCGAGGACTTGCCTATACCTCGGGTTGACCGAGCTTACCCCGGCTATGGGCCCTAGCCCAAAGTCCTCCAGGGCCGAGGACATATCAGCACAGCTTGGATCACAGCCCGATCACTGCACTAAGCTGCAGTTGATGTATATAGTCGGGTGCTGTACTCTTTTTCCTACCTCGGTATTTTGTCCCAAAAAGGGTTTTGACCGGGGAGGTTTTAACGAGGCACACCGCGGACTCCATCCGATAAAAGAATTTATTGCGAATATTGCTTTATTTATTTTCTCTTATCTTGCCGAAGTATTTACTCGGCAGGCATCTTATTTTGGTGGCCGAGTTCGAGCCAGTCAAATTCTTAAGGCCAAGTTTGAGCCTGGTGGCCGAGTGCGAGCCATTAAATTTCTTAAGGCCAAGTCTGAGCCTAAAGGCCGAGTTCGAGCCATTGAAATTATTAAAGGAACCGAGCACAATGCCGAAAGTAAAAATGAGGCCGAGTTCAAAGCCTTAAAATACAAAAAGGAAGGCAGGTTCGGTTGAAGTAACAGCTTGAAATAAGGAAGGAAGGAAGTCCACATGGCCGAAGTATCAGCTCGGTTTAATACTTGTCAGCTCTTTCGCTTGTTTAAGCTCGAGCTTGGGGGCTTGTGTCTTGGCCGAGGTTATTAACCCGCCACCGAGCCCAAGTACCCTACCACCCAGAAATTATAAAAGGGGCAAGACTCTCATAAGAAAGGACACTTTTGACTGAACACGGGTGACTCTCCCTTAAGCGTGTTAGAGGAACTAGCGCCGACCAAGAGACTATCAAACAGTCCTTGCTCCCTAGTACTCGTCCGACACATAATTAAGGGATCGAGATCACCGCCCCGCCAAGGGATGAACCTAGAACTACGTCTGGCTTTGATTCCCATTGGGATACGTAGGACCGGAATCACTGAATTCTGTCAAGCCCAAATCATAAAATAACCCCCTTGGTTTCACGTTCTATGGCGAGATTCTGACAAAACGGATCTTGGCAGGAACAAGGCTGATTTTTGGCAAGTTCATTTTGGTTCAATTTTAGTGACAGGTCATTGGATGTCTGTATATCTTGGGTGGAAGATGTGACTTGGTTTGGGCCTCAAAAAGTTTTTGTTTCTGCTATTTCTTGAGGGTGGAAGCTGTGATTTGGTTAGAATTTCAACATGTGTTCATCTATTCATCCTTCATCATCTACAGCATGTATCCCTATACATTTTAGATGGATTATGCCGAGGGTAATGGGATTTAGTTGCTTTATTACAGTTTCTTTTCTTGGAAGCGCGTATGTGGTAATTTGGGTATGGTTCTACATGTATGTTAGTTTTAGCCGGATTCCTCTAGGTTAGGATGTATGTATATTACAGTTTTTTTTCTTTTTTTTTTTTTTTGGTTGGGATGGAAGATAAGTTAGTGGCTCAATCTTGTAGTTATCTTCACTCTTGGTTGAACATCTACCTTGTTCTTATTTCCTTTAAGTATTCGGATTTCTCTTATAATTGAGTTGAGTACCTCTAGTGCTTCCTTCAATTCCATTTTGTTCATAATAAAAAAAAAACTAAAAACTAAAAACAAAGCAAACATATTCTAAATGCCGTTAAAGTTTCTATCTCCAGTTTAGCTGTTTTGACATTGTTTTTAAGTTTGGGTTTTGTTATTTGGCATGATCAATGATTAATAGATTTTTTTATTTGAAGAATTCATTTTCGAAATTTTACTATTATTTACAATAATGGTTGTATGCTATAAGTTGCATTCAAAAAATAAAATCATTTACAAGAAAATAAAAATAAGCATGAATTATCAAATTTAAATAATAGTATGAAACTCAAAAGAATAATAAGGAACAAACGTATAATGAAAACAACTCATTAAGTATAAATTAATATAATAAAAAAATAAAAAATTGATGTAGGTTTATATCATAAATAAATAAGCAAAAAAATATTTATTCTTAAATCACCTTATAAAATAAATTTTAAAATTTACATCTTAAATTAAATTAAGACTATATCACTACCAAAAAAATTAAAACCAGCTATGGACATATTTCGTCGCCAAAGAGAAAAAATCTGTCATTGAATTAACTAGTGACGAAAAAAATCCATCAAAAAAAGCGGCATCATTGAATTCCGACGTTAATTTCAACATTTTTAGTAGTATATACAATTTATTTTAGAATAACTTTTTTTCCTTAAAAAAAATCCTTCAAATGGATGGGAGATAAACTAGTTTATTAGAACAATACTAGCAACATAATAATTTTTTTTATTTATGAATAAGAAGAGAAACAAAAACTAAACAGCTCGAGGTAGAGAGCCACCTCTTACATAATTTTACAGAAATAAACTAAGCATAGGAAAACTCCTATCAAGAATAACCCCCTCATAAGAATAGGGGTGACCTTTACTAGCCAATAAATCAGCATATTGGTTAGCCTCAAGGTAAACGTGGATCACTGAGATAGTCCAATCTGGAAGATGGAGGAGAGAAATGACCTCTTGAAGAAGAGGTTGGTGGAAGGAAATATGAGTTGATCCCAAGTTAACCATGTTAGCACACTATTTGTTCGGTAAAATTTATGTTGGAATCACTAATTAGATTTAGGACCTATGTAATTTTGTGAGTTCCAATTAAGTAAAACCCAATCAATATATTGTTATGAACATATATACTCCCTCTATACTCAATTATAAGTAAAAAATACCTATATTTTTTTATTCAAATATAAACAAAATCCAACTAACTTAAATATATTTAATGTTATTATTCCAAAAATCAAGAAAATTAACCAATCAAACTAATTCTCCATTTACTTGGATTCCAAGAATATTGTATATTCCCGAGATAATTAAAAGTTAACTTAGTAATTATAACTATTTTTTTTTACATAAATTAAAACAATTAAATTAAATTAACTAACTTCCTTAATAAATATAAAATTAATTATTTTTTCTTATAATTGAGTAAGATAGTACTGGTCAGTGCATACAACAAACTAAAACGGTTGCATCAAGACTTGCTAGTTAGAAGGTGGCGAATGCACCCCATCATGAAATGAGGTGTAAGTTTCTCCAAATTGTGAGATGAAAACTTGACCGTTGATCAATATTAGTTGGTGGGCCAGGTAATTAACCTCTCTGACCAGTTGAACAGGTAATCTCTGACTTACGCTTTATTTGCTACTTAGTCCTTGTTGTTGTAATATTTAATTTAAGAACCATCTATTTAAAAAAAATCTTAATTTAATGATTATTGTTTAGTTCAACATCCCATAACCTAGATTCTTCAGATCATACTTGTTGGCTCACTGAATGTGCTTGCCGACGTCAATGTCTGTGATTTGAAGAGTAGATATTATTGTTTAAAGCTGCATTTTGAAGTGTGTTATGGACTTCTCTCGAAACCCTAATTCTTCGATTCTGCAACAATTCCGCCGAAGTTTGATCCCACAGGTCGTCGACGTGTATGACAGGGTCACCGACGACGCGACGAGGTCACTCACTCCGAAGATCGTACCGCTCGATCTCTCCCCTAAGAAGATCGGAGAAGACATCGCGAAGGAGACAGCGAAGGACTGGAAGGGACTGAGGGTGACGGTGAAGCTGACGGTGCAGAAACGTCAGGTGAAGGTGTCGGTGGTTCCCTTGGCGGCGGCGCTGGTCATCAAGGCGTTGAAGGAGCCGGAGAGAGATCCCAAGAAGACGAAGAACATCAAGCATAACGGCAACATCTCCCTCGACGACGTCATCGAGATTGCTATTCCGGAAGATAAGTGGTTGTGGTTTCGCATATAATAACACTTTTTTGCAATTAAAATTATTTTAGGGATCTTTTTTAAATTAACATAAAAAACCCACAAACTTGCTATCGCAGGTCAGAAAGTGGGGTCCAAATTACACCCTACACAAGTTTGGTGCACAATAGAAGTCACCCTAGTTAGAATGTTAGATAACCATTTTTTTTTTTTCTACGCAGTACCCAGCATGGTCTTGATGCTAGTTATAATTTCCAATGCACACCAACTTTGAAGTGATCCAAAAGTCATTTCATTTACATTATTATTAACACGGATTCTTTTTAATGTTTTTTGACAAAAATTATTAACACGGATACTTTTTTTTTCTATGGATAAAAATTTAGGTGAGTTAGGTCATGGGGGTTTACTAGGTCAGGACAGGTCTTAAGGCTCAAAGAACGTTTACAGAGGTATTTACATATTACCTACCAACAAGGTCCTCACATCAACAGTGGGGTTTGAACTCAAAACTTTGTGGGTTATGAGTCTTATACTTACCAACTATATCAACCTTCGTCGGCTATTAACACGGATATTGATAACAAATAAAACTGAAAAAAGTTATGTTGTCATGTGATATTTTTATTTGGAACCAAGAAATAAAATTTTGTATGGGAAATTGTGAATTTAACATTTAGAAAAGTCTTACATTTAGTTTTTCAATACAATTTTTCTTTTTATAGGTTGCTTAATCAATGCTCTAAGGACACTCGTTAGCAAAACCAAGGTTTACAAAACCGGACCGGTCATCGAACCGGTGAAGGCAGCGGTTCGAGGTTCAATGGTCCAACCGAGATTGAACCGTGGTTGAACCGGTTATAATTAAATAATATTATTTTAAATTTTAATATAATATTTATAACAATATTAAACAAAAAAACAACATAACAACTAAAATTATTAAGCACAATTTTTATTATTTTGAAATTAAACTAAATAAATATAAAGATATATGTTAAAATCATTTTCATAGGGAAAATCAACCCAAAATCTCCAACCAGCCCACATATGTTAGAAAACAAAAGAATTGGGTTTTGACTAGGATGATCCAAATCCTTTTATACTATTTTTTTTCTTTTTTTTTAAGAAAACCTTGTTCAGGTTCTTCACTACCTAATTATGACCGGTTTTACCGGTTTTGAACCGGTTTTCCGCTTTTTGCACCGATTCAATGCATGACCGGTTTTTCCTACTGACCGGACCGGCCATGGTCCCGATTCCCGGTCGGACCGGCCGGTCCACCCTGAGCAAAACCCTTTTTATTTTGATGTTTATGAATTATTTCTCAACTTCTCTAAAAAAAATTATTTCTCAACTCAAAGTATCATGATAATGATAGGTTATATTATTTTTTGAAAGGAAAAAGATATTCGTTGATTTTGGGTCTATTAGTTGGAAATATTTGTTTTGAAACATAAAATAGTTAATTGAAAATATTAAGTAAGATGATCTGATAATTATAGCATTTGATTGATAAATTTATATTTTATTATTATTATTATTATTATTATTATTATTATTATTATTATTATTAATATAGTAATCAGAAATATTTTCATGCATAAATAATTAAGCAAAAAAGATTAAGTAAACATTTTTGGTAATTATACCATTTAATTGATGATATTATAGTTTTTTTTTACAATGATGATATTATAGTTATTATTATAATTACAATAACTATATTAGAAATATTTTTTATAAAATGGAAAAAATAAAATAAGTAAGTAAATTTGAAAATGTATTTAATTAATGACACATGACCCGATTTGGAGGAGAGGGATGGTGGAGAATTACCCCTTTTTGTATAATGAACGGTGGAGAATTACTCTTTACGCGTGTTTAAATGAGAGCCCTAATTTAAAATATAAGTGTTGAGATCATAAATATTATTGACAATGAATGTCTAATTTATAATTTAATTGCGGTGAGTCAAAAAAATCAAATGAATATAAACTTGGTTGCTTTGAAAATGAAGTTACATAGATAAAATTACTTGAGATTTTGGTTCTTTAAGTATATAATATTTATGAAAGAAGCTAGTTTGAAAAATATACATATAAAATTTTCAATCATAGCACCAAAAAACAAGTGTTAGCTAGGTACCAACCGAATGGTCCATATGATGGCGCTGCATAACGCTTATATGGTCTCTGTCTATGTCTATGACGGGTTAGTGCAATATCTTAGCTGTACTAAAGAGACATTTTCTGGGAAGCATAATATCATATAGATGTTCTTATACTATACTACTAACTATGCGCTTCTGGCCTGTGGGCCGTATATAGTAAAATGTTGTGGGTAAAGTTGAAGATAATAATGAAGATTCAAATAAACGACCGCCATAGAGACTCCCAAGCACAACACACTTCTTAGAGGGATCCGTATGTGTTCACTGATAAACCTAGAAGAAATATATCATGGGAAAAACAAGGCACAACATCTTATTACATCACTAATTTCCCTGAGGATTTCGATTTTGAAGACATGTGAAAGTGTTCTTCAAGTAGGGGAAAGTTGCCGAGGTGTACATAGCTTCCAAAAAAGATAAGCTTGGAAAACGAATTTGTAAGGTTCAAAGACGTGTGTGATCCTAGATGGCTTGAGGTACAGCTGGATTAACATATGGTTAGGTGATCATAAACTTAGGGTAAATATCCCTTTGTTAACAGTGATGGTGATGAGAGGAAAGGAATACAACATCAACACAAACCAAATATGGATTATAATTAAGGGGGAAGGGGTCAGAGAGGGAGTGAGTTTGGCAAAAGCTGTAACAACTAGGAGGAATGAAGGCAACTTGATGTGGAATCAAAAAGGGAGGACAAAGGCAACAAAGGGCAGTAAATGCGAGTACTGGTAATGAATGGAATTTATGGTGTCGGAGGAAAATATGAAGTGGCTACAGGGTAGTTTTGTAGGTCAAACAATTATTCAAGAAGGTTTAGTCAATATTCAGGAATTAATACACATTGAAGGCATCTTAACCATTAAAGCTTCTCCTATGGGTGGAAACCTTGTCCTTTTGTCTACTGTAGAGGATGAGGACATGGATGAGATACTGAAGGACGAAGAAGACACTTTATAGCAAAGTGGTTTAATGTCATTAAGTCGTGGGGTCCTGAGTTCCCGTCCAACAATCGATTTGTTTGGTTGAAAATCACAAGTGCACCATCACATGTGTGGGGGGAAGATTTTTTCAGACATGTAACACAGTTGTCGGGAACCATGGTCATGATAGATGATGATACTCTGAGCAAATCCAGACTCGATTTCGGGAGGGTTCTGATCAGGACTCCAACACATGATCTGATCAACAAGGTGGCACAAGTGAGAATCAATAGGGAGGTTTTTGCAGTAGGAATTTTGGAGGACTAGTCAGGCAATCATGGTATTTGGCAGAATTGTGAGCAAGATTTTTTTTCTTCAGAAGAGCTTTTGGAGGAAGAAGGCAACTCAGTCTCAGGCGATGAAGAGGTGGTACTGAAAACGGATATATCTAATAGAGCTCATTTGACTGAGTCTTCAAGAAACAACTAGCATCAATCACTATGTTAAGATTCTGTTCTGTTAACCAAGTTGTTAGTCATTAAGATTTGATTTTGCTGGCAACTATGTTGTTAATTTTGACTCAGATTTTCTGTTGTAACTGATATAAATCCGATCCTAGTTTATAGGCTGTAGATTTGATTTTTCAATCTCTTCTTGTATCTATTTAAAGGCTGTTGTATCAGTTTAGTTTTTGAGCAATAATAAAAACCTTTTATGGTAGTCAGAGCTATTTAACTTAACCGCATTTTTTTTTTCTGATCCTGATTTTTCACCATGAGTTCCTCAACCTCAGAAACCGAAATTCCTCCAAGCAACACTCCTTCTAGCCCCACTGATAAACTAGTTGCTCTCAATGTTGGTTCTCAATTGTACATCAAACTTGATGGTGACAATTACCCTGCCTGGTGTCTTCAGTTTCTTTCACTTCTAATAGGTTATGACCTTATGGGTTATATAGATGGTAGCACGTCCTGCCCCTCTAAACAACTAGAGCCCAATGCCACTACTATCAATCCTGCTTTCACTCACTGGGTTCGTCAAGATCAGCTAATCTTGCATGCTATTGTCTCCTCTGTGACCGCAACAGTGGTTACTCATCTCGGTACTGTTAACAATGCTAAACAGGCCTGGGAAACTCTCAAAACCATGTATGCTAGTCGATCACGGATCCGCATCATGGCTCTCAAGCAGCGCATCTCCAATTTTACCAAAGGTACTCAATCTATGGTTACCTATCTTCAAGGTATTAAAGCTATTTCTGATGAACTCTCTATCATTGATCACCCACTTGATAATACTGATCTGGTTATTCACACTTCGTGTTTGTTGCTTAAAGTGGACTTCCAAAAGGCATACGATTCGGTGTCTTGGGAGTTTCTGGACTACATGTTTAGGAGGATGGGATTTAGTGTGAAATGGAGATCTTGGATAAACGAATGCCTCAAACCCTCTTCGGTTTCTGTATTGGTTAATGGAAGTCCGACTAGGGAAGTCAGTGTTTCAAAAGGGTTACGGCGAGGTGATCCAATGGCACCTTTTCTCTTTCTTATTGTGGCGAAGAGGTTGAGTGGCCTTATTAGAAATGCAGTCAACTCAGGAATTATTGAGAGCTACACTATCAAGTCAAATGAGGGCGAGGTGGCTATCTCACATATCCAGTATGCTGATGACACGATAATGGTGGGCACTATGACAGCTAAAAATGTGTTGGGCATGAAATGCATCCTAAGGTGTTTTGAATTGGCTTCCGGATTGAAAGTCAACTTCCATAAAAGCTGTGTTATGACTATTAAGGATAGAGAGAGTTTCACTGCACAAGCTGCAAATCATCTAAACTATAAGGTGGGGGAGCTACCTTTCAAATTCCTTGGAGTACTAGTTGGTGCTGACCCGAGGAAAGCAAATACCTGGAATGCTGTGATCAGTTCATTCAAGTCAAGGCTATTGGGGTGGAGAAACAAGTCCCTTTCTCTTAGCGGCCGCATTGTCCTAATAAATGCAGTTCTAAATTGTCTCCCGATATACTGTCTCTCATTTTATAAGGCACCAAAAAAGGTAATCTATACACTAATCCAATTACAAAGATGGTTCCTTTGGGTTGGGACTGAGGAGAGTAGGAAAATACCATGGGTTAATTGGGATCTTGTTTGAAAACTGAGGGAGGAGGGAGGTCTTAGGGTAAAAAATCTACACAATTTTAATTTGGTACTATTGGGAAAATGGAGATGGAGAGTGTTATTTGAAGGGAGGGGGTTGTGGTTCAAAGTGTTAAAGGTAAGGTATGGGGCAGGTTCGGTTTTTAGGGAAGCTGGCGACTAAGATTCTGCTTGGTGGAGGGACTTGGGTAGATTAGATAGGAGCAATTCACCA
The DNA here is from genome assembly GCA_030762895.1 of Sophora flavescens. Lineage (NCBI taxonomy): Eukaryota > Viridiplantae > Streptophyta > Magnoliopsida > Fabales > Fabaceae > Sophora > Sophora flavescens. The sequence goes on from CM061063.1 coordinate 50,288,626, forward strand.
AAGGAGGGTTGGTTAGCAAAGGGGATTGTAAGAAAGCTAGGAAATGGGAGGGAAATCTTATTTTGGAATGAGATATGGGTTGGGGAAGAAAAACTGAGCATTGCACTCCCAAGGTTGTATAATATGACAACCTCTAAAGAGGCAACAATATTTGACATGGGTGAATGGAGAAATGGAAGCTGGTTTTGGAAGTTAGAATGGCGTAGGAACCTATTTATTTGGGAACAGGGACTTCTGGAGTCATCATCAAACATTCTTCATAATACACAAGTGCAGCATGATGGTTGTGACTCGTGGGTGTGGTTGGGAGATACATCTGGAATCTTCTCGGTCCACTCTGCATACAGAGTAATTACAGAAAATGTTTCTTTAGTGGATAACACATTCTACAAAGCTTTGTGGTACAAAGACACACCACTGAGAGTGGCGGCATTCAGCTGGAAGGCACTGCTTGATAGGATTCCAACAGCTAGTAATTTACAAAAGAGGGGAGAAAATCTGGTCTCTTTAAATCCTAATTGTAGTTGATGTAATTCTGCTTTGGATGAGACTGCACACACTCTACTTCACTGTCCATTCTCTTATGGAATGTGGATGCTAATTTATAAATGGATTGGAGTGGAAGTGGTGATCCCATCAGACTTAAAATCTCATTTTCTTCACCATGAGGGGCTGCTACACAATAGGAAAACTAAAAACTGTTGGCAATTGGTTTGGTTTTTGGTAGTTTGGTCCCTTTGGTTTCTTAGAAATGAGATCATATTCAAAGGTTACGGTGCATATTATGACAAGCTTTTTGATCTAATAAGGATTAGAGCTTGGAATTGGTGCTTTGCTAAAGCGCAAGGCAAAAGTGAATACATGCTAGTATTACTAATATATGCATGACTGAAGCTGGTGGAGATATTAATCAAGCTGTTGGAACCTAAATGAAAAATAGCAAAAGTGTAAAGGACTAATGTAACAAGGGAGTGCTTCAAGTGGGGGCTGTGTAATTTTTTGCGATATGTTATTGTGTGCTGAGCACTATATCTGTGGAAGCATCTACATATTGAAGTTTGTTAGCTCCTGGATTGAGGACCTTCCCTACCAGCAACCAAAACATAAATCTTTTGAACAGTTAATCGCTTTATAGTTCAGGATTAAGTAATACCGTCTCTATCAAAAGAATGTGTTAGATAAGGAAAATTTTGAGGAAGACTGATGAGTATTGTGACTTCTGGTCAATCTGAGAATCGGATATCGCTTTCATTCATTAGAAAAAGTATATTTCGTATATATATAAGGGCAACATTACATCATTCCTACAACCAAACAATGCTTAGAGAAAAAAAAAATTGAAACAAACAATAGACTTGCCAAAATAAGTGAGCAAAATTACACCCCAAAAAAAGAAAAAGAAAAGCGAGGGTATTAAAACATTTCACATGGATCTCAAAAGGTTGAGGTTTAGTTAAATCATGCACAAATAGATATACCATTTTGCTGTCAAGATCTTACCCCTCTCAAACTATGCCGAGCAGCATCCAACCTTTTTAACAGCTGAGACATCATCCTTACTGCCAACATTGATTGTCTGCCCCTTGGGCAAGGCTGCAGGGTCATCCCCAATCTCAAGAGTCTTCCTACTAACAACGCGATATATCTGAGTGAGAACTTCTGTGAAAGAATTGTCAACATTCAAGGACTCAAGGGCAGATGTTTCCATAAAAAATGTGTTTTCCCTCTCAGCAAATGCCTTGGCATCATCAGTGGACACAGCACGCAAGTGACGAAGATCTGCCTTGTTTCCCACAAGCATAATTACAATGTTGGCATCTGTGTGATCCCGAAGCTCCTTTAACCATCTCTCCACATTCTCAAAAGTTACATGTCTGGTGACATCATACACAAGCAATGCACCAACAGCTCCTCGATAATATGCACTTGTGATTGCACGATATCTGTGGCAAATAAAAAAAATGAGATTACGACATTCTGGATTCAGGAATATATATGATCTATCTAGTTTTGTCAAAGTCTCAAAAGCTCTGTCCCATGAACAAAATAAAGCAAGCCAAACTTGAGAAGTCATGTAGTCAACTTCATTTTTCTTTTCTGCCATATTCTCACAACTTTAAAGATGTTTTACTTAGAAAGTACAATTCATTTATTTAGAAGAAAAGAAATTGAAATATATTTCTAGAGCAACATATTATCACAAAAAGTAAATCGACACATTTAACAAATTGCAAATTTTGGAAGAATAATGGATAATAGAAGAAATAAACAATGGTCATACTCGTCCGTTAACAGATACAAGGAGAGATATCCTAAACTACGCCCAAACAACAACAACCAAAGCCTTTTTCCCCCAAGAGGAGCCGGCTACATAGACAAAACCGTGGTATGAGTATCCCTCCACCAGCTTCCGTGGGTTGAAATTGAAACCCCAACAAAGGGAAGAAGTAACATTTGGCATTTAAGGAAAAAAGTCTTCAATCCATTTACTAATTTATAGAATAATCAGTTCTTCAACTTGATTTATACATGCATCCACTATGCCATAAGGAGGACGGAATAGCAACATTATCGGTACTATGGTACACAAATCAATCCCACCCCAAAATAAATGCGGGTGCCATTCTCAATCCTAAGACAAAGTCTAATACATAATCATCCCATGTTTTTATTCTTAAAAAATGTGTTGGATCAGGTGCTTACCATTAAGCCAGAAATTATGCAACCTTTTCTACTTAAGTTCGGTCACAAACAATTGGCCAAGTAATAATGGATGAAGATCTATTGGCTCACTTTGCCGTTACATACCATATCCCCACTAATACTATTTTGCCATACTAGTTCAAATCCATGTAATGTTAGAAAGGTGGAATATGTTGCAACATAATAAGGATGGGGACAGGGTATGTGACAGCAAAATGAGACATTAATCAGACTCTTATATTAGCATACTTCCCTCACTCTTTATCTTGTAGACCAATAGAGTATGCTGGTTCACAAATTAGGACAACCTCAGCATAATACTGTTTGACTGAAACAATGTTGCCTTGAAAGACTATCATTGAATAGATGTGAATTCCATTAGACCCAAATGAATAAAAGCCAACTATCTTCTTCTTCTTCTTCTTCATGTTTCCCCCCTCTCTTTACATGATATCATTGTATAGCAGGCGAATTCAATTTTAAGAACCTCTCATCAATTAGTGGGATTCAGTACCACTAGAGATTGAGCAGTGCACCTGGGCACCATAACTACCATGTATCCTTCATATATCTGATACGTGTATTATTGTATTATATAGATAAGCACAATGGGGGATACATTGATTAAACTCATTCAGGGCTAGTCAAAATCATGTTTGGCTAGGATAAACATGAAACGATTAATTGGCTGCATCCTAGTCCTATCTACACCAAGTAGACATAAGTACAATGGGGAAATGGGGGATACATAAAGTTAACTTATTAAAGGCTGGTAAAGATCAGGTTTGCAAGGTGCACATCCATATTCATTAAGTAATAAGTGCTTGATACAATGATAAAAGAAAACACTGTTCACGATCATGATGTCCTGATCATCCAGATCAAAAGCATGAATCCCACAGCCACCAAAAGGATCATGCATTGTGATGATTCATCATTGGCAAATCAAATCCTACGCAAGAAAACTAACAAAACCCATTAAAATTTAATCAAACCCCACTAAATTTTAGACCACACAAACACCTTTCACGCATTTCCAATCACCAAATGACCGTAAACAAATAATAAAAAATAAAAAACATAAACAAATCAAAAATCAGGAGCGAGAAAGAAATAAAAAAAATGGAATGAGATCATAGGCAAAAAGAGGGGTAACCTTTCTTGACCAGCGGTGTCCCAAATTTGGGCCTTGACGATCTTATCATCAACGTGGATGCTGCGAGTGGCGAATTCAACGCCAATGGTGGATTTCGATTCCAAGCTGAATTCATTTTTGGTGAAACGAGACAACAGATTGGACTTTCCGACGCCGGAGTCTCCGATCAGCACCACCTTGAACAAGTAGTCGTAATCATCGTCCGCTCTGTACGCACCCATTTTTCGATTTCAGAGGACTTTTGTTCAGATCGAAATTCAATGAAATGGGTTGGGTTCTTTTTCTCTTTTAATTGTTTTTAAGGCCTCCAATTTGGTGACTGCGTTTAAAGCTTGGAACTTTCAGCATTGGAGAAAAAGGGTGTCGTGTTGTTGCAGAAGGAGGGAGAAGAAGCATTCAAAGCTCAAATGGGTCTCCGTTTCTACCTACCTTCAGATTGAAAATACAATAAAATGGTTTCCTTATTTTTACTTTTCTATTCTACAACCTATAGGCCTTTAATTTTTGTAATTATTTCACTTTTTTAATTGATTTATTAATTGATGAGATTATTTCTAATCAATGTTAGACATTTCTCTATTCAAAATAGGTTTGCTTTAGTTAAAAAAATAATGATTTAATTGACCTGCTTTTCTATATTTTTTAATCAATTAGAAATTGTTATATCATTACAAGTATTTCACTCTCATCACTACTACCTTAAAAATATAAATAAAATAATTTATGATTGATTCAAAGTATACTTTTTTTTTTACTTTGATATAATGTATCAAAGTTAAACTTAAAAAATAAGGTTTGCTTTTTCGTTTATGATGACATTTTTGTTATTTTCTATTGATACATATTTGGGGTAAGGAGGTCCTTTAACCATTTATTAGACTTTTTTTTTTGACAAAAGCATTTACTAGACTTATAAATAACTCGTCAACCTAATACTATTAATTTAATAAAAACGCTAATTAGTATCCTAAAAAATTAAAATGATAATTTTTGTAAGAAAAAGATGGTGCAGTCAATATATTATTGAGAAGTGAAATTTTTAAATTTTTAATAAAATATTATTTTTTTCAATTCCTTAACCAGTATCCATTGGGACCTTTAATTTAGAATCATGGTGCATTTGTCATTAAAAGGATACTAGTTGAGCCAGTTCTGATAAGTCGTAGTGATTTTTTTCTTAATCAACTAATCAAATATAAATATAAACAACTAGGTTTTGTCTAAAAAGATATTATTAATGAGAAAGTCTTCTATAGACACAACCCCAACATTTCATATTTAGGCACAACCAGTAAAATAGTGACAACACGTTGAATGGGTCCCAGTTTTTCATTATTTCAAAATTACTTCATCTTCAACCTCATTAATTCCCTTTCTCTCTTTGGCTTTTTTTTTGGTAAGTAAAACCTCTCTTTGGCTTTTTATTTCTCCAGAAATAGATCTCTTCTCTCTCCAACATCCTCCGACGCCCTCATATGGCGTGGTGGAATTTGATGACAGTTGCTTCTCTATATGAAGATGCACTTATTTTTTAAAATGCATATAAAAACGCATATTCTAGTTACAAACATGGTGTTTCACAATTATATTATAAATTCGTCATCATCAATTAAAAAGTGAGCAATTAACATGAAAAGGCAGCTGCTGTGGGGATGACAAATGGAGATCAGGACAAGTTGATTGACACGGTACATAACATTTCTGATGATACCCATTTACAAGAAAATTTGATTTAGTATAACTCTTTCTACCAAATTTTGGTTTATGCCAAAGTATTATCAAAATCATACTCCAGAAACTGATAGTGCTTCGATACATATTCTTTACAAATTAATGATGTTACAAAGAATGAAACATATTTCTCATGCCAAGTATTATTAAAAACTCACGATAAACAAAGTCTTGCTAACCTTCAACATCATAAATTTATGTCTTTAATGTCTTCAAGCGAAAAAATTACCGAGGAGGACCATGAAGGAGGTTAGAGAGAGAGAGAGAAAAAAGAGTGGTTAGAGAGACTGGGGAAATTAAAAGTTAAGGAGAGAAATGAGATTAATGAGGTTGAAGATCAAGTAATCTTGAAATAATAATAAAAAAGTGGGACCCACTTAATGTGTTGTCACTACTTTATTGATTGTGTTTAAATATGAACCGTTGGGACTGGGTCTATGCAAGACTTTCTCGTTATTAATATATTAATAAAATATAGAAGGTTTTTTTTTTTTTGATAATCAATAAAATGTAGAAGGTTAGAAGTGTAATTGTGAAACATTTGGTACCAAATATCATCATCATTATTAGATGCCAAAATAGGCGGGCATTTCGTGGAAATCGACAAATACTATACTTAGATATAGATAATAGTAGTACCGTACATTTCTTTTCTCGTTGGGTAGTTAGCTTGGAAAATCAAACTCTATTCTTCAACGCTGATTTATGGTACTCGTGCATTCACAGTTTCACTCTCTAGACGGCAAAAATATGCTCAAGTCATTGATGTCAATGATGTGAACCGCGAAACAACTTGCAATCCAGGTTCCTCACCATCACTTGAGCAAGGTGGTGTAAGCCAATAAATGTTCTAGTTGGCATGAACAATCCATCTGCTTATCTACGTATCCAAATGGAGGCTCTTGCCTTTGAGATGCGATCCAATATGAATAGACATTTACTAAAATATGCAATTTCCGCCTCATAAACACCTACTTCAAAATATGCAATAATCACTTTCTAGTTTCAAATATACAATTTTACCAGCCAAAACCCTTATTAGTTAGGAAAATCTATTTTCTCAAAAACAAGATATTTTATTAAAAAAAAAAAATGGCACTTCAGTTTTCAACGACAGTAAGTACATCCAGTTTTCTACACTTTTGTACCTTGTACAGAAACACGAATCAAATCAACAATAATCAGAAAACATGACAATATTTCTTCAAGGACTTGCGCATGCCACACCTTCAAGTCATTTTGATATCTTATCACACCGTTTTAGTTAATATTGGAAGTCAATTTACGATCAATGAGTATATCACACACTGAGAACAAAACCGCCCTTCATGTTAAATTTATACAAAATGTGAAAATGACACTCATGCACGAGAAGAGGGATTTGGGACTGGGAAAAAAGTGAATTGGTCTGATATCAGTGGTAAATGTCAACTATAAACAACTAACATAAGCAAATAAAATACCCTTTCTGACTATTTCTTGCTTATACAGCTTAATATTTGAAACAAATGCTTCAAGTATTACACAATAACGAGTAAATTGTTCCATCGCCAATTATTGACCATTTCTTAGAAATACAAAATTGAGCTACCTTATCACTACCAAAGAATATTTCTTTCTGCAGTGGATGTAATACAGTACTTGAATTAAGGTAAAATTGCTTGTAAGTAAAAAATAAAAATAAAAATGGTTGTAACTAATGACTATAGCATACACTGAATAAATTGATGTTACAAAATTTAATCGAGGAAAAACTCCTTATTCCTTTGGTCTTCTACTCATGGTCTTACGCTTGTTAACATCAAGGTATTTCTTCCGTAACCGGATGGCCTTTGGTGTAACCTTCATGAAAACAAAAGAAAACGCAAGAGAAATGTCACAGTGAAAACAATCAAGAATTATTTTTGTGGCCAAATGAACATCATATAAACGTTATAAGACACTATCAGCATAGTGCAACATGTGTTAAATAGAAGAATCGTAAGGGAAAATATAGATTAAATTTTATTGAGTAATTGGGCATCGGGTGGAGGGGGACTGGGGGATGAAGCATCCAAAAGATCTCTTCATCATAAAATATAAGGAAAAACTTTTGTATAACACAATAACGAATCATAGACTGGAACTTACCTCAATAAGCTCATCGGAAGCTACATATCCAATAGCTTCTTCAAGCGTCATCTACAACCAAATGACCATCGTATGTAAGTTCATGTGTTACATGCTACCTTGAGCACCATTATCATATTGCAGCTTTTCAGCTAACTACTTTCAGATCACATGCTAAATATTTCATACAGCCTCAAAGAGAGATGCCAGGTCTAAAATATAAAACTTGCTAGAATATTGATAGTTTGCTATTTCACCCTGTAATATCATACTTCAAAATTCATCTCTGCTTTTACAAGTTCCTACACTTGAAAACCACATATCACAATAAACAAACAGCAGTTTCAAAAAATTTCACTGTTCAGTCAGAGATTAATATTAATTTGAAGTTCCAAAGCATTTATGTTATACAGGTAGATGCAAGTTTGTATATATAGCTTCATACAACAAGTTATTAAGACTGGTATTTGAAAATATAAGGGCATGTGAACTCCAAAGTCTCATCAAATCATGAATTCTACAACTCATGCTGGACATCTGATGTACGAATGTATAGAAATCATGAACCCTACTACTGTGTTTATCAGAATTCTAACTTGTCTAAAATGAGCAAGATGTAAAAGCATAATTTTGTCACATGAATACATACAAGGCGAGGGGGAGTCAGCTTCACATTCTCATCCTTTGAAGCAGCACGCACATTTGTAAGTTCCTTCGCTCTCACAGGATTGACCTGCAATATCACGGTCTTTGTCAGTTAAGCACCAACTTTGACATAACACTTGAATTCAGGCTAAGAACACTTCTCCTTACATCAAGATCTGTATCCCTTGAATGTTCTCCAACAATCATTCCATCATATGCCTGTAAACCAATGAACAATAAGTAGTTACAGGCAGCATATATGAAAAACTTAAGCATGTACCATAAGCAAAAGCTAGATGCACATTATGAAGTTCTCTAAATTAAAGAACATGTTTCACTATCACTCCAAGGTCAAAGTGTTTCACCACAATTTGATCATCAAATACCCTACTTGTTTTCAGCAAGAAAAATCATGCCAAGATTAATAGCAAAAAATTGTTTATCTTGAAATCCCTTTTTCTAAATTCAACATAGCAGCATACTATATTTTCTTACAAAAATCAGATTGATAGGGGTTATACGACTACTACCTCGGGGACAATGTTAAGTATAGAAGAATGGGGTCTAAATGGCTGCAACAACCTTGCCTATGCGGCAATGAGTGTGGGAAAGCACGGAGTAAGGCTTGGAAGAAAGGATAAAAGGGAAGGTGGGGAGTGGAAAGGCATATGAGAATTTTGGGAATCACTTGGGTGGCTTAGGCAAAGGGGCAGAGTTTGTTGCCTACAACTCTTATTTTCTATCTTATTAATCATTTTCAATGTTAATAGGGGTTTCTATCACAGAACTTCAAATTAAAAAGAAAAGAAGGACCTAGAACAAAGTCATATTACATATAAATTATAGTACATGAAAAAGCAAGAGATGGGAAGTTCCAACCTCCATTCCAGGTGCTACAAAAAGAGTCCCACGAGCTTCTAAGCTCATCAATGCATGAGCTGTGATTGTACCATAACCCATTGACACCTGTTCAGTTAAGTCAATTACATACAGTAAGCACAAGTTTGAAAATTGAAGTTAAACCACACTCAAAAAAGTTTTACAAATTGAAACACATGTATATTGTGAGAGTAGTAACTCAATGTAAATGAATTATTAAGTCATCATAAGTAGGTACAGCAGCAGAGAAACATACCAGTACTCCTTTCCTAACATTGCCAAGAGGGCCTCGAAATTTTTCATATGCTGCAAAATAAAAATAACAATATAAAAAATATAAGTAATTCTGATGCTGACTAAACTAAGCTGCATTGCAAAGATAAAAACGCTCATAAAAATTGTGAGTTAGTAAAATAAACAAGCATAAAGCTCCATAAACATAAAAAATAAGCAAAACCAAACTCAAAGGGGCAGCTAAACAGCACAAATTGGAAAACATATAGCAAACACAATGAAAATCGGCATCATTACATGCAAGTTGGAAGTGAAAGAGATAAATCTTTATCAGAGAATGCATACCAAAGAAAGCACGATGCATAAATCCAGTTCCACGTGTGTCACTGCCGAACACACTCCTGTAACCAACCAGACCCCTGAACAAGCAGTATTAAAGAAGTCACTCACTAGATTTCTTGAACACTGCATAAGATTTGGTTTCACTGTAACTTATATCTCAATCGATGGAGATATAAGATGATTAATTTCCAGCCATGAACTGAAATCCAGAAGCTCACATTACTCAAGTAGCTCTATGGGATGTAATCCAGCTACAATAAGGAGGCAACCAGAAATTTGGACTCAATTACTAAGATATGTCTACTGTTTTCGACCTTCAATTAGGTTGCCAAAAGCTATTTTTTAGCGAAAGAAAAACTATATAAAAGCTAGATTTAAGTATTTTCCTGACATCCAATTATTGAAGAGGCACTTACTCAGAGATTCCTCCCCTTGCTCATTTCTGATCATCTAAGTCTCAGAGCAAGGTTCTCAAAGAAAGCCACTGGGATGGCAGTAGGTTATCATCATCCCCAAGAAAGGGGCAAATGATAATAAGAAAAGAAATAAAAGATCTTAGAATGTTATTTTGCCAAAAAGATGTGCATGTGTAGTGTTTCCAACACACGCACCCATAATATTACAACATAAAAGTTACGATCATTTATGTGCAGGGGGAAAAACCAATCAAAGATAAATTCAAGATAGAGACAACTAAGCCAACCTTGATGGACAAGTCAAAGACAATCTAGTCCGACCAACAGTTCCCGAGACAGGACCCATGTCAGTAACCTCAGCTCGCCTATGAGACAAGGCCTCCATTACCAAGCCAACATGCTCATCATTTACCTGAGATAGATCCATTTTGATGTTAGAAGTCAAAACTCTTGGACTAGCATACTATGAATATCAAATTGAATTATTACCTCAATCGTAACTTCTTCTATTGGCTCAACTTTCTGACCATTTTCAGTTTTATACCTAAATCCATAGAATAGTACATTAAACCAGTATATAAGAAAAAAAATGAAAAATATGAAGAAAAAATAAACATGAGTTCTAAGAATGTATAAGATATAGTTAAGAAATCAGAACCACTGAAACACAAATCAGTATATGAAATTTGGCCAGATCAAATGTTTTAAATGGATAGACCTTTCAGGATCTATTTGATGAAAGGAAAGTTACATTCAGTACGAATGCACAAATAAAAACAAAATAAAGATAAAAGGAAGGGTGTAACTGTGTAAGAACCCCCCCTTCTACAAAACCCTGAACATGCTTTCAAACCCCACCCTTGAAGACACAAGCTCCATGCTTATTGATTGTTATTCACGAACTTTTGCTGAGTTATTCGAATTCTTATTATTTTAGGAGTTTTATTATGTTAAATTTTTAATAGTCTTATTGGGCTAGACTTGTATTAGACCTAGAATATTAATATGCATAGGAGTATTAGGTTCATGTTTTGTATCACATCTCATAGTGTCACATTAGTCTAATTTCTCTCTTCTTTTCCATCTTTTTCCCATAATTTCTGTCAGAGATATCAAACCACTCATGAGTCTCCTACTGAATCAACTCTTCTCTGACCTCTTTTGGGCATTTAGTACAAGCTTTGCAATTACCCTTCTTTCCAGTCAAGTGCTCTTTCATTCTAGTAATTCCACCCCACATAGCCTTCCCACAAAATTTGCACACACAACTACGAGTACCATTCTCTTGTGATTGATGACAGTACTTCCATCCAGGGTCAGTCCTAGATACTAATGAAGGATTGGATGAATCTTCACTTGCCATACTACAAACAGGGGAAGAGAAGGGATATGTAAGAAACAAAACATAAAAAGAGGAAGTGAAGGGAGAATGTGAGAGAAAAGAAAACGAAAAAAACAGAGGAAGAGAAAGGGAGAATGGGAGAGGAAAGAAAACGAAAAAACAGAGAGAGAATGGGAAAGGAAAAAACGAAAACCAGAGGAAAGAAAAAGAAAAAACAAAGAGAGAATGGGAGAGGAAAAAACGAAAACCAGAGGAAAGAAAATGAAAAAACAGAGAGAGAATGGGAGAGGAAAGAAAACGAAAAAACAGAGAGAGAATGGGAGAGGAAGAAGTTGAATATAAAAAACAGAGAAGAAAAGTGAAAACAGAAGAATGTAAAGGAGGGGAAAGAAGAGAGAAAGGAGGAGAAAGGAGAAAACAGGGGAGAAGAAGTTACCTGAGAGTGAACCTGTGAACGTGAAGACTGAAGAGGCAGAGGAGCAGAGCTGCTAGTGTATTGTGAGGAGGCAGAGGGTCGAAGGCTTGAAACTTGAAAGAATGAGCTGCTGCTAGTGTATATCGAGGAGGCAGAGGCAGGCTTGTTGCGTGTATCAAGGAGGCAGAGGGTTGCAGGCTTATTGCGGTTATGCTGACCCAGTGACCCTTCATTTCTTTAAAAAAAATGAAAAAAATCCTAAATTCCCTAACTTCCAATATTTGCCGTATCGCCGATATATCGATTTGCAGGGAATCGGCCGAAATCTCGCCCAAAACCGGAATTAGCATATCATTTCGAAATTCGTATCGGGCCTTCAAATTTCCGATACGAGATCTCGAGATCTCGGCCGATACACCGATATTTAACAACACTGGTCCGACACTGCTTCTATGACCAAGTGGTCAGGAGTTTGATTCTTGCGGCCCTATTTTTTGTTTTAAAAAATTAGTACAAGGTAAACTGGACTTGTGTATTGTCCATGTTTCAAGCCCAATGAGCTCTTGTGTGAGGGAGTGTGATGGAAATATATAACCATTCCTAAGCCTCCATCAAATAGCTTATGCTTTTAGGAGGGTTGTGATAGAAAGTAGAAAATGATACTCCCTCCGTTCTTTTTCTTTGGTGTTTTAAGGTTTTTACACATAGATTGAGAAATCATTAATTTGTGTATATTTGTACCAAAATACCCTTATTTCTACCATTAATTGTTTACAAGTTCCAATGGCATTTACCAATCTAAATAAATACTCCATACTCCACTAGGCCATTCATGGAAGGTTTTGTGTTTTTTCAAGGTAAATCAACCTAGTTCTATATAAGGGTATACATGGAAAAAAATTGGTCAATTATACCTTGGGTTTATAAAACACCCATTGTTTTGAAACAAAAACAAGTAGTTAAAAATACCAAAGAAAAAGAACGGAGGGAGTACGTTATTACTAAGAAAATAGGGAGAATCCCTTGATTACAGCCCCAAGGCCCCAATTCCACTCAATTTCCAAGATACCTATCTCTCTCAATCTCTCCTCTTATTTATAAGCAAACTAAGTATCTAACTCTAAGTAACTGTTTTATTCCTCACAAGGCCTGATAACTGCTTTATTACTAACAAAGCCTAACAAAAGCCCATTAAGGCCCGTGCCTTACAGGTTGGTCTATGAAAATTTCAACAGTCATTATTAAAACATCCGAAACAATGCATAGAAAGCATACAGCATTTACTCCAGCATTTAAACAACTAAATCCAAAGCTAAGCAGATAAAATTCAATTCTTAAAAAATTCAGAGACTTATTAAATCCTTAAAAACTCACATGACTTTAGGTGGAGAGACAGATAACTCAAATCCCTCACGTCTCATATTCTCAATTAGGATACCTGTTAACACAGATGCCGTTAGCAGCTTCCTAATCACAAGAGGAATCACATAGTTTTTACATGTATCTCACGGTAAGAGCATGCAATTCAGAGAAAGAGGAACAAACCCAGCTGTAGCTCTCCTCTTCCCTGAACTTCAAATGATTCTGATAAGCCTGGAAGTACATTTATGGCAAGATTTGTTTCAGATTCAGCCATCAGTCGGTCACCAATTCGTCCTCCAGTCAACTAAAAATATTCGGCATTAGCCAGTTTACTCAATAGAGTATCGAGTAACCAATAACTACAAACATAAAAACAGTATATGCAAAAAACCATATAATGTAGTTTCAAAGACCACAAAAGGGCCGGTCTTAGTTTGGAGCCTCCCTAAAATATTTTTACACAAGAAACCAAAGGCGGCAAAGAAGGTAACATGAGCACAACTTACATGAGTGCCATCACGACCAGCCAATGGAGAGTCATTGACACCAAATGTCATAGAAATTGTCGGAGGATCCAATTCAACTGTGGGCAATACAGACATAACCTAGGACAAAAAATCATTAAGCTACACAAGTTCCCAAATTCATGCTTGTAAGCTTCTCATTTCTCAAAATAAAAGACACAGAGTTTATATGTAAATTGATGTACCAAGAGTTACTATATAAATTGAATATAAATATTATAAAATATAGAGGGGTATCATTCATCCCAACCAGAGAACAAATAGATAATTTGTTAGGAAATTATTAAACTAGTATTTTGATCTAAAAGATTATTGAAAAACAAAAAGGGAATTTGAACATCCAATGAATGTCCAGCAACATGTTAAAGTAGACTTATATTTAAGACTTTAAATCTGTGCAACTAGTCAAATACCAACAAGGGCGTCTAGGAGTAATTTTCAAAAAAAAATAAGTATAAATAAATAAAATTTACAAAATAAACTAATCAACTTATATTATTATTATATTGATCTGCTTGCTGCCTTGCTGGCTTTTTTTCAAAAATAAAAAGGTCTGATGACCCATGACCATTTTCCCATTTAGTTAAATGACCATAAAAAAGGAGGCATAAATATAAAAAATCTACTAACAAAAAACAATAGATTTGTATACCTCCACAGTGGCCACTGTATGGCCAATTGACGGACTTGCCAAGCCAGCCATTGAAACTATATCACCAGCTCCAGCACAATCAGTTAGAACCATGTTCGTACCCTTCTTTTTCATCAGTTTCACCACCTAAAAGATGAAAACCGTATGAAATTAGAGCTGCCAGTAGATGGTCAAGATATCTTGATTTAATAAATGCTACATACAATTAATTAACAAAAGACTGCACTTACGACTTCGACATTTCAGTTCATATGTTTGCCATTTCCAGATAATTAATATTTCAGGAACTACTTACCATTTCAACATTCCATTTCATACGTTAGCCAATCCCGGTATTACTGTTGATTGCCTTCTTAAGTTCAATGCCAATAATGTTTGGATGTCATGTCAATGTTAGATACATAAAAGGTAGAAGTACTTGCTATAAATGCAGCATACTTTATAAGTGCCACAAGACATCCTATCCTACTAACAATAAATCAGACATTCTTCTCTAACATTCAAATATTGGTGCTATTCATAAGAGCATAATGTACAATTTTCTGATGGAGAATTACAAAGACATAAGCTATTAAAACTTATTCCACGATCACATTTCAGGGAATATACTGATGGAGCTGGAAAACCAAACATCCTTATAGGATAATTTAATAAATTAAACATTAGCTTAAAAATCACCAAATAGCTCCTATCATTAGTCATACCAACCATAATAATATTATACAACTGCAGCTGTAATTACAATATCAAAGATCTACAAACCTTTCCATCTTCAATCTTTTCAGCAACAGAATCTTTATTACGTAGTCCATGAACCCTGTCACCAACACGAACAACCCCAGAATATATGCGTCCAGTCAAAATTCGCCCAAGATAGAAGTCTCGTTCCATCATTGAAACCTGAAAAGCACTATTAAGCATGGTTTTTCATTGATCTCAAGTATACATCCAAGATATGTACCGGACAACAATAAATTGAAAATAGCTACAAGAGAAAGAAAATGAAACCAGAGTTTCCCAAAGCTATTATGCTTTTAACTTGTGGACACTTATAGTTTGTTGTGACTTGTGATGATTTAGAAAAGTAGCTTATGTCTAATAACCCTCAGAGCTTATTTTCAATCTCATTTTCTGTAATTTCCATTTCTCATCTGTAATTCAGGTTTTCAATCCCAGTTTCTATTATTAAGAAGAGGTTTCTGTCAGAAACCAAAGAAAGGAAACACTCCATGAAGATGACAACTTCCCCAAAAGGAAACTTATTAGACACAAGAGACACATAATAAACCCATCAAAAATATAAATACCAACCAGCATTTGGAAAGGCGCATCAATGTTTGCGTTTGGTGGTGGGACATGTGTAACAATGGCATCAAGCAACTGTGACATATTGTTGGCCTCATCAGGAGGATCCTTGGTAAAGGTGGTGGATGCCCATCCTTCTTTCGCAGAAGCATAAAGAACTGGAAAGTCTAGTTGCTCCTCTATGCATACAAATAAAATAATAACGAAAATTCAGAAAAAAGAGTTAAAGTTGCTGAACAATCAAGCATAATCATTGTATCTTTCCATAGTTTGTACCTGTAGCACCCAGGTTGGCAAATAGATCAAACACCAAACTCTCAACTTCATTACATGTCTCCTCAGTAACTGTATAAAATATAATGGCAAGGGTTAGGTCACAACTACAGAAAAACCTAAAAGATGCAAATAAGAATATGTTCGTTAGTGATAACCGAGATACATCATATTTGGCATGCATAGCATCCTAAACCATGTTATTAACATAAACTCTATTTTATAAAACATGCCATAAGCTATAATAGCAGAAAATTAAAGGACTACCTGAAGGTCGATCTACTTTGTTCAAAAGAAGAAGAGGCCGCAATCCATACTTTAAGGCTTTTGCAAGAACGAATTTTGTTTGAGCAAGTGGACCTTCACCAGCATCAACAACCAAAACTGCTCCCTCAACCATACCAACAACACGTTCAACCTAGTCATCAACCAAACACAAAAATGAGAACAGCGGAAGCACTGCAACCAGTACGTAGTTTTCACTAAAAATGATTCACATTAAGGAGGGGAGAAAATGCATTAGCTAATTGCAGATCAACAATAAGCACAACCTTCAGTGACAGAAATATTATTTAAATCATCACCTCCTGTCTTTCTCAAAAAAAAATTTGAAAATTAACATGTGATCATATATGGCACTTTTTTTAATAAGGGCAGCCGGGACGAGTGCACGAGACTCCCTCCTGGTGGAGTCCCGCGAACTTGGATTGCCAGCAATCAAAATTTCCTACATTCACTGCATTTAAGTATGTCAGAACCGTAGGATGAAGATTAGACCGTTCATATTTTAAGCTAGGAAAATTGGATTTAAAAAATAAACAAACACGGAATGTGAGTCATCTGATGTTCATCCAATGGTTCGACCAACTAAATAGTAAATACAGCGAATACAAGAAATTTTGACCGCATGAAATCCATTTCCCTTACCCCCGCATGTTAGACTATCTGCCTATGTATTAGATTTCAGTTCCCGTCTTCCCGATGCATAAAAACAATTCCTGATTGATTGGGTGAACTATTTTGATATTTAAGCCAATGAAACTTACTTCACCACCAAAATCTGCATGTCCAGGAGTATCAACCATGTTCAGCTCATTTTCTTTCCAAGAAATGGTTGTAACCTACAATAAAAAAAAAACACGATTCTGTTTCAAGAGAAAGCCACAACCTATAGGATGTGGAAACGTTGGATTCGAACCTTGGAAGCGATAGTGATGCCTCGCTCGCGTTCGAGGGAGTTGGAATCCATGGCGCGCTCGTGGGGGATGTCGGCGCCGCACTGGCGGAGCAGGCGATCCATGAGGGTGGTCTTGCCGTGGTCGACATGGGCGATGACAGCGACGTTGCGGAGGTGGCTGGGGTCGAGGGAGCCGGAGGTGGCGGCGGGGGAAGCGGCGGCGGGAGCAGCGGAAGAGAAGGCGCGTGAGAAGAAGTTGAGTTTAGGAAAGAGGCGAGATGGGGTGAAAGGTGAAGACGGAGAGGGAGAGGGTTTTCTGGTGGAAGACCAGAGAGAACGAAGAAGAATAGGACCCGCCATGAGGTCAAGTGTCAGCTACTATGCACCATTCACCATACCTACCTACCTACCAGTGTGTTGTGGATGCTAATAAATACCACAAATCACAACCAAAGAGAAAAGGGTTTAACACCTCGAGTACTCAACACAAGACAGGGTTTTAGGAGCAATGCCCCGTGTTTTCTTGTTTCATCTTGCTTTTTTACATTTTTCTTTTTTTTGTAATAAACATTTAGCACTTCAAAACAATCCACCATCACATAATGTCTATACATTATGTCCCAAAAATATGTATAATTATCATTTCTCAAAAATATTTGATAAGCTAATTTTGAATGACGGATTGAATTTGAAGTATTTGATAAAATCAGTAATTGAACATTTGAATTAACTTATAAATATAAAATGATACAAAATGACATATTTATTCTTTTTCTTTTTCTTTTTTTTGCTTCCATAAGATGACATATTTATAACATACATGATAAAGTGTGAATTTCATTAAATTAATAAGGAAAAAATAAGAGAAAAGTTAATAAGCTATAAGCTAATGAGATAAGCTTGTTAACCAAACAACTCTATTTTAGAGCATCTCCAATGAGAGTTACTTAGTGGTTGCTTAACAATAAAATATTATTTTTATATGTCACGTATGATTTTGAATTGCTTAAAATTGGATAGAGTTGCTTGTATAAGAGCATCTCCAATGCATAATAATTAAGGAACCGATTTTGGATTCTTATCTCTCCATTAAGTGGGTCATACATCATATTTAAGCAACTCACTTATTTGTTACTCCAATGATTCATTACTTAAGCAACTCACTTATTAAAGTTAAGCAACTTCATATGCCACATAGACAAGCTCCAATTGGAGAAAATTTTAAGGAACTATTGCTTAGAGTTAAGGAATTCAATAAGAGACACCGTTGGAGATGCTCTAAGCAAATATTACTTAAGGGTTACTTAACATTTGTTTTTGTAAAACTGTAAATGTAGGAGAGAGAATATAAAATGTTGAAGAGAGAGATTTTATTTGTGAGTTAAACAACTTGTTGATGAGAACTTCAATTAGAGGACAAATTGATTGGATTGCTTAAAATTGAGGTAGCTAACTTAAAGGAATAAAGTTGATTGCTTATCATGAACAACAAGTTATAAATATGTTTAATGTAAAAAGACGGTACAGTAAAAACTAACATAGTAATTTGTTTGTATAAACCTGTAAAGGTAGGAGAGAGAATATAGAATGTTGAAGAGAAAATTTGTATTTGTGAGTTAAACAACTTGTCATAAAAGTTGATTGCTTTAAGTTGTTATAAATATGTTTAATGTAAAAAGACAGTACAGTAAAAACTAAGATAGTAATCGCGCCAGGTAGGGGTCGAACCTACGACTTTTTGCTTAGGAAACAGACGCTCTATCCACTGAGCTACAGGCGCTTCTTGTCAATTTTGACCACCATTTACATTTTTATACTGGTACGTGGTTAACGTTATTATTACTACTATGTGGCTTTTCATCTGCGACATGTCCAATTGCTTTTTCGGTTCTTTTCTTTTCCTTGCCCAAATTATGGGACGTAGGTGTATACTAAAATGGTTTCAAAAAGATTTAAAGATTTAAATATAATTATAAAAAATAATTATTAATTATTTCATTTAATATTTTAATAATATAAAAATACAAAACTTTGTTGATCTAAAAACAAATGCAAATTGACTGAGTGCAAGGCAATTTATTGTTGTTGTTGTTTATTTAGTATTATTATTCTTCCTATTGACTACTTAAATAATAATCACTCCAAGAGACATGAACCGTGACCATCTTTCCATGCTCTTCCTACACAAAACAGTTTCCTTTCTAAACAGAACTAGTTATGTCTTATTTATACATATATTGGTTTTTCTTATTCATTCCCTTGAAGATAATAACAGTTGCCCGAGGTTTGTATCTTGAATTCCCCTTTAATTTTCTGTTGTCTCCCCGTTTTTCTTCTAAAAAAGAAGTGCATTGTAAGAGCCTTGACATATTTAGATCGATTTTAAAATTATGAGGGACACCAGCATGTGCTGCATATGAAATCAACATTAATATATGTAGCCTTTTTTCTACTACTACTTTTTTTTATTTCCTTTTTGGGGTCAAATCATCATTATATAGCATAATTATAATAAAGCCATAACAACATCAAATTCTCAAAACAAGAGTGTGGCATAGTATTGATAATTTGATAAAGTGCATGTTCGGTTTCACGTTAGAAACCTCCAAAATTGATTCTATCATCAGTCAAACGTGATTTTAGTAAAACTAAGATGTTTGGTTATTGTCAGGTAAAATTGATTTTGTCTCCAGAAGTGATTCTAACTAAAATCTACAAAAAGTAGCTTTAAGTTGAGTTGAAAAAATTACACTAAGTTTTACATCAGACTTGCTTTCAAAATAAAAAGCATCCAAATATAAATTACTTCACTTCAAACTCAATTATAACCAAATCAATTGTAGCACGTTTAAATAATTGGATTTTTCAAAAGCTCCATTCTATTCTTTATCTGTATCATTTCAAAATGATATTTCCTTATATCTTTATAGGATGCAGAGAAACAACAACGGGGTGCATCCAGCATGCGCATCATGCAAGCATCAAAGGAAGAGATGCAGTGAAAATTGCATATTGGCACCTTATTTTCCATCAAGCAGAAGCCGTGATTTCTATGCTGTTCACAAGGTTTTTGGTGTTAGCAACATAACCAAGCTGGTAAAAAATGCTAAGGAGGAAGATCGAAGAATAGTGGTGGATTCGTTGATATGGGAAGCATATTGTAGACAAAGGGATCCTATAAATGGCCCTTATGGAGAGTACACTAAAGTTTACAATGAGTATAAAAAATTATTCAACGAACTTAAGATAATCAGAGGCCAAAACCACCAGATATTGCAATTGCCATCTCATCAAGGATTAAATTGTGTACAAGATTTTATTGCATGCAATGGGACCAAAGGGGAACACAAAGATAAAGAAGTTGAAAATGCCCTCAATTATCTTAAGGAGAATAAGAATATTAGTATTATTGATTCTACCATTTATAATACCTATTGTTCAAATTATTTGCAAGAGTTGGAGTTAGAGAATACGAGGCCAGAAATTGTCATTCCATTTCAGCAGCGCTCTCAGCCATACTATATTACAGGTACCAACCTCTTAATTTTTGTTCACATTTTAAATTGATGAGTTGAATGCAGCTACAGTCCATAATTATGAGGTTTGGGTTCTCCTCAATTACTCTCTTAATTGGTTTAGTTAGCAATATATTCCAATAAATTCAAACAGTCGGTGAGATTTCAGGAGTGAAATGTTAAAATGATACATACATAACACCTATAAGGTGTGTGCAATTAACATATTGAATGTGATATAAAATGTTGTTATTGCACAATGTTGTTGTTTGAATAAAATGGGGCTTTTATGGCACAACCCGATTAAGCCCATGGCCTGAATTAGAAAAGATTGTTAAGCCCATTTTGTTCATTCACGGGGTGCGTTTGATACGCATTAATACACATAACAGCCCAGGATAAGCAGAACAGCACGGCACAACCCTTGAGCCTTGAGTCACATGACAACTTTTTGTCCTATACATGACTTGATATAGATAATGGATAGCACAAGTAAAATAATACTAATTTTACTATGATACTGGTTTTTTTTTGGTTTGGTACTCACCCTAATTAGTTATTGGGATCGAGTGAGCCTTCGAAGTATCCCCACGACTTAGATCCTTTGGACCCGCTATGAGACTAATCTCCGAGTCGATCGTGCGGTTAGTAAAACCTGGCCAAGGAGAGTTGCGTACCCAAGAATCGAACTCGGGTAGAGCTCGAACGATTCGTCCTTAAGTAGCGGTGCGATACCGTTTGTAATATATATTATTATATATTAATATAATATTATTAATATATATTATTAATATATGTAAGTATTAGTCAATATATAATATATTTTATAATATAGTATATATGATAATATATTATTACTACCATAATAATACTATATATATATATATATTAGAGAGAAAGAGAGGAGAGAGAGGAGAAGGAGAAGAGAGGGGAGAGAGAGAAGAGAGGGGGAGGAGAGAGAGAGAATAGAGGGATAAGGATAATTTTGTCTTTTTTGGTAGTCTGTACATGTGACAAAAAGTTGTCCCATGGTTTGGCGGGGGACAAAATTTTGGGTTTTTATCCTCTCATTCGCCCGTTTTTTTGTCATGTCCCTGATCATTTTTCAAATCAAACAGGAGACAAAAAAATTTGTGTTATCCAGTCCAGTCCCCTGCATTTTTGTAAATCAAACACACCCAAAGGATCAAGTGTATCAAACAGGAAAATGATAATATGTTAATCGAATTATGCATTTTTTGACACGTGGTATTGATGATGTGACAATCCACTTGTCACAAGATCTATCCCTCACATAGAGACTATAAGACCACCTTTATTATCGGTTACTAACTTGGGGTGCTTATCCTTTAAGAACCGGTGCTTGGAAAAAATGAGGTGATGCAACCCCAAAAGTGGGGAGTGCTTGTACAAGCACCCGTATCTTGTGAATTTCGGTAGCCATTTCCCTTTTTATTTTAAAACAAATAGAATTGTTGATGAAATGAAATGATATAGGGTCACTGGTGGGATCAATTTAAGAACTTTTAAAAGTTGCTGAATTGAAGAGATGATGTATTTAAGTTGTAAAAAGTAAAAATGAATGACGTGTAATGATGGAACTCATTTAACAACTCTAAAGTGGGTGCTGAGATGTGGATGTTGTAAGGATTTAAAAGGGGTTGGGTTCTTTAGCAAAAACACATTCTTATCGTGGTACACCGAGCATTAGTAATTGAAATAAAAAATCAAAGAGAGAAAAAAATTGTCATGTGAAATTCTTATTTTAAAATAATTTTATTAAATAATATAAATGAAATTATATGATTATATGATTTTTTTATATAAATTTTATTTTACGAGAGACCAGATAAAATATGAATTTTATTTAATTAATAAGGGTAAAAGTGAGAGAAAAGTTAATAAGTTATAAATTATAAGCTATTAACTTATATAAATTAGTTTATGAAATTGTAAGTTAATGAGATAAGTTTGTTTATTAAACATTTCTACTTTGGTCAAACAAGCTTATAAACTATTAAAATAAGGTAAAAACTAACTTATTAGATTTGTCAAACAGAGCCCATAACTCCACAAATTTAAATATTTTAAATTAAATTTTTGATTGAATACTTGATCGCAAATAACATGGTATATATAATGTGGTCTAGGAACTGAAAGAGAGACGAAAAGAGGAGCGAGGGTTGAATTGAAAAGTATTGGGGATTGGGGAAATGATTGAGTCCTCCCAACTTTTGGAGCTATATAATAGGGTATAGATGGGGAATATGGATTCCTTGTTATAAATTAAGGAGATAGAGATTTCTTGATCAATTTTCTGGTTGATTTCATTCATACTTTCATACCTTTTTTTTTATAGAGATTCTTACATTCATTTTTTGTTCCTAATTTTCAGCTATTAGACACTTAGCATAACAAACTTGCTAAAGGGAATAGTAAATAACAAATAAAAGATAAAAGGGTCTATACGTATCACTGACTATATTATCGGGTTAATTAGTAACTTATTTATATTTTGCAATATTACAGGTGATCAATTCAACCAATGAAATAACAAGAACAAGGAGGACATCATTTGCGATGACAACCATTGTTGCTGAGAATATCTCTCGTTAGAGAATGTTTAAGTTTGCTATTATTGATTATAGAATATCTAACTTTTTAATTGAGAATCAAGAATATCTCATAGATTTGTAAGGTAAATTGATGTTGAAAGTAAAAATGTAATAAAGTATTTATTTTTAATTCAATAAAGTGTATCATACTTTTTATTTATTAAAATTAGGGGTGTTCGCGGATTGGATTGGATCGGTTTTGAGCAAAAAAGTCATCCGATCCAATGATAAAAACAACATGCGGTTTGGATTGGATCGGATCGGTTTGCTTCCTTCAAAAAATTTGATCTGATCCGATCCAATCAAATGCAGTTTGGATTGGATTGGATAATTCGGTTTTTATCGATACATATTTACATAGTTATTTACATCAAAGAACATCCAATATTTCGGTTCGATTTGGATTTGATCGAGTATTTAAATAGTCATATGAATTTGTTACTTATTTAAAATAAAAATTAATTTTAAAATATTGTATTGACAATTTCTAATAAGTGTTTTAACGGGATATACATGAATTGATATGCACTCTCATGCGTAAAGATATTTTACACTATCACCTAATTATAAATTGTTAAATCATTATAAATGTTTGATTATTGTCCTAAATATATTAAAAATCACTTATAACATGATTTATAATTGGTTAACAGTGTAAAAGTTTTTACACTAACATTACATTTAGATACCGATTAAACTCTCTAATATAAGGACTAGATGATAACTTATAAAAATATAAAGATTAATAATTACTTTTATAATATAAAGATCAAATTATTTTCATTGATCTAAATAATTTCGGTTCGGTTTGTATTGGATCGGTTTTATATATAGGATCCGAAATCCGATCAAATCCAATGAAAAATTTCGATTTTTTTCAGTTTGCGGTTATTTCGGTTGTCGGTTAGTGCGGTTGGCATTGGATTTGATCGATTGATGAACACCCCTAACTAAAATGACGATCAAGTGCGAACATATCATTAACTTTTTACTTTAAAGACAAACTTAAGTTAAAGATTTTTTTCTTCTATTCCTTTTATGATTTGTTGTTATTAATATTTTGTGACTAATTAATTGTTTCCAAAGAGACAAAATGATTTATTTCAGTGTTTTTCAGCCAAAGCACGAGGGAGTATAGTATCATTTTTATAGCACATGGGGGCAAAGTATTTTTTGAGTCAAGGGATAAAATGTCAAATGCTATAACACAAGGGGACAAAATATTTCTAAACATCACACACTTGGGGAGAGGAGGGGTGTAAAGTGCAATTTACCATAAAATTTAAGTCATCAATGCATCTTTCAAACTCAAGTCAAATTTTACTAACATTTATTTAATTTAAGTATATATGCACATAGATCTTTATTACTTTAATAATAATTATTATTAATTATATATAAAATTCAAGTCATTAATGCATGTCTCAAGTCAATTACTATTCTTTTAAGTCAGGTTCATGGAAAGCATCAATTCACGGTATTACCGGTGTTAATAATTCAGCTGGTGATGATACGAGAAAAAGGATATATATTATAGTAATATGATACGAGGCAAGAAGACATGAGTAACCCAAATGGAAATAGGGTCCAAATCATCTTAACAATTATAGAATATTGTAGAATAATATAGTTTGTTATAATTTATAATTTTATAATTTATTATTAATAGTTTGATATGTCATGTGTCCTTATATCCTTAATAATAGGGTGAATTGTATTAAGTTTGTTATTTGTAAATTGGTTATATAAACGAATAGTATAGAAATGAAAGCAAGCAAGAAAGTTAAACAAAATTCTCTCTCCCTCAAGGCTTTCCATTCACAGGCAATTCAATCTCTCCTCCTAAATTCCTCTTCTTATCATTGGTGCTTTCATCCTTGCAACTCATCCTCATTCATCAACAAAAAAAAAATGCATCATCATTCTTATTCAGCAAATTCAGACTATACACAATTCCTACAATCCATCAATTCCCTCACCAAAGCTATTGTTGACTTCAACGATTCAGAGGAACGTCACCATCAAACCCTCATCAATTCCTTCCAATCCTTCAAATTCAAAACCCAGATGAAGCATAACCCAACCACCACCCCAATTCTAACAAACCAGGTTCAGCAAAAATCATACCCATCTCCATCATCGAGTAACTCAGTTGCTAATGAGGTCTCCTTGGTTCTAATCATTCCGCTCAAGCCGACAATCATCAACTCCACAATCACGACCCAGAAACCCCAGCCACAACAGAAACCAACTGATAGTGCTTCCATCACCATAGTCGAACCAAGCTATGAAACCGATGGCCTTGCTGCAACCGTGGCCAAACCCACGGCAAACACTGTTCTAAACCCGGTCCACCATCACGTCTCGTGGTCAAATCTCGCGATGGGTTTCAGGAACGAGAAAAGGGAAACAAAACAACTGCGTCAGCTTGCATTACCATGGATGCGGGATTTCGGTGATGGCTTCGCCCACATAACGACGTCGGCGTCGGCCTCATTGAAACGTCATTGGAAGCAACTCCCCCTGGGAAGGCAAAAACGGAGGAGAAGCACAATCATGGCGTCTTTGTTGTACGCGTTTGGGGATTCAAAGAAGCACTGGTTCGCCGCTCAGAACGCGAAATTCCTTTTTCAACGTTTTCCCGATGGCCTTCTTCTCTGGCTCGTTGTTGGTTGGGTTCGTTGTTTGCTGCTGCGACGTCGCCGTAGGTCTCTGCGTGTTTGGTATTTTAGACACCTATGTCTATAGCTTTGCCAGGCTCTGCTTCAGTGGTTTCTGCCACAAGCATCCTTTCCCCCGCCATGGCCATGGGTCTTTTGGAGCATTCACGCAGAGAACGCATTTAGGTTTCAGTTGGGACTAGGTGATTCTCTGATGGGAAATTACACGTTGGGCCTCAGTACCGTTTTGGGCCTCATCAAAGGTTGGGCCTTATTACTGCTGATGGGAAAGTGGGCTGAAGGAGTAATACAATTTTTTTTCTGTGGAGAAAAACAATATCTCATTTTGTGACTGCTTGGTCTCATTGTTTAAAGGCTTCGGGATTTTCTGCAATTCTTGGAGCTATGATTTTTGGATTCCCTGCTACAATTGGTGCTGTTGTTTGGCAAGTCGTGCAACACCTTGTTTTTCCTATATTTTATGTAACAATAAATACATATTTAAATGTGTTTATTTTAGATTAAACTCAGAGGATGATTTTAATTAAACTAAAATCATTTTCTTGTGTTGTTATATCACATGAAGTCACGGTAAAATTTTCGGTTGAAAATTCAGACGGAAGGGCGGTCTGCGTTTTCACTGCCGATACAAGTCTACGGTGCAGAAACCTAATTTTGACCCATGAACGAGATAGTTAGTGTTTTTATTATGTTTCCTTCAACTTTGGTTATTTTGAAAATTTTCGTGCAAAAATAAAATATAATATTTTATTCGGGTGAAAACGTCGGAAGAATTACGATCGGAAATGCAACCGGGTACGAAATTGAGCAGAATAGGAGACATAAAAGGCTTGAGGTGAGATGATGGAGTGAGGTGACTCACTAGAGGTATGGCCTAAGCTACCTCCTAAAAAGTGGTCATGATGGACTTTTTGAAATATGTCATATTATATTCTAAAAACCTAATTTTTTCTTTTCTCTTCAACCAAACAAGGCACAAGGTCAAAACTTGCTCTCCAAGCTCATTCCTCTCTCCTCAATTTCGTGCCACTCTCTCCCCTCTCTATATATACCCCTTTCATTTTCACTTCATCATCTTCCTCCTTCAACCTTCATTAAACCTTCATCTTCTTCTTTCTTCTAAAAGTTCAAGCTCTTAAAGCTTTAGTTTTTATTCATCTTTTCTACTTAAGTACTTCATTAAAGTTCTTCCTTATACTAAGGGTAATGCTCTCATGTGAATCTTTTTGCAAGTTTCATCTTTTATTTCATAGTTTACTTTATGTGTTCTTTATATGGTTTAAGCTTCTAAAATCTCTCTAAAATGGTAGAAAACTCCTTTTGAGTTGAAACCACTTTCTATAGTCTTTTATTAACTTATGTTTTCACATACTAAGAGGTCGTGTAAAACAAAAATCTCTATCCATCTCTTCCAATGAAGGCCGAATGCTTGCATTTGTGATCTAGGAAGTTTTTGTTTCAACTTTTGGAATATGATCATGTGTTTGAGTTTCTAACTATCCCTTGATCTTGAATCTATAAATCTTGGAAGTTTTGATAGCTTTTTCCTATGATGGCCGAAAAATATGAATAAGTAGGCCTAGGATACTATGTTTCAACTTTCCAAGTATTGATCATGGATTTAGAACTCTTAATACCATGTGATTCTAAACCTAAGAGTTATTGTTAAACAAAGAATATTTTCCTCATCATCCTATGATGGCCGAAACTTAGTGTTTAGGTGCTAGGATGTTTGAGTTTTATTTTTCCAAAATGATCATGGACTTGAGCTCCATAAGCTATTTGGATGCTAAGTCTAAGAGATTAGAAAGTTTAAAGATTTCTAACTTGTTTATTCTATGTTATTAAAGCTAGTATGTATTACTTTCATTTTTCCAAAATGATCATGGACTTGAGCTCCATAATATATTTGGATGCTAAGTCTAAGATATTGGAAAGTTTGTAGATTTCTAACTTGTTTATTCTATATTATTAAAGCTAGGATGTATTACTTTCATTTTTCCAAGATGATCATGGACTTGAGCTCCATAAGATATTTGGATGCTGAGTCTAAGAGATATGAAAGTTTAAGGATTTCTAACTTGTTTATTCTATGTTATTAAAGCTAGTATGTATTACTTTCATTTTTCCAAGATGATCATGGACTTGAGCTCCATAAGATATTTGGATGCTAAGTCTAAGAGATTGGAATGTTTAAGTTTCCATTGTTTTCCAAGACGATCATGGACTTGAGCTCCATAAGATATTTGGATGCTAAGTCTAAGAGATTGGAAAGTTTGAAGATTTCTAGACTATAGATCCTTTGAAGGCCGAACCTAGAAGGTTATGGACCTATGATACTTTGTTCTTATTTTACCAAAATGATCATGGTTTTGAGCTCCTTAATACATATGGATGCTAAACCTAAGAGATTGGAAAGTTTAGTGAATGCTAACCTACTTTACTAGCATTGGCCGAATGCCTTATGTTTATAATTTAGTGGGATTTTAATTCAACTTTGTTAAATGATCATTGTTTATGAACTCCTAACACTTAAGGATCATAAATCCATGAGTTGTATAATTTTCGGGAATATCTAACCCTAAGAACTAGTCTTGACCGAACCTATACCTTGTGGTTTAGTGTTCTTGTTTGATTTTAACTTGTGATTTTGTGTTCATAACCTTAGACTTCAGTCGCGGAGGAAACTAGGACGTTCGTGGTATACCTCTTCGAGCATCTAATCTCCTTACCTTCACAGAAGGTAAGAGGGGATTTCCTAGGGATATTCAATGACTATATGCATGTGTGTATGTGTTTACTTGAGTGATTTAAATATCATTATGATGTGGAGCAAACACTTGAATGACTTGTTTACTTGAACTATTGTGATTATTACTTGAAGTTGATTATTACTTGCCTTAAAGTATTGTGAGTTGTATATATGTGATGAACTGTCATTAACTGTGATATTATTGTTGAGAATATATTGCTGTTGATTGAAGTTTGAGAAGCCGGACTTGAGTCCATGCACAATGATTATAAATATTAAAAGCCTTAATAAGCCTTGAATAGAACTTTGAAAGTATTGGTTTCATTTATAAAAGTTCATTGTTTAAAACGCTTACTTCAAGAGAATGAGATTCTAGTTTTGAAAAGAAACGTTGAAGTGTTTTTAAGTCAATAGAAACTACCTTTTTGTCATCCAAAGTTTGTACGAGAGAAAACCTTTTTCGAACTATGTGTTTCATGAAGGAAAAACCCATTTGAAAATATTTGACTTTATTCCATCAAGGATTTCAAAAGAAAACGAATTTCCAAATGTTTTATAAAAGACTTTGTAAAGGAAAAGATTTTCTCCTAAATGATTTAGAAATGTTTCGGTTACTTGGATAAGTGACCGAGGTTTTGTTTTGGTTTTGATTTTCACTGAGCGAAAAGTAAGGACATGTGAAAGAGAATACTGGTTCGCGAGACGTCGCCTCTAGTATTCAGTTATAAGCACGCAATCTGGGATCCGTGTCAAGAATAATGGACCAAGGGTCCAAGTTGTGATATTATGGGCTAGGAGTCCAAATCTTGGAATTGAGGACTGTGTGTTCTAATTTCATTGTTATGGGCTAGGAGTCCTTACCATGTTGAAAATATGGATAAAATTATAGTTGTTTCTACGACCACAACCTTGGACTGCGGCCTTGGTCTAAGGTGTTGTGATTGAGCACTCGGACCGTGTGTCCTGTGTTACTAATTTTCAAGTGATAAAAATTGTGAATAGTCGTTAGCTTTGGGATTCGACAAACGGAAAAGAGTGAACACAAAGAAAAGTCTAGTTAATGAAAATTCTTTTATTCATATGCATTTCCCCTTGGCAGACGTGCTTGAGTTACCGAATACCCGCTTAAGATGTGGTATTTGATGATGTATACATCTGAATGGCCGTTATAAGGGATTCATGATGGTGTTGATCCGGGCACATGAGGTGATGGAGTCGGCTTGCCAAACGTGGCATATGAGCTTGATCAACTCTTTCTTTCTTAATGATAAAACGGTGATGGTATCTCATGAGATTAAGATTAGAGCCTGATGATTGAAGTGTCATGCATTATCTTTATAAAATTGATTGATTCGGGTATGAGACCCACTGAAATAATACTTGTTGTTTACCTATGAATAATGTTTAAAATGTCAATATGCCAAGGTGTTGTATGTATCATGTGTATGGTTGTTGTGCGATATACCCGTTGTCGGTATCTCACTCTTTCATTTCTACTTGTTATTCTCTCTTCCTTTTTGGTATCGTCGTACGTATATGAGTTCAGATGGATCCCAATATCCCACTTGTGCCGACAACGTCGAAGACTGAGGTCTTCGATGATGCAGGGAATGACGGGGTATGACTGATACATCCAGGGGCGACATCTGCCACATACCACGGAGCAATTACCACAACCGATTTAAATGCTGACGGAGACCCAATCTGTAGGAGCCATACCGTGGAGATTAGGAGGGTAGCTCTACCCCCGACTTGGTATTACTTTCACACACTGCGAGCTAACGGACTTCTACATGAGCCACCACCCCTAGACGTAGAGCCAGCAGCACCGATTGAGGAAGATCCCGAGGAGGACCCTGAAGAAGACTTATATGAGGTCATGGATGAGGATGAGCTTGATTATCACGTTATGGATCATGACGACGATCCCGTAGATGAGGGCGGCGACGTCATAGATCCATTACCCGAGGTCTCGTCTCGTGGGAGCATTTGTGGAGACCCTACTTGCAGCCAGTGTCAGTAACCAGTTCCGAGCGTTTTGTGGATAGTCTTCCGTCATCTGACTTTTTAGAGTTACCTTTTTGGATGTGGTTTCGGACCCTCTTTCCTTGTGTCTTACTGACTTTCTTTTAAGTTGTATCTTCTAGATGTCTAATTCTGTTGCAATGGCCATTGATAAGGTCCTAACTTATGTATTGGAACTTGGCTTTCATTGGGACACGTTATATATATATATATATATATATATATATATGTTGTCTTCAATTCATGTTCTGAGTGTTCATCACCTTTATCTTGTTTCATCCTGTCAAAAAAAAAAATTAACTACCGTTTTTAGTATACTCATCCATCGCGAAAATGATATTTTCCAAAAGTAACCTGCATTGTAAATCAGAAATATTTCTGCAATTGGGTAACCATGTGATGCCGGGTTTAGGGTGTCATAAGTCGGGTCTCTCACAATTCCACGGTTCAAAATCACTCCTACCGCGTTTTCAACTGTGGTTGCTGCTGTCCTTCACGGTCTTCCTCCTTCAGGACCACATCACCATCTCCAGTACTTTCTTCGACTTTTGTCTTTGCTGAAGGCATCCCATTTTTATGCTAAAAGCTCCAAATGTGTTTTTGGTGAAGACTTTATTGATCAAGTGGAGCATGTTATTTTGGTTCAAGGGGATTGCGCTGACCTTCAAATCATCCAAAAAATAAAGCCACTGCTTTTCCTTATTGTTTACCGGCTAGAATGGGGAGGGAGTTTATCTGACTACAATGAGAACACGCGGTTGGAAGCTTTACAGGTTGCTTTAGAGTGGAGGCTGATTTTTTAGACCCGGAGCTCAAGTTTGCTTCCATTATGGAAAATAAGAGAAATCATATCAGTCATGGCCAAATAATTGTGTCTTGTTTTTTGGATGGCATCAACCCTCCAAGAGAAGACCTCGTTCAACTTGTTGAACTCATGCAAGTTGTAGGAGCATATTTCATCAAACTTGTCACATGGACAGCTTATATAACTGAAATTATCGAAATATTCATCTTGCTTCCATATTGTCAGGTATCTTTAATTGCTCATTACATTGGCGCAAGAAGATTGATAAACCAGCTTCTGTGTCCAAAAATTGGTGAATTCTTTGTCTGTGGATCTTTGGTAGGACATCCAATTCTTGGTCTACATTATCTAAACAGTCTTCAGGAAGTCTATAAATTAGAACAAGTAAATGCAAACTAAATTTTTTGGGCTCATCTCAAAACCAATTAGCCACAGATTGCACAATCCTTCCTTATGACATGCAAACTACAATAGAATCTATGTTCCCATGTTTATTGATGATCCTAAAAAGTATTTTAGCACCTCTCCAAGTCATGATTTCACTAGTTTTACTATTGGGATTCCATATAAAGAAGTTCTGAGGTTTTATGATGAAGTCCATCCACTTGCTCAGTTTATTGGAGATGGTAATTCTATTATAAGGGGACATGTGTCACTTATTGGTTATAGTCCAGATTGTGAGCCTTCCATTACAGCAATTGAAGATGCACTAGAGCATGGTTACAATGGCAGTGGAACATTTTTAGGTTCAACCCTTGCTGGAGTGTTTGTGCTAGTTGGTGCGGGAGGTGCCCTTATCTAGCATTTTATGATCTTAATTTATGGATCACCGTGAACACCCATTTTTGTCCGTCTTCATTTTTACGACAACATGTTTCAAGGAGACTAATAATATGAAGAAAAGAGGAGTGATCCCTTCCAGTCCATCACATTTGCTGTTGGACGGGGAGATCCCGTCCATCACATTATTAATTTGCTGTTGGACGCAGTTTAGGCCAGACCATTGCACTTGCTGTGGACGGGATGGTCTCGTCCATTGCGTTGGACCTGCTGTTAGACGGGGTCCAGGCCAGCCCCTTTAATTTACTGTTGGACACAGTCCAGTCCACTACCTTGGACTTGCTGTGGACAGGATGGTCTCGTCCATTGCGTTGGACTCACTTGTTGGATGGGGTGGTCCCGTCCATTTCATTAGATTGACTGTTGGACGCAGTCCAGTCCATTGCATTGGACTCACTTGTTGGACGAGGTGGTCCCGTCCAGTCCACTACCTTGGACTGGCTGTTGGACGCAGTCCAGTCCATTGCATTCGACTCACTTGTTGGACGAGGTGGTCCCGTCCAGTCCACTACCTTGGACTGGTTGTTGGACGCAGTCCAGTCCATTGCATTAGACTCACTTGTTGGACAAGGTGGTCCCGTCCAGTCCACTACATTGGACCGGCTGTTGGACGCAATCCATTGCATTGGACTCACTCGTTGGACGAGGTGGTCCCGTCCAGTGCTTTGCACTTACTGATGGACGGGGTGGTCCCGTCCACTGCTTTCCACTTGGTGATGGACGGGGTAGTCCCGTCCATTGCTTTCCACTTGCTAATGGACGGGGTGGTCCCATCCATTGCTTTAACTTGCTGTTGGACGGGGTGATCCCGTCCAGTGCCTTGCACTTGCTGATGGACGGGGTGGTCCCATCCAGTGCGTTGCACTTGCTGATGGATGGGGTGGTCCCGTCCACTGCTTTCCACTTGCTGATGGACGGGGTGGTCCTGTCCATTGCTTTCCACTTGCTGATGGACGGGGTGCTCTCGTCCATTGCTTTACACTTACTGATGGACAGGGTAGTCCCGTCCATTGCTTTGCACCTGCTGTTGGTCCCGTCCATTCCTATCCCTTTTTATTTCTGTTGGACGAGGGGGTTCCTTCCACTTCAATTACTTTAATTTCTGTTGGACGAGGAGGTCCGTCCAGTGTATATCCACTTTTGCATATCTAATTTTCTGTTGGGACGAAGAGATTCCGTCCACTACAACTTTATTTTCAGGCTGAAGGCTAAAGAATAAAGAAAGAAGAAGGAGAAGATAAGGAAGAAAGGACGATGAAAACAAGGAGAAAAGACAATCAACAAAAAGAAAAGGAAGCTGAGTTACGCCTCCTACCCACTTTACATACCAGGCAAGACCTCTTTTCCTCCTCTACCTATTGGTCCTCCTTTTTCCTTACCTCGTCCCTTATTTTAACCTGGTAACCCTACTCCTAACCCTAAAAAGCCTTTATACCCATCAGACAAAAACCCCCATCTCCTTTCTCTTTTAAAGCGTGCAACCCTCACATCAAATCACCACCTTTCTGCTACTCATGCCACCCCGTCTGGGCACACACTATTTCTGCTCAAAACCCCCCATCTCTTTTCTCTTTTCGAGCGTGCAACCCTCACATCAAATCACCACCTTTCTGCTACTCATGCCACCCCATCTGGGCACACGCTATTTCTGCTCAAAACCCCCCATCTCTTTTCTCTTTTCGAGCGTGCAACCCTCACATCAAATCACCACCTTTTTGCTACTCATGCCACCCTGTCTGGGCACATGCTATTTCTGTTCAAAACCCCCCATCTCTTTTCTCTTTTCAAGCGTGCAACCCTCACACCAAATCTCCACCTTCCTGCTACTCATACCACCCCATCTGGACACACGCTATCTCTGCTTAGAACCCCCTTTTTTGCACCTCCTCTACCCATTGGTCTTTTCTTTTTTCTTCCATCTCCTCCCTCGCCTTAACCTGGCAGCCTCACTCCTAACCCTAAAAAGCCTTCATACCCATCAGGCAAAAACCCCCGTCTCCTTCCCTTTTCAAGCGTGCAACCTTCACATCAAATCCCCTCCTTTCCGCTATTCAGAATGGCCCAAGCCTTAGGTATTCATGCAAGACGACCTTGAAGTCAACGGGGAAGAAGCAAGAAGCCCTCTCCTCCTTCTATAAAAGGAGAGGAAAAAGAGAGGAGAGGGGGACAAAGAGAGATTTTTGGAGGGAAGGACTGATGATCTGATATTTTCTTAGTGAGGAAAGAGAAAGGAGGGGAGAACACTGTTCTTGAGAGAAAACGAAAGATCAGAGAGGAGATAGAGAGGAAAGATACAAAGAAAAGAGAAAAGAATGAGAGATTTTTGTTGGGAGGAAGAGAGATCAGAAATCTGGGCTTCCTTTTCTCTTCCCTATTATTAGAAGTGGTTAAGAAGGAAGAGCTGAAGGAGCCAAGGAGATTGAATGTAAAGACTTCGAGCTTAAAATCTTACCACTGGGAGTGAACAAAGTGATTCTTATTCTACCCCCGTTTGGTAAACTTTGTTCTTTTCGTTGATATTGTTAATAAATTTCTCTTGACACTCTTACTTCTCTATGCTTCTGTTCTCTGAGTAAGTTGGTAAAAAGTTTCATTTCTACGTTTCTGTCCCGTCTTCAAGAGATAAAAATTATTTATTTTACATTAAAAAAATAGAGGATGATCACTTAATTAAAACAACCTTTTTTGGGTTGCCCTATGACAAGTGTCATGTTTAACCCTTCAGATTTAGAGGTTGCTCTATGGACTTACGTGCCATGTTCAACCTCATGTAGTTTTAATAAAGAGGTTCATAACTGGTAAAACAAATATCTCAAAGTTACTAATAATTTACACAAAAAATTTGGGTAACCATTTTATGGATGTTCTAGGGTGCCGTGGGGTTAAGTCTCCATGCCTTCCCTAGACATAATCGACTCCCGGACCCAAGACTTTTCTTAAAAAGGTTTTCCAACTTCCTTGAAACAAAATAAAGTTGGTGGTGACTCCATGTCTTCTCTCTAAGAGCGAAAACTAGTCTTTTCTTTAGGTCGCTACAGATGGCAACTCCACTGGGGATTTCTTTTAAGAGAATCAAGCCCATAAAAATTGGTTTCACAAATTTTTAGTAACTTGTAGCTTATTTGTTTTACCTTTTATGGCTGTAGCCTACCGTTTTTTATCCTTGCAACAATTAGATGACAAAACCAAAAATGTTTTTATTTGCAGTGCTGTTTGTTTGGATTGTCCTTTTGGTTGGATTTTTCCTCCTATTTAATAAGAAGAGATAGTGGTGCATGCGTTTTAACTCACGTTATTATTATATATGTTGCACTAACAATGATTTTGTTTCCTCCTCCTTTCTTTTCTTTTCCCATGTTTTAACAATAGGATAGAGGACTTATAACCTTTTTTATATGTATCTATGTTTGTGTTTTGCAGGTTTTTCTTGTCTTCTCTTTTTATTTTTACTTTTAAGTGTTACAGGTTTGTATGCCCCCTTTCACACACATCACTATCACATATTGCACGCACACTTAGCTCTATACCCGAGCTTGCTCAAAAACCCAAGGATTAGGCGGCGCTCTGACGTTGTTATTGAAGAGGTCTTGTACCTCCCTAATACTGGTCAGTTCACCACTCGGATTGTACATGAGGTCGTGGAATAGTCATATTGAGAGGGTTTATCCCTACTTGTGGCTAGATTCATGAATCATACTCTTATGAGGGCAATCTGGGGACCATGACTTTTAGAGGTCTAAACCCGTACCAACTCTCACTAATAGAACAGACCTAGTGGCCAACCTGTTTAGGGTCCTAACCTTAAGGCGTGTCCATCCTTAGGTTTTACCCGGCTTAGGGCAAAAGGGGGCGTACTTTCTTTCCCTCCTCTATCATCATAAGTATAAATTGTCATGCATGCTCATCGTGAATATTCATAAAACTAGGGGCATCACATTGCTGCCCCAAACCTGAATGACATATTCGAATATTATTGCACACCTAATAGGCGTTATGTCATAATGAAGGTAATGTATACCCATCAGGGTTTTCAACCCCATTGGGTCCATGAAACATGAATCATGCAAGATATATTTGTTTCACTATACTCTTTTTTTTCGTTGTGTCTCTTTGTTGGAAGATTTTGGTATTCACCTTATAACAAGAACCATGTAAAAGTTTGGTTCGGAAAAGAGTACTAGCAACACGAGTTGTCCCAAGAAAAATATCAAGATAGATGTGACACTTAATGACGTGAAGAGACTATGTGAGCTCGGACAGAAAATGCCAGAAAAAGCACGCTCAAACTTTGCCAGCAAGTATGGTAGAATATTAGACCTGTTGCATGTTCCAGTGGAAGCTCCCGCTCTGAGTGCATTGGCCCAATATTGGAACTCAACTTTGAGGTGTTTTGAATTGCCTAACTTGGACATCACTCCAACCATGGAAGAGTATGCTTATATGCTAAGACTGACCATTCAAAAGAAGACTCGCTTCTACATGTATTATGACCAATATGTAACAGATTGGAAGATAGCAAGTCTGTTGGAGCTTCAACCGGAACAGATAGAGAAAACAGAAAAGGGAACCACCAAAGGGTTGAAGAAGCGGTTTTTGGAGGTGTATCTCAACAAGCTGGGCCAACAACAACGATGGGTTACTTTCAACAAAGTACTAGCCCTCATGATATATGGGTTGGTGCTCTTTCCTTTTGTACCAGATCTGATTGATCAGTCAGCCATGGATGTTTTCTATAGGGTCAAAGAATATGGTGTGAACCCGGTCCCTGCTATCTTAGCTGAAACTTTCCTCTCCCTACAGGTTTGTCATCAGAATCAACAAGGCAAACTGTGATGTTGTGCATCCATATTGTATGTCTGGATCATGACTCACTTGTACGCTCGTGATAAAATTGATAGAGCAGATGACCCGCTAAAAGCATTCACTCGCATGCAACTAAAGTCACGTAAGTTATATGAGTGGAAGCACGAGTTTGATCAGATCGACCTGCGGTCATTTAGTTGGATGTGCCATGGTATAACGGAGATTCAGTTGTATTCAGCTACGGAAGTTTGTCAAACGTGTCGTTGATGGGTCCCAGAGGTTGTGTATCGTACTCACTAGCTTTGGTAATGCGTCAACTCAAGTGGACGCAGGATGGACCCCCCAAAGAACTGCTCGTGGGAATATTCTTCCTATACCAAGAAGGTGAAGGCATCAATAGCCAAACGATAGCAGTAAGGTCAGCACGGAATGACATTCTTATAAAAGGACCGGAGGAATTAGGAAGGCGAGTCATAGCTCACACAAAAAGATATGAGGTATGGAAAGAAGCAAGAAGAGGTTTCCCTTCAAGACCGGCAGCTCCTCTCCATAAGGAAAATGATTCTTTGACCAAAGATCAAATGTTAAAAGAAATCAAAGTTTTAAAAGCTCAGATGAGGATTTTTGATAAGAAAGACCAGGCTGCCGAAGTAACTATTATCACGCTCCAAAGACAAGTGCAGAAGCTGAGTTTACAGATTGAGCATTTGAAGGATGAATGCGCCGATGCCCACGAAGCCCTGAGTCGTGCAAAAAAGGCCAGAAAAGACAAAGAAGCAGAAATTCAAGAGCTGCTGGCAAAAATAGGATGTCAAGAGAAGATGTTTGTCAAACTTCAAAAGAAGAAAAAAGTGCTCTAGACAAGTGTAGGGTATCACGCTGAAACGATACATATACTAGAAGAGAGGGTTGAATCCCTGCAGGAATCCTTGGCCCAAACAGAAGTGTACTCTGATCGAGGATGGAATGAAGCAGCCAGGTATCATGAGTTACTGGCAGAAGCCAACATGAGAGAAAGTTGGCTCAGAAACAAGGTAAAAGACTCTGGAAGGGTTGAAGCTCAACGTCACACAGAATGGGTAAAAGGATGGAAATTGGTGGTGAAAGATATAATGAATGCAAAGGAAGCATGGAAGAAAAAATACGAGGACGTGATGGATAAGCTCCAATATCACACTTCCCAGCTGGTGGAGCGGTTTGAAGAGGCATCCGTCCACATGCGTATGAGCCATTTCCTTCAACTTCCACCGAAGGTGACCGAGTTCTTCAATCATTTTGGGAAACTTGCCAGAGGACTCAAGAAAAAGAAGACGAGGCTCTTAACATAGAACTTTGTAGACCTCGGAGAAGGATGGAAACCATCAACGTACTTTTTTGATCAAAGACCCATGATTTGTATCGAAATATTTATAATGAAGTGGAAGTTTTCATCTGTATCTGTGAGCATCTTTTAGATGATATCTATCGAGGAGTACATTCTCCCCTAGATACGTCATCAACTATATTTTTACCCTAAAAATGATGTGTTTTCTGTGTAAAAATAAGGACGTTGCTAGTACGGGTGTGGCCCATCGAGGAGTAGACACCAACTGCATTCAAACTAGAGGGGACCATACCACTAGATTTGATTGCAGGATGAGTTTTCTTGCTATTGGTGTATACGACAGTCTTCCTGAGAGTACTTTCGCGATCAAACAAAGGATGTTAACTTTCACATGCATACATACACATACACAAAAAATTTGGGTTTACTAATGAGATTCTAGGATGCTTTACAGAGTCACATCCTTCTGAGGATTTGGGAACTATTGCGCGACCTAGGAAAGGTGACACTAATGAAACCCGAGTTTATGATACCAGATCTCGGACCAGGATGGCTGCCCGTATGCCTGAGGAAGGAAGAAACTTAAACTCTGAAGTAGATGAAGTTCTCAACAATTGGCGATCTGAACCGTTTGTTGATGTTATTTCCATGAAGTAATTATCTTATTGTACTAATTATGAACTGATGTTTACTTGCTTTGAGACATGAATGAGAATGTGACACTTTTTCTGGTGTTTTCCTTTTGATTCCATCATTTCTTTTCTCTCTTTCATTTATTTATTTTGTTTAAGCTTTTCTGTCATAAGTAAAACCCTTGCCTATACTTCTCCTATTCCTGACTTTTTCTTCCAGGAATACTTCTTTCACTAAAGATTTACCTCAGGAGAGGAACTTTGAAAGCTCATTTATTGATTCCCTCGCGGCCGCTGATGAATACAATCTTGAATCCGATGAGGAGGATGAAGACATTGAAGAATTCATAAAAGTGGTGAAACGGTCAGAGGAAGGGATTAGCTCGAATGATGAGGTTGCGGAAGTGATCAATATGGGAATGGAGGAAGATAAGAAGGAGTTGAAAATAGTGGATAACCCAGAGCGAGAAGAAATGATTGCAATATTCAAAGAATATCTGGATGTTTTTGCATGGTCCTACAGAGATATGCCAAGTTTAGATCCTGAGATAGCAACGCATAAAATTCCCTTATACCCAGATGTGTCTCCAAAGAAGCAAAAATTAAGGAGAATACATCCTGAGATGTCACTAAAGATCAAGGAAGAAGTGACCAAGCGGTTGGAGGCTGGCTTTCTGGAAGTAGCTAGACACCCGGAATGGGTAGCTAATATTGTCCCGGTACCAAAGAAGGATGGAAGTGTCAGAATGTGCGTGGACTATCGAGACCTAAATAAAGCCAGTCCAAAGGATGATTTCCCCTAACTCATATTGATGTCCTTGTAGACAGTACAGCCAGAAGTCACAGGTTCTCTTTCATGGACGGGTATTCTGGGTATAATCAGATCCTCATGGACAATGAAGATAAAGAAAAGACAACTTTTATCACTCCTTGGGGAACTTTTTGTTACAAGGTGATGCCTTTCGGATTAAAGAATGCTGGGGCCACTTACCAACGTGCTATGGTGGCATTGTTCCATGATATGATGTATAAGGAGGTAGAGGTATACGTTGATGACATAGTGGCCAAGTCCAAGGAAGGAGAAAGTCATGTGGAAGTTTTGAGAAAGTTGTTCGAACGGCTAAGAAAGTACAAGTTACGCCTCAACCCTGCAAAATGTACTTTTGGTGCATCCGCAGGGAACTTACTTGGCTTTGTTGTCAGTAGAGAAGGAATAAAGGTGGACCCTAACAAGGTGGAAGCAATACACGATATGCCAGCACCTAAGAACGAGCGAGAAGTAAGGTTTTTTCTTGGAAGATTGAACTACATTGCGCGCTTCATTGCAAATCTGACTAGCACATGTGAACCAATACTCAAACTCCTCAGGAAGAATAATCCAGGAAGATGGGATGATGACTGTCAAGAAGCCTTTGATAAGATAAAGGCATATCTACTGAATCCCCCAGTGTTGGTACCGCCTACCCAAGGTCGGCCATTATTACTCTACCTCACCGTATTGCCAACCTCAATGGGGGCAATGCTAGGACAACATGATGAATCTGGCAGGAAGGAGCAGGCAATTTATTATCTGAGCAAGAAGTTTAACGCCTGTGAGGCTTGTTATATGGCAATCGAGAAGACTTGTTGTGCACTAGTATGGGCCTCCAGAAAACTCAGACAGTACATGTTATATCACACCACTTGGCTAATTTCTCGAATGGATCCTTTGAAGTATATCTTCGAAAGTCCTTATATCTCCTTAAGGGTTTTGAAGTGGCAAGTGATATTGTCAGAATTTGACATCAAATACGTGACCCAGAAGTCCATCAAAGGAAGTGTGATTGCTGAACATTTAGCAGAGAATCCTCTTGAGGATGGATGGCCATCACACTCCGAAGTTTCGGATGGAGAGGTAATGTTCCTTGAGGAAGACGAAGAACAGGAAAATGTGTGGAAAATGTATTTTGATGGAGCAGTCAACATGCATGGCAGTGGTATAGGAGCAGTGGTTATCTCACCAAGTGGCAGGCAATACCCGATGGCCGTAAAACTGAAATTCGAAAGTACAAATAATATTGCATAATACGAAGCATGTGCTGGTGGATTTCAAATGGCACTTGAACTGGGTATAAAGCAGTTGAAAGTCTTCGGGGATCCAGCTTTAATCATTTATCAAGTCAATGGTGAGTGGCAGACCAAGGACTCCAAGTTGATCCCGTATCAGAAATACTTGACTCAGTTGATTGCAAAGTTCGATGAGATTACTTTCTCGCATTTAAGTCGAGACAAGAATCAATTTGCTGATGCTTTGGCCACACTAACTGCCATGACCAAGTTGGATATCCATTTTAATGTCCAACCCATCCAAATTAGAGTGCAAGATGAACCGGCGTACTGTGCTCATGTGGAAGGAGAACCTGATGGTAAGACTTGGTATCATGATATCAAGCGATATATCCAGACCAAGGAATACCCGGTGGAGGCAAGCGAAGTAAATAAAAACGACCATCCGAAGACTGGGTATAGCCTTTTTCTTAAACAAGGAATTCTTGTACAAAAGAGGATATGATGGTACCCTACTCAGATGTGTGGATGCTCACGAAGCTAAATGGATCATGATTGAAGTTCATGAAGGAATCTGTGGGACTCATGCCAACGGTCACATGATGTCTAGGAAGATCTTGAGAAGTGGCTATTATTGGTCTACTATGGAGTCAGATTGCATGGAGCATGTTCGTAAATGCCAGAAATGCCAGATGCATGCAGACCGGGTTAATGCACCTGCGTTTCCACTGCACAGTTTAGCATCCCCATGGCCTTTTTCGATGTGGGGAATAGATGTCATCGGTCCCATTAATCCCAAGGCTTCCAATGGTCATCGTTTCATTCTGGTGGTGATAGACTATTTCACTAAATGGGTAGAAGCTGCTTCATATGCCAGCATAACTCAAAGGGTGTTTCTCAAATTCCTCAAGAAGGGCGACATTGTCTGTAGATACGGGATCCCAGAGAGGATAATCAAAGATAATGCTGCTAATCTTAATGGTACCGAGATTCTAAAGTTTTGCGATGGTTTCAAAATCAAACACCACAATTCGGCTCCTTATAGGCCTCAAATGAATGGTGCAGTTGAAGCAGCAAACAAAAATATCAAGAAGATCGTTGCCAAGATGGTCATAAACTATAAGGACTGGCACGAAATGCTGCCATATGCTCTACATGCTTATCGGACTAAAATACGATCAAGCACTGGGGCAACTCCTTTCTCTCTGGTGTACGGGATGGAGGCTGTCTCACTTATCGAAGTAGAACTCCTTTTGCTAAGAGTCTTGATGGAAGCAGACTTAGAAGAGTCTGAGTGGGTGAAAACTCGATATGAGCAGTTGAACATGATAGAAGAGAAAAGGCTGGCAGCTATCTGTCACAGGCAATTGTATCAAAACAGAATGGCAAGAGCTTTCAGTAAAAAGGTTCATCCTAGAGAGTTTCGTGCGGGAGACCTGGTCTTAAAGAAAATCCTCCCTAGCCAAGAGGATGTCCGAGGAAAATGGGCACCAAATTATGAAGGCCCTTATATTGTCAAACAAGCATTCTCGGGAAGTGCTTTGATTCTGCAAAACATGGATGGGGAAGAGTTACCATGGCCAGTAAACTCTGATGCTGTGAAAAAATTCTACGCTTGAAGGCCTGCTAGGTTGAAAACCCGAAAGGGCAACTTAGGCAAAAGTTAGGGCAAAGGACAATGAAAACAAAAGAAAAGAAAAGGCCCGCTAGGTTGAAAACCCGAAAGGGCAGCCTAGGCAAAAGTTAGGGCAAAACACAATAAAAACAAAAGAAAAGCAAAGGCCCGCTAGGTGGAAAACCCGAAAGGGCAACCTAGGCAAAAGTTAGGGCAAAGAAACCTTAGGCTGAAAACCTGCAAAGGCAGCCTAGGAGGAGGATATGGTCCAACACTTCTGCAAGCACTCACCACACTGGGGCAATTTTATCCGACTGAGTATACTGGGGCAAAATTGTTAAGGAATGATCGAAGAAGGTGTGTTTGAGGAATCAGAAACAGGAGCCAAGATCTGTGTCATCAAAAGACTGGGGGGAATCAATTAAATGAAAATCAAGGGACCAACACTGGGGCAAATTTTATAAATTTCCTTTGCTTACCTTTGTTTTTTTAATCCCTTTTGTAACTTTGTTCTCATTTTTATTGTCTCTTAACAACCTAAATTCTCATATTAAGGCAAGAGGTTTTCTTCCACACTCCCCTGTCGTGTTCACTCTCATGTTTCAATAAAATTAAATATAAGTTTAATGGTATGATTTGATAACTCTAATGGTAGTACCAATGAATGGTTTAAACCAAGAGGGCTCAATACTCCAGATTCAGTGGAAGAGGTAGCATGCACTGGACGACAAAAGAATGATGCGAATAAGCTTACATGACATCCGGAGTTTATCAGACTCTTGGGTGACCAATGTTGTTAAAAGAATGAGTGTTGCCTCGTCCCAGAGTGGCCGATGAACAAGGGTTTGGTTGGTCGAAGTTTTTCCAGGGAGCAATTAGTTCCTTTGGCCTCAAAAGGAAGGGATTCTCATTTGTTTCAGATCACTGATTATTTATTTTCGAGCTGAGGCTCACCACACCTTTATTTTCGAGCTCTAAGGCTCATTGCATATTTACTTTTCTGTTGGACGAGGAGGTTTTGTCCATTGCATTTACTTTTCTGTTGGACGAGGAGGTTCCATCCATTGCATTTACTTTTCTGCTGGACGAGGAGGTTTCGCCCATTGCATTTACTTTTCTGTTGGACGAGGAGGTTCCTTCCATTGCTTTTTATTTCTGTTGGACGAGGAGGTTCCGTCCGTCACATTTACTTTTCTGTTGGACGAAGAGGTTTCGTCCATTGCATGTTTACTTTTCTGTTGGACGAGGAGGTTCCGTCCATCGCATTTACTTTTCTGTTGGACGAGGAGGTTCCGTCCATTGCATTTACTTTTCTGTTGGACGAGGAGGTTCCGTCCATTGCTTTTTATCTCTGTTGGACGAGGAGGTTCCATCCATCACATTTACTTTTTTGTTGGACGAAGAGGTTCCGTCCATTGCATTTACTTTTCTGTTGGACGAAGAGGTTCCGTCCATTGCATTTACTTTTCTGTTGGACGAAGAGGTTTCGTCCATTGCATGTTTACTTTTCTGTTGGACGAGGAGGTTCCGTCCATTGCATTTACTTTTCTGTTGGATGAAGAGGTTCCGTCCATTGCATGTTTACTATTCTGTTGGACGAGGAGGTTCCGTCCATTGCATGTTTTCGAGCTCTAAGGCTCGCTGCATATTTACCCTCCAGTGGACGGGGAGTTTACGTCCACTGCAATTCTGTTTTCAAACTGTAAGGTTTTCTTCTGAGCTCCTCATGTTTTTTCGGACAAAATATGTGCTCATTTTTATTTACTTGTTCATTACCACAATACATGAAAAGTCACGACTAATCATGTCTTCTAGCATGCAACAAGTAAAGAGGGGCAACTAAGAACACCCATTTTTGTCCGTCTTCATTTTTATGATAGGATGTTTCAAGGAGACTAATAATATGAAGAAAAGAGGGA
The DNA here is from genome assembly GCA_030762895.1 of Sophora flavescens. Taxonomy (NCBI): domain Eukaryota; kingdom Viridiplantae; phylum Streptophyta; class Magnoliopsida; order Fabales; family Fabaceae; genus Sophora; species Sophora flavescens. The sequence goes on from CM061063.1 coordinate 50,333,463, forward strand.
GTGATCCCTTCCAGTCCATCACATTTTCTGTTGGACGGGGAGATCCCGTCCATCACATTATTAATTTGCTGTTGGACACGGTTCAGGCCAGACCATTGCACTTTCTGTGGACGGGATGGTCTCATCCATTGCGTTGGACCTGTTGTTAGACGCGGTCCAGGCCAGCCCCTTTAATTTGCTGTTGGACGTGGTCCAGTCCACTACCTTGGACTTGCTGTGGACGGGATGGTCTCGTCCATTGCGTTGGACTCACTTGTTGGACGGGGTGGTCCCGTCCATTTCATAAGACTGGCTGTTGGACGCAGTCCAGTCCATTGCATTGGACTCACTTGTTGGACAAGGTGGTCCAGTCCAGTCCACTACCTTGGACTGGCTGTTGGACGCAGTCCAGTCCATTGCATTGGACTGACTCACTTGTTGGACGAGGTGGTCCCGTCCAGTCCACTACCTTGGACTGGCTATTGGACGCAGTCCAGTCCATTGCATTCGACTCACTTGTTGGACGAGGTGGTCCCGTTCAGTCCACTACCTTGGGATCGGGCCGTTGATCGCAGATCCATTATTGCATTAGACTCACTTGTTGGACAAGGTGGTCCTGTCCAGTCCACTACATTGGACCGGCTGTTGGACGCAATCCATTGCATTGGACTCACTCGTTGGACGAGGTGGTCCCGTCCAGTGCTTTGCACTTGCTGATGGACGGGGTGGTCCCGTCCACTGCTTTCCACTTGCTGATGGACGGGGTGGTCCCGTCCATTGCTTTAACTTGCTGTTGGACGGGGTGATCCCGTCCAGTGCCTTGCACTTGCTGATGGGCAGGGTGGTCCCGTCCAGTGCGTTGCACTTGCTGATGGACGGGGTGGTCCCGTCCACTGCTTTCCACTTGCTGATGGACGAGGTGGTCCCGTCCAGTGCTTTCCACTTGCTGATGGACGGGGTGGTCCTGTCCAGTGCTTTGCACTTGCTAATGGACGGGGTGTCCCGTCCACTGCTTTCCACTTGCTGATGGACGGGGTGGTCCCGTCCATTGCTTTCCATTTGCTGATGGACGGGGTGCTCTCGTCCATTGCTTTACACTTGCTGATGGAAAGGGTAGTCCTGTCCATTGGTTTGCACCTGCTGTTGGTCCTGTCCATTCCTGTCCCTTTTTATTTCTGTTGGACGAGGGGGTTCCGTCCACTTCAATTACTTTAATTTCTGTTGGACGAGGAGGTCCGTCCAGTGTATATCCACTTTTGCATATCTAATTTTCTGTTGGGACGACGAGATTCCGTCCACTGCAGCTTTATTTTCAGGCTGAAGGCTAAAGAATAAAGAAAGAAGAAGGAGAAGATAAGGAAGAAAGGACGAAGAAAACAAGGAGAAAAGACAATCAACAAAAAGGAAAGGAAGCTGAGTTACGCCTCCTAGCTACTTTACATACCAGGCAAGACCTCTTTTCCTCCTCTACCCATTGGTCCTCCTTCTTCCATACCTCCTCCCTTGTTTTAACCTGGTAACCCTACTCCTAACCCTAAAAAGCCTTCATACCCATCAGACAAAAACCCCATCTCATTTCACTTTTCAAGCGTGCAACCCTCACATAAAATCACCACCTTTCTGCTACTCATGCCACCTCGTCTGGGCACACGCTATTTCTGCTCAAAACCCCCCATCTCTTTTCTCTTTTTAAGTGTGCAACCCTCACATAAAATCACCACCTTTCTGCTACTCATGCCACCTCGTCTGGGCACACGCTATTTCTGCTCAAAACCCCCATCTCTTTTCCCTTTTCGAGCATGCAACCCTCACATCAAATCATCACCTTTTTGCTACTCATGCCACCCCGTCTGGGCACACGCTATTTATTTTCAAAACCCCCATCTCTTTTCTCTTTTCAAGCGTGCAACCCTCACACCAAATCACCATCTTCTTGCTACTCATACCACCCCATCTGGACATACGCTATCTCTGCTCAGAACCATTTTTTTTCACCTCCTCTACCCATTGGTCTTTTCTTTTTTCTTCCATCTCCTCCCTCGACTTAATCTGGCAGCCTCACTCCTAACCCTAAAAAGCCTTCATACCCATCAGGCAAAACCCCCCCATCTCCTTCCCTTTTCAAGCGTGCAACCTTCACATCAAATCCCCTCCTTTCCACTGTTCAGAATGGCCCAAGCCTTGGGTATTCGTGCAAGCCGACCTTGAAGTCAACGGGGAAGAAGCAAGAAGCCCTCTCCTCCGTCTATAAAAGGAGAGGAAAAAGATAGGAGAAGGGGACAGAGAGAGATTTTTGGAGGAAAGGACCGATGATCTGATATTTTCTTAGTGAGGAAAGAGAAAGGAGGGGAGAACACTGTTCTTGAGAGAAAACGAAAGATCAGAGAGGAGATAGAGAGGAAAGATACAAATAAAATATAAAAGAAGGAGAGATTTTTGTTGGTAGGAAGAGAGATCAGAAATCAGGGCTTCCTTTTCTCTTCCCTATTATTAGAAGTGGTTAAGAAGGAAGAGCTGAAGGAGCCAGGGAGATTGAATGTAAAGACTTCGAACTTAAAATCTTACCATTGGGAGTGAACAAAGTGATTCTTATTCTACTCCCGTTCGGTAAACTTTGTTCTTTTCGTTGATATTGTTAATAAATTTCTCTTGACACTCTTACTTCTCTATGCTTCTGTTCTCTGAGTAAGTTGGTAAAAATTTTCATTTCTACGTTTTTGTCCCGTCTTCAAGAGATAAAAATTATTTATTTTACATAAAAAAAATAGAGGATGATCACTTGATTAAAACAACCTTTTTTGGGTTGCCCTATGACAAGTGTCATGTTTAACCCTTCAGATTTAGAGGTTGCTCTGTGGACTTACGTGCCATGTTCAACCTCATGTAGTTTTAATAAAGAGGTTCATAACGGATAAAACAAATATCTCAAAGTTACTAATAATTTACACAAAAAATTTGGGTAACCATTTTATGGATGTTCTAGGGTGCCGTGGGGTTAAGTCTCCATGCCTTCCCTAGACATAATCGACTCCCGGACCCAAGACTTTTCTTAAAAAAGGTTTTCCAACTTCCTTGAAACAAAATAAAGTTGGTGGCGACTCCATATCTTCTCTCTAAGAGCGAAAACTAGTCTTTTCTTTAGGTCGCTAAAATCACTAGCTAACTCAACCCAATACCTGGGAGGGGTGCTTCTAGTGATGGTTCTTGCGTGGCGGGTGAACAGCCTGATTTTTAATTACGTTGTTTAACCAGTTAAAAAATAATTAATTATAGTTTAATCTGAGAGTTAGAAAGAGATTTTAAATAAAATAAAATCATATTCATAGTTTCTCTTATGGTAGAAGGTTACGGTGAAATTATGGGTTTAAAACTGAGACGGAACCCGGTCTGCGTTTTAACTGACAGTAAGATTTTACTGATCAGAAAACCCAATTTTGACTCGTGAACGAAATGGTTTATGATTAAGTCATATTTCCAACGATTTTGGTAATTTTGGAAGTTTTCAATCGAAAACAAAATATTATGTTTGTATTCGGGCATAAAATCCTAATCAGGAAACCGACGGAGTCGAGAACGGACGTGCAGAGACGAAAACGGACACCGGAGGAGCTGAGTCATGGGGTGAGTCACCACCATGACTCACCAAGCATTTATGAGCATTGAATGTTAGTAATCATGCTTTTTAGGGTGAAAAGACCAAAATACCCCTAAGATTTCATGGTTAGAAACAAGCCGCATCTTCTCACTTCTAACCACTCGTTTTACATGGTTTTAAACCTCCCAAATCTCTCCAATTTCGTGCATCCATCTCCAATAAATCATACCTATTTTATTTTGTTTTCGTTTCATTTTCCTCTCAAAAACTGAAATCGGGTAAATGACGGAGCTGCATACGGGATTTTCGGGAACCGCTAATGGATTGGATCGATGAGTCATGAATGACTCATGAGATGTGGCCCAAAATCAGTCACACCTCCCTTCATTCTCCACCACATATGTTAACCTAATCATGATTACACATTAACTCTAGTTAGGTTATTCTAACCATAGTTAAGTTATTATATTATTTTCTAACTTAACCTATGTCAACTAATTCAACCATGGTTCATTATAAACAATTAAACAAAGTCATTTCACTCCCTCACACTCTCATTTTCGTGGCTGCCTTCCCTTCCCACACTTAACACATTTCTTTCTCTTCCTATTTTCATTATAACTTGTTCTTCACCAAGAACACTAAGAACATCCTTGGTGTTCTTGAGAAGTTCTTCATTTCTCCCAAAGTTCTTGATCAAACGTCTTCATTCCAAGGTGAGGAATCCCTTCCTCATCATCTTACCTTCATTTATCATGCATCAAATCTTCATTTCCATCAACTTTTCACAAATTTTCATTTCTAGATCCAGAACTACAAATAATTCTAGAAAATTGTAGAAAAATTATTTTAATGTGAAACCAATTGCTATGAACTCTAAATGACTTCTACTTTCATAATCTAAGAGCATATAATCAAAAGAATTTTTCTTCATATTTTTCCTCATATGACCAAATCCAGGCATATGTGAGCAAATGAGATTTTGTTCAACTTTTAACTTAGATGAGGTTGGTTATAAGCTATCTAGGGTTTCTGTGTTCTAAATCTAAGAGTTTGAAAACAAAAGAAATTTCTAACTAAATTTTATAGCCTTGACCGAATTTATGTCCATATAGGTAAATGATTTTTTCTTCAATTTCTACTTGAATGATGACTTGTCTAAACTAGTTAAGGTCTCTAGGTTATAGATCCAAGAGCGTGTGAACAAAAAGAATTTCTAGCCAATTTCACTATGCTTGGAAGAAACCCTAACCTATTTGGTTAGAGGATTTTGTTTCATATTCTTAACTTATAACAATTGATTAATGTTAGTTAATACTCTAGGAACTAGTACCAAAAATATTGGTTTAAGAAAGTAACCCTATCTTCATTTTGATTAGTTGGCCGAACTTAGCACCATATGTCCATAGTTGGATTTGTTTGATTAATATATTTGTATTTTGAATTCGTTGAAGGTTAAGTTAAATCATGGTGTAGTGACGACGATCGGGAAGTTCGTGAATCCGGTGATAAGTCAGGTGGGGGAAAGGACCATTCCATCGTCGGAAATCGATAAGTAGTATATTATATAATAATTGTGTAGGGCGACATAAACCCTACTAGTAGTTGAGTAACCGACAAGACCAAAATCACATTGGAAACATTTTCTGTAAAACCAACGGTGATTCGGGGATTGTAGGTTTATCGACATTAGGTTGATTTTAAGTATTTGATGATATATGACTTTATTATTTTTATTTAATTGATTATGTGATATTTTGTGGTATTTGAATATTTCTGATATCGTGTTATGCATGATCTGACTGGTTTTTAATGTTGTGCATAATGGATTTTAAGCAAAGATATATGTTGTTCGAGAGATAATTGTTGGTTTGGGTGTGAGGATAATGGTGACTTAGAGGTGCCTAACCTAAATGAGTTATTTTAAAGAGGAATGGTGACATAGAATATGTGTTAAGGCTTTGATGGAAGGTTAAGACACTAGGATGTTATTAATATGGGTTAGTGGGATTCACGTGTTTGTATTGTTATTCACAGCCGTGTGAGTGGAACACACGAGGTCAGGATATCCTATTTTGGGATATCGGATATTACTGGTGAGTAACCTACGGATGTGGATGCCGAGGTAGTGTAACGCCCTTCGTTACATTAGTAACCCAAATTAATTTCAATAAAAATTCTTCAAACATTTAATTAAAAAAAACACAAGTCATAAAATTTTTCTCAAATAACTAAGTAGGAAGATACCTCATATTAAATAAAATAGTAATAAAATATCCATGTAATGAATATAAATATAAATGAAAACCACAAGCCTCAATACCGGGCGTCTACTAACAAACCCAATGATAAATAAATAAATGTGTCTAGCCAAATACGGCTCCTTATTTGAGAAAATACTAACCAAACTAGAAAGAATAACTAATAGAATCCATTGAGTCTTCACGCCTCTTCGGTTTCAATGACGTCCTCCTCGTGCTCTGAAAATAATAATTATAATTAGATATAAAATCTCAGCGATCAACAATACAGTTTTATAAAATATTTTCGAAAATAGCATTGTCCTCAGCCGGCGCGGTAACCGGAAAAACTGTCCATGGCACCCGCTAATTTTCCAAATAATATATATAAAAGAAAATACTTTTAATATCAATAATAATCTCATCTCAATACATCACATTCCATATAGCAGATAAATTCTAGTTTAATCCAAGCGGTCCGAAGACCTCCTAATTAAATTGGCCTCTTGCGGGCATGCCATATATTCACACATCACACGACAATGGCGTCCCATTGCCCACCCCTACTCACGAGGAATGTTTCGATGTCACCCTCTTGTCGGGGACATTTCCATTTCGATACTTCCCATGTGCACATGGTGGTATTTCTCCTTTTTCGACACCCCAACCTGTGGCGGTGTTACTTTCGATACTCCTTTTTAGGTAGTATTACTCATTTTCGACATCCCAACCACATGACGATGTTACTTTCGGTACCCCCTTAAGGCGGTATTTCTCTTCGATACCCCTATCATAGGTGGTATTGCGGCAAACATCATACAATTCATCATAAGGCACAATTTCATGTCTCATACGTGTAACAACTCATTTACCAAAAATTAAATATTTGATCTTATCATGCATGTCAAATAAACTCACATGACATCGCATACACCAATAAGCACGTCATTCAACTAATACAAATATCAATCATGTATTTCATGCCATCAGTAACAAGAATAAATATCCAATTTAATAATTTTTTTATTTTAATTCAAAACCCCTAAAAAATTTAGTTTATTAATAACATGCATCATTCAATTAAAATCTCTCAAAATCATAGGTAAATCGCTCAACACAACAAACACATGTACCATGGAAAGGGTTATTAAAAGACACCGTTACTCACCTCTCGAAGACCTCCAAAGTGCTCAAAAAATTATTTATGATAAGAATTTGTGCTTCCCAAAAAATTCTTCTCCCGTTTGGTGGCGTTCTTGGATCTGTGTTGTTGCGGTTGCACTGGCAAAGAATGGAAGTCCCTCCCTCACTATTCTAACTCACCGTGCGGCGCTAGCTACCCCCTCAGTGCAGTGACCACTTTATATATATAACGCATTAGGCAGTGTAATGGGCTTCTAGGTTTTGTAATTTTATTTTCTTTTTCCTTTTTTTTTGTTTTCTTTCTTTATTGTTTATTTTTTTATTATAAAACAACTAGGCCCACTTGACTTATGAGCTATCCCCTAGGCCCCTGCGTGGAAAGTTTGTACTTATGTTTACATTCATACATGTATATATTTTAATTTATTATTCCTTTTGTAATTCCTAACCAACTCTAATAAATTTTATACTAACAAATCCTTTAAATTAAATCTCTTAATTATATTTTATTTCCACTATATTTTTAATAACTTAATCTCCTTTTTTTTTTCTTTTTTTTTCTCCAAATTATTTATATTAGAATTTTAGGATGTTACATTTTCTCCCCTCTTTAAAGAATTTCGTCCCCGAAATTCACCTCATACACACGTACTTATTGTAACATATGTCATATTCAAAACTAAAAGGTTATCATACCTTAGATAATAAAATCTGGGTATCGACGAATGATGTCCTCCTCCATCTCCCAAGTGGCTTCCCCAGGAGTCAATCCGTCCCATAACACTTTCACCAATGGAATCGTCTTGTTCCTTAGAGTCTTAGTGCTATTGTCCAGGATTTGACTAGGCTTTGGCTTATAGATCAAATTATCCTTCAATTGTACAGACTTGGGAGCTATCACATATTTTCTGAGCTGCGACACATGGAAAACATCATGAAGGTTTGTCAACTGTGGCGGAAGAGCCAATTGATAAGCAACAGGCCCGACTCTTTTAAGGATTTGGAAAGGTCCCATGAAACGAGGATTTAGCTTGCGGACTTTCATCGACCTCCCTACCCCCGTCTTAGGAGTGACTCTCAAAAATACATGCTCACTTTCCTGTAATTCTAGAGGCTTTCTCCTTTTGTCGGCATAGCTCTTTTGTCTACTTTGCGCCGTACGCATCCTCTCCCTAATCATTTTGATTCTCTCAGAGGTTTCCTGGACCATTTCAGGTCCTATCAAGGTTTTCTCACCTACCTCACACCAACATAAATGGGACCTACACTTTCTCCCATATAGGGCCTCATAGGGTGCCATGCCTATACTAGTGTGATAACTATTGTTATACGCAAACTCAATGAGAGGTAGGAATCTATCCCAACTCCCTCCTTCATCCAAGACACACGCTCTAAGCATGTCCTCAAGGGTCTGAACGGTCCGCTCTGACTGACCATCCGTTTGGGGATGATAGGCCGTGCTAAGGTTCAACTTAGTCCCAAAGGCTTGCTGAGAAGCTCTCCAAAATCTAGAGATAAACCTCGGGTCTTTATCCGACACTATAGATGTGGGTATCCCATGAAGCTTGACTATTTCCTTGATATAGAGGTATGACAACTTGTCTAAGCTATAGGTTGCCTTAATTGGCAAGAAGTGGGCAGACTTGGTCAACCTATCCACTATCACCCAAATGGAGTCTAAGCCCAAACGTGTCTTAGGTAACCCCATCACAAAGTCCATAGAAATTCTCTCCCTCTTCCATTCTGGAATCTCCAAGGACCGCAACAACCCCGACGACTTCTGATGTTCTATCTTAATCTTTTGGCACACTAAACACCTAGTTACGAAGCTAGCCACATCCTTTTTCATTCGTGGCCACCAATACATCCTCTTAAGGTCTTGGTACATCTTAGTTATTCCAGGATGTATGGTAAACTTTCCCTTATGAGCCTCCTCTAATATCTTCTCTCTAAGGCTCCCCTCCTTAGGAACAACGATCCTATTCTTAAACTTCACTAGCCCATCAACAGACAACTCATAACCCTCTTGTCCCAACCGAGATCAGAACTCTTGGTCTAAAAGTTGTTCCCGCCTAACCTCATCCCTAAGGTCACCATTAATTTCCAACCTATTCAGCTTCAAACTTAAGACATTTAAGGACACATCCAACACCTCCAGATTCATGTCCCTAAACTCTTCCATAAGGTTCAGCCCTTGCACCATCAAGCTCGACACGTGTAGGGACTTCCTACTCAAAGCATCTGCTACCACATTGACTTTTCCTGGATGGTACTTCAACTCGAAGTCATAGTCCTTAAGGAACTCCATCCACCTTCGTTGTCTCATGTTCAACTCCTTCTGGTCGAAAGATATTTAAGGCTCTTATGGTCACTAAAAACTTCAAACGTTGCCCCATAAAGATAATGCCTCCAAATCTTAAGGTCAAAAACAACAGCTGCTAGCTCTAGGTCATGGGTAGGGTAATTCCCCTCATATGACCTAAGCTGCCTAGAGGCATATGCTACCACCTTGCCCTCCTGCATTAAGACACATCCCAAGCCATTATTGCATGCATCGCAGTATACCACAAAACTCACTACGGGATCCGGTATAGTTAAGACTGGTGATGACACCAATCTCCTCTTAAGCTCTTGGAACCCGTCCTCACACTCTTGGTCCCACACAAAGGGTTTCCCCTTCCTAGTCAACTGGGTCAAAGGTAAGGCTAATATAGAGAACCCCTCTATGAACTTCCTATAGTAACCAGCTAAGCCTAAGAAACTTCTCACTTTGATTACTGTCTTATGTTGTTCCCATCCCAACACCGCATCAACTTTAGAGGAATAAACTGCTACACCATCCTTTGAGATCGTGTGTCCTAAAAACTTTACCTCGTCTAGCCAAAACTCACACTTCTCCGGTTTGGCATAAAGACGCTCGTCCCTCAAGATCCGCAACACTAACCTTAAGTGTTCTCCATGTTCTTCTGGCGTCCTAGAGTATATTAAAATATCATCTATGAACACCACCACAAACCTGTCCAAAAAGGTCCTAAAGATCCGATTCATGTAGTCCATGAAAACGGCTGGGGCGTTGGTCACACCAAAGGGCATCACCACATACTCATAGTGCCCATACCTTGTCCTAAAGGCTGTCTTAGGGATATCCTCGCTTCTAACTCTAATTTGATGGTATCCCGATCTTAGATCTATTTTGGAAAACACTGACGCTCCCTTTAACCGATCTAAGAGATCATTAATCCTAGGCAAGGGGTATTTGTTCTTGATGGTTACCTTATTCAGTTGCCTATAATCAACACACAACCTCATACTCCCATCCTTTTTCTTCACTAGAAGTACTGGTGCTCCCCAAGGTGACACACTAGGCCTGATGAACCCCTTTTGTAACATATCCTCTATCTATTTCTTGAACTCGCTCAACTCTAGAGGTGCCATCCTATAGGGTGCTACTGACACAGGTCCACTCCCAGGTACTAGATCTATGGTAAACTCAATCTCTCAATCTGGAGGTAAACTAGAGACATCCTTAGGAAACACATCTAGGAACTCAAACACAATAGGCAACGCCGCTATATCACTCTCAGCCTCTATCTTAGCAGAAAAAAGAAGTATATATATCCCTGAGCTCCCTCAACTAAGCACTTATGACATGAGGCAACAGAGATAAGTTGTTCTGTCCTAAGAGAGTCAACCGACATGGACTGTGGAATGAAAGAAATAGTTCGACTAGCACAATCAATAACAACATTATTACGAGACAACCAGTCCATGCCCAAAATAATATCCAGACCAGACATAGGTAAACATATCAAATCAACAATATAAGTCAGGTCTTGAAATAATAAGGGACATTGCAGGCAGACAGAAGAAGTAATCAATCTATCTTTAGCAGGAGTAGAAACACATAAATCATATGACAGTTTAGTAACAGGTAACTCTAAGAATTGAGAACATTTAAATGAAATGAATGAATGTGTTGCTCCCGAATCGAACAATATGATAACATCATGACCTTTAATAAAGCCCTTACCTTGGATCAAACCGTCGGACTCCTTCACCTCCTCTCCTTGGATGGTAAAGACCCTTCCGTGGTTCAATGATATGGTTGGAGATTGTCCTTCTAACTTGCACATCCTAACAAAGTGTCCCATCTTCCCGCATTTGTGGCAAGTGGTTTGTGCCGTAGGGCACACACGATCTCCATGCTTCCACCCACACTTGTAACATGCAGTCCCCTTCTCACCTTGAGCACCTTGAACCTGCTTACCCTTCGTGATCGTAGGCACAGGCCGTAGGCTCTTCTGGAAATTACCCCATTTCGCATGGAACCTCTTGCCGTCACTGAAGCTCTTCTCCTTCAACCTCTCAGCCAGCACAGCCTGCATATTCTGCTCCGCCACCCTACATTTGTTCACTAAAGTGGGGTAGTATCGAATCTCTAGGAGCCCAATAAGGCTCTGCAGCTCTGGCTTTAAACCCTGCTTGAACTTAATTGCTTTCCATGAGCCATCAGGATTATCCCTCACCTGTGTAGAGAACCTTACAAGACTCTCAAACTTGGCCACATATTCCGCTACCGTCATACTCCCCCGATGAAGATGTAGAAACTCCATCTCTTTCTGTATCCGGACATTGTGCGGAAAGTACTTCTCCAGAAATACCTCCTTGAATCTGTCCCACATGATAGGGGAGCCCGAAGCAAGCAACCCGCCCCGCACACGCCTCCACCAAGGTTTCGCATCTGAGTCTAACATATAGGTGGCAAAATCCACCCTCTGAGCATCAGAGCACCCCATGGCCCGAAAGATCTTCTCTAATTTCAGTAACCATTCCTCAGCCTCAATAGGATCGGTGGTCCCTCGAAAAGCTGACGGATTATTATTCCTGAACTCTGACAGACCCATGTACTGTGGATATGGAGCTGCAACCGGTACCACGTTAAGCACGTCCCCCTTATCCCTCATCTGACGGAGAGTCTTCGTCTGCTCCTGCATAACTCTGGTCATTCGAGCCAAAGTCGCTGCAAGTGCATCATTTCTCCCTCGCCTGTTCGCTGCCATAATCTGTATACCATCAATCAAATAGTGGGTTGATCAAGTCCAATATCCAAAAGAATAGAATGCAGAATCATAACTCTAACAAGCATCCTATGCGCCCAAGTTTTTTTTTTGAAAAAGCCCCACTACCACAGTCCGATTTAGAATCGAACGCTCTGATACCATAAATGTAACGCCCTTCGTTACATTAGTAACCCAAATTAATTTCAATAAAATTCCTTCAAACATTTAGTTAAAAAAATACAAGTCATAAATTTTTTCTCAAATAACTAAGTAGGAAGATACCTCATATTAAATAAAATAGTAATAAAATATTCATGTAATGAATATAAATATAAATGAAAACCACAAGCCTCAATACCGGGCGTCTACTAACAAAACCAGCGATTAATAAATAAATGTGTCTGGCCACATGCGGCTCCTTATTTGAGAAAATACTAACCAAACTAGAAAGAATAATTAATAGAATCCACTAAGTCTTCACGCCTCTTCGGTTTCAATGACGTCCTCCTCATGCTCTGAAAACAATACTTATAATGAGATATAAAATCCCAGTGATCAACAATACAGTTTTTTAAAATATTTTCGAAAATAGCATTGTCCTCAGCCGGCACGGTAACTGGAAAAACTGTCCATGGCACCCGCTAATTTTCCAGATAATATATATAAAAGAAAATACTTTTAATATCAATAATAATTTCATCTCAATACATCACATTCCATATACTGGGATAAATTCTAGTTTAATCCAAGCGGTTCAAGACCTCCTAATTAAATTGGCCTCATGCAGGCATGCCATATATTCACACATCACACGACAATGGCATCCCATTGCCCACCCCTACTCACGAGGAATGTTTCGATGTCACCCTCCTGTCGGGGACATTTCCATTTCGATACATACCATGTGCACATGGTGGTATTTCTCCTTTTTCGACACCCCAACCTGTGGCGGTGTTACTTTTGATACTCCTTTTTAGGTAGTGTTACTAATTTTCGACATCCCAACCACATGGCGATGTTACTTTCGGTACCTCCTTAAGGCGGTATTTCTCTTGATACCCCTATCATAGGTGGTATTGCGGCAAACATCATACAATTCATCATAAGGCACAATTTCATGTGTCATACGTGTAACAACTCATTTACCAAAAATTAAATATTTGATCTTATCATGCATGTCAAATAAACTCACATGACATCACATACACCAATAAGTACGTCATTCAACTAATACAAATATCAATCATGTATTTCATGCCATCAAGAACAAGAATAAATATCCAATTTAATAATTTTTTTATTTTAATTCAAAACCCCTAAAAAATTTAGTTTATTAATAACATGCATCATTCAATTAAAATCTCTCAAAATCATAGGCAAATCGCTCAACACAACAAACACATGTACCATGAAAAGGGTTATTAAAAGATACTGTTACTCACCTCTCGAAGACCTCCAAAGTGCTCAAAAAATTATTTATGATAAGAATTTGTGCTTCCCAAAAAATTCTTCTCCCGCTTGGTGGCGTTCTTGGATCTGTGTTGTTGCGGTTGCACTGCAAAGAATGGAAGTCCCTCCTCACTATTCAAACTCACCGTGCGGCGCTAGCTACCTCCTCAACACAGTGACCACTTTATATATATAACGCATTAGGCAGTGTAATGGGCTTCTAGGTTTTGTAATTTTATTTTATTTTTCCTTTTTTTTTGTTTGTTTTCTTTCTTCATCGTTTATTTTTTTATTATAAAACAACTAGGCCCACTTGACTTATGAGCTACCCCCTAGGACCCTGCGTGAAAAGTCTGTACTTATGTTTACATTCATACATGTATATATTTTAATTTATTATTCCTTTTGTAATTTCTAACCAACTCTAATAAATTTTATACTGACAAATCCTTTACATTAAATCTCTTAATTATATTTTATTTCCACTATATTTTTAATAACTTAATCTCCTTTTTTTTCTTTTTTTTAAAATTATTTATATTAGAATTTTAGGATGTTATAGGTAGACTACCGTAATAATTTTTAGTTCTTGATGCGTTCGAATGTTCTTGGCACTGGACCGTTATGGAATGATATTCCTAGATGAGTTTGCACGTTCTTGGCACTGGACCATTCTGGATTGATACACCTTGACACGTTCGTATATTCTTGGCACCGGACCATTTTAGACTAATACTTGTTTAGTCTTTGATGCGTTCGAAAGTTATTGGTATTGGACCGTTCTGGACTACCGACTAACGTGATAGGAATAAAAATGGCCACGTCAGTATAAAAATTTAGTTGTATGAGATTGGGGTAGAGGATGATACATTAATTTGAGGATGATTTGTTAGTTATGTATGTTGATTGTCTGTGACATTTATTGTATGATATGCTATGACTCTTTTCCACTTTTTGATGATAGAATTGTTTCTTATCCCCTGTATTCTTTGTGTGTTGTATTCTATTTTTTTTATGTGATCGTACAAGAAGACCCTATGGAGGATCCTGTTGCTGAGAAGTTGTATGGAACTCCTTATTAGCCAGAAGCTGAAGGAAGAGCCATGGACCTAAGTGGTAGAGTCTAGATAGTTAAGGCCAGTGTGTCTTGTGAGACGTTTTTTATTTTCCGCGTAAGTTAGTTGTGTAATTATATACCTGTTGGGGATCCTACAGATGGGATAACCTAAACAGTGTTTTAAATACTCTGATGCATAAACCTATGGTATGTATGTTATATATATATGGTGTGTTGCTTTGAATTTTTCATCCGCCGTATACTTCTAATTTAAGTTTTAATTTTTACATGTTTTCACGATAAGCGCGTGATTAAGTAATTAATTAATTATTAATATTTTAATTTAATGGCACAAAGGGACACAACGAGGTGTCTCATTTTGGTATCAGAGCAGTTCGATTCTAATCGGATTGTGAGGTTTAGGATGTTGTTACTAGCCGTGTCAAGTTGAATCCACATCGGATGTTGGCTATGCTTAGAAGTTGGGTAGAGTGTCCGACTCGAAAGTTATCTATAGTGTCTAGTTGTGAATCACGAAATTCCGAGGATGGAATTTTTTTCTAAGAGGGATAGTAATGTAACAGCCTGATTTTTAATTACACTGTTTAACCGGTTAAAATATACTTAACTATATTTTAATTTGAGAGTTAGAAAGATATTTTAAATAAAATAAAATCATATTCATAGTCTCTCTTATGGTAGAAGGGTACGGTGAAATTCTTGGTTTAAAACTCAGACGGAACTTGTAACCGCCTGATTTTAATTATGTTGTTCAACCGATTAAAATATAATTAATTATATTTTAATCTGGGAGTTAGAAAGTGTTTTTGAATAAAATAAAATCTTATTCATAGTCTACTTTATGGTAGAATGTTACGGTAAAATTTCGGGTTGAAAATTCGGACGAACCCCGGTTTGCGTTTTCACTGACAGTACAAGTTTACTGAGCAGAAAACCTAATTTTGAATCGTAAACGAAACGATTATTTTTTTTGTTATTTTTTGTATGATATTGGAAATTTTTGAAAATTTGAGTTCGGAAATAAAATATAATATTTATTCCAGGCGAAATACGATCGGAAACTTGAACAAGATACGCAATGGAGAAGAAAAAGGAGCCCAAAAGAAGTGAAGCGACTTGGTGAGATGTGATGGACATGGGTTATGACACACTCCAAAAGTGTAATCATCACACTTTTCAAATTATATCATATTATATTCTAAAAGCCCATTTTTCTCTCTCTTCTTCGACCAAACAAGTCATAAGTCAAAACTTGGCCATCAAGACTTGCGCATTCCTTCTCTTTCATTCCCATCTCACCTATCCCTCTATAAATACCCATTTCATTTTCTCTTCATCACTTTCCTACTTCTTCACTTCCTCATTTTTAAGTTTCTAACACTTAAAGTTTCAATTTTTACTTAGTTTTAAGCTTCGAGTTCTTCATACTTTTTCTTTCTATTTTCAAGGGTAACCCTCTCATACTCTTTTATTTCAAGTTTTACACTTATTTCATGAGTTTACTTTATGTCTTCTTAAAATGTTCTTAAAGCTCTTTTAACTTCTAAAATCTCTAGAAAATGGTAGAAAACTCCGTTTAAGTTGAAACCAATTTCCGTGGACTTCTATTAATCTCTACTTTCATATTCTAAGATCTTATATCAAACAAACATCCCTAACCTATTTTTCCGTGGATGACCGAAACTATGTATTAGTGGCCTAGGAAGTTTTGTTTCAACTTTTTGAAAGATGATCATGTATTTGAGCTTCTAGATACCTCTTGATCTTAAATCTAAAGTATTTGAAAGTTTAACGATTTATAGCCTATTTCCCCTATGATTGCCGAACCTATGATGGTTGTGAACCTAGGATGTTTTGTTTTCATTTTCCAATATGATCACGGACTTGAGCTCCTTAATACATTTGGATGCTAAGTCTAAGAGATTGGAAAGTTGGAAATTTCTAGCTTACTTATACTAAAGAGGCCGAAACCCTAACATAAAAGGGGTGAAAGGTTTTTGATTTATTTGTGAAATCTAATGATTGATTCATACTCTTTAATATTCTAAGATCGTTGATCTAAGAAATTGCGTTGTTTTGAAAACCCTAGCCTATTTTGTAATACAAGGCCGAAACCTATCCTAAGTGGTTGGATGATTTTTATTCCATATTTTCAAGTTATAGCAATTTATCCAAGTTACCTAGAACCTAAGTGATAAGTATCCAAAGGCTTATGTTGAGAAGAGAATCCTAACTCTAATTTTAATTCAATGGCCAAACCTAGCCTAAAGAGAACATAGATGAGTTTGTTTGATTTATTGGTTATTATGTTGATTGGTTGAAGGCGGAGTTAGTACTTTGTAGTGTGACAACGAGGAGCTTCGAGTTCGGGAGTTCGGTGATAACCCAGGTGAGGGAAATAACCAACCTATCGTCGGAATGGATAAGTAGAATATTATATAATAATTGTGTTGGGCGACCTAAACCCTACTAGTAGTCGAGTAATCGACAAGACCAAAATCACATTGGAAACCTTTTCTGAAAAACCAATGACGATTCGGGGATTGCAGGTTTATCGATATTAGGTTTATCTTATATTGTTGATGATTGATTTGATTTTATTACCTTTATTGAATTAATTTTGTGCTATGTTGGTGATATAGGAATATTTTGATTGATATTGTGTTATGCATGATCTGCCTAGTTTTTATTATCATGCTTAGTGAATTTTAAGCAAAGATATATATGTTGTCTAAGAGATTATTGTTTTGAGTGTGAGGATATGATGACTTATAAGTGCCTAACCTAGATGATGTATATTAAAGAGGTGTTATGGCATAGAATATGTGTCAAGTTCTAATGGAAGGTTAAGGCACTGGGATGTTGTTAAAACGGGTTGTAAGATTCAAGTATAGGTGTTGTTGCCCACAACCGTGTATTGGTAATATAATACACAAGGACAAAAGTGTATTGGTATTATAATACACAAAGACAAAAGTGTATTGGTAATATAATACACAACGACATCTCTGTGTTGGTAATATAATACACCGTGTATTGGTAATATAATACACGTAAAACACTTCTGTGTATTGGTAATATAGTACACCGTGTATTGGTAATATAATACACGTAAAGTCAAGATTTCTCATGAGACCACTTCCACTTTAGGAAATAGGTGTGCGACTATGGTGTCTTTGAGTAGCATGGGATTGGGGGTAGAGGATGATATATTAACTTGAGGATGATCTGTTAGTTATGTGTGTTGTTTGTCTGTTACAATTACTGTATAATTTACTACGACTCTTTTACGCTTTTTGATGATAGAACTGTTTCTTATCCCCTGTATATTTCTGTATGTTGTATTTTATCTCCTTGTGGAATTGTACGAGAAGACCCTGTGGATGAGTGTAACCAGGAGGAGTTGGATGAAACTCCCTAAGAACCGGAGGCTGGAGGACGAGCTGTGATCCATGGTGATTAGGGTCTAGTTAGTTATGATCAGTGCGTCTCGTGAGGCGTATTTTTAATATGTTTTCCGTTGTTTAACACTTTGTCTAAGTATATGCCTATGAGGGATCCTACTGATAGGATATCCTCAACAGTGTTTTGTAATATGCATAATATACTTATATTGTGATATGCTTTTCTATATGAAGTTGTATACTTTATAAATTAAGATTTAATTTTTACGTATTTTCACGTTAACCGTGCGATTAAGTAATTAATTAATAAGGATTTAATCTAATGACACAAAGGGGCACAGTGGGGTGTCTCATTTCGGTATCAGAGCAGTTTGGTTCTAAAACGGACTGTGGGTTATGTCCAATCAGATTCAAGGACTGCGAGGTTTAGGATGTTGTTACTGGCCGTGTCTAGTTGAATCCACATCGGATTTTGACTATGCTTAGAAGGTGGTAGTGTGTCCGAATCTGATGTGAGAGGTTAATATTAGTATGGCATATGGTATTTATATACTGGTCTATGTAGTATTATATGTCATACTAATGAGAGCGGTGATTTCTTTTAACGGAATCATGGCTCATCAAGAGGACGTCCAACTAACAGTGGTGCTAAACTCCAGAAATGGTTATTGGAGTCGTCAATGGTAATGCTGACAATACCGAGAATGGAGGAGGATCATCTTCGACTCCAAATGCAATGGAAACCCTAACTGCTGCTATGCTATTGCAAACCCAGTAGAATGCTGAGATGCTGTAGATGAACAAAGAGCAGCTAGAAATTAAGAATCAGAGAAGGGCGGTAGCAGTTGAAGATGCCGAATTGAATAATTTTATGAACGGAAAGCCACCTCAATTCGGAGGAGAGTATGACCCAGAGAAGGCGGAATGGTGGATACAAGAGATCGAAAAGATATTTGCGACTATGCGCTGCAATGAGGAGAATAAAGTGACCTATGCTGCCTTCATGTTAACCGAATGAGCAGAATTCTGGTGGAAGGGAAAGAAAAGACTGTTGGAAGCTGAGGATAGGAACATTAACTGGAAGTTATTCATTGATTGCTTTTTTGAAAAATATTTTCTGCGTCTAGTCCGACGCGAGAAGGAAAAGGAATTCACAAACCTCAAACAAGGTAACATGTCTGTTGGTGAGTATGCATCACGTTTTGAGGCTCTGATCAAGTTCTCGGAATTTTATCAAAGGTTTTCGAGTGAAGAATGGCAGTGTAGAAGTTTTGAGGAAGGACTTAGGGACGAGCTGTAGAGGGCTGTAGTGTCTCTCGACATTCAGTATTTCCCGGAACTAGTCGAGAGATGTAGCGCCGTTGAAAGTATAGATCTAAGGATGGCCAATGAGTATAAAAAATTAAGGAGTGGAGGCCCTATTCGATCAGATACTCAAAGGAGAGTAGATAGTGGTTCTCAGAGGAGACGAGAACCATATACTAGACCAAGCGAGCAGCAGCCGCACCGATGCTCGATTCCTACAAAGACACCGGTGGGTGGAGCAAGTAAACAGAAGTCGAAGTGCTTAGCTTGTTTCAAATGCTGGGGACCGCATTATGTGAGAGATTGTAGAGAGATGCGTGTTTGTTACACATGTGGTGAACCAGATCACTTGGCTCCTGATTGTAGGCAGCGGGATATGCAACATCCTGTAGTTGCTGGCAGAGGAACTAGTGTGCCAAGAGGTGGAGCTGGAAGAGGAGTCCCAGCAGCAGGACCACAGGTGGCTAGACCTCAGGCCACTAGAAGAGTGTTCACCGTGAGGGGTGAAGTTGGCACAGGCAAACAAAAGAAGGGGGGTTGAATTGTGTTTGTTAATTATTTTCGCAAAAAAACCTTTTGAACAACTTTTTCACAAGCAGAAGATAAAAAGATTAAGTACACAAGAAATCATTTTTAAAAGATTAACAAAAGCAATATCAAAACCCCACAGTTGGTATAAGCAAATAAAACTGAAGAGTTTAGGGATAGAAAATTCACGCAAGAGATTTTATCCTGGTTCAGTTTCTTCCAACCAAGAGCTATGTACAGTCCCTTCGACTTGAAGGATTTTTCCACTATTTCTCCAAATAGATTACAAACAAGTATTCAACACCTCTTCAGGCTACAAGTATTCCTTTCTTACCAAGCCTCTTCAGGCTCTAACTCTAACACAGATTTAAAAGTTGATCTTCTTAACTCACTAAGTGTGAGAATATAACAGTTTAAGATCAGTTGAATATTACAACAATATTCAAACTAATGAATACAAACTCTCGCTCTTGAAAGAATAATAGAATAAATGATAACGGAAAAAGTTCAGCTAGCAAGATTGTACAAGCAAGAGTTGTCATCTTCAGTATCTGAGGTCTTCAATATATAGTGACCTTCTTCTTCTCTTGTAATTCTTTAACGGTTACTTTGAATAATCCCGTTTAGAGATATCATTAAATGCATGATATCCGTTGAGACTGATAGCTTGATTTTGGCCATGTTGAAAAGTATCCTTGGTTATCAGAAACTCACAAAATGGAGGTTCACTATTCTGAGCAATTGTACCTTAAAAACTTTCTTTCCTTCTTTATGTATAACCTAGCTTTTGTCCAGCAATAAAGATGTCATCGTACAAATCGTTTTGCAATTCCAATTGTACTTTTTGCTTTTTGTATTTCCTTGATAGTACTATGAATTTTCTCAAAGGAAGCAAGACATTAAATCGGATAAAAACAAATGGGAAGAACAAATATTCATTTGAAATAAATATCAATCATTTGAAATAAATTCATTGTGGACCAGATTGCGTTAAATCATATTCAAGGTACTAAACATATAGAACCGTCTACTTAGATTTAAGAATGCATCTACACAAGATTTTAATTCTCGCTCATCCACTTGTTGTGGCGGTAAGCGCTCGTCCACTAATGTGGTAGAAGCGCTCTTCTACTAATGTTGTAGAAGCGCTCGTCCACACAAGTCTTTGGACTTGCTAAGTCCTTAGAGAACCTCCATCCAATGACGTGGCACTATGGAATTCTACTGAATTTTAGTTTAGGCATTATGGATGTATACTTGAGTTTCAAGGATAGCACTCGTCTGCTTGACGTGGCAAAATGGACACGCTTATTTTCAAGTCTTTGGACTTGCTCTACTTAACAAGTTATTTAGGTATTCATTTATAGCCTCGTCTACTAAAGAAAACCAGTCTACTTATCATTTAAAATATAAACAGTTTAAATAACCTTTGGACGGGTAATTCTTTGCACGAGTCCAAGCATTGTATACCTTATATTATTTTGGATATTCCTGCATAAACTGAACTCGCTTGTTAGATCTCAACTAACAATTTGCCAAGCAAATTTAATCCTTTTGTTAGCATCAAAACTTAGAGATTATTAAATCCAAAACCACTTTGGTTCCAACAATCTCCCCCTTTTTGATGATGACAAAACTAATTAAATTTGAAAAGCAAAGTCTAAGAGAGCTTGCAGGGCTCCCCCTAATACAAAGCACTCAAATACTTAAGCAAACTAATAAACTAACAGATAGGTACAAACACTTATCATTCTTAGAATCTATATAATCATAAGTATATCAAAGCAATATATATCAAGTAGAAAAGAATATGCAAATGCAAACACATAAGAGCTTTTCAACAAAGGACATTATATATAATTTTCTTTCTCACCCTTTTTGTCATCAGCCAAAAAGGTAAAAAGGGAGTGGACCATCATTGTCGGCAAAACAGATAAGAAAGAAGAGATTTTAAGAAGAAGGAGGTGGTGGAGAGGGTTGGTTTGGATTTTTATTTTTATGAAATTCCATTAACAAGGCCAAGATTTGAGTCACCATGGCATTTGTAGGGGCCAAGGTATCTTACACTTGATTTTGTACTCTTTCCTCAATTTGTTGTGCCATCTGCTCGATCTTCTCTTCAACTATCTTTCCAACCTTATCATCAACAATTCTCAATGATGTCCTCAAGATTTGGTGGCAATGATAATTGTCTTGAGCTCTCAGCAGAGTCAGAGATAGTGTCTAGAGCTTGGGCTGGTGGATGAACCATAGCAAGAGCTAATGGTTGAGAAAATGTCTTAGCATACACAGCACCTTGCTTAGAAGCACATATCTCATCGATCGCTTTCTGTCATAGTTGGCTCAACAAGAGCAACAAAGAATCGCATCAACTAAGGGAGTGGAAGGTTTAGAAGTAGATTTTGAGAAGATTTCTACATTCAGCTTAGGGTCTTACACAACTAATTCTTCGATTGTATGCTCGAGAGGATGAGGTTAAAGTTGAGGAAAAAGCATATTGTAGAATTGGCTCAGGGATATCCTTTGCCCAGTGAATTGGATTAGGAATTTCCACATCACGACTGGTTATTGGCAGACCCCACAGATCCTTGAAGATCAGATATCTAACACTAGAGAGTCCACATCTGCCTCTGAATTTTGGAGTTTTCTTCTGCACTTCAGCAGACAGACCAGAAGTGGAGGCTTCTCTGGTGCAGTGAATCAAGTGGGATAGCCAGAAGGCTCCTGCATAATTAGCCTCGGTGACCATCTCAATCTGCAAGGACTGGATATAATCCATTTGTTAGTGGTCAAAGGGTTCAGAATTGAGATCCCGCATGATGTCTTCAACTACTGGCATCTTTCCTTTGTGCCTTGGATTCTTCCTGTCCTTGTCATTGTCCTTGTTTAGATCAATCATTGACTACCTAGGACAGATCTTGTTGGGCTTGACTCCAACATTTGTAGAAGTGGAGTGT
Organism: Sophora flavescens; assembly: GCA_030762895.1. Classification (NCBI taxonomy): domain Eukaryota; kingdom Viridiplantae; phylum Streptophyta; class Magnoliopsida; order Fabales; family Fabaceae; genus Sophora; species Sophora flavescens. The sequence continues at coordinate 50,356,201 of CM061063.1, forward strand.
CTTATCCAGGTTGGAGGGACAAATCGTCCAGCTCTGTCTGCCCTGAAGTGACTGAATTCCCATTTCAGCATCTCATACATCAGAGTGTCCAAAAACTGATCAACAACAGCTCCATATATTCTTGGATGTTTGAAAGTCATCCATTTTGTAGTTTGATCCATGACAAAGGGAATATGTGATAGTGATGTGTGTGAAAGATCAAACAGAATCACATTTTGAGATCAAGAATCAAGAAAGCAGATTTTGTTAAATCAGATCCAAATCTGTCTTAAATGATCCTAACGGCTATAATCTGTCTTCTATATAAAGAGGGATCAAAGGAAAACTTTTCAACAACAACAACACATATACAAAAACGCAACTCATTCTGATTTTGAAACTAAGTGCTTCATCTCTGAGAAAAGTGTGATAGTAGTTTGAACTTCAATTTGTATTATCAGGCTTTTAGAGTCTTGCTTCTACTCAATTCTTTTGTGAATTAGAGTGACTAAGAGAGGGTATCTCTTAGGTTTCAACAAGGATAGAAGCGATCCTTGGGTAAAGAAAGCTAGGGTTCTTTCTAGAGATTTTTTCAAGCAAGGAGGGTATCCTTGTGTTGCTGTAATTAGAATTGTGTAATTGCTGATTATAGTGAAGAAATCCACAGAGGTGTGGGACTGGATGTAGGCTTACCAGAGGAGGTAGCCGAACCAGGATAAATCGGTTTGCGTGTTCTTCTAATCCCTAAACTCCATATACTTGTTAAACTTGAATCTTTAAATCTGCAATCTGTGTTAAAATCTGTTGTTACTACTTATGATTCTTCTTGTCATCATTACTTGCTCCATAACCTAATTCTTGGGAATTAAAATTGAGTGAAAACCAATTTTCTTTAAAGAAACACTGTTTTACTTTAAATTGTTGAATAAGTTTTCAATATCTCAATTCAGCCCCCTCTTGAGACCGTAGCCAATACCAACAATTGGTATCAGAGCTAAAACTCTTGTTACAAAGCTTAATAGCTTCAAGAGATGGCTACAAATGATATCCTGGGTGATGGGGCTTCACTCACTAGACCCCCTGCTTTTAATGGCTCCCAATACATGTACTGGAAAGAAAGAATGCTTATCTTTCTTGAGGCTGCAGGTTTAGATGTTTTAGATGCCGTTGAAAATGGTCCATTTGTTCCATTTATTCTTGATGCTAAGGGAAATAAACAATCTAAACCAAAAGATGACTGGAATGATGATGATAAAAGAAGAGTTGGTTATAATGCTAAAGCAAAGAATATTATAACAGCTGCTTTGAATTATGATGAGTTTTTCAGGGTCTCCAATTGCAAAACGGCAAAGCAGATGTAGGATACTCTTCAACTCACTCATGAAGGAACCAACGATGTGAAAAGAGCAAGGATGAATGCACTAGTCCATGAATATGAACTCTTTCACATGAAGAATGGTGAGGAGATAGATGATCTGCAAAAGAGGTTTACACACATTGTGAACCAGTTAGAAGGACTCAGACATACAATCAAAGATGAGAAAAATATTAACAAGATTATGAGATGTTTGAGTCGTGAATGGCAGCCAAAAGTTATTTCAATTGCTGAAGCAAAGGATCTTGACACAATGCAGATTGCTACTCTATTTGACAAGTTGAAAGAACACGAATTGGAACTAAATAGATTGAAAGATCATGAAGATAAGGAGAAAAAGAATAAAGTGATGAAGATGAACACCTTGATGAAAGTGAAGAATCCGAAGAAGAAGAGATGGGATTGCTTGTGAGGAAATTTAAAAGATTCATCAAGAAGAATAGAAACAAGAAGCAATTCAGTTTTTCTACCAAAAAGAACACGAACAAAGGTGAAATCTCTTCCTCAACAATCAAATGCTTTGAATGTGGAAAGCTTGGACACTACAAAAATGAATGTCCAAAGCTACAAAAGAAAGAAAAGTATGAGAAGAATGACAGCAAAGAAAAGAAACGAAGAAAGCCCAGAAGAGCATACCTAGCTTGGGAAGAAAATGATATGGATTCCACCAGTAGTCAATCTGAAAAATGAAGAAGCCAACCTTTGTCTCATGGCAAATCATCAAAGTGATAGTGAAACCGAGGTAAATGATTCCTCTCCTACCTATGATGAGTTACAAGATGCTTTCAATGAATTGCATGAAGAATATGTTAAAATTGGTAAACAACTTAAATCTTCTAGAAAGTTCATCGCAAAACAATGTAGTGATAATGCATCTTTACAAATAAAGCTTAAAGAACTAGAAACTGAAAATTCACAATTACTTGCATCTAGTTCAATTTGCACCAAATGCACTACACTATAAAAGGAAGTTGAAAAACTGAATACAACTCTATCTAAGTTCACTTTGGGTAGAGATAACTTGAATGCCATATTAGGAAGGCAGAAGGGTGTGTATGACAAAGCAGGAATTGGATATAAGCCAATGGTACATGAAAAATCTTTTAAAAAGCTTTTTGTTCCACCCATTTCCTCATCTAGTCCTTTTGTTAAATTCTATTATTGTCTAAAGAAAGGTCATACAGCTTCTACTTGTAGACTTAGAAAGAATATTCATGTTGGCATTAAACAAATTTAGGTTTCAAAAGGAACTTATGTTGCTACTAACACTAAAGGACCCAAACAGATTTGGGTACCTAAAGGAAAAGCATAAAAGAATCTGTTTTGTAGGTGTGTTTGAAGGCCAAAACCTCAAGCTGGTTTTTGGACAGTGGCTGCTCCAAACACATGACCGGAGACATCACAAAATTTACATCTTTCACTCCCAAGGAAGGAGGAAATGTCACCTATGGAGACAATAACAAAGGAAGAATCCTTGGTGTTGGAACAATAGGAAAAAGTCCAGCAATCAAAATTGAGGATGTTCTCTATGTGGAAGGGCTCAAACACAATCTACTAAGTATAAGCTAAATATGTGATAAAGGTGACGCGCTGTCGCGCACACGTCAAAAAGCGACCGGTTTACAAAAATATGTAGTTTAGGGAAAGTGCGACAACTCGAGTATCGTCTCACAAGGACTCTTGGGTTGTTACTAACACAAAATCATTTTTTTTGGGGGGGGTTGTATTTAAATGCAAATAAGAAAATAGAGCAGAAAAATAATGCAAATAAAATAACTATCAAATAGCTAAAAACGATCAACCTACTGTTCTCGGTTTCCCACTATCATCGATTTATATAATTCCAGGCCCTAAGCAGATTCTAAACCCTTTTCAATTGTAGCATCAATTAACAAGCGAAACCAATGCTACGAGACATATGTTCCTATTCCCGAATTAAGCAAACGAGGTGAAACACTCATGAACTAAGCGAACATGAACAAACACACGCGAATTAAGCAAACGCGATAAAGTATAGGAACACACAATCATCGAAATAAATCAACACCTATTCTATACGATTCTGAATTAAGCAAACAGAACATATAAAACAAGTATCGAAAGAGAATAGCATAAAGTTCAGGAATTACAAAACCTCAAGTGACGGTGGAACCCGATTACAGTAGACTAATCAAAGGAGACTAGCTCTCCATTACAAACATAAACCAACACCTAATTTCGTAGCCGTCTATACTAAAGAGAAGAAGAGAAGATGATTCCCTCAGTTCTGACCTAAAACAGAGTTAAATACAGATTCTGGATTCCGCGCGCTCGCGAGGCGATCATACCTTCGCGAGGCGAATATTATGAACAGTCTTCATTGTTTGGATTTCTCGCGAGGCGAGCTTACCATTCGCAAGGCGAGACTCTTCAAATTCCAAACTGTCACAGCCGTGACCTTCAACACGGGTAAGCCGTGATGGTCTCTGTCCTCCAGGGTTGGATTTCTCGCGGGGCGAGACATTGTTTCGCGGGGCGAGGCAGAGAAGATGACATTCCTTGCACAGCCCGGGCTTCGAGTTCGCGAGGCGAGTAGCCTCTTGCGGGGCGAAAAATCTAAAACTGCTTCACTTTATTAACCTGAAAACAAGAATTAGCAGTAAGTGCTTTATTTGACTCAAAATCAATTAAAATAACCTAAAAATACTTAAACGACTCAGAATGATGCTTAAAGACAATCAAGTCTAATTTGGACGAAAATGAGATATAATTAGCACAAAGCCAATGTTTTTCTAGTTATAAAACTAGACGAGCCAGAGACTGATCAAAATACCCCAAACTTAAACTTTGCTTGTCCCCAAGCAAACTAAAACTCAACAACTCAAAAAGACTCAAGACGCGGCAAGCTTAAAGGATTCAATCAACTTTGCACAAATTTCAAGCAATTCATCAAAACAGTTTTTCCTTCAATGTTCCCCCCTTTCAAACAAAGCAATCCCCACATGCATTCATTCTAAACAATTGAGAATTTCATCATTCAAGCAATCATTAATCTCGGCGGCCACTGGTTTGTGAGATGTGGATGATCTAAGGAGGAACCTAGCAGTGAACTTAGGTTATTTGCATGACTTAGACATTATAAGGAGGAACCTAGCGGTGAACTTAGGTGTCGGACCTATAGAAGTCAGACTTGGGACTGAAATCACGAGAGTTAGAAGCCGTCCCTCGAGGAGCAACGAGTTGTCACGGAACGCAAAGGGTCCAATCTGGGATCGACTACCACGAGAGTAGGGGTCGGGTTAATTGGGCACGGCTTTTGTAACCCGAGAGGGAGCTTAAGCTATCAGAGGATAAACTCGCCTTCAAGGCAATTTCGGTAATCAACAAAGGTAAATCAGATTAGCAACATTAACAGCCTCAAAGGTAACCCAAATCCCTAGGAATCCATTTAAATCGAAAACCCCAAAAAGATTTGTTTTCTGTTTTAATTGTTCTCTGCTCATCTATCTTTTAAATTTCAAATTCAAACCTTTTTCAAAACCATCTAACAAGTCCAGATTTAATCGATTCGAAAACCGATTGCGATTCGAGAACACAGTCTCTGTGGGTTCGATATCTTTTATTACTTGACGGAAATCCGGTACACTTGCAGGAATCGCACGCGCGTGCATTCGCACGACATCAAGTTTTTGGTGCCGTTGCCGGGGACTGTGCCTTTTCGAATCTCAATTTAAATTTTGAATTGATTTTTCTGGACCTTTTCTTTTTGTTTGATTTTTATTTCTGAAATATTAAAAAAAAAAAATCAAAAAAATCAAAAAAATTTCTTTTCCTTCTATTGTATCCATCTCTCTGTGTGTTATATGCAAAGATCCCTAAGTCTTGGGAGCCTTAGTGAGATTGATCTGGAGATCGAGAGGACCTTCCACAGACGTAGAAGACTACAAAGAGAGGGAGAAAGGTTGAGTCCCGTTCCACTCATGGCGAATCAACCGGATACAAAACCTTTGAAGGACTACGCAGCCCCAAATGCGAGAGGCTTGCGAACTGGGATTGCAAGGCCAGAGATTGAGGCGGAAAACTATACCATACCGCCCATGCTAATCAACATGATTAGGCAACATCAATTCGGAGGATTGCCTTCGGAGGACCCGACCGATCATATAGAAACATTCTTAGAGTTCACCGATGCAATCAGGATTAACGGAGCCTCAGTCGATGTTGTGCGTTTGAGATTGTTCCCCTCATCTCTCACTGGAAAGGCGAAAGCCTGGCTTAAGCAAATCCCCGCTAACACCTTGACTACTTGGGACCAACTGGAGCAGGCGTTCTTGGAGAAATTCTTCCCTCCATCCAAGACGGCCTACATAAGAACCCAGATCACCGGCTTCTTCCAAAAAGACGGAGAATCATTATCGGAAGCTTGGGATCGTTACAAGGGACTGCTGGAGTCGTGCCCACATCACGGACTCGAGAGGTGGTTAATAGTGCACACCTTCTATAACGGATTGGACTACTCTTCAAAGGTGTCACTAGATTCTGCAGCCGGTGGAGCGTTTATGAATAGGCCTCTCACTGAGGCATTCAACATCATCGAGAATGTCGCCACCAACTACCACCAATGGGGATCCGAAAGAGGTAATAACCCGAACAAGATTTCGGGGGGTAAGTTTTAAGTAAGTAGCATTGATCTGATTATGTCTAAATTTGACTCACTAAATAAACGATTAGATAAGATTGAAAGAGCTAATGTGAGTGCAATAGGTGCTACTAACACTATTTGTGAGATTTGTGGAATGCAGGGACATGACATGATGGGATGCCCACATGGATCCGGGCTCGGGTGAACAAGTGAACTCTTGTAACAACTACTACGATACGAACCCGAAGCTGCCCAACTATGCTCCCCAAATCCCTACAACCAAAGAAGGAACAACCCTTACCTCTCTCACGGCAACTACAAAGAACACGCTCAACCATGAGTTCCAAGAGGGTCAAGGTAATAAGAGAGCAGCTCCGGGGTATCCTCAGGTACAAAGATCTAAACTCGAGACTTTATTTGAAAGTTTTGTTGAAACTCAGACAAAACAGAATGAGGAGTTTAGACAACAAGGAAGGGCAGTGAGTGAGGCAATAAAGGATCTAGCATCTAAGGTAGACAACTTAGCAACTCATAACAAGATGCTAGAAACCCAGATTGCCCAACAAGCCAGCACGTACTCGAGACTTAAGGGTGCATTCCCGGGGCAACCCGAAGCAAATCCCAATGAGCATTGCAATGTCATACACTTGAGGGATGATAAGCTTGGGGTGGGGGTAGCTGAAATGGAGGTGGAACCGGAGGAGGACACGAGCGAAAAAGAAGAGCCAGAACCGAAGTACGTCCCTCCACCACCGTACCAACCCCCGATACCTTTCCCACAGAGGTTGGTCAGGAAAAAGCAAGTAGATGTAGAGACTAAAATGCCTACTAAACTGAAAGACCCAGGTAGTTTCTCCATCGCTTGCTCGATTGAACAAGTGCAAATAGACCCAGCCTTATGTGACTTAGGGGCTAGCACGAGCTTGATGTCCCTCACTATCATGGAAAGGTTGGGAAGCAAAGAGTTGAGACCATTCAAATTCCCCTTACAAATTGCGGATGGCTCAACTAGGACTCCTCTAGGCATACTAGAGAATGTTCCTGTAAAGGTAGGGAAAATTCTCATCCATATCGACTTCCTGGTATTGGATATGAAAGGGAATCCTAAATTCCCCATCATTTTAGGAAGGCCATTCTTGGCAACATTGGAGCAGTAATAGACGTAAGGAATGGTAAACTCTCTCTAAATGTAGAGGAAGGTAGGGTAAATTTTCAGTTGACTAACTCTTGTAACAACCCTCCTTTTGAGAGCCATGTGTGCAGAATTGATGTAACGTCTCCAGCGGTAGAGAAAGAACTTAGCATGGAAGCAGCCCCAAAGATATGCATGGTTGAAGATGCACCCAGTGGTGAAGTTGGAATTGCTGTCCATGCAGAAACAAAACTTCCGCCGGAAGAAAAGGAAGCTAGGGAAGCTCCGAGAGAAAAGAGCGAAGCGGAAGCATTATTGGCCGTATGAGCAGAAACGGCTTTTTGAAGGAGTTCCTTGGAAGAGAAGTGTGCCTGCACTTCTACGCCCAGCCGACCCCGGTTGATTTAAGGAAGTATGGTCAAGCTTAAGACCATAAATAAGCGCTTCTTGGGAGGCAACCCAAGTTTTCTTTCCTTTTTCCTTTTGTTTTTGATTTAACCTCTTGAATAATTTGAGAAGATCAAGAGGCAAAAATATCATTAATAGGTTTGTCTAGTGTTTTCAGATTGAGAAAGAGAAGAAGAGCATAAAAAAGGATAAAGTCATAGGCCATCACGCCCTGGCCGTGACAGTGGTCACGGCCGTGATGAACTAAACAAGAGCACAGAAAGGATCACGGCCTAGCCGTGACAACCATCACGGGCGTGATGAGTAGGATGCCAAAGCCAGAGAGCATCACGGCCTACCCGTGATGTAGATCACGGCCGTGACAGGGCAAATCCTGAGGACCAGAAATGATCACGGCCTGCCCGTGATGAGCCTCACGGTCGTGATAAAATTTCCACCCAAGTTTTGACTGGAATGTGAAGCCAACACCCGCTACCGACTCGGTAAGTTGTTCCATTTTTCTCCTCTCTCCGACTTGATTATTTACATTGGAGACAATGTAAGTAATCAAGCTTGGGGTAGGGGTATTTATTTTTGCATTTGCATTGTTGCATTCATATTGCATTCTCATAGGCATAGATTGGTATGATCACATTCTCTAGATTGCCCCTCACTTAGAACATGCATCCGATTGTGAGAACTTGGAGCCAAATGAATTGAGGTAGTGAATTTTGAACCCAATTTTTCATTATTCTTGTGATATGGCTAAAAATGAAATTTCTTGAGATAGTCATTTGATAGTTGATAATTAGCATGTGGTTCCTTAAACTTGTGTACCTCACTGATTTTTGAACTACTAAATGTAAGATTTTGAGCCAAAAGGGGGTATCCACTAAATCTACCCCATTTCTTGTGATAGAGTGTTGTAATTCCTCTTGGACTGTATTTTCTAGAACTTGACTTGAAACCATTTCAAAACTTAAAAATTTTTGAAAGCATTTTTGAATATGATTGAGGCACTAGGTATTTTTCCGGCCTCCCGAGCTTTGAATGATAAATGCTACCCCTTAGTTGCCCAATTTTGAGCCTAAAGATAAAATACTTTTCTTGGTACCTTGAATTACCTTGATAAATAATGCTTGGTATGACACCTTTTAAAGTATTACAAAAAGGGTAATTGGTAGTTGGAAAAAGTATGGGATGAAAAAAGTTAGAAAGTAATTTCTCTTGAGCTATAAATCTCCCCTTCTCCAAACAAATAACATGAAATAAACAAAGAAAAAAAAATGGAGAAGGGGATGACAAAGAATGTGAGAAATGAAAAGAAAAAGAAAAAGAAAAAGAAAATAATAATAGAAGGAAGAAAGGTGGAAAAGTAAACCAAAGCCCAAAAAGGGGGTATTTTAGAAGGTGTCATGCTTTGTAATGTTTGAATATCTGTCTAGCCTTCTTGAAATTCCCTTTTCCTTAATTTTCCCACCTTACAATAAATCCCATGGCCACATTACAACCAAAGGAAAAGACCTCTTGATTCTCAAGTGTTTTCATTAATAAAGTGGAGATTTGATTAATAGTCAAGCCTATGGTAAAATACTTTCCTTGAGGAAATGGAGTGAATTGTCATAAACCCTAAAACACTTGAGTGAGGTGAGATGAGTGCCCAAATCAGTGAGGACATGAACTTGAAGAACCTAAGCTTCTAATTGGACTTGAACTTGATTATCTCTTGAGTGCTTATTAAAAATGCCTATTACTTGGATTAGCTTCTAGGGTTTTTGGTTCACTATCCACGCTTTGATTGATTTATATCTTATGGCCTGAGTAATTGCTTGAGGACAAGCAAAGTTTTAAGCTTGGGGTGATTTGATGAGTGTGATTCCACATCATCTTTGTCCATCATTTTGCATGCATTTTCATGTAGTTTAGGCATATTTTTATTAGATTTTAGGTTAATTTTCCTTTGGAACGGGTAAGGCGGTTTTCGTGTGTTGTTTTGCAGATATCAAGGGTAAATTGCTCAAGATCAACCATGATGGAGTTTGGATGAAGATAGGGCTTTAAAAGTGCAGAAAATGAGCCAAACAGAGTCCATCACGGCATCAGATTTTGAGTTGGTTTGGGACTCTAACTTCCCAATTTCTATAAATAAGGATCAAGGCATCAGATCTGATCACACATTGGATGGAGAATCAATCATCTATCATCTAGACTTGTCAACAAGGACTTAGGCATAGATCTCTCTTCTCCTCTTCTCCTCTTTTCTCTTTTCTGATTTTCACTATGTTGTCAACCCAGCTTGTCATCTCCATGGCAAGACTGGAGTAGTAGCTTAGTTTCTAGGGATTGGGGCTTTGCCCGAGGTTTGTAAATGTTGTTGATTTGATGTAAAATCGTTGTTGATTTCGTTATTGTTTTAGATCTGATTTCTAGTGTGTTAATCACTCATAAATTTCGGCAACCGCTTATTTGCGTGACGTAGACGTTCTAAGGAGGAACCTAGCGGTGAACTTAGGATTTCTAGGGTGTTTCACTCGTAAAATTCGGCGGCCACTGGTTTGTGAGATGTGGATGATCTAAGGAGGAACCTAGCGGTGAACTTAGGTTATTTGCATAACTTAGACATTATAAGGAGGAACCTAGCGGTGAACTTAGGTGTCGGACCTATAGAAGTCAGACTTGGGACTGAAATCACGAGAGTAAGAAGCCGTCCCTCGAGGAGCAACGAGTTGTCACGGAACGCAAAGGGTCCAATCTGGGATCGACTACCATGAGAGTAGGGGTCGGGTCAATTGGGCACGACTTTTGTAACCCGAGAGGGAGCTTAAGCTATCAGAGGATAAACTCGCCTTCAATGCAATTTCGGTAATCAACAAAGGTAAATCAGATTAGCAACATTAACAGCCTCAAAGGTAACCCAAATCCCTAGGAATCCATTTAAATCGAAAACCCCAAAAAGATTTGTTTTCTGTTTTAATTGTTCTCTGCTCATCTATCTTTTAAATTTCAAATTCAAACCTTTTTCAAAACCATCTAACAAGTCCAGATTTAATCGATTCGAAAACCGATTGCGATTCGAGAATACAGTCTCTGTGGGTTCGATATCTTTTATTACTTGACGGCAATCCGGTACACTTGCCAGAATCGCACGCGCGTGCATTCGCACGACATCAACATCCTTGAAGCGATGAAATAGGATCCAGGGTAGGTTAATCTTGGTTTCAAAAACCAGATGGCAAAGGCAGAACTTGTGAAGAGCTGATAAATTGTCCTTAGAGTCAATCTTATGCAGCACCACCTTATTCAGAATCTGGTGAAGAATCCTGATGTGATCTTTCATCTCAGATGATTTCCAAGAATGATTTCTCATGCTGTCTTGCCTCATAAGGGTAACAACAATTGTCTCTGGACCACCTAGGTCTTCTTCCCAGTTTTCAGTTAAGACTAATCCTTCTTGAGCACAAGCAATCGCATCAGAGATGGTTTTCTCTGATACTATCACTTTCCATCCTAGCACGAATCCAACAACTTCTGTTTCAGAGATCTTTGGACACCTCCAGAATTCGCTTATCAAATCAGGATACACTGAGACCTTTTCCAAAAAGATTCCCAGCAGCGTTAATGAACTTACTCACATCCAAATTGTATTCTTGTAGAATTCCAAAGTTGAAGTGGTGTTCCATGGATATGGACATAGTATCAGTTGCAAAAGCAGGCATGGGAGCAGAGGTTGAAGTTATTGTTGAGTAAGATGAGTTTTGGAAGAACAAGGGAGACAAAGAGTTCGAAAGATTCAGTGAGAGAGAGGTTGATGATGAAGAGACGCGAAAAGGTTTTCAGAGGGAAAGAGGTTACTTTTAAAGATATCTGAAAACCAACAGTTTCCAAAAAAAATGACAAGACATGTCATTAAGTGTAAAACGGTGTTGGTAATTTTGGGACCGTAAAAAGTTACGATGTAATTGATGAGGGTAGCTGACTCAGCAAGGAAAGAGAAGCGTTTTATATAACTGTGTTCAAGAACAAATTAATATAAGCAATAAATATGTGCATAGACGAGTCCACACAAGACTAATAGTGGACGTGCAAAGACATAAGTAGTGGACGAGTAGAATCCACTTGATCTGGACGTCATGACTAGTGGACGTGCAGAGAGAACATCATGCAATGGAAGACCAAATTAACAATAAATATACTAGCTCAATCCACATACAACATATTCAAATGCTTTCTTATAAAGATAAATCTTTCCTCAGCAAGATGTTTAGTGAAGATATCTGCCCATTGGTGGTCAGTATCTATAAATTGAACATCAAACACACCTTTTTGCACATAATCCCTAATAAAATGATGTTTAATCTCTATGTGCTTAGCTCTAGAATGCAATATTGGATTCTTAGATAAATTGATTGCAGCATTATTATCACACATAAGTGAAATACTACTTACAAATACATTGTAGTCCTCCAATTGATGTTCGATCCATAGAAGTTGTGAGCAGCAGACTTAAGTCTGATATGTACTATGCTTCAAGCAGTTGATAGAGCAATGATACTTTGCCTTTTGCTTGACCACGATACTAGGTTAGCTCCAATGAAGTGACATCCTCCACTGGTGCTTTTTCTTTCAATTCTATCTCCAGCATAGTCAGCATCACAAAAACCAACTAATCTGTAATCATCATTTTTCTTAAAGCACAAACCCAGATTAATAGTACCTTTTAAATATATAAATATTATTTTAACTGCTGAGAGATGAGACTCTCTAGGATCAGATTGAAAACGAGCACACAAGCAAACACTGAACATTATATCAAGCCTAGACACAGAGATCCTATCATACCTCTATATACCTTTTGGTCTACCTTTTTGTCTTTATCATCTTTGTTCAGTATTGAAGTGGGATGCATAGGAGTATTCATTGGCTTTCAATCATCCATCTTAAACCTTTTTAGAAGTTCCTTTGTATACTTAGTCTGATGGATGTACACCTCATCCATAGACTGTTTAACTTGAAGTCCAAGGAATAATTTGAGTTCTCCCATCATGCTCATTTCAAATTCTTTCTGCATTAACTTAGAGAATTCCTTGCACAGAGATTCATTAGTAGCACCAAAAATGATATCATCAACATAAATCTGTACTATAATGAAATATGACTTAATAGACTTTCTAAATAGAGCTGTGTCTACTTTTCCTCTGTTAAAACCATTTTCCATTAGAAACGAACTTAACCTATCATACCAAGCTCTAGCAGCTTGTTTAAGTCCATACAATGCTTTCTTAAGCTTATAAACATGTTCAGGGTGATTTGTATTTTCAAAGCCAGGAGGTTGCATTACATATACTTCTTAATTAATAAATCCATTTAAAAAGGCACTTTTAACATCCATTTGAAAAGGCATAAAGCTATGATGTGCAGCAAACGATATTAAAATTCTAATAGCTTCTAGTCTAACAACTGGTGCAAAAGTTTCAGTGTAGTCTATACCTTCTTCTTGAGAGTGACCTTGAGCAACAAGTCTTGCCTTGTTTCTCACAACCTTACCATCTTCATCAAGCTTATTTCTGTAGACCCACTTTGTTCCAATGACTGACTTGCCTGAAGCGTCCATACTTACTTCTCTCAAACTGATTTAGCTCTTCTTGCATAGCAAGAATCCATCCTTCGTCCAGAAGAGCTTCGTCCACTGTCTTCGGTTCACATTCAGAGACAAGAGCAGAATCACTTTGTTCTATGAAGGTTGACCTAGTTCTCAGCTTGTCATTGGGGTCACCAATGATTTGATCTTGAGGATGGTAATTTCTGAAATACCAAGATTTCTAAGCATTTTCTTGTTGAGAGGTAGACGCTTTAGGTTGTTGTTGAGAAGTGTCGTCTACTTGGATATCAGACTTGATTTCTGGTTTCTCCCCTGAAATATTTAGATCAAGATTTGCAAAAGCTTCATCTAGCTCTGATAGTCTCTTATCAGGCTGTTTGTCATCAAATTTTACATGAATACATTCTTCTACAACTAAAGTTCTAGAATTATAAACTCTAAAGCCTTTTGAAGTTTTAGAAAATCCTAGAAGGATTCCATTATCTACTCTAGCATCAAATTTACCAAGTGGATCTTTTGTATTCAAAATATAACATTTACATCCGAAAGGGTGGAAGTATGAAATGTTGGGTTTTCTACCTTTCCACAATTCATAAGGAGTCTTATTCAGAATAGGTCTAATGTATATTCTGTTCTGAATGTAGCAGGCAGTGTTCACAGCTTCAGTCCAGAAGTGCTTAGGGACAGAATTATCATTGAGCATAGTCCTAGCCATCTCTTGAAGAGATTTATTCTTTCTCTCTACCACACCATTTTGCTGTAATGTTCTTGGTATTGAGAAGGTGTGTTGAATACCACCTTCTTCATAAAACTCATGGAATAGCTCATTGACAAATTCTCCCCCAAGGTCACTTCTAATTGAAGCTATACACAAGCCTTTTTCATAGACAAGACCATATTTGTTACCACTGATAGAGGCAGTCCTTGTTGGACCAAAGAGAGCAAGGTGTAGCAATTCTAGTGGTCTGTTGGTACTAACAACATTCTTAGATTCAAAGGAAACTTTGACTTGTTTTCCCTTCTGACATGCATCACAGAGAGCATCAGATTTGAAACTAAGGTTTGGTAGACCTCTTACAAGGCTATGCTTTTTCAGTTTTGAGATTAATCTCAAACTTGCATGACCCAACCTTTTGTGCCAAATCTGTAACACCCTGTTTTTCCTATGCTATCTCAGAGTAAGAAATACATATTTAAATGTGTTTATTTTAGATTAAACCTAGAGCATGATTTTAACTAAACTAAAATCATTTTCTTGTGTTGTTATATCATATGAAGTTACGGTAAAAATTTCGGTTGAAAATTCAGACGGAAGCCAGTCTACGTTTTCACTGCTGGTACAAGTTTACTGAGCAGAAAACCTAATTTTAACCCGTGAACGAGATAGTTAGTGTTTTTATTATGTTTCCTTCCATTTTGGTTATTTTGAAAATTTTCGTTCAAAAAAAATATAATATTTTATTCCGACGAAAATGTCGGAAGAATTACGATCGGAAATGCAACCGGGTACGAAATGGAGCAGAATAGGAGACATAAAAGGCTTGAGGTGATATGAGGGAGTGAGGTGACTCACTAGAGGTATGGCCTAAGCTACCTCCTAAAAAGTGGTCATGGTTGGTACTTTTTGAAATATATCATATTATAATCTAAAAACCAATTTTTCTCTTTCCTCTTCAACGAAACATGGCACAAGGTCAAAACTTGCTCTCCAAGCTCATTCCTCTCTCCCCAATTTCATGCCACTCTCTCCCCTCTCTATATATACCCCTTTCATTTTCACTTCATCATCTTCCTCCTTCAAACTCCATTAAAGTTTATCTTCTTCTTTCTTCTAAAAGTTCAAGCTCTTAAAGCTTTAGTTTTTATTCATATTTTCTACTTAAGTTCTTCATTAAAGTTCTTCCTTATACCAAGGGTAATGCTCTCATATGAATCTCTTTGCAAGTTTCATCTTTTATTTCTTAGTTTACTTTATATGTTCTTTATATGCTTTAAACTTCTAAAATCTCTTTAAAATGGTAGAAAACTACTTTTGAGTTGAAACCACTTTCTATAGTCTTGTATTAACTTATATTTTCACATACTAAGAGGTTGTGTAAAACAAAAATCTCTACCTATCTCTTCCAATGAAGGCCGAATGCTTGAATTTGTGACCTAGGAAGTTTTTGTTTCAACTTTTGGAATATGATCATGTGTTAGAGTTTCTAACTATCCCTTGATCTCGAATCTATAAATCTTGGAAGTTTTGATGGTTTGTTCCTATGATGGCCAAAAAACATGAATAAGTAGGCCTAGGATACTATGTTTCAACTTTCCAAGTATTGATCATGGATTTAAAACTCTTAATACCTTGTGATTCTAAACCTAAGAGTTATTGTTAAACAAAGAATATTTTCCTCATCATCCTATGATGGCCGAAACTTAGAGTTTAGGTGCTAGGATGTTTGAGTTTTTATTTTTCCAAAATGATCATGGACTTGAGCTCCATAAGATATTTGGATGCTAAGTCTAAGAGATTGGAAAGTTTAAGAATTTTCTAACTTGTTTATTCTATGTTATTAAAGCTAGTATGTATTACTTTCATTTTTCCAAGATGATCATGGACTTGAGCTCCATAAGATATTTGGATGCTAAGTCTAAGAGATTGGAATGTTTAAGTTTCCATTGTTTTCCAAGATGATCATGGACTTGAGATTCATAAGATATTTGGATGCTAAGTCTAAGAGATTGGAATGTTTAAGTTTCTATTGTTTTCCAAGATGATCATGGACTTGAGCCCCATAAGCTATTTGGATGCTAAGTCTAAGAGATTGGAAAGTTTAAAGATTTCTAGCCTATAAATCCTATGAAGGCTGAACCTAGAAGGTTATGGACCTAGGATACTTTGTTCTTATTTTCCCGAAATGATCATGGTTTTGAGCTCCTTAATACATATGGATGCTAAACCTAAGAGATTGGAAAGTTTAGTGAATGCTAGCCTATTTTACTAGCCTTGGCCGAATACCCTAAGTTTATAACTTAGTGGGATTTTAATTTAACTTTGTTAAATGATCATTGTTTATAAACTCCTAACACTTAAGGATCATAAATCCAAGAGTTGTATAATTTTCGGGAAGAAGAGCACGTCTACTGATGTAAAAGAAGGGCTCGTCCACTGATGGAAAATTAGAGCTCGTCTACTGATGTAAAAGGAGAGCTTGTCTACTAAATGATACGCGCTAGAAGCTCCATCCACTTACATGATATATAAAGCTCGACTACAAATTAGAGCCCATTCAATTACCTTGTGTTAGCAAGCTCGTCTACCAGTTGGAGCCCGTCCAATTACCTTGAGCTAATACTCCCGTCTGCTGACGTGGCAAATGGACGCGGATATTTTTCTCTTCAAATAAACACGTATTAATTACTCTTCAAAAAAAAAAAAGACTTGGCTATCCTTTCAGATGGAAACAGTTATATCTCA
The DNA here is from genome assembly GCA_030762895.1 of Sophora flavescens. Classification (NCBI taxonomy): domain Eukaryota; kingdom Viridiplantae; phylum Streptophyta; class Magnoliopsida; order Fabales; family Fabaceae; genus Sophora; species Sophora flavescens. Next base: position 50,372,757 of record CM061063.1, read on the forward strand.
AGAAGGACGCAATCTCTACAAAGATCAAACAGAATCACATTTTGAGATCAAGAATCAAGAAAGCAGATTTTGTTAAATCAGATCCAAATCTGTCTTAAATGATCCTAACGGCTATAATCTGTCTTCTATATAAAGAGGGATCAAAGGAAAACTTTTCAACAACAACAACACATATACAAAAACGCAACTCATTCTGATTTTGAAACTAAGTGCTTCATCTCTGAGAAAAGTGTGATAGTAGTTTGAACTTCAATTTGTATTATCAGGCTTTTAGAGTCTTGCTTCTACTCAATTCTTTTGTGAATTAGAGTGACTAAGAGAGGGTATCTCTTAGGTTTCAACAAGGATAGAAGCGATCCTTGGGTAAAGAAAGCTAGGGTTCTTTCTAGAGATTTTTTCAAGCAAGGAGGGTATCCTTGTGTTGCTGTAATTAGAATTGTGTAATTGCTGATTATAGTGAAGAAATCCACAGAGGTGTGGGACTGGATGTAGGCTTACCAGAGGAGGTAGCCGAACCAGGATAAATCGGTTTGCGTGTTCTTCTAATCCCTAAACTCCATATACTTGTTAAACTTGAATCTTTAAATCTGCAATCTGTGTTAAAATCTGTTGTTACTACTTATGATTCTTCTTGTCATCATTACTTGCTCCATAACCTAATTCTTGGGAATTAAAATTGAGTGAAAACCAATTTTCTTTAAAGAAACACTGTTTTACTTTAAATTGTTGAATAAGTTTTCAATATCTCAATTCACCCCCCCCCTCTTGAGACCGTAGCCAATACCAACAATTGGTATCAGAGCTAAAACTCTTGTTACAAAGCTTAATAGCTTCAAGAGATGGCTACAAATGATATCCTGGGTGATGGGGCTTCACTCACTAGACCCCCTGCTTTTAATGGCTCCCAATACATGTACTGGAAAGAAAGAATGCTTATCTTTCTTGAGGCTGCAGGTTTAGATGTTTTAGATGCCGTTGAAAATGGTCCATTTGTTCCATTTATTCTTGATGCTAAGGGAAATAAACAATCTAAACCAAAAGATGACTGGAATGATGATGATAAAAGAAGAGTTGGTTATAATGCTAAAGCAAAGAATATTATAACAGCTGCTTTGAATTATGATGAGTTTTTCAGGGTCTCCAATTGCAAAACGGCAAAGCAGATGTAGGATACTCTTCAACTCACTCATGAAGGAACCAACGATGTGAAAAGAGCAAGGATGAATGCACTAGTCCATGAATATGAACTCTTTCACATGAAGAATGGTGAGGAGATAGATGATCTGCAAAAGAGGTTTACACACATTGTGAACCAGTTAGAAGGACTCAGACATACAATCAAAGATGAGAAAAATATTAACAAGATTATGAGATGTTTGAGTCGTGAATGGCAGCCAAAAGTTATTTCAATTGCTGAAGCAAAGGATCTTGACACAATGCAGATTGCTACTCTATTTGACAAGTTGAAAGAACACGAATTGGAACTAAATAGATTGAAAGATCATGAAGATAAGGAGAAAAAGAATAAAGTGATGAAGATGAACACCTTGATGAAAGTGAAGAATCCGAAGAAGAAGAGATGGGATTGCTTGTGAGGAAATTTAAAAGATTCATCAAGAAGAATAGAAACAAGAAGCAATTCAGTTTTTCTACCAAAAAGAACACGAACAAAGGTGAAATCTCTTCCTCAACAATCAAATGCTTTGAATGTGGAAAGCTTGGACACTACAAAAATGAATGTCCAAAGCTACAAAAGAAAGAAAAGTATGAGAAGAATGACAAAGAAAGAAAAGAAACGAAGAAAGCCCAGAAGAGCATACCTAGCTTGGGAAGAAAATGATATGGATTCCACCAGTAGTCAATCTGAAAAATGAAGAAGCCAACCTTTGTCTCATGGCAAATCATCAAAGTGATAGTGAAACCGAGGTAAATGATTCCTCTCCTACCTATGATGAGTTACAAGATGCTTTCAATGAATTGCATGAAGAATATGTTAAAATTGGTAAACAACTTAAATCTTCTAGAAAGTTCATCGCAAAACAATGTAGTGATAATGCATCTTTACAAATAAAGCTTAAAGAACTAGAAACTGAAAATTCACAATTACTTGCATCTAGTTCAATTTGCACCAAATGCACTACACTATAAAAGGAAGTTGAAAAACTGAATACAACTCTATCTAAGTTCACTTTGGGTAGAGATAACTTGAATGCCATATTAGGAAGGCAGAAGGGTGTGTATGACAAAGCAGGAATTGGATATAAGCCAATGGTACATGAAAAATCTTTTAAAAAGCTTTTTGTTCCACCCATTTCCTCATCTAGTCCTTTTGTTAAATTCTATTATTGTCTAAAGAAAGGTCATACAGCTTCTACTTGTAGACTTAGAAAGAATATTCATGTTGGCATTAAACAAATTTAGGTTTCAAAAGGAACTTATGTTGCTACTAACACTAAAGGACCCAAACAGATTTGGGTACCTAAAGGAAAAGCATAAAAGAATCTGTTTTGTAGGTGTGTTTGAAGGCCAAAACCTCAAGCTGGTTTTTGGACAGTGGCTGCTCCAAACACATGACCGGAGACATCACAAAATTTACATCTTTCACTCCCAAGGAAGGAGGAAATGTCACCTATGGAGACAATAACAAAGGAAGAATCCTTGGTGTTGGAACAATAGGAAAAAGTCCAGCAATCAAAATTGAGGATGTTCTCTATGTGGAAGGGCTCAAACACAATCTACTAAGTATAAGCTAAATATGTGATAAAGGTGACGCGCTGTCGCGCACACGTCAAAAAAGCGACCGGTTTACAAAAATATGTAGTTTAGGGAAAGTGCGACAACTCGAGTATCGTCTCACAAGGACTCTTGGGTTGTTACTAACACAAAATCATTTTTTTTTGGGGGGTTGGATTTAAATGCAAATAAGAAAATAGAGCAGAAAATAATGCAAATAAAATAACTATCAAATAGCTAAAAACGATCAACCTACTGTTCTCGGTTTCCCACTATCATCGATTTATATAATTCCAGGCCCTAAGCAGATTCTAAACCCTTTTCAATTGTAGCATCAATTAACAAGCGAAACCAATGCTACGAGACATATGTTCCTATTCCCGAATTAAGCAAACGAGGTGAAACACTCATGAACTAAGCGAACATGAACAAACACACGCGAATTAAGCAAACGCGATAAAGTATAGGAACACACAATCATCGAAATAAATCAACACCTATTCTATACGATTCTGAATTAAGCAAACAGAACATATAAAACAAGTATCGAAAGAGAATAGCATAAAGTTCAGGAATTACAAAACCTCAAGTGACGGTGGAACCCGATTACAGTAGACTAATCAAAGGAGACTAGCTCTCCATTACAAACATAAACCAACACCTAATTTCGTAGCCGTCTATACTAAAGAGAAGAAGAGAAGATGATTCCCTCAGTTCTGACCTAAAACAGAGTTAAATACAGATTCTGGATTCCGCGCGCTCGCGAGGCGATCATACCTTCGCGAGGCGAATATTATGAACAGTCTTCATTGTTTGGATTTCTCGCGAGGCGAGCTTACCATTCGCAAGGCGAGACTCTTCAAATTCCAAACTGTCACAGCCGTGACCTTCAACACGGGTAAGCCGTGATGGTCTCTGTCCTCCAGGGTTGGATTTCTCGCGGGGCGAGACATTGTTTCGCGGGGCGAGGCAGAGAAGATGACATTCCTTGCACAGCCAGGCTTCAGGTTCGCGAGGCGAGTAGCCTCTTGCGGGGCGAAAAATCTAAAACTGCTTCACTTTATTAACCTGAAAACAAGAATTAGCAGTAAGTGCTTTATTTGACTCAAAATCAATTAAAATAACCTAAAAATACTTAAACGACTCAGAATGATGCTTAAAGACAATCAAGTCTAATTTGGACGAAAATGAGATATAATTAGCACAAAGCCAATGTTTTTCTAGTTATAAAACTAGACGAGCCAGAGACTGATCAAAATACCCCAAACTTAAACTTTGCTTGTCCCCAAGCAAACTAAAACTCAACAACTCAAAAAGACTCAAGACGCGGCAAGCTTAAAGGATTCAATCAACTTTGCACAAATTTCAAGCAATTCATCAAAACAGTTTTTCCTTCAATGTTCCCCCCTTTCAAACAAAGCAATCCCCACATGCATTCATTCTAAACAATTGAGAATTTCATCATTCAAGCAATCATTAATCTAAGCAAGGAATCCAAGTTACACACAAACAGGGAGATCACCAAATTCAAACAATCGCCTTCCTCACAAGGGCAATTAGCGTTTCGCTCATTCGCTCAGTTTTTGTCAAGCTAACAACATTTCACTCAATTTCACTTTTAAGAGCACTTCCCATGAATTCGATTTTCATCTCAATCAAGGTTCCCACGAAAACATGCATGCAACATCAAAAGGTCTTTTAAGGGTTGTAATGGGGCCTGACTAAGGGTAGGATATACAAAGGTACTAGGCTTAAGTCCCTAGGAACTAAGAGAGTATGAGCATTTGATACATTGAATTTCCACTCAAGTTCCTTTTTCCATTTTTTTCTTTATGCTTCTGGTGACTACAGCTTTTTCCTTCAAATAGCCTTTTTGACATTTTTGCACTTTTTATTTTTTATTTTATTATTATTATTATTATTTATTCTTTATTTTTTCTTTTTCTTTTTTTTCCTTGCCCTTGGCTCCAACCTTTTTATTATATATTTTTTTTCTTTTTTCTCAATCCCAAACAACACATCATACCCTTGTAGCCACCCCAAACTTAGTTTCTTGCAACCATTCTCTTTCTAAGCTTCCATGCTCTCCTAATCCTAAGATCGGGTTAACATGGTTTTTCCATATTTTGGCTCATAACATAGGGACATCAAGAAGCAATAGGCTAATTAGGCTCAATGGGGCTAACTAGGGAACATGCATTAGGAAGGGTTCAATTTAGGTCAAGTGGTTATTTACAAAAAAAATTGCCTAAATCATCTGATGCAAACACATAAACATGTAAACCATAAAGAGATTCAAGGAAATTCGGGAAAGTGCAACTTGAAAGTGATTCTCACAGTTAAAAACATGTTGGAGGCTCAAATCCTCACCTGGACATTATTTGCAAATTGTTTGACCTAGATTCTATCCCTAGTGTGTGCTTCCCTTCACCCCAAACTTATCATAAATCATGCAATCATAATGAAATATCTCAAAGTTCAATTTTCACATGGGGATTAATTTTCAATTTCAAAACCTAGGGGGAAATCATTGTAACACCCTAGTTTTTACACCTAGGATTAATTATTTTATTTGGATGTTTATGTTTATTATATTATGTGGTTTAGTTTGAGTAATTAAATTACTCTCTTCAAATTATTTTATTGGGTGCGTTAGCACTGACTCAATTCAGTGAATGCACGCTTACTAGACAATAATTACGTTATTGTCACTAATATACCAGTACAGAAAAATATTTTTCATAATATGATTAATAGAAAAGCATTTTCATATTCTCATCCTATTTAATTTTAGAGTTAAAAATATTTTGGTTTGACCTTAATCGGAGATTAAATTTTGGACTGAGTATTTTCTTAGTGGATCAGTTCTACTATTAATCTTTACTCTAATTTGAATTTTGAAATTATATCTTTATCAATCATTATTTTTTTTGATTCAAAAACTAAAAACATGTTTATTTTAGGCTTAATATTTATCACTCATTATTTACCCACTAGTACAAAAATAAGAAATTCTTTCTCCTATTTCTACCCGTAACCCCTCCCCTCACATGCACTTTCTCTGTTCCTTTTTCCTTCTTTTTCTCTTTTTATCTTTCTTTCTTTTTCTCCTTTCTCTCTTTCCTTCTTTTTCTTCTTTCTTCTTCTTTTTCTTTCTTTCTCTTTGCTTTCTTCTTCTTCTTCTCTTCTTTCTTTTTCTTTTTCTTCTTCTTTCTCTTCTCTTCTTCCTCCTGACCTTCTCTCTCTCTTCCTTTTCCTATACTACCCGTGTTCTGTCTCTTCTTCAACATAACATCATATTTTCATTTCTCTTCTTCATACAACATAACACAAACCTCATCTTCTTCCTCCCATCTAAACTAGATCGCGCCACCACCTCAGCCCAGCTGCGACCGCGCCGTAACCACCGCCCGCCGGAGCTCCGACGCCACGACACCACGCTTGGTTCGTGTCTTTGTCCAGATCGTGTCTCGGTTGTTCCTGTAGCGCGAAATCGCGCTAGCCACCGTGGTAGGAGCTGTCCGCCGCCGTTCTCCACCGTGGTTGCTGCCGCAGCCGCCACGCCGGAGGTCCTGGTAGCCACCACAACTTCATCTTCTTCCTTGGGTAAGTGGTTTTCTCACTTCCTTTGCTCAGATTCAAAACCCCCAAATTGATTTTAAAACCCTAACCCTAGGTTTTGATTTTAATTCTCAAAATCTGAAATTAATTGGTGTTTTCTGAAATTGGGAGCATGATTAAGTGTCTCCCTAAATCAATTTTGTCAATCTCTTGTTAAACTGATTTTTCTCAATTTTCATCTTGAGACTAAAAACCCCCAAATCTGTTTTAATTTAAATCAATGATGTTTTTGAGAAATTAAGTATTTTAGTGAGTTAAATTTATAGTATTTATGTTGAGAAATTAATTTAGTATTTTGTCTGGTTGTTTCAATGCTGGGATCGTCTCCCTGGGATGTTTTTCATGTTAGTGCTTGCTCTGGGGAAGCAGAAATTACTTTCTGGGAACTGTTTGGAGCTGACTGCATCGCTGCCAAGTGCTTGGAAAACTCTGAACACCTTTAAGGTGGGGGAAAGAATCATTCTACCGTCGGAATCGATAAGTAGCATATTATATAATAATTGTGTAGGGCGACCTAAACCCTACCAGTAGTTGAGTAAACGACAAGACCAAAATCACATTGGAAACCTTTTCTGTAAAACCAATGGTGATTCGGGGATTGTAGGTTTATCGACATTAAGGTTGATTTTATGATGTTAAGGATGTTTGGCTTTATTACTTATTTGAGTTGATTGTGATATGTTGGTTGTGATAATTTCCTCTATGTGATATTTTATGATATTTGAATATTTTGTTGATATTGTGTTATGCATGATCTGCCTGGTTTGATAAATTGCTTAGTTGATTTTAAGGAAAGATATATATTGCTCGGAGGTATTTTGTTTGGGTGAGAGTTTTGAATATGAATTAGAAGTGCCTCGCTATGATTTTATAGAAATGATGTGATATAAAGTGTAAGTGGAGGTCATGAGGAAATGCTTGAGGTACTAGGTTGTTATTGATAAAAGTCAGTGAGAATTATGTGTTGCATTGTTGTTCATAACCGTGTATTTGAGATACACGAGGTCCGAAGTTCTTGTAGACCGTTCCAAATTAGAATTTAAGTTGTGCAACTATAGTGTCATTGCTTTGCATGAGCACCCTTGATAGAGTTGAGAGAGAGAACCAGGGTGTGCACCGACGGTACTGTGCAGCTATAGTGTCATTGCTTTGCATGAGCATTATCACCATGGATGTACACCATGGATGTGAATGTGCACCGGCGTGGGGAACATGTCACTTGGACGACTGACTGGCATCCCTAACGAGGGATGTGTGACAGGAGTAGTAGTGGCCACGTCAGCATAAAGGTCTAGTTGCATGAGTTGAAGGGTAGAGGATGAGGTTGTAAAGTATGGATGATTGCAAATTGTGAGTGATGCATGTCTGTGACTGTTATTGTATTATATGCTATGAATCTTTTCCGTTTTTGATGATAGAACTGTTTCTTATCCCCTGCATCTTTCTGCATGTTGTATTTATATGCTATGTATTTTGTTTTATTGGGACTAGACTTCACCAAACCTCTGCCTCATGTACTACCAGGACTAGATACCTCCCATTCATGCTTCAAATATTAAAATCAATCCACTAAATTACTCAAGCCCCGATTCCTCGGATGGCAAGAGCCTAAATCCACTAATAGACCCTAATTCCTTAGGTGGCCTAGATTAATGAATTCCCATTAGGATTAGGGATTACGCGATTACTAGTAAACCAAACTCCATTCCTAGACGCAAGGGTTACTAGGTTATTAATTTCAGTTCCGATTCTAATACGAATTTCCCAATTGCATATCAAAACACTAATCGAGTCATGGGGGTGCTAGCCACAACAAGCATTAAGCATGGAAAATTAATCACTAATACGAAGGCATGAACACAGAATAATCAGTCAAGGCAATCAGATAAAAATCAGTTTGATTACATCTAATCCCAACAAACGGGATTTAGCTACTCATGAAAGAGAAAGCAAAAACCAGAGAAATAGGAGAAGAGGAGAGAAGAAACTCCATGGGAGCTTTCCACTATCGTCACAGCAGCCCCTCTCAGCAACTCTGTTCTAGGGTTACAATCCTTCCTTAGCCGCAGCCTCCAAGGTCTCTATTTTTAGGTCTCGAAAGTCCGTGTCGAGAGATCCCGGAATCCTCTCTGGGAATCAATCGAAATCCCTTTTTCTCGTCGCTTCTGCGTTCATATTTATAGAGAGGCCACGCGTCACGACCATGATGGCCATCACGGCCAGGCCGTGACGTGTTCTGGAGTGGGCGCGCTTTCAAATTTGGAGCATCACGGCCGTGAGCCTCATCATGGCTAGGCCGTGAGCCTCATCATGGCTAGGCCGTGATCGGTTATGTTTGGCCTATCACGGCCGTGACAGCTTCCGACTTTTGCCTTCAATCTTCTCAGTTTTCTTGATCATGGCCGTGATGGTCATCACGGCTAGGCCGTGATGGGCTCTGCTTGGCTCATTTTCTTCACTTTTCAAGCTTTATTTCATCCCAGCTCCATCATGGCTAATTCTGAGCATTTTTCCTTAAATTCCTGCAAAACAACACCAAGAAACCGCTTCACCCGTTCCAAGGGAAAAACTAACTAAAATCAAATAAAGAATGCCTAATCTATATGAAAAATGCATGCAAAAGTGTATATGAAACATCATGTAAAATCACACTATCAAAAGACATACTTGAACTTATAATAATTGCAAGATGTTTTTTTTAGTATGATAACACTTGATCTTTTGAAAGATATCAATGACACAGGGGGAGGACGAAAATAACTAAAGAACCATGCTTACTGAATAGCTGCACTCTGATTTCTTAATAACTAAGGTTAAGTATGGTAAGGTTTATCATAATCAAAAAGGGGGAGTTTGTAAGACTAAGCCCTCATTCATGTTTTGATGTATGACAAACAAAGTGTATTTTGAATAAGATTTGTAATTTTGACTACGTACTCATTTCGTGTTAAATTACATGCAAGATCACAAGAACAACTAAAGAGCTCGTCTACTAAAGGAACAACAAAGTAAAAAGATGTCGCCCACTGAAAGGGCACATGATGCATGTCCACTGAAAGAAACAGAAGATCTCATCTACTGATGTGGCACATGATGCACGTCCATTGAAAGAAACAAAAGATCTCGTCTGCTGACATGGCACATGATGCGCGTCCACTGAAAGAAACAGAAGAGCTCGTCTGCTGACGTGGCACATGAAGCGCGTCCACTGAAAGAAACAGAAGAGCTCATTTGCTGATGTAAAAGGGGAGCTCGTCCACTGAGGAAAATAGAAAGCACGCATCTACTAAAGAAGAGCGCGTCTACTGATGTAAAAGAAGAGCGCGTCTACTGATGTAAAAGAAGGGCTTGTCTACTGATGAAAAATTAGAGCTCGTCTACTGATGTAAAAGGAGAGCTCGTCTACTAAATGATACGTGCTAGAAGTTCCGTCCACTTACATGATATATAAAGCTCGTCTACAAATTAGAGCCCGTTCAATTACCTTGTGTTAGCAAGCTCGTCTACCAGTTGGAGCCCGTCCAATTACCTTGAGCTAATACTCCCATCTGCTGACGTGGCAAATGGATGCGGATATTTTTCTCTTCAAATAAACACGGATTAATTACTCTTCAAAAAAAAGACTTGGATATCCTTTCAGATGGAAACGGTTATATCTCAAGAAGGACGCAATCTCTACAAAGATCAAACAGAATCACATTTTGAGATCAAGAATCAAAAAAGCAGATTTTGTTAAATCAGATCCAAATCTGTCTTAAATGATCCCAACGGCTATAATCTGTCTTCTATATAAAGAGGGATCAAAGGAACACTTTTCAACAACAACAACACATATACAAAAACACAACTCATTCTGATTGTGAAACTAAGTACTTCATCTCTGAGAAAAGTGTGATAGTAGTTAGAACTTCAATTTGTATTATCAGGCTTTTAGAGTCTTGTTTCTTCTCAATTCTTTTGTGAATTAGAGTGACTAAGAGAGGGTATCTCTTAGGGTTCAACAAGGATAGAAGCGACCCTTGGTTAAAGAAAGCTAGTGTGCTTTCTGGAGATTTTTTCAAGCAAGGAGGGTATCCTTGTGTTGCTGTTATTAGAATTGTGTAATTGCTAATTATAGTGAAGAAATCCATAGGTGTGGGACTGGATGTAGGCTTACCAAAGGAGGTAGTCGAACCAGGATAAATCGGTTTGCGTGGTCTTCTAATCCCTAAACTCCATACACTTGTTAAACTTGAATCTTTAAATCTGCAATCTGTGTTAAAATCTGTTGTTACTACTTATAATTCTTCTTGTCCTCATTACTTGTTCCATAACCTAATTCTTGGGAATTAAAATTGAGTGAAAACCAATCTTCTTTAAAGAAACACTGTTTTGCTTTAAATTATTGAATAAGTTTTCAATATCTCAATTCACCCCCCCTCTTGAGACCGTAGCCACTATCAACAAAAGGATCTTCATACACCGGATGTTTCTGTATTCATTTGGATCGATGAAATTCTTTACGATACTTTCTTCTGATAGTATGATCTGGATAGTGAGAGATCCTGTTAAGTTTCTACTTACGTAATTTCGAGGACGAAATTCTTTTTAGAGGGGTAGTATTGTAACACCATGTTTTTCCTATGCTGTCTGTAGTAATAAATATATATTTAAATGTGTTTATTTTAGATTAAACCCAGAGAATGATTTTAACTAAACGAAAATCATTTTCTTGTATTGTTATATCATATGAAGTTACGGTAAAAATTTCGCTTGAAAATTCAGACGGAAGTCGGTCTGCGTTTTCACTGCCGGTACAAGTTTATTGAGCAGAAAACCTAATTTTGACCAGTTAACGAGATAGTTAGTGTTTTTATTATGTTTCCTTCCATTTTGGTTATTTTGAAAATTTTCGTTCAAAAATAAAATAAAATATTTTATTCGCGAGAAAACGTCTGAAGAATTACGATCGGAAATGCAACCGGGTACGAAATGGAGCAGAATAGGAGACATAAAAGGCTTGAGGTGATATGAGGGAGTGAGGTGACTCACTAGAGGTATGACCTAAGCTACCTCCTACAAAGTGGTCATGATGCCACTTTTTGAAATATATCATATTATATTCTAAAAACCTATTTTTCTCTTTCCTCTTCAACCAAACAAGGCACAAGGTCAAAACTTCCTCTCCAAGCTCATTCCTCTCTCCCCAATTTCGTGCCACTCTCTCCCCTCTCTATATATACCCCTTTCATTACTTCATCATCTTCCTCCTTCAAACTCCATTAAAGTTCATCTTCTTCTTTCTTCTAAAAGTTCAAGCTCTTAAAGCTTTAGTTTTTATTCATCTTTTCTACTTAAGTTCTTCATTAAAGTTCTTCCTTATACCAAGGGTAATGCTCTCATATGAATCTTTTAGCAAGTTTCATCTTTTATTTCTTAATTTACTTTATGTGTTCTTTATATGCTTTAAACTTCTAATATCTCTCTAAAATGGTAGAAAACTCCTTTTGAGTTGAAACCACTTTCTATAGTCTTGTATTAACTTATATTTTCATATACTAAGAGGTTGTGTAAAACAAAAATCTCTACCTATCTATTCCAATGAAGGCCGAATGCTTGCATTTGTGACCTAGGAAGTTTTTGTTTCAACTTTTGGAATATGATCATGTGTTTGAATTTCTAACTATCCCTTGATATTGAATCTATAAATCTTGGAAGTTTTGATGGCTTGTTCCTATGATGGCCGAAAAATTTGAATAAGTAGGCCTAGGATACTATGTTTCAACTTTCCAAGTATTGATCATGGATTTAGAACTCTCAATACCTTGTGATTCTAAACCTAAGAGTTATTGTTAAACAAAGAATATTTTCCTCATCATCCTATGATGGCCGAAACTTAGAGTTTAGGTGCTAGGATGTTTGAGTTTTTATTTTTCCAAAATGTTCATGGACTTGAGCTCCATAAGATATTTGGATGCTAAGTCTAAGAGATTGAAAAGTTTAAGGATTTCTAACTTGTTTATTCTATGTTATTAAAGCTAGTATGTATTACTTTCATTTTTCAAGATGATCATGGACTCGAGCTCCATAAGATATTTGGATGCTAAGTCTAAGAGATTGGAATGTTTAAGTTTCCATTGTTTTCCAAGATGATCATGGACTTGAGCTTCATAAGATATTTGGATGCTAAGTCTAAGAGATTGGAATGTTTAAGTTTCCATTGTTTTCCAAGATGATCATGGACTTGAGCCCCATAAGATATTTGGATGCTAAGTCTAAGAGATTGGAAAGTTTAAAGATTTCTAGCCTATAAATCCTATGAAGGCCGAACCTAGAAGGTTATGGACCTAGGATACTTTGTTCTTATTTTCCCAAAATGATCATGGTTTTGATCTCCTTAATACATATGGATGCTAAACCTATGAGATTGGAAAGTTTAGTGAATGCTAGCCTATTTTACTGGCCTTGGCCGTATACCCTAAGTTTATAACTTAGTGGGATTTTAATTCAACTTTGTTAAATGATCATTGTTTATGAACTAACACTTAAGGATCATAAATCCATGAGTTATATAATTTTTCAGAATCTCTAACCCTAAGAACTAGTCTTGGCCGAACCTATACCTTGTGGTTTAGTGTTCTTGTTTGATTTTAACTTGTGATTTTGTGTTCATAACCTTAGACTTTCATCGTGGAGGAAACAAGGATGTTCGTGGTTTACCTTTCTAAGCATCTAATCTCCTTACCTTCACGGAAGGTAAGAGGGGATTGCCTAGGGATATTCAATGACTATATGCATGTTTGTATGTGTTTAACTTGAGTGATTTGAATATTATTATGATATGGAGCCAATATTTGAATGACTTGTTTACTTGAGCTATTGTGATTATTACTTGAAGTTGATTATTACTTGCTTTACAGTATTGTGAATTTTATATATGTGATGAACTGTCATTAACTGTGATATTACTGTTTGAGATATATTACTGTTGATTGAAGTTTGAGAAGCTGGACTTGAGTCTGCGCTCAATGATTATAAGGATTAAAAGCCTTAATAAGCCTTGAATAGAACTTTGAAAGTTTTGGTTTCATTTATAAAAGTTCTGTGTTTAAAGTGCTTACTTCAAAAAGAATAAGATTCTTTTTAAAAGAAGTGTTGAAGTGATTTCAAGTCAACCGAAACTACCTTTTCACGATCTAAAGTTTTGTACGAGAGAAAACCTTTTTCGAACTGTGTTTTATGAAAGAAAAACCCTTTGAAAATATTTGACTTTATTCCATCAAGGATTTCAAAAGAAAACGAATTTCCAAATTTTTTATAAAAGACTTTGTAAAGGAAAAGGTTTTCTCCTAAATGATTTAGAAACTTTCCGGTTACTTGGATAAGTGACCAAGGTTTTGTTTTGGTTTTTGATTTTCACTGAGCGAAAAGTAAGCACATGTGAAAGAGAATACTAGTTCGCGAGACTTCGCCTCTAGCATTCCGTTTATGCACGTGATCTGGGATCCGTGTCAAAAATTATGGACCGAGGGTCCCAATCGTGATATTATGGGCTAGGAGTCCTAATTTTGGAATTGAGGACTGTGTGTCCTAATTTCGTTGTTATGGGCTAGGAGTCCTTATCATGTTGAAATAAAACATTGATAAAATTATAATTGTTTCTATGACCACACCTCGGACTGTGGCATCAGTCTAAGTTGTTGTGATTGAGCACTCGGACTGCGTGTCTTGTGTTATTGATTTTCAAGTAATGAAAATTGTGAATAGTCGTTAGCCTTGGGATTCGACAACGGAAAAGTGTGAACACAAAGAAAAGTCTCTATAATAAAAAGTCTTTTATTCATATGCATTTCCCCTTAGCAGATGTGATTGAGTTATCCGAATACCCACTTAAGATGTGGTATTTGATGAGGTATACATTCGAATGGCCGTTATAAGGGATTCGTGATGATGTTGATCCGAGCGCATGAGGTGACGGAGACAACTTGCCAAACGGGGCATATGAGCCTGATTAACTCTTTCTTTCTTGATGATAAAATGGTAATGGTATCTCATGAGATTAATATTAGAGCCTGATAATAGAAATGTCATGCATTATCTTTATAAAATTGATTGATTTGGGTATGAGACCCACTGAAATAATACTTATTGTTTACCTATGAGTAATGTTAAAATTATAATATGCCAAGGTGTTGTATGTATCATGTGTATGGTTGTTGTGTGATATATCCATTTGTCGGTATCTCACTCTTACAGTTATATCAGGTCTCTCCGGGTTTTGTTGTAGTCCCTTAGTACTCTAGTACCAATGTTGAAGAGGAGTCTTTCTAAGTCATTTGAAGACCCAGTGTTATAGGTTGGGAAAATATTCTGATTGGGAGTCTCTCCAATGAATATTTGATAGAGTGTATATCTAAAGAGGTCGGTAAATGTAGTGTTATATACATCTATCTGTAGTATGAACTTTTTCTTTCGAAAGTGGAAACTTAGAGAAATGTTGTATGTCATGGTAAGTTTGTTACGAATGTGACTTTACGTTTTAAATGTATGTATTATGGATTTAAGAGTTATCCTTATAGAAGAAAATTTTATAACCCAGTTTTCTGACTTAAAAGAAAACAATTTTCCGAAAGCAACCAGCAAATTATCTTTTTAATTTACTTCCGCATGTGTTACGTTGTAATGCCCGGGGGGCGTTACAAAATCCATCGTTCATCCTCAATGGACACTAGACATGACACACTTTGATTTGAGAGGTCCTCTAAGTCAATCTTATACAGATTGTTTTGCCTTTGGGCAGTGAATAAGAGTGATCCATCAGCTTTCTTGACAGAACACATATTCTTATTAAATGAAACAGCAAACCCACTATCACATAATTGACTAATGCTAAGCATATTGTGTTTAAGACCATTTACAACATAACATTATCAATGGAGGGAAAAGGATGTTTAGCAATTTTACCTATACCAATGATCTTTCCTTTTTGGTTTCCTCCAAAAGTGATGCAGCCACCATCTTTCGTTCTAAGGTCTTGGAACATATACCTTTCTCCTGTCATGTGTCGTGAGAACCCACTGTCCAAGTACCAGGACTTCTATATCTTTCCTGTTGTTAAGAAGATATGCAACAGGGATTTTCTTATCTTTAGGTACCCAAATTGACTTGGGTCCTTTCTTGTTAGTGATCATAGGTCGTGAATGCTTTGCATGCTTGTTATGTATGTATTTAGATAACACATGCCCACTTTTTCCACATACTTTGCAGTAAGTATTGAAAGGGCTTGGTTTTGACTTAGTATGCTGTGGACGGAATTTAAAACCATTATATTGTGTATGAACTTTTGGTTTATTCAGAGATGCATCCTGCTTCTCTTTATCATAACCAATGCCATATTTGTCATGTGGTGATCTAGAATATCTTAATATAAGATTTAATTTATCTGAGCTACCAACCAGTTTTGACAGAGAGTCTATCAAGTATGTCACATCTTGTTTTAGTTGTTCAACTTCACAAGAGCTATTAGACTTACACTTAGTCTTGTCAGTCAGACTAACATTGTTTGATTTTAATGTTTCATTCTCATCTCTAAGGTTTTGATTTACTGTGCAGACCTTATCATAATCTCTAGAAAGTTTAATAAACTTATTTTTGAGACTCTTATACTCTTTAGACAGTATGCATGATTCATGCAGCAATTCATCAAAAACAGTTTGAAGAGTAGATGGATCGGATTCTATTACCTCGCAAGATCAGTGAATTCACTTTCTGATGCAGTGTCAGTCATGAAGCAAATGTTTGCTTCTTCTCCTGCTTCATCTTCTTCATCTGAAGAAGACAGGTCAAGATCCTCCCAAGTAGCCATCAAGTCTTTCTTTTTTTTTGAAGAATTTCTTTTTCTCCTTCAGCTCTGGGCAGTCAGCTTTGAAATGTCCTGGTTTCTTACATTCAAAGCATAGTGGTGGACCTTTCTCCTTGGAATCTGACTAATCCTTGGAGAATTTTTTGTTGAACTGCTTCCTTCTGAATCCACCTTTCTTTCTCCACATGTGTTGGATTTTTCTGGAGATGAAAGATAGTTCATCCTCATCTGAGTCATCTTCATTATTTGATGAATCAGCTTCATCTGAGGACTCAACAACTTTAAGCATCTTTGAGGAACTAGCTTTCTTGGCCTTTAAGGCAATGGACTTTCCTTTTCTGGAATTTTCCTCTTCATTAAGTTCAAGTTCATGAACTTTTAATGACCCCAGAAGCTCTTTTAGAGAAAGAGTATTCAGATTCTTTGCTTCCTGGATAGCAGTTACCTTAGGTCTCCACTGCTTTGAGAAACTTCTCAAAATTTTTCTCACATGATCACTGATCTCATAGACCTTTCCAAGAGACCTGAGACTACTGGTGATTGTTTGGAATCTTCCAAACATCTTGTCTATAGTTTCATGATCAACCATCTTGATAGCTCATACTGGTGAACCAGCATGCTTATCTTTGATTCCTTTACTTGTGATTAACCTTCATGAGCTAGTGCAAGAGTATCCCAGATTTATTTAGTTGTGTTGCAACTATGAACCTTGTCATGCTCAGATCTGGTGATAGCACACATGAGATAGTGTTTAGCTTTCAAGTTTAGTTGATGTTGGCTTTTCTGCTCTTGAGTCCATTCAACTCTAGGCACTGCAGCTCCAGCTTCACTCCTTGGCTCAGTGTAGCCATTTTCTATCAGTTCCCAGATGTCAACATTCTGTGCATCCAAGAATGCCATCATCCTCTTTTTCCAATAATCATAATCAGTTCCATCAAAGAGAGGAGGTCTGTTGATAGCTTGTCCTTCTGCATCCATGATTGTAGGATCGTACTGCCTAAGCACTTGTTAGATGCTCAACACTGTCAAGGTTGAGCTCTGATACCAACTGAAGTTGGCACAGGCAAACACAAGAAGGGGGGTTGAATTGTGTTTGTTAATTATTTTCGCAAAAAAACCTTTTGAACAACGTTTTCACAAGCAGAAGATAAAAAGATTAAGCACACGAGAAATCCTTTTTAAAATATTAATAAAAGTAATATCAAAACCCCACAATTAGTATAAACAAATAAAACTGAAGAGTTTAGGGATAGAAAATTCATGCAAGAGATTTTATCCTGGTTCACTCTCTTCCAACCAAGAGCTACATCCAGTCCCTTCGAGTTGAAGGATTTTTCCACTATTTCTTCAAATAGATTACAAACAAGTATTCAACACCTCTTCAGGCTACAAGTAATCCTTTCTTACCAAGCCTCTTCAGGATCTAACTCTAACACAGATTTAAAAGTTGATCTTCTTAACTCACTAAGTGTGAGAATATAACAGTTTAAGATCAGTTGAATATTACAACAATATTCAAACTAATGAATACAGACTCTTTCTCTTGAAAGAATAATAGAATAAATGATAATGGCAAAAGTTCAGCTAGCAAGATTGTACAGGCAAGAGTTGTCATCTTCAGTATATGATGTCTTCAATATATAGTGACCTCCTTCTTCTCTTGTAACTCTTTAATGGTTACTTTGAATAATCCCATTTAGAGATAGCATTAAATGCATGATATCCGCTGAGACTGATAGCTTGATTTTGGCCATGTTGAAAAGTATCCTTGGTTATCAGAAACTCTCAAAATGGAGGCTCACTGTTCTGAGCAATTATACCTTAAAACTTTCTTTCCTCCTTTGTGTATAACCCATCTTTTGTCCATCAATAAAGATGTCATCGCACAGATCGTTTTACAATTCCAATTATACTTTTTGCTTTTTGTATTTCCTCGATAGTACTATGAATTTTCTCAAAGGAAACAAGACATTAAATCGGATAAAAACAAATGGGAAGAACAAATATTCATTTGAAATAAATATCAATCATTTGAAATAAATATCAATCATTTGAAATAAATTCATTGTGGACCAGATTGAATTAAATCATATTCAAGGTAGTAAACATATAGAACCGTATACTTAGATTTAAGAACACATCTACACAAGATTTTAATTCTGCTCGTCCACTATTGTGGCAGAAGCGCTCGTCTACTAATGTGGTAGAAGCGCTCATCCACACAAGTATTTGGACTTGCTAAGTCCTTAGAGAACCTCCGTCCAATGACTTGGCATTATGGACTTCTACTGAATTTTAGTTTAGGCATTATGGATGCATACTTGAGTTTCAAGGATAGCACTCGTCTGCTGACGTGGCAAAATGGACGCGCTTATTTTCAAGTCTTTGGACTTGTTGTACTTAACAAGTTATTTAGGTATTCATTTATAGCATCGTCTACTAAAGAAAACCAGTCTACTTATCATTTAAAATACAAACAGTTTAAATAACCTTTGGGCGGATAATTCTTGGCACGAGTCCAAGCATTGTATACCTTATACTATTTTGGATATTCCTGCATAAACTGAACTCACTTGTTAGATCTCAACTAACACTGGCAAAGTAAATTTAATCCTTTTGTTAGCATCAAAACTTAGAGATTATTAAATCCAAAACCACTTTGGTTCAAACAAGGGGGGCTGAGTCCCCTCAACCCGTGAATCTTATACTAGGTATGTATTGGATATCTGGTATACCTTGTTTGTTTATCTACGTAGCATGTTAGACAAGAAGCTTACTAGAAGGAGGAGTTCTTGGGGATGGGGTGTTGTGAGCAATTGGTTATTGAAAGAAGGGGTTATTAAGAGAATTCATTTTATGTACTTGATATAATCTGGAATCATGGAATACACTCTAAGGAACTAAGATTGTGATTGGGTATATGGAGTAGGCAGTCATGGTGATATTGATCTTGGTGCCAAATGTAAGAGTCAGATGTTTTAATCGAGTTTTCTAGTGGACCAGTATTAAGAAGAGAGAAAGGATTAAGTTTGGATTATGCCCTTCAAGGTGATGAGTGTGATTTCATCTCATATTTCCTTGACATTTTGCATGCATTTTCATATAGTTTATGCATATTAAATTTGATTTTTGTTAGTTTTTACCTTGGAACAGGTAAGGTGATTTTGTGGTGTTTGTGTGCAGGAATTGAAGATTAAAATACTCAGGATCAGTTATGTTGGAGCTTGAAAAGCAAGAAAAATGAGCCAAACATAGCCCATCACAGCCTACCCGTGACAGCCATCACGGCTTAGCCGTGACAGCCAACACGGCCATGATCGAGCAAGGCTGAAAAGAAAAGAACGCAAAAGTCAGAACCAGTGATGGCAAGGCCGTGATGGCCATCACGGCCGTGACGGGCCAACCAATGCCAATTTTTCCAAGACAGAATCTATCACGGGCTGGCCGTGACAGGCATCACGGCCGTGACGTGCAATATCTGAAAATTTAATTTGCTGATTTGATCTGATTTTGTAATAGCTTTGAATTCAAGTTACCCTACATTATAAATATGACTCTAAGGCTCGAAAATAATGACCTCTTGACTGCCACCCATAGGCAAAAATTAGGATTTATCTTCTTCTCAATTTCTTCTATTCCCTTAGGATTTTCATGCTTTTGTTATTCAAGGTTGCTATGAACATGGCAATGCATGAGTAGTCATTTTATTTCTAGGAATTGGGGCTATGCCCAAGACTCGTTTTATGTGATGAATTGACGTTTTGTTTCTTGTTAATTTTAATTTCGATTTCGATTTGATTCCTATTGCTTGAATTACTTATAAATTCGGTGGCCACTTATATGTTTGTCGTAGATACTCTAAGGACGAACTTAGCGGTGAACTTAGGTATAAGATCTATAGGAATAAAACTTAGGACTTAAATCATAAGAGTTAGAAGTGGTCCTTCGAGGGTTCACTGAATTGTGACAAAGCTTAAAGGGTTCAATTTAAATTCAATTACCACGAGAGTAGGCGTTGGTTTAATTGGGCACGGTTCTAGTATCCCGAGAGGGAACCTTAAATTATTTAGGATAAATTCACCTTCAAAGCAATTTTGATTATTAACAAGAGGGGTAGTCAATTTAGTAGCATGAGCAGTCTTGTTGGTAACCCAATTCGTGGAAATCTCTTTTGATATTAAAAAATCCCAGATTTGATTTGATTTGATTTGATTGTGATTTTAATTGATTGCGTTTTAAATATTTGATTTGTTAGTTAATTATTATTTTAAAAACCAAATCTCTTTTTATATAGTTTAGTTAAATTGATTTAATAATTAATTTTTATTTAAGATCACAGTCTATGTGGGTTCGATCATTTTATTACTTGATGACGAAGTTGTACACTTGCGAATTCACGCTCACCAAGTTTTTGGCACCGTTGCCGGGGACTGTGCTTTCTTGAATTTCAATTTAATTTTTAAATTGATTTTTCTGGACTTTTTTTATTTATTATTTATTTCTTTTTTTTCCTAGAGTATCTATCTCTCTCTTGCAGGTATTTTTCTCTTTTATGTTAAGATCCCAAAGTCATGGAAATCTTACTGAAGTTGACCCCGAGATTGAAAGGACCTTTCATAGGCGTAGGAGACTACAAAGACAAAGAGAGAGAGATGTTGATTCCCATTCCACTCATGACGAATCTACCAGATACCAAACCACTGAAGGTCTACACAGCCCCAAATGCTAGGGGTTTGCGAACTGGGTTTGCTAGGCCAGAAATTGAGGCGGAGAACTACAATATTCCGCCTCAGTTAATTGGCATGATTAGGCAACATCAATTTGGAGGATTACCCTCGGAGGACCCGACTGATCATGTGGAGACATTCTTGGAGTTCACCGATGCAATAAGAATTCAAGGTGCCCTGATTGATGCTATTTGCTTGAGGTTATTCCCTTCCTCTCTGACTGGAAAGGCAAGAGCTTGGTTGAAACAAGTGCCCGCTAATACTTTGTCAACTTGGGACCAACTGGAGCAGGCATTCTTGGAAAAATTCTTCCCTCCATCCAAGACTGCTTACCTACGAACTCAGATCATCGGCTTCTTCCAAAAGGACGGAAAATGCTTATCCGAAGCTTGGGATCGTTACAAATGATTGCTAGAGTCTTGCCCACATCATCGGCTCGAGAGGTGGTTGTTAATGCATACCTTCTACAACAGATTGGATTACTCTTCGAAGGTCTCACTTGACTCCGCAGCTGGTAGAACCTTTATGAATAGACCACTGACTGAAGCGTTCAATATCATTGAAAACGTAGCCACCAACTATCACCAATGGGGTTCGGAAAGAGGTAATAACCCGAAAAAGATTTCGGGGGACTAAGTTTGAAATGAATAGTAATGATTTAATTATGTCTAAATTTGGCTCATTGAATAAACGCTTTGATAAGCTTGAAAAGGCTAATGTGAGTTCAATAAGTGCTACTAATGTTGTTTGTCAGATTTATGGAATGCAGGGACATGACATAATGGAGTGCCCACATGGTATTACTCATGGATCTAGTGCTTCGTGGGAACAAGTGAACTCTTGTCACAATTTCTATGACACGAACCCTAAGTTGCCAAATTATGTGCCCTCAAATCCTTACAACCAAGTAAGGAAGAATAATCCGTATCTCTCCTACGGGAACTACAACAACACGTTGAACCACGAATTCCAAGAAGGCCAAGGTAATAGGAAATCCGCATCGGGGTATCCTCAGGTACAAAAGTCTAAACTCGAGTCTCTTATGGAAAGTTTTGTTGCTACTCAAACTAAGCAGAATGAAGAATATAGGCAATAAGGTAGGGCAATTAATGAGGCAATAAAAGAGTTAACATCTAAGGTAGATAACTTATCCATCCATAACAAGATGTTAGAAACTCAAATTGCCCAACAAGCATGCAATTCAAATAGGCAATCGGGCAAGTTTCCTGGACAACTTGAAGTGAACCCAAATAATGAACAATGTAAAGCTGTGAGTTTAAGGAGTGGTAAGAAACTTGAGGATCCCAAGGCTAAAGGGGAGAGTGATAACAAGAGTGTAGATGAGGAGGAGGAACCTACTAAGACACAACCCTTAAAAGAGGAAGAACCTAGTGAAAAAGTGTCTAAGTATGTCCCTCCACCACCTTACCAACCCCCGATACCTTTCCCTCAAAGGTTGGCTAAGGCCAAGTTAGATAAGCAATTTGGGAAATTTCTAGAGGTCCTTAAGAAATTGTACATTAATATACCCTTCATTGAGGCGTTACAACAAATGCCGACATATGCTAAATTTCTTAAGGACATCTTGTCAAATAAGAGAAAGCTAGAGGATTATGAAACAGTGGCTTTAACTGAGGAGTGCAGTGCTTTTATTCAAAATAAATTGCCTCCAAAATTGAAAGATCCATGTAGTTTCTCTATTCCTTGCTTGATTGGTAACACTAGTTTTGATAAAGCTCTTTGTGATTTGGGGGCTAGTGTTAGTCTTATGCCCCTCTCTGTTTGGAAGAAGTTGGAGATGGGTGAACTAAAACCCACAACAATCTCCCTTCAATTGCCTGATCGGTCCGTCAAATTCCCTACAGGCATCTTAGAAGATGTTCTTATTAGAGTGAGTAAATTTTTCATTCCTGCGGATTTTGTGGTACTTGAAATGGAGGAGGATTCCCAAATCCCCATTATTCTTGGTAGGCCTTTCTTGGCTACCGCAAGAGCAATTATTGATGTTAAAAATGGAAAATTGACTTTAACTGTGGGTGATGACAAAGTTGAATTTGATTTAGCTAAATCTATTAAACACTCTTCTTTTGAGGATTCTTGTTGTAGGGTTGACTTAATGCACCAAGCGGTGAAAGAAGAATCCACTCAAGCTTGTGTTGATGATCCATTGGAAATGTGTTTGATTGGTGGAGACTTAAATACTCATGAAGGATAAGTAAGGAATTGTGCCTGCTTCCTGGAGGCTAGTCCAGAAATTTCTCCTCACAAAACAAAGAAATAAAAACTTGAGTTGAAACCAAAGAATAGATATTTGAAAGATGAAGAAACTCCTACGGTAGAACTAAAACCTCTTCCTTCCTTATTGAGGTATGAATTTCTTGGTCCTAACTCTTCCTATCCGGTAATTGTGAATGCTAGCTTGAATGAGTTGGAAACTGAGAAATTGCTTAGGGAGCTTAGAATGCATAGAAAGGTGATAGGATATACAATTGATGATATTAAAGGCATAAATCCTTCCTTTTGCATGCATCGCATTTTAATGGAAGATGAGCATAAACCATCCATTGAGCATCAACGTAGGTTGAACCCTAATATGAAAGAGGTGGTTAAGAAAGAAGTGCTTAAGTTGTTAGATGCGGGGGTTATTTATCCAATCTCCGATAGTGAATGGGTTAGTCCGGTGCATGTGGTTCCTAAGAAAGAGGGGATGACTGTTATTCAAAATGAAAATAATGAACTAATCCCTACTAGGACGGTAACCGGTTGGAGAATGTGCATTGATTATAGGAAGTTAAATAAGGCAACAAGAAAAGATCACTTATCTATCCCATTTATTGATCAAATGCTTGAAAGGTTAGCTAGGCATTCATACTTTTGTCCCTATGGCACTTTTGCCTATAGGAGAATGCCTTTTGGTCTATGTAATGCACCAGCTACTTTTCAAAGATGCATGACTGCAATTTTTTCTGAATTTATTGAAAACATCATGGAGGTTTTTATGGATTATTTTTCTATTTAAGGAACTACCTTTGATGATTGTTTAACAAATTTGTCTAAGATTTTGCAGCGATGTGAAGAAACTAATTTGGTATTGAATTGGGAAAAATGTCATTTTATGGTAAAAGAAGGTATAGTGCTTGGGCACTTGATTTCTGGAAGAGGTATTGAGGTGGATAGGGCCAAAATTGATGTTATTGAAAAATTGCCCCCACCGGTAAATGTGAAAGGAGTTAGAAGTTTCTTAGGACACGTCGGGTTTTATCGGGGTTTCATCAAAGATTTTTCAAAAATTTCTAAACCTTTATCTAACCTATTGATGAAAGATGTTCCATTTTATTTTAATGAGGAATGTTTAAGTGCATTTTGTAGGTTGAAGGAAGCTTTTACCACCGCTCCCATTTTGCAAACACCGGATTGGAATGAGCCATTTGAAGTAATGTGTGATGCTAGTGACTATGTCGTGGGAGCGGTGTTGGGATAAAGGATAGACAAGAAGGTCCATGCAATATACTATGCTAGCAAAACTCTAGATGGAGCTCAAGCCAACTATGCCACCACTGAGAAAGAGTTGCTCGCGGTTGTCTTTGCATTTGAGAAATTCAGATCATACCTTATGGTGTCAAAAGTCATTGTGTATACCGACCACTCCGCACTAAAGTACCTCATGACTAAGAAGGAAGCAAAGCCAATGCTCATCCGATGGATCCTTCTCTTGCAAGAATTTGACTTGGAGATTTGGGATCAGAAAGGGACAGAGAACTTGGTTGCGGACCACTTATCTAGACTTGAACCATTGGAACATGAGAAGGACAACTTGCCTATAGATGATTCTTTCCCCGATGAGCAATTGTTCGCCATCTTGGGAGAGAATGCTCCATGGTATGCTGATTTTGTGAATTATTTTGTATGTGGGATTATGAGTGACACGCTGTCGCGCACGGTTCAAAAAGCGAGTAGTTTGTAAAAACATGCAGTTAGGGAAAGTGCGACAACTCGAGTAACGTCTCACAAGGACTCTTAGATTGTTGTTAACAGAAAAATCATTTTTTTTGGGGGGGGGGGGGGGGGGTTGGATTTTAAATTAAATAAAGAAAACAAAGCAGAAAACAATGCAAACTAAATAATTATCAAATAAGCTAAACGATCAATCTAATGCTTTCGGTTTCCCACTATCATTGGTTCATATAAATCCAAGCCCTAAGCGGATTCTAATCTCTTTTCGATTGTAACATCAATTAACAAGTGAAACCGACGCTACGAGACGTATGTTCCTATTCCCGAATTAAGCAAACGGGATGAAGCGCTCGTGAATTAAGCAAACACGAATGAACACACGCGAATTAAGCAAACGCGATTAAGTATAGGAACACACAATCATCGAAACAAATCAATACCCAATCGATACAAACTGAATTAATCAAACAGAGAATATAGAATAGTATTGAAAGAGAAAAGCAATGAAATCAGGAATTACAAAACCTCAAGCGTCAATGGAACCCGATTACAGCAGATCAATCGAAGGAGACTAGTTCTCCATTACAAATATAACAAAAACTAAAAGGATATGATGTAAACTGTGAAAATTGGATGATTGATCTGTCTGCTGCGCTTCTGTTTTATAGAGAGGCCGCGTGTCACGGCCGTGATGGCCATCACGGCCAAGCCGTGACCGCTTCTGTCAAGGGCGCCAGTTCAAATTCTTGTCTGTTACGGCCGTGACATGACCTCCATCACGGCTAGGCCGTGATCAATTCTGTTCTTCATTGTCTTCCCATCACGCCCGTGATGGGCATCACGGTCAGGCTGTGATGCTTTCTGTCATTCCCTTCATGCTCTCCTTATTAGCCTGAAAACATGAGATAGCAATAAGTGCTTTATTTGACTTAAAACTGGCTAAATTATCCTAAAACTACTTAAGGGACTCAAAACCTTGCTTGAGGACAATCAAGCCTAATTTGGGCGAAAACGAGATATAATTAACACAAAACCACGGTCATACTAGTCATAAAACTAGATGAGCTAGAGGCTGATCAAAATACCCCAAACTTGAACTTTGCTTGTCCCCAAGCAAACTAAAACTCAAAACGACTCAAGACTTGGCAAGCTCAAGGGATTCAATCATCTTTTGCACAAATTTCAAGCAAACAAAACAATTTTCCTTCAACGTTCCCCCCATATTCAACAATGCAATCCCCACAATCATTTACTTTAAACATCTGAGAATTTCATCATTCAAACAATCATTAATCTAAGCGAGGGGTCCAAGTTACACACAAAAGGGAGATCACCAATTTCAAACAATTGCCTGCCTCACAAGGGCATTTAATATTTCACTCAATCACTCAATTTGTCTAGGCTATCAAATTTTCACTCAGTTCACATTTCAAGAGCACTTCCCATGAATTTGATTTTTATCTCAATCAAGGTTCCCACGAAAACATGCATGCAACATCAAAAGGTCTTTCAAAGGTTGTAATGGGGCCCGGCCAAGGGTAGGCCATACAAAGGAACTAGGCTTAAGTCCCTAGGAACTAAGAGAGCATGAAGCTTGTACACTATTATTTTTCACTCTAATTCCTTTTTCCATTTTTTTTTTACTTGGGGTGACTACACCCTTTTTCCCTTTGACACCAATTTTTTTGTTTTGCCCCTTTTCTTTTGGCAATTTTTTTTTTCTTTTGCCTTTGGCTTCAACCTTTATGTTTTTCTTTTACTCAACCCAGAATGGCATATCACACCTTGTAGCCACCCCAAACTTAGTTTCTTGCAAACCTTCTCTTGATCATGCACTCCTAATCCTAAGATCGGGTTAACATGGTTTTTCCAGATTTTGGCTCATAACATAGGGTTATCAAGAAACAATAGGCTTATTAGGCTCAATGGGCTAACTAGGGAACATGCATTAGGGATGGTTCAATTTAGACCAAGTAGCTATTTCAAAGAAAATCTGCCTAAATCATCTGATGCAATCACATAAACATGCAAACCAAGAAGAGACTCAAGCAAATTCGGGAAAGTATAACTTGAAAGTGATTCACACAATTAAAAACATGTTGGAGGCTCAAATTCTCACCTGGACATTTTTCACAAATTGTTTGACCGAGATTCTATCCCTAGTGTGTGCACCCCTTCACCCCAAACTTATCATAAATCATGCAATCACAACAAAATTTCTCAAAGTTCAGTTTTTCAAAATTTTTTTTCACATGGGGATCAGTTTTCAAATTTTACAACCTAGGGGGAATCATCAACATAAATCATGCAATCAATCTGTGCTATATCAACAAAACCCACCAAGCTTGCCGACACAAGACTCACACACATGCTCTTGATCTTCTCAAATTATTCAAGAGCTAAAAGAAAACAAAACAAAAAACACAAAACAAAACACAACAAATGGTTCCCTCCACCACACTTAAAACATACATTGTCCTCAATGAAACAACATAAATATAAAATCAAAGTGAAGGAAAGGAAAGGGTGCTCCCTGATCAAGTTGCAGTGTAGGTGGGCTCTCCCAAGGAGAGCTCCTCAACAGTAGCATCCTCAGGCACCGAGCTCTCATGGAATAGCTTCAAGCGCTACCCGTTAACCTTGAAGGCCTTGTTGCTACCTGCACTTTTAATTTCTACTGCACCATGAGGAAAAACATTAGTAACAACAAATGGGCCAATCCACTTAGATCGAAGTTTTCCAGCCATCACTTTCAGGCGGGAGTTAAACAGTAAGACCTGTTGACCCACAGAGAATTCCTTCCTAGCAATCATCCTATCATGGAAGTGCTTGGTTTTCTCTTTATAAATCCGAGAGCTTTCATAGGCTTCTAGCCTAAGCTCTTCAAGCTGCTGTAATTGGAGTTTCCTTTCAATGCTAGCTTTTTGCATTTCCAAATTATAGCACTTGACCGCCCAATAAGCACGGTGCTCAACTTCCACAGGGAGATGACATGCCTTACCGAACACAAGCCTAAAAGGGGACATCCCTATTGGTGTCTTGAAAGCGATCCTCTGAGCCCAAAGTGTGTCTTCTAGACGGCGGCTCCAGTCCTTCCTATTCGGCTACACCACTTTCTCTAGGATCTGTTTGATCTCTCTGTTGGATATCTCATCCTGGCCATTGGTCTGGGGATGATAAGCAGTGGAGACCCTGTGCACAACTCCATACTTCCGGAGTAAAGCCTCCATGGTGCGGTTGCAGAAATGAGTGCCCTGGTCACTTATGATAGCCCGAGGTATTCCGAACCTGCAAAAAATATTGGACCTGACAAATTTTGCAACAACTTTAGAATCATTAGTCCTAGTGGGGATAGCTTCCACCCACTTTGAAACATAGTCAACAGCCAAAAGAATGTAGAGAAAGCCAAAAGATGCAGGGAAATGACCCATAAAGTCGATTCCCCACACATCAAACACCTCACAGAAAAGCATAGGTTGTTGAGGCATTTCACTCTTGCGAGTGATGGCTGTACCTGCTGTCTGACACTCCTTACAAGTCCGGTAAACCTCATAAGCATCTCTAAAAATGGTGGGCCAGTAAAAACTAGAATCTAGGACTTTTCTTGCAGTCCTCTGTGGCCCAAAGTGTCCCCCTACTTGAGAGGCATGAGAAAAGTGCAAAATAGACTCAATCTCATAGTCGGGGACGCATCTCCTGATTACCTGATCACTGCCAAATTTCCAGAGGAATGGATCATCCCAAACATAGTACTTGGCATCACTCTTTAGTTTGCGGATTTGTGACCTAGTTGCTCCTGTCGGAAAGACACCAGCAACTAGGTAATTAACAATGTCGGCAAACCAAGGAGTTACGCCATGCAACTGTAAAAGCTGCTCATCAGGAAAGTCATCCTGAATGGGGGAAGGATCCTCATCCCTCTCTATCCTACTCAAGTGATCAGCCACTAAATTTTCAGCTCCACTCTTGTCCTTTGTCTCCACATTAAACTCTTGGAGCAACAACATCCACTGAACCAACCTCGGCTTTGATTCTGGCTTCTTCAACAAGTACTTCAGAGCTGCATGGTCAGTGAAAACAATAACCTTGGAACCTAGCAAATATGATCTAAATTTATCAAGAGCAAAAACAACAGCTAGAAGTTCCTTTTCAGTGGTGGTGTAATTAGACTGTGCAGCATCTAAAGTCCTAGAGGCATAGTAAATAACATGGGCAGCCTTGCTCACCCTTTGTGCCAGGACCGCCCCCACAGCATAGTTAGAAGCGTCACACATGAGCTCAAAAGGGAGGGTCCAGTCAGGGGGCTGGATGATGGGGGTAGAGGTCAATGCCTTTTTCAAGAAGTCGAACGCCTTCTTGCAGTTATCATCCAAGCTGAATATGGTATCATTCTTCAGCAAGTTTGACAGAGGAAGAGCTATCTTGCTGAAGTCCTTAATGAAGCGCCTGTAGAAACCTGCATGACGAAGAAAAGAACGAATCTCGTGAATGCAAGATGGGTAAGGCAGTGTATAAATCACATCAATTTTAGCAGGATCTATTGAAATACCCTCTTTGGAAATAATATGCCCCAAAACAATCCCCTGTTCAACCATAAAATGGCATTTTTCATAGTTCAAAACAAGGTCAGTTTCAATGCATCTCTCTAAAACCAAATTCAGACTATGCAAGCATGCATCAAATGAGGAACCATATACAGTGAAATATTAATCATCCATGAACACTTCCATGCAATTTTCAATAAATTCAGTAAAAATGCTAATCATGCATCTCTGGAAAGTGCCAGGAGCATTGCAAAGGCCAAATGGCATCCTCATGTAGGCAAACGTGCCGAAGGGGCACGTGAAAGTGGTCTTTTCCTGATCCTCTGGTGCAATGTGGATCTGGAAGTATCCGGAGAAGCCATCAAGAAAACAGTAGTGGGATTTACCAGCCAGCCGTTCGAGCATCTGATCGATGAACGGCAAAGGAAAGTGATCCTTTCGAGTGGCCTGGTTCAACCTCCTATAATCAATACAGACTCTCCAGCTATTCTGGACTCTAGTGGGGACAAGCTCATTGTTTTCATTTCTTACCACTGTGAGACCAGATTTCTTGGGTACAACTTGCACTGGACTCACTCGACTACTATCAGAGATGGGGTATATGATACCCGCATGCAGGAGTTTTGTCACCTCTTTCTCTACAACATCCAGAATCAATGGATTGAGCTGCCTTTGGGGCTGCCTAACTGGTTTAGCCCCATCCTCCAACAGAATCCTATGCATACATCTAGAGGGGCTAATTCCTGGGATGTCAGCCAAGGTCCAACCAATCGCCTTCTTATGCTTCTTCAGAACCTCCAAGAGCTTAGCTTCCTGGTCAGAGTCAAGGTTGGAGGAGATTATCACTGGAAGTTTTTCATTCCTCTCCAAGTAAGCATACTTCAGATTTCCAGTAAGTGGCTTAAGCTCTAAGGAGGGTGGCTGCTCAACAGATGGTATGTTTGGGGCAGTCGGGCTGTCAAGAACTTCAGCCGAACAGACAGCTTCACTCACACTATCACCCTGCAAGGTAACATCAATCTCAACACAAACAGCACAAGGGTTAGTGTTAGTACAGTCAGTACATGAATAAACATCATTAAAATCAGAAATGGATGGAAAATCAGCAACCAAGTCTTCATAGGTGTCATCAACAATTTTAGAGAGCAACTCTATTTGAAAGACAGAGTGCTCTTCCAAGGGATGCTTCATAGCATCGAAAATGTTGAATTTTGCAATAATGTCACCAAACTCCATGGACATGGTCCCATCATCAACATCAATCTTTGTCTTTGCCGTCTTCATGAATGGTCTGCCCAGGATGATTGGTGATCTGCTTGAATTTGTTTCCCCTACCATGTCCAGGATGTAAAAATCAGCAAGGAAAATCAAATCATCAACTTGTACAGCACATCTTCTACCACTCCAATGGGGCGAGCATTGGTCCTGTTGGCCAACTGGATAGTGAGACCCGTATGTTGCAAGGGACCAAGATCAAGATTGTTGAAGACAGAGGTGGGCATGACATTTATGGAGGCTCCCAAATCCCACATGCAATCGTCGAATTTGTTGTCCCCAATGGTGCATGGAATAGCAAAAGTGCCCGGATCCTTGCACTTCTGTGGCAGTGCCTGAGTGAGGGCTGGAACAGTAACCCTTTCAAGTGTAGGTTTAGGTTGAATGAGGTCTGAAACATTTCGCCCCAAATTGACTCTCTCATTACCCTTCAACCTCCTCTTGTGTGTGCACAAATCCTTCAGAAACTTTGCATACTTCGGAACCTGCTTAATCACATCCAGAAGCGGAATGTTTGCCGCCACCTTTCTGAACACATCTAGAATCTCCCTCTCCTTGTCTTCCCCTTCAATCTTCTTATTTTTCTGCACTCTTTGTGGAAAGGGGATCGGTGGCACATACACTTTCTCAACTTCAACAACAACAGAAGGCTCAGGAGTTACCTCAACAGTTTCTTCATCTTTTTCAGGGGCTGCCTCTACAACTTTCCCGGATCTCAAATAAATGGCACTCACATTAGGATTGGAGGCATTGGGATTCACCACTGTTTGTGTGGGTAGTTGGTTCGATCCTTGAGCTTGCTGCATGGTATTCATCGAAGTGGCGAGCTGTCCAATCTGTGTCTGTAAGGCATGAATGCTAGCATCCGTTTGCTGTTGAAACTGTCCAATCTGTGTGTGCAAAGTATGAATACTGGCATTTACTTGTTGCTGAAACTGGAGATTGTTGTCAGCCATTTGCTTGATCAGGTCCTCTAGTGAAGGTCCAGAAGGTGCAGAGGTGGTTACTTGGGGAGAGTTCTGTGGTGGTGTCAATGGCAACATCAGTTGTTGTTGCATGGGTGAGTTTCCATACCAAGGGTTTGGATGGTTACTCCAGCTGGGGTGGTACTCATCAGTGGAAGGGTCAGGAATGTTGTGCCTATTCTGATTGTTGCCTTGATTGTAAATATTGCTGTATATGCTTGAGGTGATTCATTGACTTGTCTATTACCAAATTTCTCTCGCCTGATTGATGCAGCTCTGAAGGCAGGAAAGTATCTCTCTAGGAAGACTTTCATCAAATCAATCCAGGTTGATACGGAATTCGGCTCAAGACAATACAACCAATCCTTCGCAGCACCTTCAAGTGAGAAATGGAAGGCTCTCATCTTGATGTGGTCTTCTGTTATTCCTTCAGGTCTCAGCATTGTAGAACAAACAACCTGGAATTCCTTCAGATGCTCCTGCGGATTTTCACCTGCAAGACCACTAAACCTTGGCAACCAGTGTATTAAACCAGAAAAGTCAGGATAATATATGCATGGTGGTTCATAATTTACATTAGGCATATAACCTTGCATATAATTATCCATGGGTAGATTCACAATCAGACCAATTGATCAGCCTCTGGCTAGTCTAGTTTTATAACTAGAAAAACCTTGGCTTTGTGCTAATTTTATATCATTTTTGCCCAAATTAGACTTGATTGTCTTTAAGCAGCATTTTGAGCCTGTAAAGTATTTTTAGGTTAATTTAGTTGATTTAGAGTTAAATAAAGCACTTATGCTATTTTCTGTTTTCAGGTTAATAAAAAGAAATAAATCTGGAGCTTTCGCCCCCCGAGAAGGCATTCGCCTCGCGAACTTGAAGGTGACTGTGCCAGAAAATTTGCATCCTTTCTGTGTCGCCCCGCGAATCCAATCCTCACCTCGCGAGAGTGAAGACCAGAAGCCATGACATTTCCATTCCTCGCCACGCGAGCCGTTCTTCGCCTCGCGAGAATACCAAACGTTGCAAACTGTTCGCATTATTCGCCTCGCGAGACAGTGTTCGCCTAGCGAGTCTGCGGAAACCAGAAGTTGTATATAAACCTGTTTTAGGCAGAACTGAAGGAGCTAGTTAGTCAGAGTAGTAGGCAGTAGTAGTAGTTTATCTTCTTTTCTTAGATATGTTTTGTTTTCCTTTTGTAATGGAGAGCTAGTCTCCTTAGATTAATCTACTGTGATTGGTTTCAATTACACTTGAGGTTCTGTATTTCCTGTTTCATTTGCTTTTCTCTTTTCAATACTATATTATACACTTCTGT
The DNA here is from genome assembly GCA_030762895.1 of Sophora flavescens. Taxonomy (NCBI): domain Eukaryota; kingdom Viridiplantae; phylum Streptophyta; class Magnoliopsida; order Fabales; family Fabaceae; genus Sophora; species Sophora flavescens. The sequence continues at coordinate 50,405,738 of CM061063.1, forward strand.
TTGTTATTTCAGGAGTGTATAATGTTGTGTTGATTCATTTCGGTGATGTTATGTTCCTATACTTAATCGCGTTTGTTATTTCAAGTGTGTTCATTCATGTTCGTTTAGTTCATGAGGGCTTAACCCCGTTTGTTATTTCGGGAATAGGAACATACATCCGTAGTAGCGATTTCGTTTGTTAATTGTTGCTACAACCGGGAAGGGGATTAGAATCTGCTTAGGGCTTGGAATTTACATAAACCAATGATAGTGGGAAACCGAGAACAGTAGGTTAATCGCTTTAGTTTATTTGATAATCTCTTTAACTGCTTTGTCTTTATTGCTCTGCCTTTGTTTGTTTTCTTTATTTTATTTCAATCCAAACCCCCCAAAACTGATTTTCTGTTAATAATAGCAACCTAAGAGTCCTTGTGAGACGATACTCGAGTTGTCGCTTCCCTATCTACATTATTTTGTAAACGCTCGTTCTTTTTGGCGCGTGGCGACAGCGCGACCACCAATTCAGCAAAAAAATTTAATTATTTTTTTAATTTTCTGTTAATAGCAACAAGAGTTCCCCGGCAACGACGCCAATTTTGACACGTTGTCGCGCACGGGTCAAAAAGCGAGTGGTTTGTAAAAACATGCAGTTAGGGAAAGTGTGACAACTCGAGTATCGTCTCACAAGGACTCTTAGATTGTTGTTAACAGAAAAATCAGTTTTTGGGTGGGGGTGGGTGGATTTGAAATTAAATAAAGAAAACAAAGCAGAAAACAATGCAAACTAAATATTTTCAGAGATGCCCGAATGTTCGTGCTTGCTTGTGATCCATGTCAAAGAACGCGAAACATCTCTTAAGAGGCATGAAATGCCACTCAACTCGATGCTAGAAGTAGAGATATTTGATGTTTGGGGTGTAACGCCCTTCGTTACATTAGTAACCCAAAATAAATTGTATAAAAATCCTTTAAAACATTTAATTAAAATATGCTAATCATAAAAAATTTCTCAATTATATAAGTCTGGAAAATGTCTCATATTAAATAAAATAGTAATAATGTATCAAATTAATAAATATAATATTAAATCCATACATCTGGATAAAACCAAATAAAAAGAAAAGCCTCAAAACCGGGTGTCTAACTACAATCCGAGAAGAATAACTAAAAATAATAAACGATGTCTGCATGGCACTCGTAAGCCATGCTACAATACTAACCAGCTAAGATAAAAAAAAAAGAAAATAATTCTTCAAGCCTCGGTGTCCGCAACAATGATGTCCTCGGGCTCTAAAATAACACTTTTTAATGAGATATAAAATCTCGGTCAACAACAACACAGTTATAAAATATTTCAAAAATAGTTATGTTCTCAGCCGGCACGGTAACCGGAAAAATTGTCCTTGGTACCCGCTAATTTTCCAAAATAATGTTCATTATAAAAATTACATTTAATTGCAACAATCATATAACGACAACATAATCAAATATCATATATTAATTAAACAAAGTAATCACACATCACACATCACACAATAACACAATCCTCAAGTCGCTCGGAAACCCCACTCTGTGTTGGTTTCTTGCCCAATTGGTGACTCGAGAACCTCATTAAATTGGTTCCTTGCCCCTTGTCTGCGGTGACTCAGGAACCTCGTTCTAGAATTGATTCCTTGCCACCCTCTTTATGGTGACCCGAGAACCTCGTTCTAGAATTCATTCCTTGCCCCCATGGTGACTCGGGAATCCCATTTTAGAATTGACTCCTTGCCCCTATGGTAACCCGAGAGCCTCGTAATTAAATTGGTTCCTTGCCTCCCGTTAACGGTGACCCGAGAGCCTCGTTCATAAAATGGATTCCTTGCCCCATATCTTATTTTTCGACATCCCATTAAATGACGATGTTACAAGCCAATACCCCATTCTTAGGCGGCATATCAAAAAATTCCACACATCATGCATATACTCATTCATCCATATTTCGAAGCATAAAACCATCAATCGCAATTGACAAACTTTTCAAAGCAAATAACCACTACAATTCCATATCATCATATAATCAACTCATAAATATCAATTGAACAAATATCATGTTATCACGTAAATTTATTAGTACAATATAGCAATCATAAACACAAGGAATAATATACATCAACAAGCATATCAATCAACCAATACAAATACCAAGAATGTGTTTCATATCAAATAGTCAATTTAATCAAATTTCGTCTTAATTAAAAAACCCCAATTTTTGAAAATAGGTTAATAATAACAACATGCCTCAATTTAATTGAAAGTTCCAAAAATCATAGGATAAACCCTTGCCCACAAAAACAAACACATATACCATGAAAGAGTTCGTAAAAGATATTAAAACTCATATCTCGAATACCTCCAAAATACTCTAAAAATTATGTTTGACAAAAAAAACTAATACTTCTCTAAAAAAAACTTCTTCCCTTTATTGCTACGGCTGCACTGCTAAAGAAAAAAGTCTCGGAACCTCTCACTCTCTAAGCACTGCGCGGCCTCTCTAATACATTACTGTGCGGCGCTACTAACTATAAATCCCACTATTTGCGCATGGGCTATAGTAGGCATTAGGCAGCGCACAACTATTAGTGGCGCATAGGTTTTTTTTCTTTATTTTTATTTTATTTATTTTTCTTTTCTTTTCTTTTTCGTTTTCTTTTCTTTTAATTTATAATTTTTTTTTACTTTTTGCTATTAATTTGATATTCCTTTTATACTAACAACTTTAATCAATTAAACAAAAAAAACTTTAATAAATTTTATACTGATAAATTCTCACCACTAAACCTCTTAATTATATTTTATTTCTATTATATTTTTTTTATAACTTAATCTTTTTTTTCAAATTAATTATATTAGAATTTTAGGATGTTACATGGGGAGTTGACTACATGGGACCCTTTCCTTCCTCTCGCAACAATAAGTTCATTCTTGTAGCCGTTGATTACGTCTCTAAATGGGTGGAAGTCATTCCATCCCCAACAAGTGATGCAAAAACCGTAATCAAACTATTCAAGAAGGTGATTTTTCCAAGGTTTGGAATCCCAAGGGCAGTTATCAGTGATGAAGGAACGCACTTCATTGAAAAATAATTTGAAAAACTCCTACTCAAATATGACGTCATTCATAAGGCTGCTATACCTTACCATCCTCAGACAAGTGGCCAAGTCGAAGTTTCCAACCGAGAGATATAGAGCATTCTAGAGAAGACTATTTCAAGTTCGAGAAAGGATTGGTCCTTAAAGCTTGATGATGCTCTTTGGGCTTACCGTACGGCTTACAAGACTCCTATTGGGATGACACCCTTTAGACTTATTTACGGGAAGCCATGTCACCTACTGGTCGAGCTTGAGCATAAGGCCTTGTGGGCTATTAAGATGCTAAACTATAATATAAAGACCGCCGGAGAAAAGAGAGTCCTGCAACTTCATGAACTTGATGAGCTAAGATTGGATGCTTATGAGTCCGTAAGATCTTACAAGGAGAGAACAAATAAGTGGCATGATAAGCATATCCTTCGTAGAGAATTCCATGAGGGAGAACGGGTGCATCTTTACAACTCAAGGTTGCGGTTAGTCCTAGGAAAACTCAAGTCTAGATGGTCCGGACCATACAAAGTTAAGAAAGTATTTCCATATGGTGCCATCGAGGTTTGGAACCAGGAATGTGAAAAATTCAAAGTCAACGGACAGAGGTTAAAGCACTACCTTGGAGAACATCCACCTGAAGAGGAGGTTGCACTTTCCCTCCTCGATCCAACATCAAAGGATTGAAAGGACTATGGTCAAGCTTAGGACCGTAGATAAACGCTTCTTGGAAGGCAACCCAAGCTTTCTTTCCCTTCTTAGTTTGTTTTTGAATTTGGTTTTTGAATAATTTGAGAAGATTAAGAGAAGAAAGATCACAAATTAATTGATTTGCCAAGTGTTTTCAGGTTAGGAAGGCAATGAAGAGCAAAAAGGGCATGGCCAAGGGAGATTAGAACTTATCACGGCTGGGCCGTGATGACCATCATGACCGTGATGGGCCAACAGCTAAAGTCAGACAGTATCACTGCCTAGCCGTGACAGCCCTCACGGGCGTGATGTGAAGACCAGAAAGTCAATAAGGATCACGGCTAGGCCGTGATAGGCCAACTCCGAAATGACCGAATTGATCACGGCCCAGCCGTGATGTTCATCATGGCTGTGATAAGGCCCAATATGAGTTAGACCACTAACCAGAACCTGTCACGGCCCAAGCGTGATATGGATCACGGCCGTGACGAAAAGGAAAAATGAAGACCCGAATGCGTCACGGCCTAGCCGTGATGGCAGTTACGACCGTGACAAGCCAGCTCCAACAGAACAAATTTTATCACAGGCCAGCCGTGATATACATCACTCCCGTGATGGGAACTTGCATGACACCAGAACTGGTCACGGCCTGCCCGTGATGAGGGTCACGACCGTGACATGCTATTGTCCCATTTTTAAAAAACGCAAACCCCCCTGCTCAAACATGTCTAAAACCCTATTCTCCTTCTTCTACCTCTCTCTAACCTCCATAGCCACCAAGATCTCAACCTCCATTCCAACACCATCTTTCACCCTAACCTCATCAACATATCACATCCTTCCATAACCCATCATCTTCCTCTCCTCTTATTCAGATCATTCTCCATCTTCTCACTCTCACCACCATACCCATTCACTCAATTAAAAGCTTCAAAAACTCACCTCTCCATGACACTCATGCCTAACCAACATTGTTTCCTTACTCCCTAAACCTAACCCAACAAAACCCACAAGCCAATTCCTTCAATTTTGGGCAAAATAAAAAAGTCCCAATTTTAATACCCCTACTCCCTGAAACACCCAAGGCGCAGGCACCCAATTCCTCTCCCAAACCCCGCAGTCTTGGATATAAAAAATCCGGCAAATTGGAAAGTGCCAGTGGGAGAGGAACCTGAGCCTATTGATGATCCTTATGCGCGGTTCTCGTCCACCTTTGATACTATTCTAGCGAACCAGGAGCGCATCATGGAGGAGCAGCGCGAGCAGAGAGCCATGATCCAGCAGCTCTATGACTGGCATATGAGTCAGCACCCACCACCACCTCAGTGAGTTGTTCCATTTTTATTTTTATCCTCCCTTGGACTTGATTATTTACATTGGGGACAATGTAAGTTTTTAGCTTGGGGTAGGGGTATTATTTTTGCATTCTTGCATGTTGCATTCATATAGGGATAGTTTTGCATAATCACATGATTAGATTGCCCCTTGCTTAGAGTATGCATCCAATTGTGAAAACTTTGTGCCAAATAAATTGAGACAGTGAATTTTTGAACCCAATTTTTTTTTCTGTATTCTTGTGATAGGCTAAAAAAAAAAAATACTTGAGATGATCCTTGATAGTTGAGCATGTGGTTCCTTGGGTTTGTATTTCTCATTGATTTTGAACTACTAAATGTGAGATATTTGAGCCAAAAAGGGGTACTCACTAAATTTACCCCATTCTTTGTGATTGAGTGTTATCTTCCTCTTGGATTGTATTCTCTAGAACTTGACTTGAAACCGTTTTGAAACTTTGAAATTTTTTAAAACATTTGAAAATGATTAAGGAACTAGGTATTTTTCTGGCCTTCTGAACTTTGACTGATTAAAAGCTACCCCTTAGTTACCCAATTTTGAGCCTAAAAGAATAAAATGCTTTTCTTGGTACCTTGATTGATTTTGATGAATGATGCATGATATGACACCTTTTAAAGTATTGTAAAAAGGGCAAAAGGGTGGTTTGAAAAAAAAAATAAAAAAGTAAATTGTGGGATGAAAAGAAAAAATAGTTCTCTCAAGTCGAAAATCTCCCCTTCTCCAAATAAAAAAACAAAAAATAAAACAATAATATAGAAATGGAGAAGGGGATGAGAAAAAGAAAGTGAGAAATAAAATGAAAAAGACAGAAAGGTGGGAGAGTGGTTTAAAGCCCAAAAAAGGTATTTTAGAAGGTTGTCATGCTTTGCATTGTTTGATATTTTGTTCGCCTTCTTGAATTTCCTTTTCTTGGTTTCCCCACCTAACGATTAATCCCATGACCCTATTACAACCAAAATAAAAGACCTTTTGATTCTTATGTGTTTTCATTAATAAAGTAGAGATTTGGTTAATAGTCAAGCTTATAGTAGAATACCTTCCTTGAGGAAATCGAGTGAATTGTCATATACCCTTAAACACTTGAGTGAGGTGAGAAGAGTGCCCGAATTAGTAAGAGTACCCTTAAACACTCGGGTTCTAGGTTCATTGTCCATGCTCTGATTGCTTATCTTTTCTGGCCTTAGTTATTGCTTGAGGACAGGCAAAATCTTAAGCTTGGGGTAGTTTGATGAGTGTGATTTCACCTCATATTTCCTTGACATTTTGCATGCATTTTCATAAAGTTTAGGCATATGTAATTTGATTTTTGTTAGTTTTTACCTTGGAACGGGTAAGGTGGTTTTGTGGTGTTTGTGTGCAGGAATTGAAGATTAAAATGCTCAAGATCAGTTATGTTGGAGCTTGCACAAAGACGGAGCTTGAAAAACAAGAAAAATGAGCTAAACAGAGCCTATCACGGCCTAGCCGTGACAGCCATCACGGCCATGATCGAGCAAGGCTGAAAAGAGAAGAACGCAAAAGTCAGAACTTGTCACGGCCAGACCGTGATAGGCCAACCAATGCCAAGTTTTCCAAGACAGAATCTGTCACGGCCTGGTCGTGACAGGCATTACGGCTGTGACGCGTAATATCTGAAAATTTAATTTGCTGATTTGATCTGATTTTGTAATAGCTTTGAATTCAAGTTACCCTACATTATAAATAGGACTCTAAGGCTCGAAAATAGGGACCTCTTGACTGCTACCGAAAGGCAAAAATCAGGATTTCTCTTCTTCTCTTCCCTTAGGATTTTCATGCTTTTGTTATTCAAGGTTGCTATGAACATGGCATTGTGCGAGTAGTCGTTTTATTTCTAGGAATTGGGGCTATGCCCAAGACTCGTTTTATGTGATGAATTGACGTTTTGTTTCTTGATAATTTCAATTTTGCTTTCGATTTGATTCCTATTGCTTGAATTACTTGTAAATTCGGTGGCCCTTATTTGCTTGTCGTAGATACTCTAAGGACGAACTTAGCGGTGAACTTAGGTATCGGATCCATAGGAATCAAACTTAGGACTTAAATCACGAGAGTTAGAAGCGGTCCTTTGAGGGTTCACTGAATTGTCACAAAGCTTAAGGGGTTCGATTTAAATTCAATTACCACGAGAGTAGGGGTTGGTTTAATTGGGCACGGTTCTGGTATCCCGAGAGAGGGAACATTAACTTATTTAGGATAAATTCACCTTCGAAGAGATTTTGATTATTAACAAGAGGGGTGGTCAATTTAGTAGCATGAGCAGTCTTGTTGCTAACCCAATTCCTGGAAATCTCTTTTAATATTGAAAAATCCCAGATTTGATTTGATTGCGATTTTAATTGATTGCGTTTTAAATATTTGATTTGTTAGTTAATTCTTATTTTAAAAACCAAATCTTTTAGAAATATTTTTTATATAGTTTAGTTAAATTGATTTAATAATTAATTTTTATTTAAGATCACAGTCTCAGTGGGTTCAATCTTTTTATTACTTGACGACGAAGTCGTACACTAGCGGATTCACACTTACCACAAGGCGATAGATTTAAATCGAAAAGTTAAAGGACAATGAACAGAAAGTAGTGGTGGATAAGTTCGAGGATAAATAACATGTTATAAGAATGAATTCTGTTACGAAGTTACCACTGTTAATTAAGGGAAGACAGCGATAAAAAATACGAGGTATGATCTTTAGATTAAGAAGCATTGGTAAAATGTTACCCATTTTGAGTTAAGAAATTCTAAGGACGAAATTTTCTTTTAAGAGGGGTAGTAATGTAACAGCCCGATTTTAATTATATTGTTCAGTCGGTTAAAATATAATTAATTATATTTTAATCTGAGAGTTAGAAAGTTTTTTTGAATAAAATAAAATCTTATTCGTAGTCTACTTAATGGTAGAAGGTTACGTTAAAATTTCGGGTTGAAAATTCGGACGAACCCCAGTCTGCGTTTTCACTGACAGTACAAGTTTACTGAGCAGAAAACCTAATTTTGAACCGTGAACGAAACGGTTAGTGTTTTTGTGATGTTTTGTATGATTTTGGATATTTTCGAAAATTTGAGTTCGGAAATAAAATCTAATATTTATTCCGGGTGAAATACGATAGGAAACTTGAACCGGATACGCAATGGAGCAGAAAAAGGAGTCCAAAAGAAGTGAAGTGACTTGATGGGATGTGATGGATATGGGTTATAACACACTCCAAAAGTGCAATCATCACACTTTTCAAATTATATCATATTATATTCTAAAAACCTATTTTTCTCTCTCTTCTTCAACCAAACAAGGCATAAGCCACAACTTGGCCATCAAGACTTGCTCCTTCCTTCTCTTTCACGTCCATATCACCTCTCCCTCTATAAATACCCATTTCATTTTCTCTTCATCACTTTCCTACTTCTACACTTCCTCATTTTTAAGTTTCTAACACTTAAAGTTTTCATTTTTACTTAGTTTCAAGCTTCAAGTTCTTCATACCTTCTTTCTAGTTTCAAGGGTAATGTTGAGACTCCGGCAAGTGTACCGGGTCGTCGCAAGTAATAAAAACACGGTAAGAGTCTACCGAGGTCGAACACAAGGATTGGGTTACCAATTCAACTAAATTGTCAAGAAATCCGATACGTTGGTTAAGCAATAGAGGGTGGTTGAGAGAGAGAGAATAGGATTGTAATCGAAATTTAATTAACAAATCTAAATAACTAATTAACTAAAAATCAGAAAATTAAATTGTCCAAGGTCACAATTCCACCTACCCAACATGTATACCCACGTGATGATGTATTCTTCCCTAAGTTCAATTACAATGTCAACCGGGACCCCTAAATTCTCCTAAATCCACGGTCGTGCTCAAATAGGACGTATTCGACGATTGGATTAATTACTTGCAGGTCTCATAATCCTAATCTCGAATTCTGTTAATTCTTGTTCCCTAAATGGTTGCACTAATCTCCTAATTCCACGGTCGTGCTCATTATTCGATTAGTGATTCCAATTCAAGTTCTAAAACGTGAATCGCCGTTTGGCCTTAACACGTTTAACTAGTTAATCATGCAACACATATGATCAACACAAACAATTCAGAATTGGAAAACATTAATTAAAAGAAGGAAAGGAAAACATACATCACATCGAATCTACACTGCCATGGGCGGCTTCATTGTTCCCTCGGACGAAGGGGATTAGTTCCTTATGCTCATAGACAAACACTTGGACATAATCACCATCGTAAAATAAAAGAAAAGAGAAAAGGAGACGCAGCTCCAAGGAGAACAAGGATTTGTAATTACTGCCCTAACCTAAGTGGAAAAACTGGCTACTAAAGATCGATCCCGTTTCTGATATGCAACAGCCTTTAAATAGTAATCCTGATCTGCGCTCTCTCGCGAGGCGAGCAGACTTTCGCGAGGCGAGAATGAAAATTAGCGCGCTTTCAATTTAAACTCTCGCGAGGCGAAGGTATGTTCGCGAGGTGAGTCTTCAATTCTAGGCTGTGACCTTCATCACGGCTGGGCCGTGATGGTCTCTGACTTCCAGGGTCTTCAAACTCTCGCGGGGCGAGTCTTCAACCTTAAACTGCCACGGGCGTGGTATTCATCACGGCTTGGCCGTGATGGTCTCTGTCTTGCTGGTCTTCAGACTCTCGCGAGGCGAGAGTACACTCGCGGGGCGAGTGTCTCAGAATTTCAATTTCCACTATTTCTTTGCTTTCCTTGACTCCCGGAGTTTCACTTATTTAACCTGAAACAACAAAAGCACCCACAAGCGTAATTCTATTCAAAATAACCTAAAAACTACACAAAAGACGCAAAACGAGTCAAAGTCCAACTTAGGAACAAAACAAGGCAAATTTGGGCGAAAACGAGAGTGAACTCGAATAAATAGGCACATAAACCCTAGCTCATCTAGTCATAAAACTAGATAAGCCAGAGGCTTATCAAAATACCCCAAACTTAAACCTTGCTTGTCCCCAAGCAAGCTTAAAACTCAAAAAGGACTCAAGACTTGGCAAGCCTAAAGGAATCAATCGATTTCGCACAAATTTAATGCAACTTTACAAAACAGTTTTTTCTCCTATGATCTCCTCCCTACATCAATGTAATCCCCACATTCATTTACTTTAAACCATTGAGAACTTCATCATTCATGCAATCATTAGTCTAAGTTGAGGATCAGGGTCACACACAAAAGGAAGATCACCAATTTCAAACAATTGCCTTCCTCACAAGGGTATGTAAAATTTCACTCATTCGCTCAATTCGTCAAGGCTTTCAACTTTTTCACTCAATTTCACTTATCAAGAGCACTTCCCATGAATTTGATTTCCATCTCAAAAATGGTCCCCACGTAAACATGTATGCAACATCAGAAGGTCTTTTAAAGGTTGTAATGGGGCCTGGCTCAGGGTAGGATAATGAAGGATATTTAGGCTTAAGTCCCTAGGAACTAAGAGAGCATGAGCATTTTGACACTTTTTTCCACTCAAATTCCTTTTTCCATTTTTCATTTGGGCTCGGGTGACTACAACCTTTTCCTTGCTAATCTTTTTGTTCTGCCCCTTTTCCTTTGGCAATTTTTTTTTCTTCTTTTTTTTTTTTTTGCCTTGGGTTTCAACCTTTATTTTTCTTTTTCTCACCCCAAAATGACATACCTCCTTGTAGCCACCCCAAACTTAGTTTCTCACAAACTTTCTCTTGCTCATTTCCATGCTCTCCTAATCCTAAGATTGGGTTAACATGGTTTTTCAGATTTGGCTCGTAATGTAGGGTCATTAAGAAACAATAGGTCAATTGGGCTCAATTTGGCTAACTAGGGAACATGCATTAAGGATGGTTCAATTTATGGCCAAGTGGTTATTTCAAAGAAAATTGCCTAAATCATTTGATGCAACACATAAACATGCAAACCATATAGAGATTCAAGCAAATTCGGGAAAGTGCAACCTAACAGTGATTCACACATTCAAAAACAGAGTTGGAGGTTCAAATTCCTCACCTGGACATTTTGCAAATTGTTTGACCGAGATACAATTCCTAGTGTGTGCACCCCCCTCACCCCAAACTTATCATAAATCAAGTAATCACAACAAAGTTCTCAAAGTTCAGTTTTCAATTTTTAAGTGGGGATAAACTTTTCTATTATTAGAACCTAGGGGGAAATCATCAATGGTCAAATAATTATTGCAATTAATCTATGCTAAATTCAATTAACATCCAACAAGCTTGCCGACACGACATTCATACAACAACTCTTGATCTTCTCAAATTATTCAAGAGTGACAAACAAAAACAAAAACAAAACGAAAAAGAAAACAAAAGTTAAGAGAGGAGAGGGATACCTAGCTTGGGTTGTCTCCCAAGAAGCGCTTGTTTAACGTCCCGAGCTTGACTTATTAAGAAGCATCCACCTGGATCCCATAGTCTGTGGTATAGAGGCCAAGGGACGCTTATCATATCAAATCCTCCACCCGGATCAAATGGTAATTGGAGTGGAGATCGTAGCAGCAATATGACCTTATCATCCACTCCACACAGCCAGTGTGTGAAAACTCCATTGACCTCTTCAATTATGAACTCACTTCCTCTCGGGTCAAATGGTGTTTTCACGAGGAAGTGTGCTAGACAAATGGGAGGGTCTATCTTACCGGTGTCCACACATGCATGCAAGCCAACATATTTATTTAACGCATCAAAATCAGGTTGCTTGGCAAGCATGGTGAAATCCTCTGCTACTTTATCTTCATTTTGCTCTCTACCCTCTTGTTCCTGTGCCTTGTCCTTTGCCAACTCCTCTTCCTTAGGTTGCTCTTCCTCAACATGTGGTTGTTCCGGGGCCATGACACTTGCCAATTCCTTTTCCTCCGGTTGTTCTTCCTCAACATGTGGTAGTTCTTCCTCAACTCCCTGAGAACTAGTTACACCCCAGTCATATCCCAACACCCCATCGCTTCTAGTTGTTATGGCTTCGCATTGGCTCTTAGGGTGGTTCTCTGCATCACCTGGAAAAGTCTCTGGGGGACACTCATTTAGTTGTTTTGTGAGATGGGCAATCTGCATCTCTAGATTCTGAAGTGCCACCCCTGTCTGAGTTGCCAACTTATCAATTGTCGCATTCATCTTCTCAAAAGATGTGGTCGTAACATTGACAACTTCTCAAGAGCCAACTCCCAAGGTTGTGGTTGCCAATTCTGTTGAGGTTGCTGTTGCCAATTTTGTTGAGGTTGTGGTTGCCAGGCTAGACCATCGTCAACATTACTCCAAGCGACATCCGGATGGTCTCTACTCATATCACCCCAATACGATTCTCGACTCGATAGTTGTTCAGGGGCACGCTGTCATTATGCCATGGTTCCACATATACTTGAGGGAAGTAGAACGGACAACTCCAGGTGTCATGGTTCCCATCACAATATTCGCAACCCGGAAGCATTCCTTCGTGTACCTCGCATACAAAACAAGGCAAGACCAAGTGGAATCAAAGAAGTAGAGAGATAGTAGAAAATAAAAAGAAAATAATAAAAATAAAAATAAAAATAAGAACAAAAAATAACTTAACCAAATAATCAAACTCCCCTAAAATCAGAAAAACTGGTTGTGCCAATCCCCGGCAACGGCGCCAAAAACTTGTTGAGACTCCGGCAAGTGTACCGGGTCGTCGCAAGTAATAAAAACACGGTAAGAGTCTACCGAGGTCGAACACAAGGATTGGGTTACCAATTCAACTAAATTGTCAAGAAATCCGATACGTTGGTTAAGCAATAGAGGGTGGTTGAGAGAGAGAGAATAGGATTGTAATCGAAATTTAATTAACAAATCTAAATAACTAATTAACTAAAAATCAGAAAATTAAATTGTCCAAGGTCACAATTCCACCTACCCAACATGTATACCCACGTGATGATGTATTCTTCCCTAAGTTCAATTACAATGTCAACCGGGACCCCTAAATTCTCCTAAATCCACGGTCGTGCTCAAATAGGACGTATTCGACGATTGGATTAATTACTTGCAGGTCTCATAATCCTAATCTCGAATTCTGTTAATTCTTGTTCCCTAAATGGTTGCACTAATCTCCTAATTCCACGGTCGTGCTCATTATTCGATTAGTGATTCCAATTCAAGTTCTAAAACGTGAATCGCCGTTTGGCCTTAACACGTTTAACTAGTTAATCATGCAACACATATGATCAACACAAACAATTCAGAATTGGAAAACATTAATTAAAAGAAGGAAAGGAAAACATACATCACATCGAATCTACACTGCCATGGGCGGCTTCATTGTTCCCTCGGACGAAGGGGATTAGTTCCTTATGCTCATAGACAAACACTTGGACATAATCACCATCGTAAAATAAAAGAAAAGAGAAAAGGAGACGCAGCTCCAAGGAGAACAAGGATTTGTAATTACTGCCCTAACCTAAGTGGAAAAACTGGCTACTAAAGATCGATCCCGTTTCTGATATGCAACAGCCTTTAAATAGTAATCCTGATCTGCGCTCTCTCGCGAGGCGAGCAGACTTTCGCGAGGCGAGAATGAAAATTAGCGCGCTTTCAATTTAAACTCTCGCGAGGCGAAGGTATGTTCGCGAGGCGAGTCTTCAATTCTAGGCTGTGACCTTCATCACGGCTGGGCCGTGATGGTCTCTGACTTCCAGGGTCTTCAAACTCTCGCGGGGCGAGAGGCTTCTCGCGGGGCGAGTCTTCAACCTTAAACTGCCACGGGCGTGGTATTCATCACGGCTTGGCCGTGATGGTCTCTGTCTTGCTGGTCTTCAGACTCTCGCGAGGCGAGAGTACACTCGCGGGGCGAGTGTCTCAGAATTTCAATTTCCACTATTTCTTTGCTTTCCTTGACTCCCGGAGTTTCACTTATTTAACCTGAAACAACAAAAGCACCCACAAGCGTAATTCTATTCAAAATAACCTAAAAACTACACAAAAGACGCAAAACGAGTCAAAGTCCAACTTAGGAACAAAACAAGGCAAATTTGGGCGAAAACGAGAGTGAACATAAACCCTAGCTCATCTAGTCATAAAACTAGATAAGCCAGAGGCTTATCAGGTAACCCTCTCATACTCTTCTATTTCAAGTTTTTCACTTATTTCATGAATTTACTTTATGTCTTCTTAAAATGTTCTTAAAGCTCTTTTAACTTCTAAAATCACTAGAAAATGGTATAAAACTCCGTTTGAGTTGAAACCAATTTCTATGGACTTCTATTAATCTCTACTTTCATATTCTAAGAGCTTGTATCAAACAAACATCTCTAACATATTTTTCCAAGGATGACCGAAACTATGTATTAGTGGCCTAGGAAGTTTTGTTTCAACTTTTTGAAAGATGATCATGTATTTGAGCTTCTAGATACCTCTTGATCTTAAATCTAAAGTATTTGAAGGTTTAAAGATTTATAGCCTATTTCTCCTATGATGGCCGAACCTATGATGGTTGTGAACCTAAGATGTTTTGTTTTCATTTTCCAATATGATCATGGACTTGAACTCCTTAATACATTTGGATGATAAGTCTAAGAGATTGGAAAGTTTAAAGATTTATAGCCTATTTCTTCTATGATGGCCGAACCTATGATGGTTGTGAACCTAGGATATTTTGTTTTCATTTTCCAATATGATCATGGACTTGAGCTCCTTAATACATTTGGATGCTAAGTCTAAGAGATTGGAAAGTTTAAAGATTTCTAGCCTATTTATCTTATGATGACCGAACCTATGATGGTTGTGAACCTAGGATGTTTTGTTTTCGTTTTCCAATATAATCAAGGACTTAAGCTCCTTAATACATTTGGATGCTAAGTCTAAGAGATTGGAAAGTTTAAAGATTCCTAGCCTATTTCTCCTATGATGGTCGAACCTATGATGGTTGTATGTTTTGTTTTTATTTTCCAATATGATCATGAACTAGAGCTCCTTAATACATTTGGATGCTAAGAGATTGGAAAGTTGGAAATTTCTAGCCTACTTATACTAAAGAGGCTGAAACCCTAACATAAAAAGGGTGAAAGTTTTTTGATTGATTTGTGAAATCTAATGATTGATTCATACTCTTTAATAATCTAAGATCATTGATCTATGAAATTGTGTTGTTTTGAAAACCCTAGCCTATTTTGTAATACAAGGCCGAAACTTACCCTAAGTGGTTGGATATTTTTATTCCATATTTTCAAGTTATAGCAATTTATCTAAGTTACCTACAACCTAAGTGATAAGTATGCAAAGGCTTATGTTGAGAAGAGAATCCTAACTCTAATTTGAATTAAATGGCTAAACCTAGCCTAAAGAGAACTTAGATGAGTTCGTTTCATTTATTGGTTATTATGTTGATTGGTTGAAGGTGGAGTTAGTACTTTGTGGTGTGACAACGAGGAGCTTCGAGTTCGGGAGTTCGGTGATAACCCAGGTGGGAGAAAGAACCAACTTATCGTCGGAATGGATAAGTAGTAGATTATATAATAATTGTGTAGGGCGACCTAAACCCTACTAGTAGTCGAGTAATCGACAAGACCAAAATTACATTGGAAACCTTTTCTGAAAAACCAATGACGATTCGGGGATTATAGCTTTATCGATATTAGGTTGATCTTATATTGTTGATGGTTGATTTGATTTTATTACCTTTATTGAATTGATTTTGTGCTATGTTGGTGATATGAGAATATTTTGATTGATATTGTGTTATGCATGGTCTGTTTGGTTTTTATTAATATGCTTAGTGAATTTTAAGCAAAGATATATATGTTGTCTAAGAGATTATTGTTTTGGGTGTGAGGATAATGATGATTTAGAAGTGCCTAACCTAGATGATGTATGTTAAGAGGTGTTATGGCATAGAATATGTGTCAAGTTCTAATGGAAGGTTAAAGCACTAGGATGTTGTTAAAACGGGTTGGTGAGATTCAAGTATAGGTGTTGTTGTCCACAACCGTGTATTGGTAATATAATACACAAGGACAAAAGTATATTGGTAATATAATACACAAATACAAAAATGTATTGGTAATATAATACACGTAAAACACTTCTATGTATTGGTAATATAATACACCGTGTATTGGTAATACAATACATGTAAAACACTTCTGTGTATTGGTAATATAATACACCGTGTATTGGTACTATAATACACGTAAAATCAAGAGTTCTCGTGAGACCACTTCCACCTTAGGAAATAGGTGTGCGGCTATGGTGTTTTCGAGTAGCATGAGTTGGGGGTTGAGGATGATATATTAACTTGAGGATGATCTGTTAGTTATGTATGTTGTTTGTCTGTGACAATTACTGTATAATTTACTATGACTCTTTTCCGTGTTATGATGATAGAACTATATCTTATCCCCTATATATTTCTATATGTTTTATATTATCTCCTTGTGGAAACGTACGAGAAGACCCTGTGGATGAGCATAACTAGAAGGAGTTGGATGGAACTCCCTACGAACAGGAGGTCGGAGGATGAGCTGCGATCCATAGGGATTAGGGTCTAGTTAGTTATGGCCAGTGCGTCTCGTGAGGTGTATTTTTAATATGTTTTCCGTTGTTTAACACTTTGTCTATGTATATGTCTGTGAGGGATCCTACTGATAGGAGATCCTCAACAGTGTTTTGTAATATGCATAATATACTTATATTGTGATATGATATTCTATATGAAGTTGTATACTTTATAAGTTAAGATTTAATTTTTATGTATTTTCACGTTAAGCGTGCGATTAAGTAATTAATTAATAAGGATTTAATCTAACAACACAAAGGGGCACAGCGGGGTGTCCCAGAACTCGGTCTGCGTTTTATCTGACAATAAGATTTTACTGATCAGAAAACCTTATTTTGACTCGTGAAAGAAATGGTTTATGATTAAATCACATTTCAACGAGTTTGGTTATTTTGGAAGTTTTCAATTGAAAACGAAATATTATGTTTGTATTCGGGCGTAAAACCCTAATCAGGAAACTGACGGAGTCGAGAACGAACGTGCAGAGACAAAACCGGACACTGGAGGAGCTGAGTCATTGGGTGAGCCACCACCATGACTCACCAAGCATTTATGAGCATTGAATGTTAGTAATCATGCTTTTTAGCGTGAAAAGACCAAAATATCCCTAAGATTTCATGGTTAGAAACAAGCCGCATCTTCTCACTTATAACCACTCATTTTACATGGTTGTAAACCTCCCACATCTCTCCAATTTCGTGCATCCACCTCCAATAAATTATACCTATTTTATTTTGCTTTCATTTCATCATTTTCCTCTCAAAAACCGAAATCGGGTAAATGACGGAGCTGCGTACGGGATTTTCGGGAACTGCTAATGGACTGGATAGATGAGTCATGAGATGTGGCCCAAAATCAGCCACACCTCCCTTCATTCTCCACCACATATGTTAGCCTAATCATGATTACAAATTAACTGTAGGTAGGTTATTATAACCATAGTTAAGTTATTATATTATTTTCTAACTTAACCTATGTCAACTAATTCAACCATGGTTCATTCTAAACAATTAAACAAAGTCATTTCACTCCCTCACACTCTCATTTTCATGGCTTCCTTCCCTTCCCACACTTAACACATTTCTTTCTCTTCCTATTTTCATTCTAACTTGTTCTTCACCAAGAACACTAAGAACATCCTTTGTGTTCTTGAGAAGTTCTTCATTTCTCCTCAAGTTATTGATCAAACTTCTTCATTCCAAGGTGAGGAATATCTTCCTCATCATATTAACTTCATTTATCATGCATCAAATCTTCATTTCCATCAACTTTTCACAAATTTCCATTTCTAGATCTAGAACTACAAATAATTCTAAAAAATTGTAGAAAAATCATTTTAATGTGAAACCAATTACTATGAACTCTAAATGACTTCTACTTTCATCATCTAAGAACATGTAATCAAAAGAATTTTCCTTCCTATTTTTCCTCATATGACCGAATCTATACATATGTGAGCAAATGAGATTTTGTTCAACTTTTAACTTAGATGAGGTTGGTTATAAGCTATCTAGGATTTCTATGTTCTAAATCTAAGAGTTTTAAAACAAAAGAAATTTCAAACTAAATTTTATGGCCTTGGCCGAATTTATGTCCATATAGGTAAATGATTTTTTCTTCAATTTCTACTTGAATGATGACTTGTCTAAACTAGTTAAGGTCTCTAGGTTATAGATCCAAGAGCGTGTGAGCAAAAAGAATTTCTAGCCAATTTCACTATGCTTGACCGAAACCGTAACCTATTTGGTTATAGGATTTTGTTTCATATTCTTAACTTATAACAATTGATTTATGTTAGTTAATATTCTAGGAACTAGTACCAAAAAGATTGGATTAAAAAAGTAACCCTAGCCTCATTTTGATTAGTTGGCCGAACATAGCATCATATGTCCATAGTTGGATTTGTTTGATTAATATATTTGTATTTTGAATTGGTTGAAGGTTAAGTTAAATCATGGTGTAGTGACGACGATCGGGAAGTTCGTGAATACGGTGATAAGTCGGGTGGGGGAAGGACCATTCCATCGTCATAAATCAATAAGTAGTATATTATATAATAATTGTGTAGGGCGACCTAAACCCTACTAGTAGTTGAGTAATCGACAAGACCCAAATCACATTGGAAACATTTTCTGTAAAATCAATGGTGATTCGGGGATTGTAGGTTTACCGACATTAGGTTGATTTTAAGTATTTGATGATATCTGACTTTATTAATTTTATTATTGCTTATATGATATTTTGTGGTATTTGAACATTTCTGATATTGTGTTATGCATGATCTGGCTGGTTTTTAATATTGTGCATAGTGATTTTACGCGAAGATATATGTTGTTTGAGAGATAATTGTTGGTTTGGGTGTGAGGATAATGGTGACTTAGAGGTGCCTAACCTAAATGAGTTATTTTAAAGAGGAAGGGTGACATAGAATATGTGTTAAGGCTTTGATGGAAGGTTAAGGCACTATGATGTTATTAATATGGGTTAGTGAGATTCACGTCTTTGTATTGTTATTCTCAGCCGTGTGAGTGGAACACACGAGGTCAGGATATCCTATTTTGGGATATCGGATATTACAAGTGAGTACCCTACGGATGTGGATGCCGAGGTAGACTACCGTAATACTCTTTAGTTGTTGATGCGTTCGAATGTTCTTGGCACTAGACCGGTATGGAATGATATTCCTTGACGAGTTCGCATGTTCTTGGCACTGGACCGTTTTGGATTGATACTCCTTGACGCGTTAATATATTCTTGGCACTGGACCATTTTAGACTAATACTTGTTTAGTCTTTGATGCGTTCGAAAGTTATTGGTACTTGACCGTTTTGGACTACTAACTAACGTGATAGGAATAGAGATGGCCACGTCAGTATAAAAGTTTATGTGTATGAGATTAGGGTAGAGGATGATACATTAATTTGAGGATGATTTGTTAGTTATGTATGTTGATTCTCTGTGACATTTATTGTATGATATGCTATGACTCTTTTCCACGTTTTGATGATAGAACTCTTTCTTATCCCCTGTATTCTTTCTGTGTATTGTATTCTATTTTTTTTATGTGATCGTACGAGAAGACCCTATGGAGGAGCCTGTTGCTAAGAAGTTTTATGGAACTCCTTATTAGCCAAAAGCTGAAGGAAGAGCCGTGGACCTGAGTGGTAGAGTCTAGATAGTTAAGTGGAGTGTGTCTTGTGAGACGTTTTATATTTTTCGCGTAAGTTAGTTGTGTAATTATATACCTGTTAGGGATCCTACTGATGGGATACCCTAAACAGTGTTTTAAATACTCTGATGCATAAACCTATGGTATGTATGTTATATATATGTGGTGTGTTGCTTTGAATTTTTCATCCGCCGTATACTTCTAATTTAAGTTTTAATTTTTACGTGTTTTAACGATAAGCGTGTGATTAAATAATTAATTAATAAGGTTTTAATTTAATGGCACAAAGGGGCACAACGGGGTGTCTCATTTTGGTGTCAAAGCAGTTTGATTCTAATCGGACTGTGAGGTTTATGATATTGTTACTAGCCGTGTCTAGTTGAATCCACATCGGATATTGACTATGCTTCGAAGTTGGGTAGAGTGTCCGACTCGAAAGTTATCTATAGTGTCTAGTTGTAAATCACAAAATTTCGAGGACAATTTTTTTTTCTAAGAGGGGTAGTAATGTAACAGCCTGATTTTTAATTACCCTGTTTAACAGGTAAAAATATAATTAATTATATTTTAATTTGAGAGTTAAAAAGTGATTTTAAATAAAATAAAATCATATTCATAGTCTCTATTATGGTAGAAGGTTACGGTGAAATTATGGGATTAAAACTCAGACGGAACCCGATCTACGTTTTATCTGACAATAAGATTTTACTGATCAGAAAACCTTATTTTGACTCATGAACGAAATGGTTTATGATTAAATCACATTTCAACGAATTTGGTTATTTTGGAAGTTTTCAATCGAAAACGAAATATTATGTTTGTATTCGGGTGTAAAACCCTAATCAGGAAACTGACGGAGTCGAGAACGAACGTGCAGAGACAAAACCGGACACTGGAGGAGCTGAGTCATGGGGTGAGTCACCACCATGACTCACCAAGCATTTATGAGCATTGAATGTTAGTAATCATGCTTTTTAGCGTGAAAAGATCAAAATACCCCTAAGATTTCATGGTTAGAAACAAGCCGCATCTTCTCACTTATAACCACTCATTTTACATGGTTGTAAACCTCCCACATCTCTCAAATTTCGTCCATTCACCTTCAATAAATCATACCTATTTTATTTTGCTTTCTTTTCATCATTTTCCTCTCAAAAACCGAAATCGGGTAAATGACGGAGCTGTGTACGGGATTTTTTGGAACCGCTAATGGACTGGATAGATGAGTCATGAGATGTGGCCCAAAATCCGCCACACCTCCCTTCATTCTACACCACATATGTTAACCTAATCATGATTACAAATTAACTCTAGTTAGGTTATTATAACCATAGTTAAGTTATTATATTATTTTCTAACTTAACCTATGTCAACTAATTCAACCATGGTTCATTCTAAACAATTAAACAATGTCATTTCACTCCCTCACACTCTCATTTTCTTGGCTTCTTTCCCTTCCCACACTTAACACATTTCTTTCTCTTACTATTTTCATTCTAACTTGTTCTTCACCAAGAACACTAAGAACATCCTTTGTGTTCTTGAGAAGTTCTTCATTTTTCCTCAAGTTATTGATCAAACTTCTTCATTCCAAGGTGAGGAATCTCTTCCTCATCATCTTAACTTCATTTATCATGCATCAAATCTCCATTTCCATCAACTTTTCACAAATTTCCATTTCTAGATCTAGAACTACAAATAATTCTAAAATATTGTAGAAAAATCATTTTAATGTGAAACCAATTACTATGAACTCTAAATGACTTCTACTTTCATCATCTAAGGGCATGTAATCACAAGAATTTTCCTTCCTATTTTTCCTCATATGACTGAATCTATACATATGTGAGCAAATGAGATTTTGTTCAACTTTTAACTTAGATGAGGTTGGTTATAAGCTATCTAGGATTTCTATGTTCTAAATCTAAGAGTTTTAAAACGCAAGAAATTTCAAACTAAATTTTATGGCCTTGGCCGAATTTATGTCCATATAGGTAAATGATTTTTTCTTCAATTTCTACTTGAATGATGACTTTTCTAAACTAGTTAAGGTCTCTAGGTTATAGATCCAAGAGCAATGTGTATCCTTTTAGCCTTTTGCCCGTATTAATCAATATCAGTATCTTTCTGACAAACCACTTATAGGATTCCTTTGTGTTATGGTACAAGGATTCATATTTGCTATGGTACAAGGAGCAATGCTACTATATTAGTTCAACAATGGTGATCAGAGTTGTTTCACTTTACAAAAGGAAAAGTAAAGGTGCACTGGTATGTCATATGTATGACTAATTTTTAACTGTGTATTAATAAAGATACTAATTCGTGTTGGAAATACACAACTGATAGTAGGAATTAAGACATACGATAATTTTTGTATGTAGTTTAGGATTTAGGAATAATGGTGTCCAAATTTGGTGATTATGCAGTCGGGTAAGATGCTTGCATTGCAATGCCACAAAGTCCTTCATTAGCAGTCACATCCCTTTGCATCCTAATGTATCCTTCTTCACCCCATTCCGTTCCCCATGAGTTCTTAACCAACCAATACTTAGTTCCATCTTCACTAACTCCATAACCCACAGCTGTGACACCATGATCCAACTCAGTGTCACAGCTACCGGTGAAGACACCACTTTTGTAAAATTGAAAGTCAGAGCCACTAGCATATATGGCTACAGAAATTGTTTGATTAGCAACAGCTTTTTTCAATTCATGCTCATTGTTGGTAGGGACATCCTCATACCCTGTAATAGTAGCTGCATGATTAGCTGCTTCATTTGCATTGCACGTTCCATCAACACCCTGATAGGGGTATTTTGCTTCTGTGTTCAGTCCGTGATTTTTTATGATGAATTTGAAGGCATCATCCATCAGACCGCCCTCACAACCTTGGTCAACACCCTTTGTATCACAATCAACTAGCTCTTGTTCAGACAAAGAGATTAATTTTCCAGTGCTCAACTTATTGATTCCTTCCGTTGCTGCAACAGCAGAAAATGCCCAGCAACATCCTACAAGGTAAATTAAAACTATAGTTAGATGACAATTAAAAATTGACTTGTGAGATGATATATTCAATAAATCATCAGATACTTACCGCACGTGCCTTGGTCCTTGACGGGTGTCACTGCTCCTTTTTGTCTCCAGTCTACTGTGGATGGTACTGCAGTCACATTTTCATACTTAAAAGTGGCTGTCCTTGTGATTGAGGAGCACATATGCCCCTTGAATCTATTTCTGGATGCAATGAACTCCTCGTTTGTGAGGTCTGCAAAGTGATTAATTCCTAACTTGTAAGGTTTATTCCCAACATTGTTAGAAAATTCTATGTAATTCACATTTTCCTTAAATATCTGAAGCGTTTCTCCCTTTCTTGGGGGTCCTTATAGACTTTGCCATGGCAAACCATCCATTGCTCATGCCTCTCATGCATGGAGGCATCTTGGAGAGTGCGAGATGTGACTTGAAAAGTCAAGAATCCCAAAATGAAAAGCAAAGCCAATGAAATATGATGAAATTGGTTTTGGGCAACCATTGTGGTTAGTAGCTAACGTGATTGTGGGTATAACTACTTCAGGTTGCTTACTGAAATGTGAGAAAGATGTGTTGTGCTGGTACTCAAGAATACTTGTGGTATTTATAGGAAAGGTCATGTTGAATTGTAAACTGATCTTATAGTTATCAACTCAAAGCTTAAAAATGCTTTCTTGTCTCCGTACCTTTGAGAATTTGCTGATTAAGACCCTCAGGTACCGTGGACAAATTACTTGCCAAGGTAACGTAGTGCTCATATATACGGTGTCTGTAGTATACAATTAAAATAGACTTGTCTCCGTAAACCAGTTATATATTGGACAAGTAAATGAATATCCTGCCATCCTTTGTTTTCTTTTTAAACGGTTAGCACAAGTTGGACTATGGGTGGTGGGTGGTATATATAAGAGGCATATATGATTTTCTATTATTATTATTTTTAAAAGTTAAGTTTTTAAAGGAAATATAATTTATTTTTTTAAACTTAACTCTTAAATAAAGTATGAGAAATGCTAGGTAACAGGAAAAACATTTGGTGAAATGATGTACGAATGTGTTAATTTCAATATAGAGTTTTTTTACTTCATTTTAATTTTAAATTTCTATTTAAAATGTTTTAGTTGAAAAAAAAAGTTAATTAGTCTATTCATGGAAATTCACTTATTCATTATATAGTATTTCTGATAAAGCATTGTTTTTTTTTCCTAATAAAAATCTGGTCTTGCTAAATGTGCTAAAGACATTATTTAAGGAACCCTATATTCATTGAAAAGTCAAGTATATATCTTTTCAATATATTGATTATACCACTTCCTATAAAAACTTACTTTTTTGCTTTCCTTAAATAATGTCCTATATATATTCGTTAGCATTTGCCTAAATTTAATTAGTTCATGTTTTTAAAAACTCAGGTAAATATGTAAATTGAAACTTGCTGGTTTAATTAGGTTTGAGGTTGGCCATTATTCTACAAGTGGTTATGGTTATTTTTCTTATATTTCTCTGGAATTTTCGTTGCCGCACCAAATCTGGAAGCAGACGTTACCATTGATTTGAAAGAAAACTTGTTGCTTACCAGATATTGAACTGTGGTAATATTTTATTTTCATTGTCCCTTTCTTATATCTGCCTCATTTTGATTTCCTATACTTCTCAGTTAGTTGATATTAGTGTTAAATCAAGAATGCAGAATTGGGGTTCTGCACTTTGTGCTTGTGGTGCAAGAAAACAGAAAAGAAGAGATAGAGAAGAAGACAAGGAAATTATCGTGGTTCAGGGCACAAATACAACAGTCCCTACATCCACACTGCAGTTGAGACTTCCATTCACTATGCCAAGACTTTATAGTACAAGAATCTCGTGTATGAACTCACACACTCCCTCACTTGCACTCACTTGTGTTTTATGAATCACTCAACTTACTTCTTCAGCATATATCACTCAAAAGAGAATTCTATCTATGCTAATGCCTAGCTATGACTTTATATAAGCAGTGCATAGGCAAGACAATTACAATTCAATTTCTCTAACTATCAAAAACAGAAAACTACTAACTACTCTTCCTATCAACTGTTATCACATAGCTAATTTGTACATGGCATAAACTAACAAACTTAGCCAAATGGAGATTCACCCGAATTCTAAAATTCTCCACCTTGAATCTTCAATACAAGTTGTTAGAGATGCCATCAGTCCCTTAAGGACTCTTAGTTGTTGCAGCAGATTCCAACATTCACCAAATCTAGGCAATGATGGAATTTGGTGTTTGGGACCACTTTAGTTAACATATCAGCTGGATTATCTTCAATAGAAACCTTCTTTACTTCGACCATTCCTTGTGCAATCATGTCTCGGATGAAATGCAATCTTATATCAATGTGCTTTGTTCTCTCATGGAATACTTGATTCTTTGAGAGACAAATTGCACTTTGGCTATCACACCAAACAGTTGTGGAAATATCCTTTCCTTCTAACTCAGTTATAAACCCTTTCAACCATATTGCTTCTTTGATTCCTTCAGTGAGAGCAATATACTCGGATTTAGTGGTTGACAATGCAACAATGGATTGAAGATTTGCCTTCCAGCTTACTACATTCCCATATAGGGTGAAGATGTAGCCTGTTAGAGACCTTCTTTTATCAATGTCCCCTGCAAAATCAACATCTACAAACCCTGCAAGATTCTGGTTTGCTGATTCTATTTTTCCAAAGATCAATCCAAGGGATTTAGTACCCTTAAGGTATCTGAAAATCCATTTAACAGCAAGCCAATGCTCCTTGCCTAGATTTCCCATAAATCTACTGACTAAGCTAGCAACATATGCTAAGTCAGGCCTTGAGCAAACCATAGCATACATTAGGCTACCTGTAGCATTAGAGTATGGTATGTTGCTCATGTATCTCAGTTCTTCATCACTCTTAGGTGATTGATCTGCTGACAATCTGAAGTGTCCTGCTATAGGAGTCACAACTGTCTTTGCATCATACATGTTAAACTTGTGCAGAATCTTTTCAATGTAGCTGGAATGATTCAAGTAGAGTAGTTTTTCTGATCTCTTCCTCAAGATTTCCATACCTAGAATCTTCCTTGAAGCTCCCAGATTCTTCATTTCAAACTCAGTGTTTAAGAGATCCTTGAGCTTGCTTATTGCATTCATATCTGAACTAGCAATAAGCGTATCGTCTACATAGAGTAGAAGATATATGAAGCAACCAGATTCTAGCCTTTTGAAGTAAACACAACTATCAAATGAGCTTATGACATAGTTGTTTAAGAGCATAAAGGAATCAAACCTCTTATACCACTGCCTAGGAGATTGTTTCAAGCTATACAAAGACCTTTTCAGTAGGCAAACCATATGCTCTGTCCCTTTTTCTTCAAATCCCTTAGGTTGCTTCATGTAGATCTTTTCTTCTAGCCGGCCATGTAAGAATGTTGTTTTCACATCCATTTGTTCCAATTCTAGATCATAAACAGCAACAAGAGATAGAATGACTCTTATGCTTGTATGCTTTACTACTGGAGAGAAGATTTCATTGAAATCTATCTCTTCTCTCTGTGTGTAGCCTTTAGCTATAAATCTGGCCTTGTGTCAGCTACTCTCTACTCCTGGAATTTCAGGTTTCTTCTTATATATCCACTTGCAGCCAACAATTCTCTGCTTTGGAGGTTTTTCAACCAATTCCCAGGTGTTGTTCTTCCTCAAAGAGTCAATTTCTTCAGTCATGACAGTCTTCCACATCTCATGATCAGGACTAGAAATTGCTTCTTTGAAACTCCCAGGATCAGAATCCTGTTGTTCTGTTTCAACACTTAAAGCATATGCAATCAAGTCAGCATAGCCAAACCTTTGAGGTGCTCTAACTTGCCTCCTTTCTCTATCTCTAACTAGATTGTAAGAAGGTGATGCTGCTGTGGACTGTGAGGTTTCAACTTCTGGTTCAGTTTGGGTTCGGTTTAGGTTCGGTGTGTGACTACTTGGCCTTTACATTTCAAGGTGCTCCACCTCCAACTGAACACTCTTATCTGTCTTGTCATTGTTCTGTGATTGGTTGGGTTTGCCTTCACCTTTTTCAAGCATAACTTCTTCAAGGAACACAATGTCTCTGCTAATCACGCACTTGCCTCCTCCTGGACCAGTTAACCATACCTTGTAGCCTTTCACCCCATCAGGATATCCTAGAAAGACTCTTTTCTTTGATCTTGGCTCTATCTTTCCTTGATTGACATGAATATATGCTGGACAGCCAAATATTCTAATGTTATCATAGCTAGGTGCCCTTCCAGACCACACTTCTTCAGGTGTTTTAAAACCTATGGCAGAAGAGGGTGACCTATTGATCAAGTAACTAGCTGTATGGACAGCTTCTCCCCAGAAGCTTTTGTTCAGATTTGCAAAAGAGAGCATGCACCTGACCCTTTCTAGGATGGTTCTATTCATCCTTTCTGCCAAGCCATTCTGTTGTGGTGTGTGCCTTACTGTCTTGTGCCTGATTATGTCATGATCCTTGCAAAATTCAGTGAATTCTTCACTTAGATATTCCATGCCATTATCTGTCCTTAGGACTTTCACCTTCTTACCTGTTTGATTTTTAACAAGTACTTTCCATTGCTTGGAACACTTAAAAGCTTGGTTTTTATGTTTTAGCAAGTAAACCCAAACCTTCCTTGAACAATCATCAATAAAAGATATGAAATATCTAGCTCCTCCCAAGGAGGGAACCTTAGCAGGTCCCCATATATCTGAGTGAACATATTCCACTATGGCCTTAGTGGTGTGTGATGCAGTTAGGAACTTGACCCTCTTTTGTTTGCCATAAAGACAGTGTTCACTGAATTCGAGTTTTTCAAAATCTCCATTCCCAATTAAGCCTTGTTTGTATAACTCTTCTAGACCCCTACCACTTACATGAGCAAGTCTATAATGCCAAAGTGCAGTGGGATTTATTTTTGACACAGAGACTAAGCTAGCAGGGCTTAAAATGGTTTTACCTTGCAGTTTGTACGGGCCATGCTTCCTGGTTCCTTTCATGATCAACAATGATCCTTTGCTGATCTTCAAGGTTCCACTTTCACCAGCAAAACAACATCCTTCTTGGTCTAGCATGCCTAGAGATATCAGGTTCCTTTTGAGCTCAGGTACATGTCTCACATCAGTGAGGACTTTGATGGTTCCATCACTTAGTTTGATCTTGACAGTGCCAATTCCCATTACTTTACAAACAATGTTGTTACCCATTGAGACCTTTCCGGCATCAGCTTCCTTGTAGGAATCAAACCATTCCCAATTTGGAGTCATATGGAACGAACATCCAGAGTCAAGAATCCACTCATAACTTCCCATTTCTTCAGTGATAGCCAAAACATCAGAACTTTCATATCCATCTACCACAACAACCATGTCATTGGAAATGTGATTGCTGTTACTGCTGCCTCCATTCTTTCTTTTCCTTTCAGGACAGTTTTTCCTAAAGTGACCTTCCTTTTGACAATAGTAGCACCTCTTCTTGGTTCTGGACTTTGATCTTGATTTATTGTTGCCCTTTCCTTCTTTTTTCTCTGATCTTCCTCGAGCATACAGACCTTCAGCATCACTAGTTTCTCCTCTATTCTCAATGATCTTCCTCTTCATTTCTCTGGAATTTAAGGTTGCTTTAACCACTTCCAGTGTGAGAGTATCTCTTCCATACAACATTGTATCAACAAGGTTCTCAAAAGATAGGGGTAGAGAACATAGAAGCATCACCGCCTGATCTTCTTCACTTATCTCGACATCAATACTTTTCAGATCAAGAATGATTCTTGAAAAGGATGAGACATGATCCTTGATTGACATACCTTCTTCCATCTTGAGCTGATGAAGTTGCTTCTTCAAATATAGCTTATTGGTTAAAGACTTAGGCATATAAAGACTTTCCAGTTTTAACCAAACACCGGCTGCAGTTGATTCTTGAGCCACTTCCCTGAGAACTGCATCACCTAGAGAGAGAATAATGGTGCTATGAGCCTTGCTAAGCATGTCTTTCTTGTCTTTCTCAGAAAGGTTCTCCGGAAGCTTAGCTGCTCCTAGTGATCTATAAATACGAATCTGGGCAGAACAAAAAAAAAAAGAATCACTTGGGAGGCGATTTTTACCCTAAAAGGAGGTGTTCTCTGAGCAAAGGGGCTGCGGTGACTGCTGAGGATTCTTCATGGAGTTCTCTTCATCTCTTCTCTCTTTCTCTTTTGTATTTTCCTTTATTATGAGTAGCTAAACCCCTTCTTGTTGGGGTTAGATGTTTACTTTTCTGAACTTGGTTGTCTCTTGATTTGGTTTTAATACAAGTTTCTACTTCTTTATGAGTATTTGATTCTATGCTTAATGCTTTTCTTGGATTGATCACCCTTGGAATGATTTGTTGCTTTGATAGACAATTGGAAAATTGATGTTAAGTCATGCTCATGAATCAAATGCCAAGTAGTTCATGAATCTAGGAATAGGTCATGGGGTGCTTGCAATCTTATAAATCTTGGCTCTTTATGCAAAATCTCAGGTTAATCCACCTAAGGAATTAGGGTTTAATTTGGGGTTTTAGGCTCATTCCACCTAAGGAATTAGGGTTTGAGTATTTTAGAAGGTTTGATTGTCATAAATGAATTAGGACTTGTGTTATTAACCATTTCATTGCAATCAAGGGAAGATTAGTGTAGTATAACCCTGACAATTTCATCCATTCGTTAACCACATCTCTTTTCGCTTGTTAAGTGCTTGTTAAAATTCCTAAAAGACAAAAAAAAATATTTTATTCTTGTTTGTTTTGTTACATGTTAAGAGCTCCCTTCCATCCAAACGATCGTCTAGATAGTAGTCAAATTTGCGAATTGGTACTTGTCCGCGATCCCTGAGAACGATATCCGGTCTCACCACCGTATTACTTATACGACTAGGTATGCTTGCCTAGATTCGTCCCAACAAGTTTTTGGCGCCGTTGTCGGGGATCGGTGTGCCAATATCACGAGTACCAAAGGGGACTCCTAATTTAGGCACTTTTTCTTTGCTTTCCTACTGCTATTTTTTTTTTCTTTTTTCTGTTTTTTGTGTGTAGTTGCATAATTGTCCATTTGAAGCTTGGCTTGTACGTGCTATATTTGTTGTTGTTCTTATCTATTTGCTTCCTTTGTATGCGAGGTACAATTGACCCAGGTGAACTTCAATTCGACCCTGAAATTGAGAGGCTTTGTAGAAAGAATAGAAAAGAAGTCAAAGCAAGAAAGAATAGAGAAGGAGCATCTTCTAGAGTACAAGAACCACAAGTTGAGTTACCAAGAGTGCAAGAATCGCAAGTTGAAGTATCAATTGTCACCATGGCTGACGACAATGCACAAAGGAGGACAACGGGGAACTATACTTCCCCTAGAGTCGATAGATGTGGAACTCCAATTGTTAGACCTGCAGTGGCTTGTAATAACTTTGAGATAAAGGCATCACTTCTCAATCTTGTGCAGCAAAATCAATTTGGAGGTTTAGAGAGTGAAGACCCCCATTCTCACATTGGCACATTTATTGAGTTATGTGATACTATCAAGCTGAATGGAGCTTCCGAAGAGGCTATTCGTTTAAGTCTCTTCCCTTTCTCTCTGTGGGATATGGCTAAGTCATGGCTTCAATCCCATCCTCATGGGAGCATTATTACTTGGAATGATTTGGTGAGCAAGTTCTTATCTCATTTCTTCCCTCCATCAAGAATGAACAAGTTGAGATCGGAGATCAATGCTTTTGCACAAAAGGATGGTGAATCACTTTATGAAGCATGGGAGAGGTTCAAATCTTTTCTTACCGCTTGTCCAAATCATGAGTTAGAAACATGGCAACAAGTTGCAACCTTTGTCAATGATCTCAACAGAAATTCTCGAAGTATGATTGAAGCAGCTGCGGGTGGAACATTGAGTCAAAAGACACCCGATGAAGTAAAGGCCTTGATTGAAACTATGGCTAATAATGATTATCAAACGCCTAGTTCTCGATCATTGGCCAAGAGAGGTGTGTTGGAGCTTGATGAATATAGTTCTCTTAAGGTGCAAATGGCCGCTCTTACCAAGCAATTGGGGTCCATTCAACTACAAAATTCTCAATTACAAGCGGTCCAAGTTCAAGCCGTCTCAGTGTGTGACTTTTGTGGAGGTAACCATGCAAACGGCAATTGTGAAATTAGTGTGGTTGGAGGTTCGGGGCAAGAAGAAGTGAACTACATGGGAAACCAAGGGCCTAAGCATGATCCTTTCTCTAACACCTATAATCCGGGGTGGCGTAGCCATCCTAACTTTGGTTGGAGACAAAGGCAAGACTCAAGTTCTCAAGCAAAGCCTACTCAAGAGAATTCAAGCAATTTGGAGAATATTCTAGCCCAATTCATGCAAGTAACTCAAGCTAATTTGAAGGGTCAAGAAGCAATGATGAAGAATCAAGATGCCTCCATCAAGAATCTAGAGCACCAAATAGGCCAATTGGCAAAGAAAATGACAGAGAGAGCTCAAGGAAAATTGTCGGGAGATACCGAGAAGAATCCAAAGGAGGATTGCAAGGCAATTACTACAAGAAGTGGGAAGGTGATAGTTCCACAAGAAAAAGAGAGAGAAAATAAAAAGAAAGAAAATGAGGAAGAAAAAATTGAAGAGAGAGAAGAAAAGAGAGTTGGTGAGGTGATCATTGAAGATGCAACCGATGAAGAACTAGAGACTTCCCAAGCCACTACCTCTA
This sequence comes from Sophora flavescens, assembly GCA_030762895.1. Classification (NCBI taxonomy): domain Eukaryota; kingdom Viridiplantae; phylum Streptophyta; class Magnoliopsida; order Fabales; family Fabaceae; genus Sophora; species Sophora flavescens. Next base: position 50,437,354 of record CM061063.1, read on the forward strand.
GTCCTATTGTTGTTGAAGTTGAAAAACCAAAGAGAGAAAAATTGGTGGATGAAGAGTTTGCAAGAAAGAAGACTAAAAAGCAAATTCTTGAAGAAGTTGACAATCCTAAGGAGTTGCCACCGTATTTCAAGATACCCTATCCTCAAAGGTTGAAGAAGGAGGTAAATGATCAACAATTCTCTAAGTTCTTGGATGTGTTCAAAAAGTTGCAAATTAACATCCCTTATGCCGAAGCTCTTCAACAAATGCCTTCCTATGCCAAATTTATGAAGGAGATTCTTTCTAACAAGAGAAAGTGGAAGGAGGAGACGGTCATGCTCACGGAAGAATGTAGTGCCATACTCCAAAGGAAGCTACCGGTGAAGATGAAGGATCCGGGTAGCTTTACTATTCCATGTGATATTGGTAATTTGAACATTGGAAGAGCCTTGTGTGATCTTGGTGCAAGTATCAATCTTATGCCTCTCTCCATCTTCAAGAAGCTGGGAATTGGTGAAGTAAAGCCAACCGGGATTTCTCTCCAATTGGCGGATCGTTCCATTACATATCCTTATGGTGTAGTGGAGGATTTATTGGTAAAAGTAGACAAGTTCATCTTTCAGGTAGACTTTGTGGTGTTGGATATTGCGGAAGATAGTGAGACTCCATTGATTCTTGGAAGGCCATTCCTAGCCACGGGTAGGGCTTTGATCGATGTAAATCAAGGGAAGTTGGTGCTTAGAGTTCAAGATGAAAAGGTCACCTTCAATGTTTTTGAAGCAATGAGACATCCAAGTGACAAAGATACATGTATGAATGTGGACCTTGTTGAATCATTGACTAACAAGAGTGTTCAACAAACTTATGAAGATTCATTGGAAGCGGCTCTTATGGTTGAGAATGTAGAAGAAGAGATATATGTGGAAGAAGTTGAGGTCATGGTTAAATCCCTTGAGACTTGTCCAGTTTTGAATAATGATGAAGACAAAGTTGTGGAGGATGTGCGGATTGAAGACAAGGGTGAAACACCAGTGCTAGAGTTGAAGGAACTTCCATCCCATCTCCGTTATGCCTTCCTTGGAGTGAATTCTTTATTCCCGGTGATCATTAGTAGCGGATTGAACTCCTTAGAGGAAGAGAAGCTGTTGAGAGTGCTTAGAGAGCACAAATCCGCAATTGGGTGGTCTATATCCGACTTGAAGGGAATAAGTCCCTCATTTTGTATGCACAAAATCCTTTTGGAGGAAAACTTCAAGCCGGTCAGACAACCCCAAAGAAGACTTAACCCAAACATGAAAGAAGTTGTAAGGAAGGAGGTTGTGAGGCTTTTGGATGCGGGTATAATTTATCCAATCTCCGATAGTCCATGGGTGAGTCTGGTCCAAGTTGTTCCTAAGAAAGGGGGGATGACGGTTGTTGCAAATGATAAAAATGAACTCAATCCCTCAAGGACCATTTCCGGATGGAGGGTGTTTATTGATTATAGAAGATTGAATGAGGCTACAAGAAAAGATCATTTTCCCCTGCCTTTCATTGATCAAATGCTAGAAAGATTGGTGGGCCATGCCTTTTATTGCTTCCTTGATGGATACTCAGGGTATAAGACCCAAAGGACCAAGAGAAGACTGCCTTTACTTGTCCCTATGGCGTCTATTCATACCGGAGGATGCCATTCGGGTTGTATAATGCACCCGCCACTTTTCAAAGGTGCATGCTTTCCATATTCTCTGATATGACTGAAAAATTCATTGAGGTATTTATGGATGATTTTTCCGTATTTGGTAATTCTTTTGATGATTGTCTGAAAAATCTTGCATGTGTTTTGAAAAGATGCCAAGAAACTAACCTTGTTTTAAATTAGGAAAAATGTCATTTCATGGTTAGGGAAGGTATAGTTCTTGGTCATAAGACTTCATCATGGGGGATAGAAGTTGATAAGGCAAAAATTGAAGTAATCGAAAAACTTCCCCCTCCCGTGAATGTGAAAGGTGTTAGAAGCTTCTTAGGGCATGCGGGTTTCTACAGGAGATTTATAAAAGACTTTTCAAAGATCGTAAAACCCCTGTGCAAACTTTTGGTAGGTAATACTCCTTTTGTGTTTGATGATGAGTGCATGCATGCTTTCCAACTTTTAAAGGAAAAACTCACCACCGCACCGGTCATTGCACCTCCAGATTGGAGTTTTCCATTTGAGTTAATGTGTGATGCAAGCGACTATGCGATGGGAGCCATTTTGGGTCAACGGAAAAATAAAGTGTTGCATGTTATTTACTATGCTAGTCGGGTGCTGAATGATGCTCAATTGAACTATACCACGACTGAAAAAGAATTGCTTGCTGTAGTTTTTGCATTTGATAAGTTTAGATCTTACTTGATTGGCTCTAAAACTATTGTGTACACTGACCATTCCGCTTTGAAGTATCTCATGACTAAACAGGATGCCAAACCAAGGCTCATTAGGTGGGTACTATTGCTCCAAGAATTTGATTTAGATATAAAGGACAAGAAAGGAGTGGAGAATGTGGTCGCCGACCATTTGTCTAGGCTTCCACAATTTGTCTAGATTTTATAGCCTTGGCCGAATTTATGTCCATATAGGTAAATGATTTTTTCTTCAATTTCTACTTGAATGACGACTTGTCTAAACTAGTTAAGGTCTCTAGGTTATAGATCCAAGAGCGTGTGAGCAAAAAGAATTTCTAGCCAATTTCACTATGCTTGGCCGAAACCGTAACCTATTTGGTTATAGGATTTTGTTTCATATTCTTAACTTATAACAATTGATTTATGTTAGTTAATATTCTAGGAACTAGTACCAAAAAGATTGGATTAAAAAAGTAACCCTAGCCTCATTTTGATTAGTTGGCCGAACATAGCATCATATGTCCATAGTTGGATTTGTTTGATTAATATATTTGTATTTTGAATTGGTTGAAGGTTAAGTTAAATCATGGTGTAGTGACGACGACCGGGAAGTTCGTGAATACGGTGATAAGTCGGGTGGGGGAAGGACCATTCCATCATCATAAATCAATAAGTAGTATATTATATAATAATTGTGTGGGGCGACCTAAACCCTACTAGTAGTTGAGTAATCGACAAGACCCAAATCACATTGGAAACATTTTCTGTAAAATCAATGGTGATTCGGGGATTGTAGGTTTATCAACATTAGGTTGATTTTAAGTATTTGATGATATCTGACTTTATTAATTTTATTATTGCTTATATGATATTTTGTGGTATTTGAACATTTCTGATATTGTGTTATGCATGATCTGACTGGTTTTTAATATTGTGCATAGTGATTTTAAGCAAAGATATATGTTGTTTGAGAGATAATTGTTGGTTTGGGTGTGAGAATAATGGTGACTTAGAGGTGCCTAACCTAAATGAGTTATTTTAAAGAGGAAGGGTGACATAGAATATGTGTTAAGGCTTTGATGGAAGGTTAAGGCACTATGATGTTATTAATATGGGTTAGTGAGATTCACTTCTTAGTATTGTTATTCTCAGCCATGTGAGTGGAACACACGAGGTCAGGATATCCTATTTTGGGATATCGGATATTACGAGTGAGTACCCTACTGATGTGGATGCCGAGGTAGACTACCGTAATACTTTTTAGTTGTTGATGCATTCGAATGTTCTTGGCACTAGACCATTTATGAGCATTGAATGTTAGTAATCATGCTTTTTAGCATGAAAAGACCAAAATACCCCTAAGATTTCATGGTTAGAAACAAGCCGCATCTTCTCACTTATAACCACTCATTTTACATGGTTGTAAACCTCCCACATCTCTCCAATTTCGTGCATCCACCTTCAATAAATCATACCTATTTATTTTGCTTTCGTTTCATCATTTTCCTCTCAAAAACCGAAATCGGGTAAATGACAGAGCTGCGTACGGGATTTTCGGGAATCGCTAATGGACTGGATAGATGAGTCATGAGATGTGGCCCAAAATCAGTCACACCTCCCTTCATTCTCCACCACATATGTTAACCTAATCATGATTACAAATTAACTCTAGTTAGGTTATTATAACCATAGTTAAGTTATTATATTATTTTCTAACTTAACCTATGTCAACTAATTCAACCATGGTTCATTCTAAAGAATTAAACAAAGTCATTTCACTCCCTCACACTCTCATTTTCGTGGCTTCCTTCCCTTCCCACACTTAACACATTTCTTTCTCTTCCTATTTTCATTCTAACTTGTTCTTCACCAAGAACACTAAGAACATCCTTTGTGTTCTTGAGAAGTTCTTCATTTCTCCTCAAGTTATTGATCAAACTTCTTCATTCCAAGGTGAGGAATCTCTTCCTCATCATCTTAACTTCATTTATCATGCATCAAATCTTCATTTCCATCAACTTTTCACAATTTTCCATTTCTAGATCTAGAACTACAAATAATTCTAAAAAATTGTAGACAAATCATTTTAATGCGAAACCAATTACTATGAACTCTAAATGACTTCTGCTTTCATCATCTAAGAACATGTAATCAAAAGAATTTTCCTTCCTATTTTTCCTCATATGACTGAATCTATACATATGTGAGCAAATGAGATTTTGTTCAACTTTTAACTTAGATGAGGTTGGTTATAAGCTATCTAGGATTTCTATGTTCTAAATCTAAGAGTTTTAAAACAAAAGAAATTTCAAACTAAATTTTATGGCCTTGGCCGAATTTATGTCCATATAGGTAAATGATTTTTTCTTCAATTTCTACTTGAATGATGACTTGTCTAAACTAGTTAAGGTCTCTAAGTTATAGATCCAAGAGCAATGTGTATCCTTTTAGCCTTTTGCCCGTATTAATCAATATCAGTATCTTTCTGACAAACCTCTTATAGGATTCCTTTGTGTTATGGTACAAGGTTTCATATTTGCTATGGTACAAGGTGCAATGCTACTATATTAGTTCAATGGTGATCGGAGTTGTTTCACTTTACAAAAGGAAAAGTAAAGGTGCACTGGTATGTCATATGTATGACTAATTTTTAACTCTGTATTAATAAAGATACTAATTCATGTTGGAAATACACAACTGATAGCAGGAATTAAGACATAAGATAATTTTTGTATGTAGTTTAGGATTTAGGAATAATGGTGTCCAAATTTGGTGATTATGCAGTAGGGTAAGATGCTTGCATTGCAATGCCACAAAGTCCTTCATTAGCAGTCACATCCCTTTGCGTCCCAATATATCCTTCTTCACCCCATTTCGTTCCCCATGAGTTCTTAACCAACCAATACTTAGTTCCATCTTCACTAACTCCATAACCCACAGCTGTGATACCATGATCCAACTCATTGTCACAGCTACCGGTGAAGACACCACTTTTGTAAAATTGAAAGTCAGAGCCACTAGCATCAATGGCTACAGAAATTGGTTGATTAGCAACAGCTTTTTGCAATGCCTGCTCATTGTTGGTAGGGACATCCTCATACCCGGTAATAGTAGCTGCATGATTAGCTGCTTCATTTGCATTGCACTTTCCATCAACACCCTGATAGGGGTATTTTGCTTCTGTGTTCAGTCCGTGATTTTTTATGATGAATTTGAAGGCATCATCCATCAGACCGCCCTCACAACCTTGGTCAACACCCTTTGTATCACAGTCAACTAGCTCTTGTTCAGACAAAGAGATTAATTTTCCAGTGCTCAACTTAGAAATATGAAAGAAGGAAGAAGGCTGGGCGTACCTGGAGAGCGAAAGGCAGAAAAACAAGTGCAGAAACTTGAAAGACAGAGCGGAGGAAGGTAGTGGGCAAGGGGGAATAAGGTGGAGTTAGAGGAGATATTTATAGTTGCTACGGTTGATGATGAGATATGATCAACGGTCCGCATTCCTTCAAGTAAAAAAGGAAAATGGGCGCGACTTTTTATTTTCCCCCTCATTAAATGAGAACGGAACTCTAGGGTTACTCACCCATAACGTGCGGCAGAAGATTGAAGGGAAATGATAACCTTCTCTGACAGGAGGAAAATTCAGTTGAATGACGGTTTGAAATGACGGTTTGAAACATGGAAGGAAGAAAGTCCAGCAGCCGAAGCATAAGCTCGGTTTGATACTTGTCAGCTCTTTCGCTTATTTAAGCTCGGAGCTCGGGGACTTGTGTACTGGCTGAAAGTATAAGGCCGAGGACTTGTTAATACACTAGACTGACCGAGCTTATTCTCATAAATGGGTCTTGATCCGAACTCCTCCAAAGACGAGGACTCGTTAATGCACTTGTCAGCCGAGCATAAATACTCGAACCTATCCCATAATAAGATCGTAGAGGAAGACACCTCGGTCCTGTGCAGTCCAGTCACACCTGACTGAGCCTGACTGAGTCAAACATCTCGCTGGTCCAAATATCCCTCCGTATAACTCAGAGCCTTATCCTTATCTTTATATAGTTATGATAACAATCCGATCCTAACAAATAGGATCTCAATAACAGTCCAACTCAAACTGTTACACCAAAACATCTCTATAAATAGGGGTCCAACCCCCTCACTCAGAACTACGTTTGCTTTGATTCCCATTTGGATACGTAGGAGCAGAATTCTGATTCTGTCAAGCTATTCCAAAAATACTCCCACAACAGTTTCTCCGGACGAGCATCTCTCACTTGAGGTATTTGAACGGAACACTTCCTATCTTTAAGGGGTAACCCTCTATCCGGATTACTCTTCCATAATCTCCCCGGCGTCTCTCAGTCATTAGATTAATTAGATTAATCTAATGACTGACATTTGACTGGAGAATTCAGATTGAGGGGATCCATTTAGAATAGAAGGAGGCAATTTTATATATTCCTAGTACCTCCCTAATCTTAATCATATGATTTTGAGCTTTGTCAAACTATTTTTTTCCATTATATTACATGAATTTTAAGATTAGATCAAGGAAGAAGGTACCTAGAAAAACATAGGCACGCAGATAGGCAGCACCCACAGAGAGAGAGTGAGAGAGGGCAAATACCTACCCTACATGTGGGAATGGTTTGTGGACAAAGCAAAAGGTAGCATAATGCGTGCAAACAATTCACATGGGCGCATCACATGATCCTTTACATGAAGGTCTCTCTTATCCTCTCTTTCACAGCTCATGTCTCAAACTCCACTAGTCCACACAATTACTACTTTACTTATCTCAATTACTGCACCTAGCAGTTTTATTAAACAATTCTATCACAGTAAGTTAAATGATTCAAGCCAAAAAAAAAAAAATTGTTAAATGTGAAACCCCTCGCACCCCATGCGTAACTACTCCTCCTTATAATAAAATCTTAAGCACATGAGTTGGTCTTCTCTAAGATAAAGATCACAATCCATATGATTTCATTTCACCAATCAATCTGACCCCCTCAAGTGGGGTTTCTTTCTTTTTCTTTTTACACCCCTCAAGTGGGGTTGTCATATGCTTTTGTACTAGAGAAATTAATTCTTTAAAATTTTATATAAAAAAATTGGACGGCATTCATTAAAATCAGTTACCTAATTTTGTTTTCATCTTTAATTGAGTCATATTCTTCTCTTTGCCTTTGAAGTGAAATAATGAGTTAGACTCTATATACTTTATCAAATTACTTATTCACTTTAAAGATATATTTACTTTTAAAAAAAAAACATTGTCCATCTATATTGGTTAGAAACGAGTGACACACTTGCGGCAAGTAAGGTGTTAATTCGGCTATATTAATTTTGGTGGATTTGGCATTCTTCAAAGTCTTATCATTGATAAACTTGACGCTGTTTTATCTTTCCTATACTCCTACCATTGTCTAATAATTGCAAGAGAAAAACTTGACTAAACAATTTAGTTAGGTAATAAAACCAATTCTTCTAGAGATGGGTTAACTGAACATGTTTATCTCGCAATGTACCTAGGTACGTAAGGCATCAACCAACCTGATGCAATGGTTAAAATTAGTGTAGTGTACAGGTGAATAAAATGATATATAAGACTATTATTATATTATTATAGGGTTGGGCTATGGTATACCACCTATATTTTACACCACCCACTACACCACTCATGTGGCAAATTTTGGGTCAATCATATTGCCACATAGGTTGGTCAAAATTTCAAACTTTCTAGTTGTATTATACTGTAGTCAAACTATATTAATACAGTATATTGTAGTATAATATATGTGCTTTTTGTATTTGTAAATTTAAATCATAGATGATGTATGTTAAAGAGGTGTTATAGCATTGAGTATGTGTCAAGTTCTAATGGAAGGTTAAAGCACTAGGATATTGTTAAAACGGGTTGGTGAGATTCAAGTATAGGTGTTGTTGTCCACAACCGTGTATTGATAATATAATACACAAGGACAAAAGTATATTGGTAATATAATGCACAAAGACAAAAGTGTATTGGTAATATAATACACCGTGTATTGGTAATATAATACACGTAAAACACTTCTGTGTAATACACGTAAACCACTTCTGTGTATTGGTAATATAATACATTGTGTATTGGTACTATAATACACGTAAAATCAAGAGTTCTCGTGAGACCACTTCCACCTTAGGAAATAGGTGTGCGGCTATATGGTGTTTTCGAGTAGCATGAGATTGGGGGTAGAGGATGATATATTAGCTTGAGGATGATCTGTTAGTTATGTGTGTTATTTGTCTGTGACAATTACTGTATAATTTACTATGACTCTTTTCCGCGTTTTGATGATAAAACTATTTTTTATCCCCTATATATTTCTGTATGCTTTATATTATCTCCTTGTGGAAACGTACGAGAAGACTCTGTGGATGAGCATGACTAGGAGGAGTTGGATGGAACTCCCTACGAACCGGAGGCTGGAGGACGAGCTATGATCCATGGGGATTAGGGTCTAGTTAGTTATGGCCAGTGCGTCTCGTGAGGTGTATTTTTAATATGTTTTCTGTTGTTAAACACTTTGTCTAAGTATATGCCTGTGAGGGATCCTACTGATAGGAGATCCTCAACAGTGTTTTGTAATATGCATAATATACTTATATTGTGATGTGCTATTCTATATGAAGTTGCATACTTTATAAGTTAAGATTTGATTTTTACGTATTTTCACGTTAAGCGTGTGATTAAGTAATTAATTAATAATGATTTAATCTAATGACACAAAGGGGCACAGCGGGGTGTCTCAGAACTCGGTCTGCGTTTTAACTGACAATAAGATTTTACTGAACAGAAAACCTAATTTTGACTCATGAACAAAATGGTTTATGATTAAATCATATTTCCAACGAGTTTGGTTATTTTGGAAGTTTTCAATCAAAAACGAAATATTATGTTTGTATTCGGGCGTAAAACCCTAATCAGGAAACCGACGGAGTCGAGAACGGACGTGCAGAGACAAAACCGGACACCGGAGGAGCCAAGTCATGGGGTGAGTCACCACCATGACTCACCAAGAATTTAGGAGCATTGAATGTTAGCAATCATGATTTTTAGGGTTAAAAGATCAAAATACCCCTAAGATTTCATGGTTAGAAACAAGCCGCATCTTCTCACATCCAACCACTCATTTTACATGGTTGTAAACCTCCCACATCTCTCCAATTTCGTGCATCCACCTCCAATAAATCATACTGATAAGTCTCTGGCTCATCTAGTTTTATGGCTAGTATGACCAGGGTTTTGTGTAAATTATATCCTATTTTCACCCAAATTAGATTAGATTGTCCTCAAGCAAGGTTTTGAGTCTCTAAAGTAGTTTTAGGTTAATTTAGCCGGTTTTGAGTCAAATAAAGCACTTATGGATATTTTGTTGTTTTCAGGTTAAGTAGAAATTGAGGGAATAAAGAAACAGGGGATTCGCCTCGCGAGAGTCTTCTCGCCTCGCGAACCTGAAAGCCAGGAGAACAGTAAAAATGTCATCCTCTCTGGTTCGCCCCGCGAGCAGCACCTCGCCTCGCGACCCTGAAGGATGACTGTTCCAGAAATATGCAAGCTCTCGGGGTCGCCTCACGAATAACTTCTTCGCCTCGCGATAATGGAAGTCAGAAAGCATCACGGTTGGTCCCTGATGTTCATAACGGGCGTAATAAGAAGACTCTTCAGTTCTTCGCCCCGCGAGAATGCCAAAGGTTGCTGACTCTTCACAATATTCGCCTTGCGAATTAGGGCTCGCCTCGCGAGTGGGCTGAATTTCTGAATAATTATAAAAGGCTGTTCTGGACAGATTGGAAGGACTTTTGCTTCTCCATAGTTTTACATAATTTCTGTGTTTTTTTGTTATTGTCATGGAGAACTAATTTCGTAGATTAATCTACTGTATGAGAATTCCATATACTTGAGGTTTTGTAATTCCTACTTTACTTGTTTTTCCCTTTTTAATACCATATTATACATTTCTGTTTGTTATTTCAGGAGTGTATAGTGTTGTATTGATTCATTTCGGTGATGTTATGTTCCTATACTTAATCGCGTTTGTTATTTCGCGTGTGTTCATTCATGTTCGTTAGTTCATGAGGGCTTAACCCCGTTTGTTATTTCGGGAATAGGAACATATATCCGTAGTAGCGATTTCGTTGTTAATTGTTGCTACAACCGAAAGGGGATTAGAATCTGCTTAGGGCTTGGAATTACATGAACCAATGATAGTTGGGAATTCGAGAACAGTAGATTAATCGTTGTTTGCTATTTGAAAATCTCTTTGAACTGCCTTGTTTTATTGCTCTGTTATTACTTTGTTTTCTTATTTGCATCCCAACCCCCCCCCCCCCCCCCCCCCCAAAAAAAAACTGATTTTTGTGAAAAATAACACTTTAAGAGTCCTTGTGAGACGATATCCGAGTTGTCGCCCTAAACTACAGTTTTAAACCCGCTTGTTCTTTTTTGCGCGTGCGCGACAGCGCGACCAAAAATTGGCGCCATTGCCGGGGACTCTGGTTTGTTATTTTTCTCATTTTGTTTTTTTTCTTTTCTTTCTTTTATTTTCGTTTTTGGTTTTGAATTGGTCTAGCTACTAGGTCTAATTGCCCTGAATTGTGTGATTTTGATCCTGAAATTGAAAGAACACTGCACACACGCCGTAGAGAAATTCGGGCTAGCACTAGTAGTCATTCTAATTCTAAAACTGTTTTTGAAAACATGGGTGATCAAATGACATTAAGACAGCTTGCTGCCCCTGATGTAAATTACAATGGATTGTGTATTTCATATCCTGGTGCTGATACTCCTTTTGAATTAAAATCTGGTTTCACTCACTTGTTGCCAAAGTTTAATGGTCTTGCAGGTGAGGATCCACACAAGCACTTGAAGGAATTCCAGGTTGTCTGCTCCACAACCTTGAGATCAGAGGGAGTAACTGAGGATAGCATCAAGCTAAAAGCTTTTCCGTTCTCACTCTAGGGAGCTGCAAAGGATTGGCTATTATATCTTGAGCCAAACTCTATCACCACCTGGAATGATTTGAAGAGGGTTTTCTTAGAGAGATATTTTCCTGCTTCCAGAGCTGCGTCAATAAGGAAGGAAATATGTGGCATCCGACAAGGAAATGAGTCGTTGGCTGAATATTGGGAAAGATTCAAGCATTTGGTATCCAAATGCCCTCTCAAGATCGATTTCGAACAACTTCTTATCCAAGATACTTTTATGAGGGGTTACTTCGATGGATAGGAATCTTTTGGATGCCGCTAGTGGGGGAGCACTTGTTGATAAGACCCCAAACACTGCCAAGCAACTCATTGAAAATATGTCACCAATTCCCAAGCGTTTACAACCAGAAGAAATTCTGTTGAGACAAGAGGTGTGCATGAGGTCCATAGTTCTTCTTCTTACCAGGCCCTTGAAAATAGATTGGATGAGCTCACTTCTTTTGTAAGGTAATTGGCAATAGACAGGGTTCAGCCTGCAAGGTTGTGTAGCATGTGCAACTCTCCTGAGCACCCTTATGATGCATGCCCCATTCTGAAGGAAGGGTCATTTTCTGATTTGTCTCAAGCCTATGCAGTCCATCCCTATAATACAGGCAACAGTCAGAACCAATACAGACCTCGCACCTCTCCACAAATAGGTATCATCCCAACTGGAGGAATCATCCTAATCTGCGGTATGGGAACTCATCCCAACAACAACCGATGGTAGTACCTCAGAATCCTCCTCAAGTGACCACTTCTACACCTGCTGGACCTTCACTAGAGGACCTGTTCAAACAAATGACTTCACAAATAACTGCACAAATTGGACAGCTCCAGGCCTCACAGACACAGTATCAGCAGCGAACAGATGCCAGCATTCAAAATTTAGAGACACAGGTTGGACAGCTTACCACATCCATAAACAACATACAGCAAGCTCAAGGATCAAGTCAATTGCCGGCACAAACAGTGATAAATCCCAATGTCTCCAATCCTAATGTGAGTGCCATTTCTCTGAGATCTGGACGATTTGTTGAGACAGCCTCTGGAAAAGATGAAGAAACTATTGAGGTAGCTCCTAAGCCTTTAGTCGATGTTGAAGCTGAGAAAGTGTACCGACCACCAATCCCCTTCCCACACAGATTGCAGAATAATAAGAAGATTGGTGGTGAAGACAAGGAAAGGGAGATTTTAGATGTGTTCGAAAAGGTAGTCAGGAATATTCCCCTTCTAGATGTGATCAGCGGTGCCCAAGTATGCAAAATTTCTGAAGGATCTATGCATCAACAAGAGGAAGTTGAAGAATAATGAGAGAGTTGATTTGGGAAGGAATGTTTCAGCTCTTATCCAGTCTAAGCCTGCACCAGAAAGAGTTTCTTCTTTAGCCCCTACTCAGGCATTACCACAGAAGTGCAAGGATCCGGGCACATTTACTATTCCATGCACTATTGGGGACAGGAAATTTGAAAACTGCATGTTGGATTTGGGAGCCTCCATAAATGTCATGCCTACCTCCATCTTTAATAACCTTGGTCTTGGTCCTTTGCAGTATACAGGTCTCACCATCCAGTTAGCCAACAGGACCAGTGCCCACCCCATGGGAATGGTAGAAGATGTGCTGGTGCGAGTTGATGAGCTAATTTTCCCTGCTGACTTCTACATCCTAGACATGGCAGGAGAGACAAATTCCAGTAGATCACCAATAATCTTGGGCAGACCATTCATGAAGACAGCCAAGACTAAGATTGATGTGAATGATGGGACCATGTCTATGGAGTTTGGTGATATTGTGGCAAAATTCAACATCTTTGATGCTATGAAACACCCACTGGAGGAGCACTCGGTTTTCCAATTAGAGTTGCTTTCTGAGATCATTGATGATACCCATGAGGACCTAGTTTCTGATTTTCCTTTTATTTCTGGGTTTGATGATTTATATTCATGTACTAACTGTACTGACACTAACCCGTGTGCTGTTTGTGCTGAGTTTCTTGATTCAACTTTGCAGGGTGATAGTGATAGTGAGAGTGAAGCTGTCTGTTCTGCATGAGTCCTTGACATCATGGCTACTCCTAATGTACCATCCATTGAGCAGCCGCCCTCCTTAGAGCTCAAGCCACTTCCTGGGAACCTGAAGTATGCCTACCTGGAGACGAATGAAAAACTTCCAGTCATCATTTCCTCCAGCCTTGATTCTGACCAGGAAGCTAAGCTTTTAGAGGTTCTGAAGAAGCACAAGAAGGCTATTGGGTGGACCTTAGCTGACATTCCAGGAATTAGCCCCTCCAGATGTATGCACAGAATTCTATTGGAGGATGGAGCTAAACCAGTTAGACAGGCCCAAAGGCGGCTCAATCCACTGATTCTGGATGTGGTGAAGAAAGAGGTGACTAAACTTCTACAGGCAGGTATTATATACCCCATCTCTGATAGTACTTGGGTAAGTCCGGTGCAAGTTGTACCCAAGAAGTCCGGTCTCACAGTAGTTATGAATGATAATAATGAGCTTGTACCTACTAGAGTCCAGAATAGCTGGCAAGTCTGTATAGATTATAGGAAATTGAACCAGGCCACCAGAAAGGATCACTTTCCTTTGCCGTTCATAGATCAGATGCTGGATCGGCTGGCTGGTAAATCTCATTACTGCTTTCTTGAAGGCTTTTCCGGGTATTTCCAGATCCATATTGCCCCTAAGGATCAGGAAAAGACCACTTTCACGTGCCCTTCTTGACGCGTTTGCCTATAGGAGGATGCCATTTGGCCTTTGTAATGCTCCTGGCACCTTCCAAAGATGCATGCTTAGCATTTTTACTGAATTCATTGAAAATTGCATGGAGGTGTTCATGGATGACTTCACTGTATACGGCTCCTCATTTGATGCATGTTTGAATAGTCTGAGTTTAGTTCTTGAAAGATGCATTGAGAATGATTTGATTTTGAACTATGAAAAATGTCACTTTATGGTAGAACAAGGGATTGTTTTGGGTCATGTTATTTATAAAGAGGGTATTTCAGTAGATCCTGCAAAAATTGATGTGATTTCTTCATTGTCTTATCCATCTTGCGTACGCGAGATCCGTTCTTTTCTTGGCCATGCAGGTTTCTACAGGCGCTTTATTAAGGACTTCAGCAAGATAGCTCTGCCATTTTCAAACCTGCTGAAGAATGATGCCATGTTCCATTTTGATGAAAATTGCAAGAAGGCATTTGACTCCCTGAAAAGAGCATTGACCTCTACCCCCATCATCCAGCCCCCAGACTGGACACTCCCTTTTGAACTCATGTGTGATGCTTCTAATTTTGCTGTGGAAGCGATTCTGGCACAAAGGGTGGGCAAGGCTGCCCACGTAATTCATTATGCTTCTAGGACATTAGATGCTGCACAATCCAATTACACCACCACTGAGAAAGAACTGCTAGCTGTTGTGTTTTCACTTGATAAATTTAGGTCTTATTTGCTAGGTTCTAGGGTTATTGTTTTCACTGACCATGCAGCTCTGAAATACCTGTTAAAGAAACCAGAAGCTAAGTCAAGACTGATCCGGTGGATGCTTTTGCTCCAAGAATTCAATGTGGAGATAAAAGACAAGAGTGGAGCTGAAAATCTGGTAGCCGATCACTTGAGCTGAATAGCAAGGGATGAGGATCCTTCTCCCATCCAAGATGACTTCCCTGATGAGAGACTTCTACATCTGTATGGGGTAACACCCTGGTTTGCTGACATAGTTAACTTTCTTGTTGCTGGTGTTGTTCCTGCAGGTACAAGTAGATCCAAGTTCCACAAACCCAGAAGCGATGCAAAGTACTATGTGTGGGATGATCCGTACCTTTAGAAGTTTTGCAGTGATCAGGTTATTCGGAGGTGTGTCCCCGATCATGATACAGAGTCCATCTTGCACTTTTCACATGCCTCTCAAGTTGGAGGACATTTTGGACCATAGAGGACGGCAAGAAAAGTCCTGGATTACTGGTTCTCACTGGCCCACAATTTTTAGAGATGCCTATGAGGTCTACAGGAATTGCAAGGAATGTCAAACAACAGGCCCTGCCATCACTCGTAGGAGTGAGATGCCTCAGCAGCCCATGCTTTTTTGTGAGGTTTTTGATGTGTGGGGGATTGATTTTATGGGTCCCTTCCCTGCTTCTTTTGGTTTTGTGTATATTCTTTTGGCTGTTGACTATGTTTCAAAGTGGGTGGAAGCAATCCCCACTAGGACTAACGATGCTAAAGTTATTTCCAAATTTGTTAGGTCCAACATTTTTTGCAGGTTTGGCATACCTAAGGCTATCATCAGTGACCGTGGCACTCACTTCGCAAACCGAACCATGGAAGCCTTACTCGGGAAGTATGGGGTTGTGCATAGAGTTTCCATCGCTTACCATCCCCGGACCAATGGCCGGCAGAGATATCAAACAGGGAGATCAAGCGATTCTAGAGAAGATGGTGCAGCCGAATAGAAAGGAATGGAGCCGCCGTCTGGAAGACGCACTGTGGGCTCAGAGGACCGCTTTCAAGACGCCAATAGGAATGTCCCCCTTTCGGCTTGTATTTGGTAAGGCATGTCACCTCCCGGTGGAAGTTGAGCACCGTGCATATTGGGCGATCAAGTCTTGTAACATAGACATGAAGAAAGATGGTGTTGAAAGGAAACTACGATTCTGAAGCAACTTGAGGAGCTTAGGCTAGAAGCCTATGAAAGCTCCAGGATTTATAAAGAGAAAACAAAACTTTTTCATGATAGGATGATTGCTAGGAAAGAATTTTTGTGGGCCGAAAAGTCTTCTTGTTTAATTCCCGCTTGAAATTGATGGTCGGGAAACTTAGGTCCAAGTGGGATGGCCCCTTTGTTGTTACTAACGTTTTTCCTTATGGTGCAGTAGAGATTACACGTGCAGGTACCCACAAGCCCTTCAAGGTTAACGGGCAGAGACTGAAGCCATTCCATGGTGGGGATGTTGGTGTTCCTATGGATGCTAATATTGAGGAGCTCTCCTTGGAAGCTCCCACCTACACTGACACTTGATCAGGGAGTTTCCTTTCCTTCCCCTCACTCTGATTTTATAGTTATGTTGTTTCATTGAGGACAATGTATATTTTAAGTGTGGGGGAGGGAACTAGTTGTAGTTTTGTTTTGTCTTGTTTCTTTTCCTTTAGCTCTTGAATAAATTGTGTTAAGTCTTATGTTGGCAAGTTTGATGGATTTTGATTGATTTGGCACAGATTGATTGCATGATTGATGTGATGATTCCCCCTAGGCTGAAAAATTTTTGTTTTTGAAAAGTGATTCCCATGTGAAATTGAAAACTGAACTTTGAGATTTTGTTATGATGACATTATTTATGATAAGTTTGGGGTGAAGGGAAACACACACTAGGGATAGAATCTCTGTCAAACAATTTGCATGAATGTCCAGGTGAGGATTTGAGCCTCCAACATGTTTTCTAACTGTGTGAACTCACTTTCAAGTTGCACTTTCCTGAATTTGCTTGAATCTCTTTATGGTTTGCATGTTTATATGTTTGCTTCAGATGATTTAGGCATTTTCTTTGTAAATAACTACTTAGCCTAAAAATAACCATCCCTAATGCGTGTTCCCTAGTTAGCCCTTTGAGCCTAATTAGCCTATTGCTTCTTGATAACCTAATGTTATAAGCCCAAAATCTGGAAAACCATGTTAGCCCGATCTTAGGATTAGGAGAGCATGGAATCTTAGAAAGAGAATGGGTGCAAGAAACTAAGTTTGGGGTGGCTGCAAGGTGTAATGTGTTGTTTGGGATTGAGAAAAAAAAATAGAAGAGAAAAAAAAAAGAAAAGAAAGACAATAAAAATAAAAAGTGTTAAAAAAATAAAAAGGTTGTAGCCACCCAAGGCAAGTGAAGAATGAAAAAAGGAACTTGAGTTTAATTTCAAAGTGTAAAAAGCTCATGCTCTCTTAGTTCCTAGGGTCCTCAGCCTAGTACCTTTGTATATCCTACTCTTAGCCCGGCCCCATTATAACCCATAAAAGACCTTTTGATGTTGCATGCATGTTTTCTGTGGGAATCATTTGGAGATGAAAATAAAATTCATGGGAAGTGTTCTTGAAAAGTGAAATTGAGTGCAATTTTGATAGCCTGACACAAACTGAGCGATTGAGTGAACACTAAATGCCCTTGTGAGGAAGGCAGTTGTTTGAATTTGGTGATCTCCCTCTTGTGTGTAACTTGGATCCCCTGCTTAGATTAATGATTGTTTGAATGATGAAATTCTCAATTGTTTAGAATGAATGATTGTGGGGATTGCTTTGTTTGAAAGGGGGGACATTGAAGAAAACTGTTTTGATGAAACTGCTTGAATTTGTGCAAGGTTGATTGAATCTTTTAAGCTTGCCAGGTCTTGAGTCTTTTTGATTTTTGAGTTGTAGTTTGCTTGGGGACAAGAAAAGTTTAAGTTTGGGGTATTTTGATAAGCCTCTGGCTCATCTAGTTTTATGGCTAGTATGACCAGGGTTTTGTGCAAATTATATCCTATTTTCACCCAAATTAGATTAGATTGTCCTCAAGCAAGGTTTCGAGTCTTTAAAGTAGTTTTAGGTTAATTTAGCCGATTTTGAGTCAAATAAAGCACTTATGGATATTTTGTTGTTTTCAGGTTAAGTAGAAATTGAGGGAATAAAGAAACAGGGGATTCGCCTCGCGAGAGTCTTCTCGCCTCTCGAACCTGAAAGCCAGGAGAACAGTAAAAATGTCATCCTCTCTGGTTCGTCCCGCGAGCAGCACCTCGCCTCGCGACCCTGAAGGATGACTGTTCCAGAAATATGCAAGCTCTCGGGGTCGCCTCGCGAATAACTTCTTCGCCTCGCGATAATGGAAGTCAGAAAGCATCACGGTTGGCCCCTGATGTTCATAACGGGCGTAATAAGAAGACTCTTCAGTTCTTCGCCCCGCGAGCCGTTGTTCGCCTCGCGAGAATGCCAAAGGTTGCTGACTCTTCACAATATTCGCCTCGCGAGTGGGCTGAATTTCTGAATAATTATAAAAGGTTGTTCTGGACAGATTGGAAGGACTTTTGCTTCTCCATAGTTTTACATAATTTCTGTGTTTTTTTGTTATTGTCATGGAGAACTAATTTCGTAGATTAATCTACTGTATGAGAATTCCATATACTTGAGGTTTTGTAATTCCTACTTTACTTGCTTTTCCCTTTTTAATACCATATTATACATTTCTGTTTGTTATTTCAGGAGTGTATAGTGTTGTATTGATTCATTTCGGTGATGTTATGTTCCTATACTTAATCGCGTTTGTTATTTCGCGTGTGTTCATTCATGTTCGTTAGTTCATGAGGGCTTAACCCCGTTTGTTATTTCGGGAATAGGAACATATATCCGTAGTAGCGATTTCGTTGTTAATTGTTGCTACAACCGAAAGGGGATTAGAATCTGGTTAGGGCTTGGAATTACATGAACCAATGATAGTTGGGAATTCGAGAACAGTAGATTAATCGTTGTTTTCTATTTGAAAATCTCTTTGAACTGCCTTGTTTTATTGCTCTGTTATTACTTTGTTTTCTTATTTGCATCCCAATCCCCCTCCCCCAAAAAAAAAAACTGATTTTTGTGAAAAATAACACTTTAAGAGTCCTTGTGAGACGACATCCGAGTTGTCGCCCTAAACTACAGTTGTAAACCCGCTCATTCTTTTTGGCGCGTGCACGACAGCGCGACCACATACCTATTTTATTTTACTTTCATTTCATCATTTTCCTCTCAAAAACCGAAATCGGGTAAATGACGGAGCTGCGTACGGGATTTCCGGGAACCGCTAATGGATTGGATCGATGAGTCATGTAAGACTCATGAGATGTTGCCCAAAATCATTCACACCTCCCTTCATTCTCCACCACATATGTTAACCTAATCATGATTTCACATTAACTCTAGTTAGGTTATTATAACCATAGTTAAGTTATTATATTATTTTCTAACTTAACCTATGTCAACTAATTCAACCATGGTTCATTCTAAACAATTAAACAAAGTCATTTCACTCCCTCACACTCTCATTTTGGTGGCTGCCTTCCTTTCCCACACTTAACACATTTCTTTCTCTTCCTATTTTCATTCTAACTTGTTCTTCACCAAGAACACTAAGAACATCCTTTGTGTTCTTGAGAAGTTCTTCATTTCTCCTCAAGTTATTGATCAAACTTCTTCATTCCAAGGTGAGGAATCCCTTCCTCATCATTTTAGCTTCATTTATCATGCATCAAATCTTCATTTACATCAACTTTTAACAAATTTCCATTTCTAGATCTAGAACTACAAATAATTCTAAAAAAATTGTAAAAAAAATCATTTTAATGTGAAACCAATTACTATGAACTCTAAATGACTTCTACTTTCATCATCTAAGAGCATGTAATCAAAAGAATTTTCCTTCCTATTTTTCCTCATATGACTGAATCTGTGCATATGTGAGCAAATGAGATTTTGTTCAACTTTTAACTTAGATGAGGTTGGTTATAAGCTATCTAGGGTTTCTATGTTCTAAATCTAAGAGTTTTAAAACAAAAGAAATTTCAAACTAAATTTTATAGCCTTGGCTGAATTTATGTCCATATAGGTAAATGATTTTTTCTTCAATTTCTACTTGAATGATGACTTGTCTAAACTAGTTAAGGTCTCTAGGTTATAAATCCAAGAGCAATGTGTATCCTTTTAGCCTTTTGCCCGTATTAATCAATATCAGTATCTTTCTGACCAACCTCTTATAGGATTCCTTTGTGTTATGGTACAAGGATTCATATTTGCTATGGTACAAGGTGCAATGGTACTATATTAGTTCAACAATGGTGATCGGAGTTGTTTCACTTTATAAAAGGAAAAGTAAAGGTGCACTGGTATGTCATATGTATGACTAATTTTTAACTGTGTATTAATAAAGATACTAATTCATGTTGGAAATACACAACTGATAGCAGGAATTAAGACATAAGATAATTTTTGTATGTAGTTTAGGATTTAGGAATAATGGTGTCCAAATTTGGTGATTATGCAGTCGGGTAAGATGCTTGCATTGCAATGCCACAAAGTCCTTCATTAGCAGTCACATCCCTTTGCATCCTAATGTATCCTTCTTCACCCCATTCCGTTCCCCATGAGTTCTTAACCAACCAATACTTAGTTCCATCTTCAGTAACTCCATAACCCACAGCTGTGACACCATGATCCAACTCAGTGTCACAATTTCTGAAGACACCACTTTTGTAAAATTGAAAGTCAGAGCCACTAGCATCAATGGCTACAGAAATTGGTTGATTAGCAACAGCTTTTTGCAATGCCTGCTCATTGTTGGTAGGGACATCCTCATACCCGGTAATAGTAGCTGCATGATTAGCTGCTTCATTTGCATTGCACGTTCCATCAACACCCTGATAGGGGTATTTTGCTTCTGTGTTCAGTCCATGATTTTTTATGATGAATTTGAAGGCATCATCCATCAGACCGCCCTCACAACCTTGGTCAACACCCTTTGTATCACAATCAACTAGATCTTGTTCAGACAAAGAGATTAATTTTCCAGTGCTCAACTTATTGATTCCTTCCGTTGCTGCAACAGCAGAAAATGCCCAGCAACATCCTACAAGGTAAATTAAAACTATAGTTAGATGACAATTAAAAATTGACTTGTGAGTTGATATATTCAATAAATTATCAGATACTTACCGCACGTGCCTTGGTCCTTGACGGGTGTCACTGCTCCTTTTTGTCTCCAGTCTACTGTGGATGGTACTGCAGTCACATTTTCATACTTAAAAGTGGTTGTCCTTGTGATTGAGGAGCACATATGCCCCTTGAATCTATTTCTGGATGCAATGAACTCCTCGTTTGTGAGGTCTGCAAAGTGATTAATTCCTAACTTGTAAGGTTTATTCCCAACATTGTTAGAAAATTCTATGTAATTCACATTTTCCTTAAATATCTGAAAGCGTTTCTTCCTTTCTTGAGGGTCCTTATAGACTTTGCCATGACGAACCATCCATTGCTCATGCCTCTCATGCATGGAGGCATCTTGGAGAGTGCGAGACGTGACTTGAAAAGTCAAGAATCCCAAAATGAAAAGCAAAGCCAATGAAATATGATGAAATTGGTTTTGGGCAACCATTGTGGTTAGTAGCTAATGTGATTGTGGGTATAACTACTTCAGGTTGCTTACTGAAATGTGAGGAAGATGTGTTGTGCTGGTACTCAAGAATACTTGTGGTATTTATAGAAAAGGTCATGTTGAATTATAAACTGATCTTATAGTTATCAACTCAAAGCTTAAAAATGCTTTCTTGTCTCCGTACCTTTGAGAATTTGCTGATTAAGACCCTCAGGTACCGTGGACAAATTACGTGTCAAGGTAACGTAGTGCTCATATATACGGTGTCTGTAGTATACAATTAAAATAGACTTGTCTCCGTAAACCAGTTATATATTGGACAAGTAAATGAATATCCTGCCATCCTTTGTTTTCTTTTTCAATAATGCTAATTTGACACCCATTTTTTGACATCATGCGGGGACACCGTATGTGCTGTACCGTGCGGCACTGTAGTTGTACTGTACAATATTGTAGCGGGATCTTTTTTAAAAAAATAATTAATTTTTTTTATAAATAATTTTTTTGATTAAGTATGTATAAATATCTGGTGAATCAGGTATAAATATCTGGTGAATTCAGTTCATTATTTGGTGAATCTGTTTTTTTGAGAAATAATTTTTTTTGATTAAGTATGTGGAAATATATGGTGAATCTGGTATAAATATCTGGTGAATTAAGTTCATTATCTGGTGAATAGGTTTTTTTGAGAAATAAATTTTTTGGTTAAGTATGTACAAATATATGGTGAATCATGTATAAATATCTGATGAATTCAGTTCATTATCTGGTGAATGTGTTTTTTTTATAAATAAATTTTTTTGGTTAAGTATGTGTAAATATTTGGTGAATCGAGTACAAATATCTGGTGAATTCACTTCATTATCTGGTGAATGAGCTTTTTTGAGAAATAATTTTTTTGGTTAAGTATGTGCAAATATATGGTGAATCGTGTATAAATATCTGGTGAATTCAGTTCATTATCTGGTGAATATGTTTTTTTGAGAAATAAATTTTGTGGTTAAGTATGTGCAAATATAGGGTGAATCAGGTATAAATATCTGGTGAATTCAGTTCATTATCTGGTGAATGTGTTTTTTTTTATAAATAAATTTTTTGGTTAAGTATGTATAAATATATGGTGAATGAGTTTTTTTTATAAATATTTTTTTTGGTTAAGTATGTGCAAATATCTGGTGAATCATGTACAAATATATGATGAATTCAGTTCATTATATGGTGAATGTGTTTTTTTAGAAATAAAATTTTTACTTTTTTAAAATAGTCAAAATAATTAAAAAAAAAAAGTGTTACTACAATAACACTACAGTACACTACTACAACAGATCTCACATATGATGTCAAAAAATCTGTGTCAAATTGGCAATCCTCTTTCTTTTTAAACGGTTAGCACAAGTTGGACTATGGGTGGTATATATAAGAGGCATATATGATTTTCTATTTTTTTTAAAAGTTAAGTTTTTAAAAGAAATATAATTTATTTTTTTAAACTTAACTCTTAAATAAAGTATGAGAAATGCTAGGTAACAGGAAAAGCATTTGGTGAAATGATGTACGAATGTGTTAATTTCAATATAGAGTTTTTTACTTCATTTTAGTTTTAAATTTCTATTTAAAATGTTTTAGTTGAAAAAAAAAAAGTTAATTAGTCTACTCGTGGAAATTCACTTATTCATTGTACAGTATTTCTGATAAAGCATTGTTTTTTTTTTTCTAATAAAAATCTGTTATTGCTAAATACAGTAAATACATTATTTAAGGAATCCTAAATATTCATTGAAAAGTCGAGTGTATATCTTTTCAATATATCAATTGCACCATTTATTATAAAAACTTACTTTTTACATTCCTTAAATAATGTCTTATGTACACTCGTTAGTATTTACCTAAATTAAATTAGTTCATGTTTTTAAAAACTCAGGTAAATATGTAAATTGAAACTTGCTGGTTTAGGTTTGAAGTTGGCCATTATTCTACAAGTGGTTCTTTTCTTATATTTCTCTGGAATTTTCGTTGCCACACCAAATCTGGAAGCAGACGTTACCATTGATTTGAAAGAAAAGTTGTTGCTTACCAGATATTGTACTGTGGTAATATTTTATTTTCATTTTCCCTTTCTTATATCTGCCTCATTTTGATTTCCTATACTTCTCAGTTAGTTGATATTAGGAATCATTTCAAAAGTTAAAAACTTTCCAGCAGTTTTTTAAGGAAAAACAGAAAAAGAGAAGAAAATCATCATGGAATCAATCGCATTTGGAACTTGGTTCCATGTAGGAAAGATGTGCAAACAACCATATCATCAGGGTCTACTACTTTAAGATATAAATAAACACCTCTTCCAAATGTACTTTTCAATTTGATTGGTGATCCCCATATAGTTATATCACGTTTCCCTTTGATCATGATAACAATTTGTGATTGCTATCACCTTTTGTTTCTTTTTACCCTTTGATCTCTTAAACTTTCATTGACAAAATAAATGGTATATCATATATGGCAACACTTGAATTCATGGTTTTTGTTTCTATATGTGCTCACTACATTTGTGGCATCTGAATCCTGATGTCATCCTTCTTTTTTAGCAGTGACACTACTGAGGGATGATCTTGCACTTTGAGGCAGAGAATTGGGGCACTAAGCCACTGAGGTCTTGGATTTGCCAGATAATTTAGGGTATGATCTATAACAAAAACAAGAGTGAGCATATATAACATTTGAATATGGAATTCATTTTCCTTTTTAGTCTGACTTCTATTTTGTACGATGGCAAGGAGAACAGGGCAGAAAAATAGATTATTGCTATGGGAATATGAATTATGAAGTAACATCATGTATATCAAGTGCATCATATTATTAATTAGTGGGAGTTATTGTGTAATTTATGCTCATTGTTGTTCCGGTGTCTAGTCATCTTTCTTTTTGTGCAGAGTGATCAATGCAAAACGTTTTAGTTAACTTTGCTTTGTTCGACATCAACATGTGCTCATAAATCAAATTTAGAAATATGGTGAAAATATGTTTACTAATTGGAGTACTTTTAATTTTAATTAATGTATCTATTTCATATAAGAATTATTTGACTTATCAATTCTATTTTCCTTTCTGTTTGAGTCATATTATAAGGAGCATTACTCTAGTGTTGAACTTGTATTTGATGTGATTCGAATATATTGTCATTAATAACTGATATTATGGCACTAGCATAAGTTTTTCCTTTTGTCTTATTTTGTGGTCCATAAAAAATTCCCTAATTTTCAGTGCTATACATGAACCTATCATGAAATTGTTAGTCTAAATGAATACACTAGACTGCTTAGTTCTTGACAGGGTAGCTTGCATGCATAGCAATGCCACAAGTACCATCTTTATCCATAGTTTCACGCTTCATCCTAATATAACCAGATTCACCCCAGTCAGCTCCCCATGAATTCTTCACAATCCAATACTTCTGGCCATCTACTTCTCCATACCCAGCTATAGTCACACCATGATTGAGTTGCTTTCCACACATGGCAGAAAAAACACCTTGAGAATAAAGCTGAAATGCATAACCTCCAGCATCAATTGCAACGGAGACAGGTTGATTAGCAGCTGCAGCTTTCAGCATAGTCTCATTACTGACGGGTACGTTTTCATAGCCGCTTATACTGACAGCATGATGTCCAGCTTTTTCCATGTTACAGGTGCCATCTACCCCTTCATAAGGATAGTCTTTCTCAGTGGTAAGTCCACCATTCTTACTGATGAATGTAAATGCTGTCTCCATTAGGCCACCTTGGCACCCTTGGTTCCCATTCTTAACATCACAATCTACTAGTTCTTGTTCAGACAGAGAAACCAAGTTTCCTGTTTTTATTTTGTTGATGCCTTCCACAGCTGCCACTGCAGAGAATGCCCAACAACTCCCTGCATTAAGATATAAACTTCAAACAAGTTAAAACATGACCTCAGCATTGGTATTGTGAGGATGTTAACCTTAAGATGTCATAAATTGCAGAAGAAAATTATAGGCTACTTTTAAAAAAAATTGAGTTAATGAGCCATGACCCTTTAAATTTTGTTAACTTACTATAAGAAATATTTTAGTTACTTGTTCAGGCTCCTAAATAAATATGATTAGGTTGCTGAGTTGGTTGATCTATACTTTGTTAAGTAGCAGCTGAATGTATATTCTGTAAATTCTAAAATGTAAATCATGCACTTATATTGCTAGAAACTTTACCGCAACGGCCTTGATCCTTGATGTCAGTCACTGCTCCTTCCTCCCTCCAATCCTTGCTTTCTGGAAGATCCCCATGTTCAAGATACCTGAATCCTGTCTTTGATTGCAACTTCGCTTCAAAACCCAGATAGGTACTTAAAAACTCATCATTTGTAAGATCTGAAAATTTATTGTCTGTGAGATTGTAGGAATTGTTTTGAGAGTTGTGGCACTTTATAAACTCAACATTTGCTTGGTAAATGGCAAAACGGACTTCCCATTCTTCTTTATCTTGGTACTGTTGGCCGTGGCGTTTCATCCAACTGTCAAACCTCTCCTTCATGGCTTTTGGGTCAGTTGAACTATTCTTATGCATTGCAGGACATTCACTTGAACTTAACCATAGATTGCACACAATCATTAGAAGATTGAAGATAACATAGGTTAATGTTGTAGCTGTCTTCATGGCTACCTCTCAATGCAAATGGAGGTTGGGAGCTTACATTGATATTTATCATAAACAAATATGTTTATATTAGTTTATGTCATGTTTGTTTTCTTTTTAGAGGTGTTTCAACTACATAATTATCTTCATCTCACCATGCCATTCGTGCTTGCATGTTTTAACAAGTCTAGGCTTTTATTTTATACTTCATTTTCTCTGCATGACCTTAACAATGTATTACGTATAGGTCGTGGACTCTACTCAAGGATTCACGACCCAAAAAAACTGATCTCTGTTACATTTGAATGTTTGATAGGCCTTTTCATCATCTTAGGAAGCTTCAATTGCTATGGGAACTTTGTTCTTGCCTAGGCCGAATTTTTGGTGTAATAGTATGATTCAAATTACATCTTCAAGCAACCGAAAATTTCTAAATCATTCCTATATAAGAAGCGAGTGCCATAACTTTGGAGAGATTCTTATCTACTCTTTAAGTATTACACTATTCTAATAAAAATATAACATAACATGTGTCATCATATCACATAACTATATAAGTATACATGCAGTTACATAAAAAGTGAAATATTATTAAACTAGATCTAAACAATTGCTTCACTACTGAGAATATTAATTACTTCCAATATATATATATATATAAATATAATATTTCTTTTACTTGAGGCCTTTGCATGCATCCTAGAACACAAGGGAACGCCTCTGCATATTAATTTACCAGCTCCTGTGGCAATACCCATTAAGTGACTGCCATCAGTATTCGTTGAGTTATGCAGAGGAAGACAAAGCAGTTGAAAGGGCTTGAATTTCAAATGTATTACCAAAACCTGCACCCCCCAAAAAAAAAATTAAAAATAAATAAAAAAGAAACCTCTGGGTTGCTTAGTAGCCTATTGATGAAGGAAAACATAGTATAAATTTTTCTCTTCTGAATTAGTTATAAGATTCTTCTCATCTGGAGTAGTTGGGGTTCTTCTACTCATGTTAACATAGCTGCCCCTCTGTTTTTAAATGGATACTAGTATCATGAAACAAACACAATTTGCAGTTGGATCGTCATAATTTTGCGAAATATGATTAATTCAACAATTTACTAAAATTTTGCTACTTTCTGTTTTTCTCTCATGAGATACAAATTTGATTTAAGTTTGTAGAAAAGTTGGTATGGTCTATATCTAATATAACTGTGGCCTGTTGGACGATTTCTAGGCAAGTATACCTAGTCGTACAAGTAATACGGTGGTGAGACATGTTATCGTATCCATAGGGATCGGTTGACAATTACCAATTCACAACTTCGACAACTATCTAGACTAAAATATGATATGAAGAGAATTCTAAATAAACAAAATAAAACAAACAAAATCTTTTTGTATTTTTGTCGAGTGCTTGGAATGCGAAAAGGGAATTCTTGTTGGGACTAGACTTCACTAAACCTTAGCCTCATGCAATGCTAAGAACACCAATCCAGTTTATGCTCCAACTATTAAAATCAACCCACAAGATTACTCAAGCCCTGATTCCTCAGATGACAAGAGCCTAAACCCCACTAATACGCCCTAATTCCTTAGGTGGCCTAGATTAATGAATTTGCATTAAGATTAAGGATTACGCGATTACTAATAAACCAAACCCCATTCCTAGATGTGAGGTTTACTAGGTGATTAATTCCAGATCAAGAATCAATAAGAATGTCCCTATTGCAAATCAATTCTCATGAACAGTTCATGGATGGCCAACCCACAAAAAGCATTAAGCAAAGGAATTAAACACTAATAGAGAAACATAAACACAGATTAATCAGTGAAGGCAATTACATGTTATTCAATTTGGCTACATCTAATCCCAACAAAAAGGGATTTAGCTACTCATGGTTACAGAGAAAGCCACAATAAATGCAATAGAGAAAAGGGAAAGGAAGAACTCCATGGCAGCTTCCCACAGTAGTCCAGCAGCCCCTCTCAGTAGCTCCCTTTTTGGGTTGGAATCCCTCTTTGAAATTCCCAGCTGCAGCTGCTCTAGGTCAGAGCAGATGTTTTAGGGTTCCAAGCTCTCTTTTCTGGTCTCCAAAATTAT
The DNA here is from genome assembly GCA_030762895.1 of Sophora flavescens. Lineage (NCBI taxonomy): Eukaryota > Viridiplantae > Streptophyta > Magnoliopsida > Fabales > Fabaceae > Sophora > Sophora flavescens. The sequence continues at coordinate 50,465,598 of CM061063.1, forward strand.
CTTCTCCTTTTTTTTTTGTTCTGCCCAGCGCCTTATTTATAGAGTTTCTGATCCAAAACGCGCGTCACGGCCGTGATGGCCATCACGGCCAGGCCATGACGCGTTCTACCAAAGGCGTGCTTTCAAATTTTGGACTGTCACGGACGTGACACTCATCACGGCTAGGCCGTGATGGGTTTTGTCTGTTGAGGATACATGTCATGGTCGTGATGGGCATCACGGTTAGGCCGTGATGGGCTCTGACTTTTGCCTTCTCCTCTGCTTGATCATGGCCGTGATGGTCATCACGGCCAGGCCGTGATGGGCTCTGTTTGGATCATTTTCTTCACCTTTCAAGCTCTATCTTCATCCAGCTCCATCATGGTCAATTTTGAGCATTTTATCATAAATTCCTGTAAAACAACACCACGAACCCGCCTTACCCGTTCCAAGGTAAAAACTAATAAAAATCAATTTAAATATGCCTAAACTATATGAAAATGCACGCAGAAATGTACAAGAATTATGATGTGAAATCACACTATCAAATCACCCCAAGCTTATTCATTTGCTTGTCCTCAAGCAATCACCAAGGCCAGAAGAGATAAATAATCAGAGCATGGATAGTAAACCAAGAACCCGAGTAACTAATCCAAGTAACAGGCATTTCAAATAAATCAGCGAGAGACAATCAATTTCAAGTCCAATTAGAAGCTTAGGTTTCCTAGACTCATATTCTCACTGATTCGGGCACTCTTTCTCACCTCACTCAAGTTTTCAGGGATATATGTCAATTCGCTCAATTTCCTCAAGGAATGAATTCTACCATAAGCTTGACTATCAACCAAATCTCTACTTTATTAATGAAAACACGTAAGAATCAAGAGGCCTTTTACTTTGGTTGTAATGGGGCCATGGGATTAATCGTTAGGTGGGGAAATCAAGAAAAGGAGATTTCAAAAGGCTACAAAAAATATCAAGTATTACAAAGCATGACACCTTCTAAAATACCTTTTTGGGTTTTGGTTCATTTTTCCACACCTTTCTTTCTTTCTTTTTATTTTATTTCTCACTTCTTTTTGTCATCCCCTTCTCTATACATTTTATGTTCTTTTTCTTTTTCTCTCTCTCTTTTTTTTTTGACGAAGGGGGGATTTTCAATTCAAGAGAAATAATATTTTTCTAACTTTCTCATCCCATACTTTTTCAACTACCTTTTTACCCTTTTTGTAATACTTTAGAAGGTCTCCTATCGAGCATCATTCATCAAAGTAATTCAAGGTACCAAGAAAAGTATTTTATTCTTTCAGGCTCAAAATTGGGCAACTAAGGGGTAGCATTTAGTCATTCAAAGCTCAGAAGGCCGGAAAAATACCTAGTGCCTCAATCATTTTCAAAAATGTTTTCAAAAATTTTTAAGCTTCAAAACGGTTTCAAGTCAAGTTCTAGAGAAATACAATCCAAGAGGAATAACACTCTATCAAAGAATGGGGTGAATTTAGTGAATACCCCTTTTGGCTCAAAATCTCACATTTTTTAGTTCAGAAATCAATGAGAAACACAAATCTACGGAACCACATGCTAATTATCAACTATCAAAGATCATCTCAAGAATTTTTATTTGTAGCCATATCACAAGAATAAAAAAATTTGGGTTCAAAAGTTCACTATCTCAATTTGTTTGGCACTCAGTTCTCACAATCGGATGCAACATCTAAACAGAGGGCAATCGAATCATGTGATCATGCAAAGCTATGCCTATATGAATGCAACATGCAAAATGCACAAGTATGCAAAAGTACCCCTACCCCAAGCTTAAAAATTTACATTGTCCCCAATGTAAATAATCAAGTCGGAGAGAGGAGAAAAATGGAACGACTTACCAAGGCGGCAGCGGGTGTTGGCTCACATGCCTAGTCAAAAGGAGGCTGGAAATGTGTCACGGCCGTGATGCTCCTCACGGGCAGGCCGTGATCAATTCTGGTCCAAAGGAAGAAGCCTGACACGGCCGTGACCTTCATCACGGCTAGGCCATGATGCTCTCTGATCTTCAGGGTCCTCCCATCACGCCCGTGAGGGATATCACGGATGGGTCGTGATCCTTTCTGATCTTCTCATTAGGCTCATCACGGCCGTGACCAGTGTCACGGCTTGGGCGTGATGGTTGCTGACTTTGTTTCTCGCTGCCCTTTTTGCTCCTCCTTCCCTGAAAACACTTAACAAATTTATTAATTTATTTTTCTCTTGATCTTCTCAAATTATTCAAGAGTTAAATTCAAAAACAAAGAGAAAAGGGAAAGAAAACTTGGGTTGCCTCCCAATATGCGCTTCTTTAACGTCACCAGCTTGACTCATTGAGGAGCTTCTACCTGGATCCCATTGCTTGTGGCATAGGGGCCAAGAGATGCTCAATATGTAAGATCCTCCTCCCGGATCCCATAGCTTGTGAAGTGGTAATTGTAGAAGCAATATGACTTCACCCTTAATTCCTCCTAGACAGTGTGTGAAAACTCCATTGACCTCTTTAAGTATAATAACGAACTCACTTCCGCCCGGGCCAAATGGTATTTTCACCAGGAAATTTAACAGACAAGAGGAAGGAACTAACTTTGCAGTGTCCACACATGCATTTAAGCCAACATATTTATGTAATGCAGCAATTTCAGATTTTTCAGCAAGCATGGTGGAGTGACTGTTTTCCAATTGACTTGCCTCCTCATTTGTTCTTTCCCAAGGATTTGTGGAAGGTAATTCCTCTTGTTGTGGCTCGTCTACCACCACCACTTCATCTTCATTTTGATCCATCCCCACAACCGTATTTTGGTCAAATTGTGCTCCATGTGACTCTTGTACTAACTGTTTACAAATTTCCTCAACTTGCATTGTGAAATTTTGCATCACAGCTTCGATACTATCACAATTGGCTCTTGCTTTGGCCCCAGAGATGGACAGCTCTTGGGAATATTGTTCTAGAGCAACTTTCAAAGGTGTTTGCTCATTCCATTCCCATTCCTCTTCTTGTGGCTTGTCTACCACCACCACTTCATCTTCATTTTGATTCATTCCCACAGCCATATTCTGCTTCATGTGGCTCTTTGGGAATCGGTTGTAAACATGGTGGTGGAGGTGGTAAATACGAACAAAAGGTTTCCCATTCCTCCTTGGAGAAATTATATACAAGCCTACCCGTCACAGGATCAATTTGTGCTGGGAAATCAAAATTTCCCAATTCTGGGTAATCTTCCCAACACCAGTTGTCCTCCCAAGTGTGACTTGCGGCTTCCTCATCAGATGGATAATGATAGTTGTCCATGAATTTCATTCACCTGGCACAACCAAAACTCAAAAGAAAAGATCAAATATATGCAGAAATAAAAATAATAAAAATGTCTAAATTAGTTGCCTCCCTAGTTACTAATGATATTGGCAAAACCAATCCCCGGCAATGGCGCCAAAAACTTGTTGGACGATTTCTAGGCAAGTATACCTAGTCATAAAAGTAATATGGTAGTGAGACCGGTTATCGTATCCATGGGGATCGGTTGCCAATTACCAATTCACAACTTCGACAACTATCTAGACTAAAATATGGTATGAAGAGAATTCTAAATAAACAAAATAAAACAAACAAAATCATTTTGTATTTTTGTTGAGTGCTTGGAATGCAAAAAGGGAATTCTTGTTGGGACTAGACTTCACTAAATCTTAGCCTCATGCAATGCCAAGAACATCAATCCAGTTTATGCTCCAACTATTAAAATCAACCCACGAGATTACTCAAGCCCTGATTCCTCAGATGACAAGAGCCTAAACCCACTAATACGCCCTAATTCCTTAGGTGGCCTAGATTAATGAATTTGCATTAAGATTAAGGATTACGCGATTACTAATAAACCAAACCCCATTCCTAGATGCGAGGTTTACTAGGTGATTAATTCCAGATCAAGAATCAATAAGAACGTCCCCATTGCAAATCAATTCTCAAGAACAGTTCATGGATGGCCAACCCACAAAAAACATTAAGCAAAGGAATTAAACACTAATAGAGAAACATAAACACAGATTAATCAGTGAAGGCAGTTACATGTTATTCAGTTTGGCTACATCTAATCCCAACAAAAAGGGATTTAGCTACTCGTGGTTACAGAGAAAGCCACAATAAAAGCAATAGAGAAAAGGGAAAGGAAGAACTCCATGGCAGCTTCCAACAGTAGTCTAACAGCCCCTCTCAGCAGCTCCCTTTTTGGGTTGGAATCCCTCTTTGCAATTCCCAGCCGCAGCTGCTCTAGGTCGGAGCAGATGTTTTAGGGTTCCAAGCTCTCTTTTCTGGTCTCCAAAATTCTCTTTTTTTTTATGTTCTGCCCAGCGCCTTATTTATAGAGTTTCTGATCCAAAACACGCGTCACGGCCGTGATGGCCATCACGGTCAGGCCGTGCACATTCTGCCAAAGGCGCGCCTTCAAATTTTGGACTGTCACGACCGTGACACTCATCACGGCTAGGCCGTGATGGGTTCTGTCTGTTGAGAATACATGTCACAGCCGTGATGGGCATCACGGTTAGGCCGTGATGGGCATCACGGTTAGGCCGTGATGGGCTCTGACTTTTGCCTTCTGCTCTGCTTGATCATGGCCGTGATGGGCTCTGTTTGGCTCATTTCCTTCACCTTTCAAGCTCTATCTTCATCCAGCTCTATCATGGTCAATTTTGAGCATTTTATCATAAATTCTTGCAAAACAACACCACGAAACCGCCTCACCCGTTCCAAGGTAAAAACTAATAAAAATCAATTTAAATATGCCTAAACTATATGAAAATGCACGCAGAAATGTACAAGAATTATGATGTGAAATCACACTATCATGGCCAACGTCACGTTATGCTGCTTTGTCATGTGGCAGTTTAATGTTAAAAGTCGGGGTGTTCACGGATTGGATTGAATCGGTTTTGAGTCAAAAAGTCATATGTTCCAATGATAAAAACAACATGCGGTTTGGATTGGATTGGATAGTTTCATTATGAAAATCTGATCCAATCAGATGCGGTTTGGTTTGGATTGGATAATTCGGTTTTTATCATACTTTATTTTTTCATATGTCAAGTGTCATTTCTATTGATTTAATAGTGAACAAAATATAATATTCATTTAAGGAGCTAGTTTATAGTGTCCAACACCAATTTTAAACCCTCTCTCTATACTAGAACAATAGAACTTTTATGAAAGGCGGCAACTATTTATTCTTATTAACCATTATTTGATTTGATGACGAGTGGGGAAAATTCTTGACCAATTTTGGGAGTTTCAGAAAAAAAATTGTTGATAGTTTTTATCACGTTCTTTTATGTTAAATATTCTTTTATGCTAATTCCTCCTATCTACTCTCATTTATCCCATTTTTTCCTTGAAATAGGTATAAATAAATTGTACCTAATTATTTTTCTAATTTTATTAATTGATCTCCTATTTTTCATGTTTACTCAATCAAGTATATATATATATATATATATATATATATATATATATATATATATATATATGATATACATAAAAACTTTTAGCAAAATATAACTCATCAACATTTATTTTAATATTCTCCTATATGTCATTCTAGAAAAAATATTAAAGAGAACGAATGTGTTAATTCGTATATAAAAGTATGAAAACAATGTTTAAGGATAGTAATGTTATAATTTTGAAAATTGTAGTGTATGTATACAGTAGTTTGGTTTGGATTTGATTGGATTTGTTTTCCCTATAGGATCCAAAATTCGATCTAATCCAATGAAAGTTAAGCGGTTTTTTCGGTTTTCGGTTTTCGGTTTTTCGGTTCGGTTTTTACGGTTTGAATTGATTTGGATCAGTTGATGAACAACCCTAATTAAAAGTTTGGGGAAATTATACAAATATCTCTTGAGGTTTAATGTTACATTCATCTTATTTTAAAAATTATATCGATTTTCCTTGGCGTTTATCTTATCATTACACTTACTTTATGACATTAACTAGTTGTTAATTGTAAAAGTATTGGGTGTAATATCGCAAAATTCTAGTAGAGGTCAGTAAAACCCAATATAAAATTCAATCATCACCCTTAACTCTTCACCTAGAATTACTATGAATTGGCACCGGAGCCAATGACTACAGAAGTCAGCCTACCACCACCTTCAACTCTCCACCAAGAACCACTTGGAATTGCCACTGATCACAAAACTGAATGCACCATCATTCTTAACTTGTAACCCAAAACCACCAGGAACATGATTTGCAATTAATAGTATTTTTTGTAAAATTAGAGTTGTCATAACTTAACAATCTTTAAACAACCAAAAACTGATGTGTTTTCAAAGATTTCAACTTATAGATCGTTGGGAGATTTTTAAGGTTTGAACAATCCTTCAAATTACTGAGATCTCCAGTAGATTGGTGTACATCAGACAAACTTGGATCCTTGAGGTACTTTTTAAGATTTGGCGGTTTTGAGAAATCATGGATGATTGTGCCTGTGGTGTAGTTAGCTATTTCTCCAGAATTGTTGGATGGTGTTTTGATATTTGCATGAATTCTATCCTTTGCCATGTTAGAACTTGTTTCTCAATTTTTAAAATCTTAACAATAAAACTTCTTATCTTTAAGGGGTAACCCTCTCTATCCGGATTACTCTTCCACAATCTCTACGGCGTCTCTTAGTCATTAGATTAATCTAATGACTAACATTTGACTGGAGAATTCAGATTGAGGGGATCCATTTAGAATAGAAGGAGGCAATTTTATATATTCCTAGTACCTCCCTAATCCTAATCATATGATTTTGAGCTTTGTCAAACTATTTTTTTCCATTATATTACATGAATTTTAAGATTAGATCAAGGAAGAAGGTACCTAGAAAAACCTAGGCACGCAAATAGGCAACACCCAGAGAGAGAGAGTGAGAGAGGGCAAATACCTACCCTACATGTGGGAATGGTTTGTGGACAAAGCAAAAGGAAGCATAACGCGTGCAAACAATTCACATGGGCGCATAACATGATCCTTTACATGAAGGTCTCTCTTATCCTCTCTTTCACAGCTCATGCCTCAAACTCCACTAGTCCACACAACTTTACTTATCTCAAATACTGCACCTAGCAGTTTTATTAAACAATTCTATCACAATAAGTTAAATGATTCAAGCCAAAAAAAAAAATTGTTAAATGTGAAACCCCTCGCACCCCATGCATAACTACTCCTCCTTATAATAAAATCTGAAGCACATGAGTTGGTCTTCTCTAAGATAAAGATCACAATCCATATGATTTCATTTCACCAATCAATCTGACCCCCTCAAGTGGGGTTTCTTTCTTTTTCTTTTTACACCCCTCAAGTGGGGTTGTCATATGCTTTTGTACTAGAGAAATTAATTCTTTAAAATTTTATATAAAAAAACTTGGACGGCATTCATTAAAATCAGTTACCTAATTTTGTTTTCATCTTTAATTGAGTCATGTTCTTCTCGTTGCCTTTGAAGTGAAATAATGAGTTAGACTCTCTATATACTTTATCAAATTACTTATTCACTTTAAAGATAAATTAACTTTAAAAAAAAATATTGTCCATCTAAATTGGTTAGAAACGAGTGACACTCTTGCGGCAAGTAAGGTGTTAATTCGGCTATATTAATTTTGGTGGATTTGGCATTCTTCAAAATCCACTACAGCATTTTGTACTTTAGGCAACACTATTCTTACCAACGCTTGAAAAACTGTTCCTAAAACATAGAATGAGCAACAGTTTTGTTGTTGTACACAATAATTTATATATTTTGTATATTTTTTAAAAGAACATTACAAAGCTGTAACTTATCTATGTTAGGCAACGTTTTTTATCAGAGACAATGGTTTTACACCGTGGACACTATTGACAATAGTTTTTTTAATAATTAAAATTAAAATTAAAAATGACGCCCCCAAATATATATTTCTCGTGCTGAAACCCCCAAATTCCCGCTTAGAGCATTCTTTTTCGTAAAAACGCAGAGACTCGAACGCTAACCTCTGCCCTCAAACAAAAACCCCTCAATATTTATCAGAGCTAGGGTTTTGATTTGATTTACCAACCACCCTTCTCTTGCAATTCTATCTATGTTTTCTCTTTCATTCTCTTTCTCGCTTGATTTGCTTCTCATACTTACTCTCCATTCTTCTTCTTTTGGAGATTTTTGTTTTTTGTAACATTCATCAGGGTCTCCATTCCCTTAAATTGCTCATTAAGTTCATTACTATTGAATTTTGACCTCAGCGTTGAAAGAGAGATTGGAAGAGAAGGTTCAGAGTGCCCCGTAAGAAGGTTCTTCCCATTCCCTATTTCGTTTCATGCTCTCTCGCACTCTCTCGTAACTCTGTCAGGTATGAGCTTGAGCGTTTGGCTCTAGTTTTTCTTCGTATTATTTTTTGATTGCAATAAAAATTGATCACTTTTTGATTTTCGTTCCTTTGTCATCTATCTACTGATTAGCTGCTGCATCGTTTGGATTTGGATTTCAAACTATAGGCATCTACTCTGTCAGGTAATTCCCCCTCCGTTTTGCTTCTAAAACTTGAGTGAAACTTCAATGGATTTCTCACAATTAGATGAATTTAGTTTGATCGGTGAATCGGATGGTAAATTGTAGTGAAATTAGCACCTCCATTCACATTCTTTTCACCAATCACTTTTCACTTTATTGCTAATTTTTTTTTTCCTTTTTCATATATATCAGAGTGAGCGACTTTTACTTTGATTTCTCTGGTCTCCGGTCTTTTGGTGTGATTCTCTTTGGAAATCAGTTTAGGGGAGTCGCCTGGTTGATTCTCTTATGTTGATTTCTTAGGATTGGGTTTTAGTCTTTCATGACGTGGAAGCGAATGGGTTTCTTTAAAATTCTCTTGGTGGTTCTGCATGTGGTGTGGTTCTGCATTAGTATTTTATTTCAGTGATGACAAAACAAAAGTGAGTGCTTCTTGGGTCAGAGGCCTCTTGGGGCAAGGCTTTAAGGGCTCCTCTTTGAGCAAATGTAAACAGTTGCATATCCAGCAGTTTTGGTTTCCAGGGATCGTGTTGGGTCTTGATCTATGGCTGGTTGTATATTCATGATCAATTTATTTGCATAATGTTTATATTTATTGTGATGATTTTTGCATTTATTATGTTCACTTGTAATTTTTCTTTAACAATTCATCAGTTGTTGTTGATTATTCTATTGTTTGACAATTTTCTTTTTTGGAATATGAATTGATTTGTGTGCATCTTGTTGCAACATGAAGTCTACCATCAGCTATGTGAGAGATTAAAATTCCAGTAGCTGTTCATAATGTATTGCTTTGTTTTTCTCAATTTTCTTAAAAAATAAATCACTCGCTAGCCTCAATGTTGATGGCTTGATGCAAGCTTTGAAGACTCCTAGGTTTCTAGTGTAGAGTTTAGCAGATTACTTTTGTTTCTTGAAACATACATGATACTGTCTATCAAATTGAACTATTTTTCAATTTATATTATGATATGAAACTATTTGTTTTTATGGGGTCCTGCAAATCCGAAAGGTACGAGTAGATTCACGTGGGGACAACTGTCTCTCTGCACCACAGATTCTGGATTATAAATATTCTGCACCACACAGAACTTGTGAAAATTTTTATGTACAGAGGGTGAGATATAATATGAATTATGTATGGACTACAGTTGAGTTCCCAAGCAATTAAAATGAAACTGAATTTGGAGGGTAATCATGAATGTTTGAAAGTTTTGTTTTGGACAAAAAGAATCCATTAAGAAAGAAAAGTAATGGAAAGAAGCAAGTCATGGTTAAAAACATTTTTTTGTTCTCATCAACTGCATAATCTGTCCTTATTACAGATTTCGAGTTTAATGAATCAAACTATGATTAGTTTTCTTTTTACTTGGAGTTTGCTTTTGTGGAAAGGCTACTTTGACTTGATACACACAAGTTTTCTTCTGCTGTTATGTTGTGCCTTTGTCTATGAAGGTTGGAATTGGAAATGTAAATGTAAATGGCTGATTTTGTTTTTGGACTTGCTGTGATGTTGCACCTTTGCAATTTAACAATGGATCTGTTTAGCTGCTTGTCTAGTGGGGCTAGTCTGATATACCTGGTCCTGTGGGCTGCGCCTAAGCTATTTGATCTGTGGTGCTGCACCTAGTTTGTTTTATCTTTGGCAAATGTTCTTATCAGGTGCAAATTGTCTCATACATGTTATTCGGTGGTACTGCACAGGATGTTGGTTTGTCCTCCTTTTTTCGCATGACTACACCTTTTTGCATAGGTTCTATTTGGTATAGATGTCTTATTATGTTATTAGGGAATGTCCTTAGTTTAATAGCTTCTCTTGGGGGTTTGGCTTGTGTAATATTCATATTGGTCCAGATTAGGAGTCATTATTGCCTCTTACATTGGCCTTCCCCTTTATTTTTTCTTCTATAAATTTTGTTCTAGTTCTTGTATACGGGTTGGAATACCCCTTGTACTCCCAATCAATATACGTTTTTACTTATAAAAAAACAAATAAAGAAAAAAGTACAAAAAAGATGGTTACGAAGACACTATAGAGGTGTAAAGGTAAAAAAGAAAATGCACAAACTCATTGAATTGCCACAATGTACATGTGCGTCCAATTCTATGCCTTTTTGGTGAACATTTTCTTAAACCCCTCCATTTGTTTGATGTCTATCTCTGTGTGTTTACACTGCATGGCAGAGAATTCACTGCCTATGTACTTAATTCCCCTAAATCATAGTAGTCTCATCTTGCATGACTAAACCTTTAGCAAACAATTTCTTCAATGAAACACCTTTGTTCTCCTTCTTCTCCATGCTCAAAGATATAATAAAGTCTAAAATTATTGACTTTGAAAGAATCTATTGATATGCTTCTTAAAAGTATAGAAAAAAGAGTGAAGGTACAATAAGTTAAAAAAAATAAATAACTTTTGATTGATTATTATTTATCATCAATCATCAAATGTAAACTGTTTTGGTTGCAGGTAGCTAGCGGTTATGGTGTGACAGCTCTCTCTTACAAGAAGATTGGGCCATTACTTGCTTCTGGAAGTAAGTTGCCACTTACTTTAGCTTGAACATGAAAACCTTATATTTTGAATGTAAAATGTCTTTGTGAAATGTGAAATTTAACCTTCAACCTTTTTTTATTTTCTTTTTTAATATTGTTGACAACCTATACTTTGTTCCTTTTATTATCACAATTTTTCCTAATATGCTAATTCTAAGGATATGTTGTTTGTTATAGAATATAAAGTTTTGAATAACTTAACGCATTAAATAAAACTTATAATGACATAGTGCATCATTTTATTTTGTATTAGATTAAAAGTCATGGACAAAGAGTGGACTAAATTGCCAAGGTTTAGGGAAGAGTATTTCAATGGTGTTGAGTCATTCTTAGATTTTGCCTACACTATAGGAAGACCTCAAGGAGATGAGATTTTGTGTCCTTGCACCAAATGTAGAAATCATTGTTGTTTAAAAAGAAATGTGGTTTATGATCATTTAATAGGCACGGGATTTTTAAAAGGCTATGATGTTTGGGTAAACCATGGGGAGCGAATGCTACCAATGGAAATCGACAATAACATGGAAGATCAAGAGAACTCACATGATGACATTGATGGCTTATTGTATGACACATTCAGAGATGTGGCATAAGTAGAGGGAGTTAATGAAGGTCCTAATGAGGGTGCAAGAAAATTCTACAATTTGGTTAATGAGGCAAAACAAGAATTGTATCTGGGATGCAAAAAGTTCTCTACTTTATCATTCATAATTCGAATGTACTTATTGAAGTGTCTTCATGGATGGAGCAATGCATCATTCACCGCGCTTTTAGAACTATTGAAAGAAGCGATGCCTCATCTAAACATTCCTGAATCTTTCAACAAAACAAAGTCCATGATTAAGGACTTAGGTCTTGATTATAAAAAGATTCATGCATGTCCGAATGATTGCATGTTATTTTGGAGAGAGCATGAGAATGACGATTCCTGCAAGTTTTGTAAAGTTTCACGATGGAAGGAATTCCCTAAAGTAAATTGTGAGTTTGAGCAACCAAAAAATGAGCATAAAGTCCCTGCAAAGATTTTGAGACACTTTCCCTTGATTCCTAGACTTCAAAGGCTATTTATGTGTTCAAAGACAACCGAGTCAATGAGGTGGCATGAAGAAGAGCGCTCAAAGGATGGGAAATTGAGGCATCCCGTTGATGGCCAAGCATGGAAAGACTTTGATAGGCTTCATCCTGATTTTGCATTTGAGCCTCGTAATGTAAGACTTGGCTTGACTAGTGATGGATTCAATCCATTTAGGACTATGAGTATATCTCACAGTACATGGCCTGTCATGATGATGGTATACAATTATCCACCATGGTTTTGCATGAAGTCTGAATATACTATATTGTCATTACTAATTCCTGGACCACAATCACCCGGAAATAATATCGATGTGTACCTTCAACCATTGATTGAGGAGTTGAAGGATTTGTGGGAATTAGGAGTGGAGACATATGATGCCTCAAGAAATCAAACATTTTCAATGTGTGCAGCTCTTTTATGGACTATTAGTGACTACCCTGGGTATGCTATGTTGTCTGGTTGGAGCACTAAAGGAAAGTTAGCATGTGCATCTTGTAATTATAACACTTCTTCAATCTACTTGAAACATAGTCATAAGATGTGTTATATGGATCATCGTGTTTTTTTGCCAATAGGCCATTCTTGGAGAGCTAATAGAAAGCCTTTTAATGGAATAACAGAACTTAGATCTGCACCGCCTTTGTTAGAAGGGTCAGAGATCTTAGAAAACTTAAAATCTTTCAACAATGTATTTGGGAAGAATAAAAAACAGAAAATTGATGGTCTGTGGAAAAAGCGGTCAATTTTTTTTTGAGTTGCCATATTGGGCACATAATACATTACGTCATAATCTTGATGTGATGCACATAGAAAAAAACATATGTGATAATATTATTAGGACTCTTTTGGATATCTCAGGGAAAACAAAAGATCATGTCAATGCTCGTTATGATTTGCAAGAAATGGGAATTAGAAAGAAACTTCATCCAAGGGAGATTGGTGGAGGTCGTGCAGAGTTTGCAAAAGCATGTTTCTCAATGACTCCGGAAGAGAAGGGTAATTTTTGCAGTGTTTTGAAAGATGCCAAATTACCAGATGGTAGTGCATCAAATATATCAAGATGTGTCCAGGTTGCTGAAAAGAAAATATCTGGTTATAAGATTCATGATGCACATTTTATGTTACATTATTTGTTACAAATAGCAATAAGAAGCACAATGCCCAATGTAGTGGCTCACCCTCTCATTCGTCTTGGTTCTTTTTTCGCTCTCTATGTCAGAAAGCTATCCAAGTGCAAGATTTGGATTACTTAGAAACAGAAATTGCGGAAATACTTTGTCAATTGGAGATGATTTTCCCCCTGCCTTTTTTGACATAATGGTTCATTTACCTATTCATCTACCAAATGAGGTCAGGTTAGGTGGTCCAGTTCAATTCAGATGGATGTATCCCCCAGAAAGACATTTATGTAAACTTAAGACTTATGTTCGTAACAGAAGTCATCCTGAAGGTTCTATTGCTGAGGGGTATTTGGCCGAAGAAGCTTTAACTTTTTGCTCAAGATATTTGCATAAAAGTGTAAAGACAATGCTAAATAGAAGGAGTCGAAACTATGATCATAACGATTCGTTTGAGTTAGATTCAGCTGATTATTTTTCAAGTATTGGTCATCCTTTAGGGGGAAAGAAAAATGGTAAACCATTTTCTCTAGATTTTAAATCAAAAGGCCAAGCCCATCGATACCTCTTGTTCAATTGCGATGAAGTTCAAATATACATCAGGTATCATAATAGCTCATCATCCGACTACTCATCTATAAATTATATTTTAGAGTAATCTAATAAATAACATTGTTGTCATTGTAGAGAGCATGAAGACATTGTTAATGATCACACTAAAGGAGGAAAGTGGACCAAAGCAAAAGCTCAGAGTCAAGATTTTGGTGAATGGTTTAAGGATCGTGCCATGAAAGATGATATATCGATTCGACTTAAACAATTCTCTAGAGGACCAAATACTATTGCAAAGAGGTTTTCAGGATACCTCATTAATGGATATAGATTCCACACTAAGAAACGAGACGCAAGACGTAAAACCCAAAATTCTGGTGTGACTTTGGTTTCATTAACTCCAAGTTTTGCAAGCTCTAAGGATGAAAATCCCAAAACATGCAGAACCTATTACTTATTTTGGAGCAATTAATGATATAATTGAGTTAGACTATTATGGTCACTTCAAATTTGTGTTGTTTAAGTGTGATTGGTTTGAGGTTGAAGAAGAAAAATATGGACTTACTTGTGTACACTTCAACAAAAAATGTTACCAAGATGATCCTTTTGTACTAGCTAGGCAATTTCACCAATGTTTTTATGTCAATGATCTTTTTGAAGCAAATAGGCATTATGTTATAAAGACAATTCCAAGAGATTTGTTTAACATGGGTGACCAATCAGATTTAGATGCTCAAGAATCTTTTTGGAGTGAACCATATGATGATAGAAGAAATATAAATGTACCAAATAATGATGGTGAACTCAATTTGATTAGGGAAGATATACCTGCAACCATCACCGAGAAGCCTTCCCATGTTATGCATGCAACAGAACATGAAGAGGATTCTGATTTTGATGATACTTTGTTGGACTTCATGGACTAATGCATATAAGTTTTGACAATGTCAAGAATTCATTTTGCTTCCATAATCTCTTCTCCAGATTTAGCTTATTTTATGGTTTACTTTTAATAAATTTTTTGGATCCTAGATCATTGTTTTTGGATCCTTTAGAAATGTTTTAAGTTTGAATTGCTACTAGAACTTTTTCTAGGGCTGCCAATTTAGCTCAGAAATCTTCGAGGAAACAATGGTCATTTGTGTGGGTGGGTGGGTGTTTTGGTGATCTTTGTGTTGTCTCAAGTAACACAGAATCTGCAAAACACTTGTTATGCTATAATATCTAGGGGTATAGATGGCTGGATGGTTAATATCGTTGTTATAAAATTCACTGTTATCTACTAATTACATGTTGCATTTCCTAAATTTGTATTATGTTTTTCTTGTTAGAAAATGAGCGAAGCATGCTTAAAGCAAGACAAGGGTGAAAGTGTTACTTTCAATATCCAGGAAAATGTAAGATCAAGCACTGAATTGCTTAAGAGGTTTAAAATCAAACGTGAGAAGCTGGTTAGCAATGCTGAAAGTACTAATGCAACTAGGATGGAAGTTCAAGGATCCATACACAAGCCTATGTTTAGGAGTCATTTTGTGAGTACAAGTCAAAACAAGTTGCTAGTGGAGCCAGCCATTACTCAACCTAAAGGATCTAGACAAAATCATGATCCAAAGAAGTTGCCAATGGAAGCAATCATGACTCAAAGCAAAGGATTTAGTCAAAGTCAAGATCCAAAGAGTCAATCTGTTGGTAGAATTCAAATGAAGTTGCCAATGGAACTAACCATCACTCTACCTAAAGGATCTAGACAAAATCATGATCCAAAGAAGTTGTCAATCATGACACAAAGAAAAGGATCTAATCAAAATCAAGATCCGAAGAGCCAATCTGTGAGTGTAAGCCAAAAGAAGTTACCTAGGAAAGCATCCATGACTGAAATCAAAGGATCTAGCCAAAAGCAAGGTTTAAAGAGGCAAGCTGTGAAAAAGGCAATGACTCAAGATGATGAATCAATGGCAATGCAGCAAAGCCCTATGAAGAAGACAAAAAGAATCCCAATCTGCCCACCAATGTTAATTGATGAGTTTCTTGAAGAAAATGGAGAAGTCGGTGAGCAAGAAGAGATAGGAAATGAGAGTGAAGATGAAGAACAAAATGACATCGAACAAGAAGAATATGCACTCCAAGAGGAAGGTGGTGAAATAAATGGTAAGGAATGTATGTATGCCATATTTTTTTAGTTATATGGAATTGGTTAGTTATAATTTGTTCTACACCTTATATATGTATGCCATCTTTTGTATTTTATCTTCTGTTGCATAACTTCTATGTCAATATAGGGGCGTCTAAGAAACGAACACGAGGACCGACACAATGCTTGAGCATTCATGCAAGACCTAGGCAAGATCGTCAAGAAATTATCTTAGATGATTATGGAGAGCCAATTGGGCCCACTGACAAAATAGTTTCTGACTTAAGTTATTTCTTGGGCACTATAGCAGGGAATTCAGACTTTTGTCCCTTCATTTACACAAACTTTAAAGTTGTTCCTGTTGATTACAAGGATCGCACGTGGGAATATGTTAATGTACGGGGAAGGCATTTTTCATATTTCATTGGATTTCATTGAATACTTTAATATTTAATAATTAAGTTGATGTCAATGATATTCTTTTGTTTCTTTCTTTTTTGTAGGATAAATACCTTGTTCCCAATAAAGGAAGGAAAGCGGTATTTTCTCGCATAAATGATGCTTGGAGACGCTACAAGAACTCTATCAAGAAGAAGCATTTTTTGAAATACTCTAATTTGAGGGAAAGGTTAAAACATCGTCCAGAGACCATACCTGAAGCCCATTTTAGACAATTGATGGCTTATTGGAACCACGATACTATCCAAGTAAGATAATTATACACTTTTTAATTTTAAATTATTTTATTTTCTCACTTTCATTTGTTCCTCTATAATGCAAAAAATTAGCAAAAAAAATGCTGCGAATAGAGCTAAGCAGAAATATATTCACCGGATGGGGCCAAAAAATTTTGCTAGAATTCGTGCTCGATTGGTAGTGAATTTATAAGTGTGTATGTGTGTGTTATTTTCCATATCTAAAATAAATAAATCTTCTAATCAATATGTGTTCCCTATTGCTTAACTAATTGATGTAGCTTGCAAACAAGAAGGGAGGGGATGTCCTTCAAGCCGAAATGTTTGTCGAGACTCGCCAAAGCCAAAATGGAAAGGAAGTAGATCCAGAAACGCAAGTTGTTATTGTAAGTCTAGTGTTATCCATCAAGTGTATTTAAAGTCTTGATTTTATCCTTAACATTAATGTTCTTTTATTAGACTACGCTTAAAGATTCAATTCAAAACTCAACTGAATCTGCTGGACAAACTTTTCGATCACTCTTTGGCAAAGAAAAGTCGGGGAAAATGCGTTGCTTTGAAAGAACCGTCACACCATCTATGTTAAAAAGAAATGAAGAAATTGTTGAGATTAAGAAACAACATTCGCATGAGATGAATAAGATGTTTAAGAAGGTTGATGGATTGGAAGCACTTGTAAGAAGTTTATTGAAGCAAAACAAGCCAAATTTGGATGAAGATGATTTGGATGATATGGTGGCAAATGCTTTAGGCAACAAAAACAATGCAGCATCACATTCTTCTATATCAACTCATGTTCCAAATAACAAACAGGTATGACAATATTTATCAAAACTTTATTTGTGTATTTAATTTGTCCGCTAATAATATTATTTGTTCCAAGTTGAGGAAGCAATGGATACTACTATAAACAAGTTATTAGTTGTAGCTACTAGTTAAATTGATAAAACACTATCATGTATATCCATAATGCAGTTCACTTAGAAAAATTGAAGATCCTTTTCATTGTATATAAATTGCTCCAATATAAATCCCTCATTCCGTCTAAAACTTGTTTCCTTGGCATTCCTTGCAATTGTGGCATTCTGCTTGTTAAATGTTGCTTGTCATGAGCAATGGGGGAAGCTTCAAGTGATTTGATGTAGTCTCTCTTTTATATAAAATGGCTATCTATGTGGGGTAAGGTTACTGGACACAAAGGATTGTATATATGGTGTTAAGTGTGGCAATGTTCTCCAAGTCCTGATGCGAGGTACATGGCAGTGGGGGTGCTGGATAGGTGTCCTAAAGGGGAATATAGTGACTTAAATATCTTCTTAATTTAAAGTGGTAATGCAAAGGAGGAGTAGTGACTATAAGCTATTTTTCTCTACCTTCATGATTTTTTCTAGTTTGAAGGCTTTACATGGTCTATGCTTCTACTGATATTAGTTTGTACCTTATATGGGTAGCTTTTGTTTCTTGTTTTTTCGTTCCATGGTTCTTCAAGTCGGTAATATGGTGTTGTGCAATTCTGGTGAGCTTTGGTCTTTTCAAAAAATTCTTAAATATATCTGGTGGGCCTTTGAATATTCAGCTAGCTTTTACACTTGAGTTTGATTTTTGGTTTTGGTTTTGGCCTTGTATGGTCATTAGATGTGTTGGGTCCTGTTGGTCTGTACTATGTCCATGGGGATGTGTTTTTGTTGGATCATAAGTGAGAATTTCAACCTAGTTGTAAATTGTTACTCTTGGTTGAAATTTTACCTTAGCGTTCTCTTTTATTGTATACGGGTTCAGGTACCCCTTGTACTCAAATATAAATACAGTTTAGCACACATAAAAAAATGTTGCTTGTCATGCTTTTGTTACTTGATATAAAATGGTGGAGAATGACCTATTATATTATTGGTTCATTACTTGGCAATAATGCTCGAGACTTGTTTTCTTGGTATCATTAGGGAGCGAAGAGACTAGGTAGCTTATAAAGGCTCATGTTATATAAAGTACAGTAGCATGTTTCCATTTTCTCCTCATTTCATAATCTAATTGAACTATATAACTCAGCTTCTAACTTATATTGTCATATATGCAGGAAGATTTTCTTGGTGAGGAAGAACAATATCAAGATATAGAACACGAATGATGATATTAACATACATTGAAGCATATAATCTTTATGGATGTTTTTCTTTTTTCTTTTGGATTTTAGAAGAAAACTACTATGTTAGCTTTTTTTCACTTGATGAATATAATTTAATCTTCTATAATTATGTTGCTGTGACACCCTAAACTCGGGTCATCACATGTTTACCCATTTTCGGAAATAAAACTTAATTTTCTGGTTGCTTTCGAAAAATAATGTTTTCTCAACGTTCATCTTGTCAAAATATGGTGATAAAATTTTTTCCTTTTTCTTTTAACCTTATAACCTCACAACAACGTAATCAAATCACACATAAATACATAATGTATATAAGTTATACAACTATACTGCCTCATATGTTTTCGCATCTAGATCATTACCAGTTTAGTCACTCTCAAAACATAATATAACTTAATAGGACCTAAGCTGGTCATCACTAACAGACACTACAACCGACAGGAGCAGCACAGCATGCCTCGAACTAGACGGCCTTCTCATTATTGTAGAGATCATACCCCCTTGTGCGACTCTGATATGGTTGTAAGGGTGAGACGCCAATATATGGATTTAACAAAATAACTAAATGTGCGACACAAAAGAAGGCACATGTACAATTTCATGTTATAACAACATAAGCATCCATACTATAGCATACAATTTATCAATGGGTTTCACACCCCAAACATCAACGTTGGAAAACTATGCATGAGCACTTCAATACATCATCTAACTTTTTCCTAATCTCCGGAGATCCCACAACATCGCGTAAATGAGTTGATCAAGCTCAATAGCTAAATATATTAGGCACTTCGTGGCATGGAATACTTTATTCATCAAAGCACCATACATACTTCGTAGCCAAAATACCCTATCATCAAGGTATCCGACATAACTCCGTAGCCAAAATACCATATCATCAAGGTATCCGACATAACTTCGTAGCCAAAAACCCTATCATTAAGGTATCCGACATAACTTCGTAGCCAAAATACCCTATCATTAAGGTATCCGACATAAGACATCGTGGGCACGTTTGCCAATGCATGCATATAAAATATTTTGTTCTCGTCGTTTTCTTCGTGTATAATCTTTCCTTTGCCAAAGCTCAAAAGCTTACGACCAACGTAGTTTTCAATGTCTTAAAGTCTTTTATTAACAACACAGGACACGTAGTCCGAGTGCTTAGTCACGAAACCCTAAACCTTGCAATCAGTCTTAGGTTCGTGGTAATAGAAAACATCATAAATCTTTTACCGTCGTTTATTACGTCGTGAAGTAGACACACCGTCTACCTACTAGACACCAAGTCTATAACATCATAAGAACACTAGTACCTCGACGTCTCGGTTACTAAGTTCCATATCGTCGTTTTACATCGTTTTTGTCTGTGAAACACAAATCCAAAATAGGATAACGTCATAAGAACACTAGTACCCCGACGTCTCGGTTACTAAGTTCCATATCGTCGTTTTACATCGTTTTTGTCTGTGAAACACAAATCCAAAATAGGATAATGTCATAAGAACACTAGTACCCCGACATCTCGGTTACTAAGTTCTATATCGTCGTTTTTCGTCTATGAAAACAAATCCAAAATAAGATCTCCGCAACTTATACAAGTTACCGGAAATACGTCATTGAGTAAACTCATTTACAGAAAATCTTTTCTACTTGAAATTCGTTTATAAAACGTCCAATCATCAAAAACTCTTTTACTGAAACTTCAACTATAAAAATTAAGTCAATTCAGATTAAACCTCTTCTCAAAACAAGTACTGCTATTTTTAAACTTTCACCGTAAACAATTTCAAAACTTGCCATCGTTTCTCATTTTCCAAGAAAATATTTTTAAAGTCAAACTTTGACTTTTCATTTTATATTATTATTTTATTATTTTTATTTTTATTTTTATAAAGTATTTTTGAATATTAGTTTCACAAAATTACTTTTTATATTAATTCGAAATTTCTTGCGTAAAAATTAGCAGTACTAAAAAAATTTCACGGTTACGCTCTCACCGTGGCTCATAAAATTCTTTTACACTAATAAATCATTAAAATAATAATATTTCTCAATACTCATTATTTTTCCAAAATAATATTTTCCCCCACTATTATATTCCAACATTTCCCATAAAACGTTGAATATAATTTTCACAGCTTATTAAATCTTTTATCTGATTAATCGGTTGTGCACTGACCAGTGTCAGGCATCTCAAACAACATTCAACAACATCATCATAATTATATCACCAGGCAGATCATGCATCATAGCAACATAATATACTACTGCAGATAATTAAATAAATTAAAAGCAGATCTATCTCCGATACACAGATAAACAACGCAGCGTAAACAACATAAACAATTAACCACAACCACATATAAATCATATCAACCACACTACAAGCAAATAGTTATTGAGAAAATCCCTCAAGTATGCTCCCCTTACCTCTTGGAGACTTGAACTAACGGTTTCAAATAATCTCCCGATTTGATCCGGCTTCCTCCGTCGGCTTTAGGTCAAACCAACCCGATCGATTCCTTCATAACGAATTGCAACCAAAATAAATCAAATCAAACAAAAACATACTTGACTCATGGAGGTTAAGGTTCGGCCTCAACAACTTTTCTAGGTTAGGAAAGTTAAAATTGTGTTAACTTAGGGATTTATGATCCATAAGTAACTTAAACATGATTAAGCACTTAAACCAAGAACATGAACTAAAACTCATCTAGTTCAAAGAACTAGGGTTTAGGCCAAGGGCTGAGTTTGGGGTTAGAAATCTCTAAAATTTCTAAACTCTTGGATTTAATCAACATACAAAACCTAGAGTTGGATTAAAGTGTTACTAGACAATATTTGAATCAAAAATCCATCAAATATTCATAGCTAGGGTTTCGGCCTTAATGAAACAAATAGGTTAGGGTTTGATTGTTGATCTTATATATACTTAATTACAAGAACTATCAAGATACTAAAAGATTGAATCATGAATCAAGACATGAAAATGAAACAAAACCTATGAACACAACATTGACCTAGGTTCGGCCAAGTCCAGAAATCAAGGAAAGAAATTTCTTATGATCTTATGCTTCTAGATGATGAAAATAGAGATGATTATAAGATCATAGAAATTGGTTTCATGTCAAAAGGAGTTTTCTAGAATTAGTTATAAATTTTTGAAGTTAGCTTCATGAACTTTGAATCTTATGAAGAACATGTTGATCAAAGGCATAAACTCAAGAATCTTGTGAAGAGAAAGGCTTAGAATAGCAATATTAAGAGAGACTGCCTCTTTATGATCTAATAAAATGATGATTTGGATGATGTTCTTCACAAATTTCTCATGGTGTTCTTGAGAAACTTAGAGAGAAAGATGAACATGATGAGGATTTAGAACAATTTTAGTAATTTGGGCATATCTCTCAACATACTTGTCCGTTTTGGATGATCTTTATGTCGTTGGAAATAATAGAGAAAGATGAACAACTTTAATGTTGAAAGTTTTCCGAGATTCAGAGCAGAAATTGGTCAGAATTTTGTGGCAGTTTTGGGTGATTGATGAGAGAAAATGGTTTTACCTATGACTCATCCACTTAACATAATTGTTCATTTATGGCTAGGAAAAGTGATGTCCAAATGCTTGGAATGAAGGAAGGAGCCGTGGGTTTTGGGTTAGATTTGGTCAAAATTCTCAATGGCATGGCTTGAAATTGTCATAAAAAGACAAGGGTAAAATGGTCATTTCATAGCAAAAATTCCCTTTGCCATAAATGCGCCATTATGGCCATTATGACATGGATAAGCTTGTCATAAATGCACGTCAAGTCGGTCAAATCCATCATCTCAGCTCCGTTGCCGACTCCGGGTTTCATCTGGCGCAAGCTTTTCCTAGAAAAAATCTCGACGTATATGCCCGCAACAAATATAATATTTTAATTTTTTTACCAAAATTTTTAAAACTTCCAGTATCGTTGTAAATACGATAAAAACATTTTTCATCTCGTTCACGAATTAAAATTAGGTCTTCTGATCAGTAAACTTTTACTGTCAGTGAAAACGCAGACCGGGTTCCGTCAGAATTTTCAACCCAAAATTTCATCGTAACCCTTAGAAATAAAACATGACGGGAAAATAACAGTATTTCGCCCAAAATAATTTTCTAAGTCTCGGATAAAAATATATTTTTATATATTAATTACCGACACTAGAAAGCAGTGAAAATCGGGGTGTTACATTACTACCCCACTAAAAAAAATTTCGTCCTCAAAATTTCGTGACACGAAGCTAGACAGGAATGAAAGATCCCGAAGCCTTACTTTCACAAGAATATTCTGTGCATAAAGATTTTTTAACAAATTCAGGGAAGTAAAAATGTATGATCGGTACACTTTTACAAACATGAATCTAAGAAAGTTTCTTCTCTCACAAGAATATCTTTGCCAACAATTTAAAAGAACTATGGTCCGTCAAGAATTCGGACCGAATCACTTTCTACCAACCGTAAAAGTGACTAGAGCAAGTCTCATTTGAGAAACTAGTTTTGTCAAGAAAGCGTCTATCCTGAACAAAATAGGACAGCCAAACATACTAAATGTCACAGTGACCAATTGAATAGTTGAAATTTGAAACGATCATCTCATGATAATCACAGGAACAAGTAATTTCAATACATCGACACACAATCCATCGAAACAAAATATGAATTGTACCCGAACGAAATAGTGTAGGTAAGAGGTTACCGTCATGGTTTGAAGTTTCAGCTCCCCACACACTATATACTCTACCCGCAGTCTTTGGCTTGACACCATTGGTGTTATTGACAGTCGATCCACGCCTTGGGGCATTGCATTCCTTCGATATGTGTCCCACTTGATCACAATTAAAACACTTGATTCCCCTCACTGGGCATTTATCAGCCATATGGCTTATATCCCCACAATTGTAACACTCCTGACTTGGCCTTGACCTTGGTTCCTCGGGCCTCCACCCCATGATGCAGAAGAATTAGAACGATATTGTTGTTGATTTTGGTTATTTTGGCCACTACTCCCCGTTGCAGTAAAATTAGAATGATGTTGTTGTGTATTCTGGTCATTTCCCGGTGGTCAGAAATAAGGTTTTCTCTGCACTTGCTTTTCTCCCTGATTCTCAGATTGATCCTTAGATCTAGTGGGTCCTCCAACAATTCCCTTATCATTTCTTCCTTTCCTCATCTGCTCAATCTTCCGACTCATTTCGACTAAAGCTTGAAAAGTTCGAAGTTGCTGATAATGTGATTTTACATCATGTTTTCTGTACACTTTTGCATGCATTTTGCATATAGATTAGGCATTCTTTATTTGATTTTTGTTAGACTTTCACTTGGAACGGGTGAAGCGGTTTCTCGGTGTTGTTTTGCAGGAATTAATGTAAAAATGATCAAAATCAGCCTTGATGGAGCTTGGATGAAATAAAGCTTGAAAAGTGAAGAATATGAGCCAAACAGAGCCCATCACGGCCTGGCCGTGATGACCATCACGGCCTGGCCGTGATGACCATCACGGCCATGATCAAGCAGAGCAGAAGGCAAAAGTCAGAAGCTGTCACGGCCTGCCCGTGACAGACATCACGGCCGTGATAGGCTAAAAATTAAAGTCTCGCGTCGCGAAACTTAGCTCGCCTCGCGAGAACCCAGTTTTTGTAATCGTGCCCACTCCAGAACGCGTCACGGCCTGGCCGTGATGGCCATCACGGCCGTGACGCGCAGCAGATCTATAAATAAGAGCACAGCAGACAGAACAAGGGGACTTTTTGCAGAGGCTTGGAAACCCTAAAGAGGGCTGATGGCTGGGGGAAGGCTGGGACCTAAAAGATGACATCTTCTCTGCTCTGGGATTGGAAGGAGATTGAAGAATTCGTCATGAAGTTTTCTTCCTCTCTTCTCTCTTTCTCTTTTGTAGACATTATCATGTGTAGCTAATTCCCCCATTGTTGGGGTTAGATGTAGCTTTTCTAAACTTGTTTGTATTTGATTTGGTTTCAATGCAAGTCTCTATTTCTTTATGAGTATGTGATTCTGTGCTTAATGCTTTCCTTGGCTTAGCTACCCATAGGAATGATATGTTGCTTTGATAGACAATTGACAGATTGGTGTTAATGCATGCTCATGAATCATATGCCAAGTAGTCCAAGAATCTAGACATAGGTGTTGGCTGCTTGCAATCTTATAAGTCTTGACTTAATGCAAAATCTCAGGTTACTCCACCTAAGACATTAGGGCTTAATTTGGGATTTTAGGCTCAATGCACCTAAGACATTAGGCTTGAGTATATTAGAAAAGGCTTGATTGTCATTATTGAATTAGAACTTGTGTTAGAAGCCATTTCATTGCAATTAAGGGAGGATTAGTGTAGTCTAACCCTGACAATCTCATCCATTTGTTAATTCTGCACTCCAAGTGTTTGTCAAAAGTCCAAAAAGACCAAAAATATTTTATTTCCTTGTTTTATGATCTTTTCATACCATAGTTTAGTCTAGATAGTTGTTGAGTTTGTGAATTGGTAATTGGCAACCGATCCCTATGGATACGATAACCGGTCTTACCACCGTATTACTTGTTTGCGACGAGGTGCACTTGCCTTTATCTTAAAAATACGCATCAAGTTTTTGGCGCCGTTGCCGGGGATTGGCTTTGCCAATATCAGTAGTAACAAATGAGATAACTAATTTAGACATTTTTTTTTATTTTTTTTTCTGTATATATTTTTGATATCCTTCTTAGTTAGTTTTGTATATATATATATATATATATATTTTTTGAATTTGTGTTTCTTTGATCTTGGGCTTATTTGTCTGTGAGGTGGGAATTGATTTGACAGGATCATGGACTACAATTATTATCAGCCATCTGATGCAGAAATGGAAATATCTGAGCTACAGCTCCGGGAAGATATGCTGCAATTAGCCATAAACATCCAACAAGTGAGTAATGAGTTGTCAAGGGCAACTGTCTCTTCTCCACCAGTGGTAGGCTATTCTGAATGGGGAAATCAATTTCCCAACACTTCCACTCCATGGTGGGGGAATCCTCCAAACAATACTTGGATTGATCAAGAGGAACATTAGGAATCTTCCACATCTTCATATCAACCACAACCATCTAAATGGTATGATGAGCCATCCCCATTGGAAGTTGCTTGGGAGAACTTCAAATCCGCATTCCCAGTCGAGGTTGAGCAACCTATCCCGGATAGTCGGTCTCAATTAGAGGGTATTTTGGAGAACTTCATGGTAACAACAATGGAAGAATTAAAAAATCAAGAAGACACCATTCGAAGTTTCGGGGTACGTATTGAAAAAATCTCTAACCAACTATCCGGAATGTCAAAAGGGAACTTGGTGGATGATGATGAAGATGATGCAATAATGGATGATGAGGAAGATGAAGAAGTGGGAGCAATCCACTTAAGAAGTGAAGAAGCTGTTTGTGAGAACATAGTTGCACCACCTCCCATTGAACCCTTGACTCAAGAGACTGAGAAGAAGAGGCAATTGGAGGACATCTATTTCACCATGCTTGAGGATGATGGGGAAATTTTGGAATTAAATGATTCTATTGGCTCTTATGCATGTGTTGATTGTGATGGGAGAAACACTTGTGTGGTTTGTGCTGAGATTTCTGCATATTTGGAAAGTGATGAATTTGGTAATGCTGAGAGTGAAGATTGCACAGAAGCCAAAGCACCACCAGTGATCCTCTCCATTTGTTTGCCACCTCACACTATGAAGCAACCCACGATGGAGTTCAAGCCTCTGCCTGAGAAATTAGATTTTGGATCTTTAAATATGCAGGCACTATGGCCAGTCCAAGAGGTTGAACCCCATTTTTATTGGGAAGATTTTGTTGATGAAGGGGTCAATTTTGACCCAAGAGGGAGTGAGAAATTCGCCACATTTGGTGAGGTCACCATGATTTTCAAGCGCTCACTCCCATATTTATGCTGCAAATCGTGGGATCCAGGTGAAGGATCTCACATGGTTAGCATCCCTTGGTCCTTATACCACAGGTTATGGGATCCGGGTGGATGCTTCTTGATAAGTCAAGCTAGTGACGTTAAAGAAGCGCTTACTGGGAGGCAACCCAGGTTTTCTTAACCCTTCTCCTTAGTTAGTTTTTGTTGTGATTTTTAAAACTCTTGAATAATTTGAGAAGATCAAGAGTTTTCTTTTATTAATAAATTTGTTAAGTGTTTTTAGGATAATAAGGAAGGAGAAGCAAAAAGAGCAAGAAGACAAGAAAAAGAGAAGTCAGCACCCATCATGCTCACAGCCGTGATGCATTTCCCAACAAGTTTCTGACTGGAATGAGAGCCAACACTCGCTACCGCCTCGGTAAGCCGTTCCATTTTTATTTTTATTTTATTTTATTTTTCTCCTCTCTCCAACTTGATTGTTTACATTGGAGACAATGTAACTTCTTAAGCTTGGGGTAGGGGTATTTTGCATTTGCATATTTCATGTTGCATTCATATAGTTTTGCATATTAGTTTGCATGATCACACATTAGATTGCCCTTGCTTAGATTTTGTATCCAATTGTAAGAACTAAGTGCCAAATAAATTGTGATAGTGAATTTTTGAACCCAATTTTTTTTATTCTTGTGATAAGGCTGCAAATGAAGAATGCTTGAGATAATCTTGGATAGTTAATAATTAGCATATGGTTCTGTGGATTTGTGTTTTTCATTGATTCTGAACTACTAAAATGTGAGATTTTGAGCTAAAGGGGTACTCACTAAAATCTACCCCATTCTTTGTGTTAGAGTGTTATCCCTCTTGGATGAATTTCTCTAGAACTTGACTTAAAACCATTTTGAAGCTTGAAAATTTTTGAAAACATTTTTGAAAATGATTGAGGCACTAGGTATTTTTCCGGCCTTCTGAGCTTTGAATGATGAAATGCTACCCCTTAGTTGCCCAATTTTGAGCCTGAATGAATAAAATGATTTTCTTGGTACCCTGAAATGTTTTGATAAATATGCTTGATAAGGGACCTTCTAAAGTATTACAAAAGGGTAAAAAGGTAGTTGAAAAAGTTTGGGATAAAAGAATCAGAAAAATATTTCTCTTGAGCTGAAAAATCTCCCCTTCTCCAAATAAAAGAAAAACAAAAGAAAAAGAAAAATCTTTAGAGAAGGGGATGACAAAAGAAAGTGAGAAATAAAAGAAAAAGAAAGAAAAGAAAGGTGGAAAAGTGAATTGAAAACCCAAGAAGGTATTTTAGAAGGTGTCATGTGTTGAAATGTTTGATACTTGGTTTAGCCCTTTTGATATGTCCTTTTCTTGATTTCCCCACCTAACGATTAATCCCATGGCCATGTTACAACCAAAGCTAAAGACCTCTTGATTCTTAATTGTTTTCATTAATAAAGTAGAGATGTGGTTGATAGTCAAGCATATGGTAGAGTTCATTCTTTGAGGAAAATTGAGCGAAATGTTATATACCCCTAAACACTTGAGTGAGGTTAGAAAGAGAGCCAAGCAAATGAACAAGCTTGGGGTGAGCTTCGAGTGAGAAAGAGTGCCCAAATCAATGAGAATATGAGTCTAAGGAACCTAAGCCTCTAATTGGACTTGAATTGATTGTCTCTTGCTGAATTGTTTGATTTGCCTATTACTTGGATCATTTGCTCGGGTTCTTAGTTCACTATCCATGTTCTGTTTATTCTTCTGGCCTTAGTGATTGCTTGAGGACAAGCAATTGAATAAGCTTGGGGTGATTTGATAATGTGATTTTACATCATGTTTTCTGTACACTTTTGCATGCATTTTGCATATAGATTAGGCATTCTTTATTTGATTTTTGTTAGATTTTCCCTTGGAACGGGTGAAGCGGTTTCTCGGTGTTGTTTTGCAGGAATTAATGTAAAAATGATCAAAATCAGCCTTGATGGAGCTTGGATGAAATAAAGCTTGAAAAGTGAAGAATATGAGCCAAACAGAGCCCATCACGGCCTGGCCGTGATGACCATCACGGCCTGGCCGTGATGACCATCACGGCCTGGCCGTGATGACCATCACGGCCATGATCAAGCAGAGCAGAAGGCAAAAGTCAGAAGCTGTCACGGCCTGCCCGTGACAGACATCACGGCCGTGATAGGCTAAAAATTAAAGTCTCGCGTCGCGAAACTTAGCTCGCCTCGCGAGAACCCAATTTTTGTAATCGTGCCCACTCCAGAACGCGTCACGGCCTGGCCGTGATGGCCATCACGGCCGTGACGCGCAGCAGATCAATAAATAAGAGCACAGTAGACAGAACAAGGGGACTTTTTGCAGAGGCTTGGAAACCCTAAAAAGGGCTGATGGCTGGGGGAAGGCTGGGACCTAAAAGATGACATCTTCTCTGCTCTGGGATTGGAAGGAGATTGAAGGATTCGTCATGAAGTTTTCTTCCTCTCTTCTCTCTTTCTCTTTTGTAGACATTATCATGTGTAGCTAATTCCCCCATTGTTGGGGTTAGATGTAGCTTTTCTAAACTTGTTTGTGTTTGATTTGGTTTCAATGCAAGTCTCTATTTCTTTATGAGTATGTGATTCTGTGCTTAATGCTTTCCTTGGCTTAGCTACCCATAGGAATGATATGTTGCTTTGATAGACAATTGACAGATTGGTGTTAAGGCATGCTCATGAATCATATGCCAAGTAGTCCAAGAATCTAGACATAGGTGTTGGCTGCTTGCAATCTTATAAGTCTTGACTTAATGCAAAATCTCAGGTTACTCCACCTAAGACATTAGGGCTTAATTTGGGATTTTAGGCTCAATGCACCTAAGACATTAGGCTTGAGTATATTAGAAAAGGCTTGATTGTCATTATTGAATTAGAACTTGTGTTAGAATCCATTTCATTGCAATTAAGGGAGGATTAGTGTAGTCTAACCCTGACAATCTCATCCATTTGTTAATTCTGCACTCCAAGTGTTTGTCAAAAGTCCAAAAAGACCAAAAATATTTTATTTCCTTGTTTTATGATCTTTTCATACCATAGTTTAGTCTAGATAGTTGTTGAGTTTGTGAATTGGTAATTGGCAACCGATCCCTGTGGATACGATAACCGGTCTTACCACTGTATTACTTGTTTGCGACGAGGTGCACTTGCCTTTATCTTAAAAATACGCATCAGTTGCAGAGGTAAGACAGATTCCTTAATTTCAAATCTCAGTCCGGCCTCGAACCTCTCACACTTCCAGCTCTCATTGGGTTGTGCCTGAAAGAAACGGAAGTATTTGGAAAGCGATTCAAACTTAGCTGCATACTCTCCCACAGACATGTCTTGTTGTTGTAATCCCAGAAATTCCATCTCTTTCTCGATCCTAACGCTCTCCGGAAATACTTATCCATGAATGCAGTTCAAAAAACGTTCCAAGTAATGTCTTGATGATCAGCCTCCAACAGTAGCCTGGCACTTTTCCACCAATACTCCGCATCTCCTACCAGTAGGAAAGTAGCATAAGCAACCCTAACTTCTGCCGGCGTGACCACCAACTCGAAGATTTTCTCCAGCTCCTGAATCCATAAATCAGCTTTCTCATGATCAGCATTCCCACCAAATTGTGAAGTATTTTGACTTCGAAACTCAATCAAAGCCTTGCCTTCCGCAGCTTGCAAATTCTGTACATTCATAGCTTCAGTTTGATTTGCAATTGCCGCTGCCACATGTTCCATAGCCTGAGCGGCATAGCCCACTACATCCTCATAGTTCTCATTCATATTACCACGGCCACCAATAGGACCACCTCTGCGACCACGTCCACGATCGCGTCCACGTCCTCGTCCACGTCCACCTTCTGATGCTGGTTCCATACCTGACCTGTAGAACAAAATTAGTTAGACCGCAACCAGAAAATGAAATGTGCATTGGTGTATTAACACACATTACTTCTAAGAAGCAATTCAAACAAAGCTTAACTCAGAAAACACAACGTCAACACAACAGACCTATTCCCCAACATTCCCGAAAGACTCGACCAGCTCTGATACCACTAATGTGACACCCTAAACTCGGGTCATCACATGTTTACCCATTTTCGGAAATAAAACTTAATTTTCTGGTTGCTTTCGAAAAATAATGTTTTCTCAACTTTCATCTTGTCAAAATATGGTGATAAATTTTTTTCCTTTTTCTTTTAACCTTATAACCTCACAACAACGTAATCAAATCACACATAAATACATAATGTATATAAGTTATACAACTATACTGCCTCATATGTTTTCGAATCTAGATCATTACCAGTTTAGTCACTCTCAAAACATAATATAACTTAACAGGACCTAAGCTGGTCGTCACTAATAGACACTACAACCGACAGGAGCAGCACAGCATGCCTCGAACTAGACGGCCTTCTCATTATTGTAGAGATCATACCCCCTTGTGCGACTCTGATATGGCTGTAAGGGTGAGACGCCAATATATGGATTTAACAAAATAACTAAATGTGCGACACAAAAGAAGGCACATGTACAATTTCATGTTATAACAACATAAGCATCCATACTATAGCATACAATTTATCAATGGGTTTCACACCCCAAACATCAACGTTGGAAAACTATGCATGAGCACTTCAATACATCATCTAACTTTTTCCTAATCTCCGGAGATCCCACAACACCGCGTAAATGAGTTGATCAAGCTCAATAGCCAAATATATTAGGCACTTCGTGGCATGGAATACTTTATTCATCAAAGCACCATACATACTTCGTAGCCAAAATACCCTATCATCAAGGTATCCGACATGTAGCCAAAATACCCTATCATTAAGGTATCCGACATAAGACATCGTTGGCACGTCTGCCAATGCATGCCTATAAAATATTTTGTTCTCGTCGTTTTCTTCGTGTATAATCTTTCCTTTGCCAAAGCTCAAAAGCTTACGACCAACGTAGTTTTCAATGTCTTAAAGTCTTTTATTAACAACACAGGACACGTAGTCCGAGTGCTTAGTCACGAAACCCTAAACCTTGCAATCAGTCTTAGGTTCGTGGTAATAGAAAACATCATAAATCTTTTACCGTCATTTATTACGTCGTGAAGTAGACACACCGTCTACCTACTAGACACCAAGTCTATAACATCATAAGAACACTAGTACCCCGACGTCTCGGTTACTAAGTTCCATATCGTCGTTTTACATCGTTTTTGTCTGTGAAACACAAATCCAAAATAGGATAACGTCATAAGAACACTAGTACCCCGACATCTCGGTTACTAAGTTCTATATCGTCGTTTTTCGTCTATGAAAACAAATCCAAAATAAGATCTCCGCAACTTATCCAAGTTACCGGAAATACGTCATTGAGTAAACTCATTTACAGAAAATCTTTTCTACTTGAAATTCGTTTATAAAACGTCCAATCATCAAAAACTCTTTTACTGAAACTTCAACTATAAAAATTAAGTCAATTCAGATTAAACATCTTCTCAAAACAAGTACTGCTATTTTTAAACTTTCACCGTAAACAATTTCAAAACTTGCCATCGTTTATCATTTTCCAAGAAAATATTTTTAAAGTCAAACTTTGACTTTTCATTTTATATTATTATTTTATTATTTTTATTTTTATAAAATATTTTTGAATATTAGTTTCACAAAATAACTTTTTATATTATTTCAAAATTTCTTGCGTAAAAATTAGCAGTACTAAAAAAATTTCACGGTTACGCTCTCACCGTGGCTCATAAAATTCTTTTACACTAATAAATCATTAAAATAATAATATTTCTCAAAACTCATTATTTTTCCAAAATAATATTTTCCCCCACTATTATATTCCAACATTTCCCATAAAACGTTGAATATAATTTTCACACCTTATTAAATCTTTTATCTGATTAATCGGTTGTGCACTGACCAGTGTCAGGCCTCTCAAACAACATTCAACAACATCATTCAACAACATCATCATAATTATATCACCAGGCAGATCATGCATCATAGCAACATAATATACTACTGCAGATAATTAAATAAATTAAAAGCAGATCTATCACCGATACACAGATAAACAACGCAGCGTAAACAACATAAACAATTAACCACAACCACATATAAATCATATCAACCACACTACAAGTAAATAGTTATTGAGAAAATCCCTCGGGTAAGCTCTCCTTACCTCTTGGAGACTTGAACTAACACGGTTTCAAATAATCTCCCGATTTGATCCGGCTTCCTCCGTCGGCTTTAGGTCAAACCAACCCGATTGATTCCTTCATAACGAATTGCAACCAAAATAAATCAAATCAAACAAAAACATACTTGACTCATGGAGGTTAAGGTTCGGCCTCAACAACTTTTCTAGGTTAGGAAAGCTAAAATTTTGTTGACTTAGGGATTTATGATCCATAAGTAACTTAAACATGATTAAGCACTTAAACCAAGATTA
The DNA here is from genome assembly GCA_030762895.1 of Sophora flavescens. Classification (NCBI taxonomy): domain Eukaryota; kingdom Viridiplantae; phylum Streptophyta; class Magnoliopsida; order Fabales; family Fabaceae; genus Sophora; species Sophora flavescens. Next base: position 50,498,808 of record CM061063.1, read on the forward strand.
TGAACCAAGAACATGAACCAAAACTCATCTAGTTCCAAGAACTAGGGTTTCGACCAAGGGCTGAGTTTGGGGTTATAAATCTCTAAAATTTCTAAACTCTTGGATTTAATCAACATACAAAACCTAGAGTTGGATTAAAGTGTTACTAGACAATATTTGAATAAAAAATCCATCAAATATTCATAGCTAGGGTTTCGGCCTTAATGAAACAAATAGGTTAGGGTTTGATTGTTGATCTTATATATACTTAATTAATAGAACTATCAAGATACTAGAAGATTGAATCATGAATCAAGACATGAAAATGAAACAAAACCTATGAACACAACATTGACCTAGGTTCGGCCAAGTCCAGAAATCAAGGAAAGGAATTTCTCATTATCTTATGCTTCTAGATGATGAAAATAGAGATGATTATAAGATCATGGCAATTGGTTTCATGTCAAAAGGATTTTTCTAGAATTAGTTATGAATTTTTGAAGTTAGCTTCATGAACTATGAATCTTATGAAGAACATGATGATCAAAGGCATAAGCTCAAGAATCTTGTGAAGAGAAAAGCTTAGAATAGCAAGATTAAGAGAGACTACCTCTTGATGATCCAAGAAAATGATGATTTGGATGATGTTCTTCACAAATTTCTCATGGTGTTCTTGAGAAACTTAGAGAGAAAGATGAACATGATGAGGATTTAGAACAGTTTTAGTAATTTAGGCATATCTCTCAACATACTTGTCCGTTTTGGATAATCTTTATGTCGTTGGAAATAAGAGAGAAAGATGAACAACGTTCATGTTGAAAGTTTTCCGAGATTCAGAGCACAAATTGGTCAGAATTTCGTGGCAGTTTCGGGTGATTGATGAGAGAAAATGGTTTTACCTATGACTCATCCACTTAACATAATTGTTCATTTATGGCTAGGAAAAGTGATGTCCAAATGCTTGGAATGAAGGAAGGAGCCGTGGGTTTTGGGTTGGATTTGGTCAAAATTCTCAATGGCATGGCTTGAAATTGTCATAAAAAGATAAGGATAAAATGGTCGTTTCATAGCAAAAAATCCATTTGCCATAAATGCACCATTATGGCCATTATGACATGGATAAGCTTGTCATAAATGCTCGTCAAGTCGGTCAAATCCACCATCTCAACTTCGTTGCCGACTCCGGGTTTCATCTGGCGCAAGCTTTTCCTAGAGAAAATCTCGACGTATATGCCCGCAACATATAATATTTTAATTTTTTTACCAAAATTTTTAAGACTTCCAGTATCGTAGTAAATACGATAAAAACATTTTTCATCTCGTTCATGAATTAAAATTAGGTCTTCTGAGCAGTAAACTTTTAATGTCAGTGAAAACGCAGACCAGGTTCCGTCTGAATTTTCAACCCAAAATTTCATCGTAACCTTAAGATATAAAACATGACGGGAAAATAACAGTATTTCGCCCAAAATAATTTTCTAAGTCTCGGATAAAAATATATTTTTATATATTAATTACCGACACTAGAAAGCGGTGAAAATCGGGATGTTACAGTTGCCAATAGGTAGTCAAAAAACCGTTGCCTATTCCCCATATTTAGGCAACGGTTATTGATATACCGTGGCCTAAAGCGAAAAATAGTTGCCTAAGGGAATAGGCAACGGCCACCTAGAGAACGTTTTTTTAACCGTTGTCAAACCGTTGCCTAAAGTTTAGGCAACGGTTTTTATACTTTTAGGAACAATTTTTTATTGTTGCTTAAACTAAAAAATGTTGTAGTGATCTTATCATTGATGAACTGGACGCTGTTTTATCTTTCCTATACTCCTACCATTGTCTAATAATTGCAAGAGAAAAACTTGACTAAACAATTTAGTTAGGTAATAAAACCAATTCTTCTAGAGATGGGTTAACTGAACATGTTTATCTCGCAATGTACCTAGGTACGTAAGGCATCAACCAACCTGATGCAATGGTTAAAATTAGTGTAGTGTAGAGGTGAATAAAATGATATATAAGACTATTATTATATTATTATAGGGTTGGGCTATGGTACACCACTTATATTTTACACCATCCACTACATCACTCATGTGGCAAATTTTGGGTCAATCAAATTGACAAATAGGTTGGTCAAAATTTTAAACTTTCTAGTTGTATTATACTGTAGTCAAACTATATGAATACAGTATATTGTAGTATAATATATGTGCTTTTTGTATTTGTAAATTTAAATCATAGATGATGTATGTTAAAGAGGTGTTATGGCATAGAATATGTGTCAAGTTATAATGGAAGGTTAAAGCACTAGGATATTGTTAAAACGGGTTGGTGAGATTCAAGTATAGGTGTTGTTGTCCACAACCGTGTATTGGTAATATAATACACAAGGACAAAAGTATATTGGTAATATAATACACAAAGACAAAAGTTTATTGGTAATATAATACACCGTGTATTGGTAATATATATAATACACGTAAAACACTTCTGTGTATTGGTAATATAATAAATCGTGTATTGGTACTATAATACACGTAAAATCAAGAGTTCTCGTGAGACCACTTCCACCTTAGGAAATAGGTGTGCGGTTATGGTGTTTTCGAGTAGCATGAGATTGGGGGTAGAGAATGATATATTAACTTGAGGATGATCTGTTAGTTATGTGTGTTATTTGTCTGTGACAATTACTATATAATTTACTATGACTCTTCTCCGCGTTTTGATGATAGCACTATTTCTTATCCCCTATATATTTCTGTATGTTTTATATTATCTCCTTGTGGAAACGTACGAGAAGACCCTATGGATGAGCATGACTAGGAGGAGTTGGATGGAACTCCCTACGAACCGGAGGCTGGAGGACGAGCTGCGATCCATGGGGATTAGGGTCTAGTTAGATATGGCCAGTGTGTCTCGTGAGGTGTATTTTTAATATGTTTTCTGCTGTTAAACACTTTGTCTAAGTATATGCATGTGAGGGATCCTACTGATAGGAGATCCTCAACAGTGTTTTGTAATATGCATAATATACTTATATTGTGATGTGCTATTCTATATGAAGTTGCATACTTTATAAGTTAAGATTTAATTTTTACGTATTTTCACGTTAAGCGTGCGATTAAGTAATTAATTAATAATGATTTAATCTAATGACACAAAGGGGCACAGCGGGGTGTCTCAAAACTCGGTCTGCGTTTGAACTGACAATAAGATTTTACTGAACAGAAAACCTAATTTTGACTCATGAACAAAATGGTTTATGACTAAATCATATTTCCAACGAGTTTGGTTATATTGGAAGTTTTCAATCGAAAACGAAATATTATGTTTGTATTTGGGCGTAAAACCCTAATCAGGAAACCGACGGAGTCAAGAACGGACGTGCAGAGAAAAACCGGACACCGGAGGAGCCAAGTCATGGGGTGAGTCACCACCATGACTCACCAAGAATTTAAGAGCATTGAATGTTAGTAATCATGCTTTTTAGGGTTAAAAGACCAAAATACCCCTAAGATTTCATGGTTAGAAACAAGCCGCATCTTCTCACATCTAACCACTCATTTTACATGGTTGTAAACCTCCCAAATCTCTCCAATTTCGTGCATCCACCTCCAATAAATCATACCTATTTTATTTTTCTTTCATTTCATCATTTTCCTCTCAAAAACCGAAATCGGGTAAATGACGGAGCTGCGTACGGGATTTCCGGGAACTGCTAATGGATTAGATCGATGAGTCATGTATGACTCATGAGATGTGGCCCAAAATCATTCACACCTCCCTTCATTCTCCACCACATATGTTAACCTAATCATGATTACACATTAACTCTAGTTAGGTTATTATAACCATAGTTAAGTTATTATATTATTTTCTAACTTAACCTATGTCAACTAATTCAACCATGGTTCATTCTAACAATTAAACAAAGTCATTTCACTCCCTCACACTCTCATTTTGGTGGCTGCCTTCCCTTCCCACACTTAACACATTTCTTTCTCTTCCTATTTTCATTCTAACTTGTTCTTCACCAAGAACACTAAGAACATCCTTTGTGTTCTTGAGAAGTTCTTCATTTCTCCTCAAGTTCTTGATCCAACTTTTTCATTCCAAGGTGAGGAATCACTTCCTCATAATCTTAGCTTCATTTATCATGCATCAAATCTTCATTTCCATCAACTTTTCAGAAATTTCCATTTCTAGATTTAGAACAACAAATAATTCTAAAAAATTGTAGAAAAATCGTTTTAATGTGAAACCAATTTCTATGAACTCTAAATGACTTATACTTTCATCATCTAATAGCATGTAATCAAAAGAATTTTCCTTCCTATTTTTCCTCATATGGCCGAATCTATGCATATGTGAGAGCACATGAGATTTTGTTCAACTTTTAACTTAGATGAGGTTGGTTATAAGCTATCTAGAGTTTCTATGTTCTAAATATAAGAGTTTGAAAATAAAATAAATTTCTAACTAGATTTTATAGCCTTGGCCGAATTTATGTCCATATAGGTAAATGATTTTTTCTTCAATTTCTACTTGAATGATGACTTGTCTAAACTAGTTAAGGTCTCTAGGTTATAGATCCAAGAGCGTGTGAGCAAAAAGAATTTCTAGCCAATTTCACTATGCTTGGCCGACACCCTAACCTATTTGGTTATAGGATTTTGTTTCATATTCTTAACTTATAACAATTGATTTATGTTAGTTAATATTCTATGAACTAGTACCAAAAAGATTGGATTAAAAAAGTAACCCTAGCCTCATTTTGATTAGTTGGCCGAACATAGCACCATATGTCCATAGTTGGATTTGTTTGATTAACATATTTGTATTTTGAATTGGTTGAAGGTTAAGTTAAATCATGGTGTAGTGACGACGATCGGGAAGTTCATTAATACGGTGATAAGTCGGGTGGGGGAAGGATCATTCCATCGTCAGAAATCAATAAGTAGTATATTATATAATAATTGTGTAGGGTGACCTAAACCCTACTGGTAGTTGAGTAATCGACAAGACCAAAATCACATTGGAAACATTTTCTGTAAAATCAATGGTGATTCGGGGATTGTAGGTTTATCGACATTAGGTTGATTTTAAGTATTTGATAATATCTGACTTTATTAATTTTATTATTGCTTATGTGATATTTTGTGGTATTTGAATATTTCTGATATTGTGTTATGCATGATCTGGCTAGTTTTTAATATTGTGCATAATGGATTTTAAGCAAAGATATATGTTGTTTGAGAGATAATTGTTGGTTTGAGTGTGAGGATAATGATGACTTAGAGGTGCCTAACCTAAATGAGTTATTTTAAACAGGAAGGGTGACATGGAATATGTGTTAAGGCTTTGATGGAAGGTTAAGGCACTATGATGTTATTAATATGGGTTAGTGAGATTCACGTCTTTGTATTGTTATTCTCAGTCGTGTGAGTGGAACACACGAGGTCAGGATAATCTATTTTGGGATATCGGATATTACGAGAGAGTACCATACGGATGTGGATGCCGAGGTAGACTATCGTAATACTCTTTAGTTCTTGATGCGTTCGAATGTTCTTGGCACTGGACCGTTATGGAATGATACTCCTTGACGAGTTCGCATGTTCTTGGCACTGGACCGTTCTGGATTGATACTCCTTGACGCGTTCGTATATTCTTGGCACTGAACCATTTTAGAGTAATACTTGTTTAGTCTTTGATGCGTTCGAAATTTATTGATACTGGACCATTTTGGACTACTAACTAACGTGATAGGAATAGAGATGGTCACGCCAGTATAAAAGTTTATGTGTATATGAGATTAGGGTAGAGGATGATACATTAATTTGAGGATGATTTGTTAGTTGTGTATGTTGATTCTGTGACATTTATTGTATGATATACTATGACTCTTTTCCACGTTTTGATGATAGAACTGTTTCTTATCCCCTGTATTCTTTGTGTATTGTATTCTATTTTTTGTATGTGATAGTACGAGAAGACCCTATGGAGGAGCCTGTTGCTGAGAAGTTGTATGGAACTCCTTATTAGCCAGAAGCTGAAGGAAGAGCTGTGGACCTGAGTGGTAGAGTCTAGATAGTTAAGGCGAGTGCATCTTGTGAGACATTTCATATTTTCCGCGTAAATTAGTTGTGTAGTTATATACCTGTTAGGGATCCTACTGATGGGATACCCTAAACAATGTTTTGAATACTCTGATGCATAAACCTATGATATATATGTTATATATATGTGGTGTGTTGCTTTGAATTTTTCATCCGTCGTATACTTCTAATTTAAGTTATAATTTTCACGTGTTTTCACGATGAGCGCGTGATTAAATAATTCATTAATAAAGTTTTAATTTAATGACACAAAGGGACACAACGGGGTGTCTCATTTTGGTGTCAGAGTAGTTCGATTCTAATCGGACTGTGAGGTAGAGTGTCCGAGTAGTTGAATCCACATCGGATATTGACTATGCTTTGAAGTTGGGTAGAGTGTCCGACTCGAAAGTTATCTATAGTGTCTAGTTGTGAATCACGAAATTCCGAGGACAAATTTTTTTCTAAGAGGGGTAGTAATGTAACAGCCTGTTTTTAATTACCCTGTTTAACCGGTAAAAATATAATTAATTATATTTTAATCTGAGAGTTAGAAAGTTACTTTAAATAAAATAAAATCATATTCATAGTCTCTATTATGATAGAAGGTTACGGTGAAATTATGGGCTTAAAACTCAGACGGAACCCAGTCTGCGTTTTAACTGACAGTAAGATTTTACTGATCAGGAAACCTTATTTTGACTCGTGAACGAAATGGTTTATGATTAAATCATATTTCCAACGAGTTTGGTTATTTTGGAAGTTTTCAATCGAAAACGAAATATTATGTTTGTATTCGGGCGTAAAACCCTAATCAGGAAACCGACGGAGTCGAGAACGGACGTGCAGAGACAAAACCGGACACTGGAGGAGCTGAGTCATGGGGTGAGTCACCACCATGACTCACCAAGTATTTATAAGCATTGAATGTTAGTGATATGCTTTTTAGGGTGAAAAGACCAAAATACCCCTAAGATTTCATGGTTAGAAACAAGCCGCATCTTCTCACTTATAGCCACTCATTTTACATGGTTGTAAACCTCCCACATCTCTCCAATTTCGTGCATCCACCTCCAATAAATCATACCTATTTTATTTTGCTTTCGTTTCATCATTTTCCTCTCAAAAACCGAAATCGGGTAAATGACGGAGCTGCGTACAGGATTTTCGGGAACCGCTAATGGACTGGATAGATGAGTCATGGATGACTCATGAGATGTGGCCCAAAATCAGTCACACCTCCCTTCATTCTCCACCACATATGTTAACCTAATCATGATTACAAATTAACTCTAGTTTGGTTATTATAACCATAGTTAAGTTATTATATTATTTTCTAACTTAACCTATGTCAACTAATTCAACCATGGTTCATTCTAAACAATTAAACAAAGTCATTTCACTCCCTCACACTCTCATTTTCGTGGCTTCCTTCCCTTCCCACACTTAACACATTTCTTTCTCTTCCTATTTTCATTCTAACTTGTTCTTCACCAAGAACACTAAGAACATCCTTTGTGTTCTTGGGAAGTTCTTCATTTCTCCCCAAGTTATTGATCAAACTTCTTCATTCCAAGGTGAGGAATCCCTTCCTCATCATCTTATCTTCATTTATCATGCATCAAATCTTCATTTCCATCAACTTTTAACAAATTTCCATTTCTAGATCTAGAACTACAAATAATTCTAAAAAATTGTAAAAAAATCATTTTAATGTGAAACCAATTACTATGAACTCTAAGTGACTTCTACTTTCATCACCTAAGAGCATGTAATGAAAAGAATTTTCCTTCCTATTTTCCTCATATGACTGAATCTATGCATATGTGAGCAAATGAGATTTTGTTCAACTTTTAACTTAGATGAGGTTGGTTATAAGCTATCTAGGGTTTCTATGTTCTAAATCTAAGAGTTTTAAAACAAAAGAAATTTCAAACTAAATTTTATAGCCTTGGCCGAATTTATGTCCATATAGGTAAATGATTTTTTCTTCAATTTCTACTTGAATGATGACTTGTCTAAACTAGTTAAGGTCTCTAGGTTATAGATCCAAGAGCAATGTGTATCCTTTTAGCCTTTTGCCCGTATTAATCAATATCAGTATCTTTCTAACAAACCTCTTATAGGATTCCTTTGTGTTATGGTACAAGGATTCATATTTGCTATGGTACAAGGTGCAATGGTACTATATTAGTTCAACAATGGTGATCGGAGTTGTTTCACTTTATAAAAGGAAAAGTAAAGGTGCACTGGTATGTCATATGTTTGACTAATTTTTAACTGTGTATTAATAAAGATACTAATTCATGTTGGAAATACACAACTGATAGCAGGAATTAAGACATAAGATAATTTTTGTATGTAGTTTAGGATTTAGGAATAATGGTGTCCAAATTTGGTGATTATGCAGTCGGGTAAGATGCTTGCATTGCAATGCCACAAAGTCCTTCATTAGTAGTCACATCCCTTTGCATCCTAATATATCCTTCTTCACCCCATTCCGTTCCCCATGAGTTCTTAACCAACCAATACTTAGTTCCTTCTTCACTAACTCCATAACCCACAACTGTGACACCATGATCCAACTCAGTGTCACAGCTACCGGTGAAGACACCACTTTTGTAAAATTGAAAGTCAGAGCCACTAGCATCAATGGCTACAGAAATTGGTTGATTAGCAACAGCTTTTTGCAATGCCTGCTCATTGTTGGTAGGGACATCCTCATACCCGGTAATAGTAGCTGCATGATTAGTCGCTTCATTTGCATTGCACGTTCCATCAACACCCCGATAGGGGTATTTTGCTTCGTGTTCATCAGTGATTTTTATGATGAATTTGAAGGCATCATCCATCAGACCGCCCTCACAACCTTGGTCAACACCCTTTGTATCACAGTCAACTAGCTCTTGTTCAGACGAAGAGATTAATTTTCCAGTGCTCAACTTATTGATTCCTTCCGTTGCTGCAACAGCAGAAAATGCCCAGCAACATCCTACAAGGTAAATTAAGACTATAGTTAGATGACAATTAAAAATTGACTTGTGAGATGATATAATCAATAAATTATCAGATACTTACCGCACGTGCCTTGGTCCTTGACGGGTGTCACTGCTCCTTTTTGTCTCCAGTCTACTGTGGATGGTACTGCAGTCACATTTTCATACTTAAAAGTGGTTGTCCTTGTGATTGAAGAGCACATATGCCCCTTGAATCTATTTCTGGATGCAATGAACTCCTCGTTTGTGAGGTCTGCAAAGTGATTAATTCCTAACTTGTAAGGTTTATTCCCAACATTGTTAGAAAATTCTATGTAATTCACATTTTCCTTAAATATCTGGAAGCGTTTCTCCCTTTCTTGAGGGTCCTTATAGACTTTGTCATGGCGAACCATCCATTGCTCATGCCTCTCATGCATGGAGGCATCTTGGAGAGTGCGAGATGTGACTTGAAAAGTCAAGAATCCCAAAATGAAAAGCAAAGCCAATGAAATATGATGAAATTGGTTTTGGGCAACCATTGTGGTTAGTAGCTAATGTGATTGTGGGTATAACTACTTCAGGTTGCTTACTGAAATGTGGGAAAGATGTGTTGTGCTGGTACTCAAGAATACTTGTGGTATTTATAGGAAAGGTCATGTTGAATTGTAAACTGATCTTATAGTTATCAACTCAAAGCTTAAAATGCTTTCTTGTCTCCGTACCTTTGAGAATTTGCTGATTAAGACCCTCAGGTACCATGGACAAATTACTTGTCAAGGTAACGTAGTGCTCATATATACGGTGTCAGTATGTACTATAGTATACAATTAAAATAGACTTGTCTCCGTAAACCAGTTATATATTCAAGAGCTGTGCTAAATGACCCCAGCTTTTCGACACAAATATGACACTGCTACAGTAGTATTACTGTAGTATCAATTTTTTTTTAATTTTAAATTTGGACTTTTTTAAAAAAATAAAAATTTTATTTCTAAAAAAACCCATTAATCAGATAATGAATTGAATTCACCAGATATTTGTAGATGATTCATCAGATATTTGCACATACTTAACCAAAAAATTTATTTATCAAAAAAACCAATTCACCAGATATTTACACATACTTAACAAAAAAATTTATTTATAAAAAAAACACATTCACCAAATAATGAACTGAATTCACCATATATTTATACCTGATTCACCATATATTTGCACATACTTAACCAAAATTTATTTCTCAAAAAAACCCATTCACCAGATAATGAACTGAATTCACCAGATATTTATACCTGATTCACCCGATATTTGCACATATTTAACCAAAAAAATTATTTCTCAAAAAAACTCATTCACCAGATAATGAATTGAATTCACCAGATATTTGTATCCGATTCACCAGATATTTACACATACTTAACCAACAAAATTTACTTATAAAAAAAAAAAATTCACCAGATAATGAACTGAATTCACCAAATATTTATACCTGATTCACCATATATTTGCACATACTTAACCACAATTTATTTCTCAAAAAAACCTATTCACCAGATAATGAACTGAATTCACCAGATATTTATACCGGATTCACCGTATATTTGCACATACTTAATCAAAAAAATTATTTCTCAAAAAAAACCCATTCACCAGATAATGAACTGAATTCACCAGATATTTTTACTTGATTCACCAGATATTGACACATACTTAATCAAAAAAAATATTTATAAAAAAAATTAAAATTTTTTTTTTAAAAAAAGACCCAATACAATATCGCACAGTGTGGCACGTACGGTATAGGTGTCGCAACCTGTGTTAGTTTAGCATTAGTCTTGTGAGAAAGCATTTTTTTTTCTAATAAAAATCTGTTCTTGCTAAGTACGGTAAAGAAATTATTTAAGGAATCCTAAATATTCATTGAAAAGAGGAGTGTATATCTCTTCAATATATCAATTACACCATTTATTATAAAAACTTACTTTTTACATTCCTTAAATAATGTCTTATGTACACTCGTTAGCATTTACCTAAATTTAGTTAGTTCATGTTTTAAAAAACTCAGGTAAATATGTAAATTGAAACTTGCTGGTTTAGGTTTGAAGTTGGCCATTATTCTACAAGTGGTTCTGGCTATTTTTCTTATATTTCTCTGGAATTTTCGTTGCAGCACCAAATCTGGAAGCAGACGTTACCATTGATTTGAAAGAAAACTTGTTGCTTACCATATATTGAACTGTGGTAATATTTTATTTTCATTTTCCCTTTCTTATATCTGCCTCATTTTGATTTCCTATACTTCTCAGTTAGTTGATATTAGGAATCATTTCAAAAGTTAAAAACTTTCCAGCAGTTTTTTAAGGAAAAACAGAAAAAGAGAAGAAAATCATCATGGAATCAATCACATTTGGAACTTGGTTCCATGTAGGAAAGAAGTGCAAACAACCATATCATCAGGGTCTACTACTTTAAGATATAAATAAACACCTCTTCCAAATGTACTTTTCAATTTGATTGGTGATCCCCATATAGTTATATCACGTTTCCCTTTGATCATGATAACAATTTGTGATTGCTATCACCTTTTGTTTCTTTTTACCCTTTGATCACTTAAACTTTCATTGACAAAATAAATGGTATATCATATATGGCAACACTTGAATTCATGGTTTTTGTTTCTATATGTGCTCACTACATTTGTGGCATCTGAATCCTGATGTCATCCTTCTTTTTTAGCAGTGACACTACTGAGGGATGATCTTGCACTTTGAGGCAGAGAATTGGGGCACTAAGCCACTGAGGTCTTGGATTTGCCAGATAATTTAGGGTATGATCTATAACAAAAACAAGAGTGAGCATATATAACATTTGAATATGGAATTCATTTTCCTTTTTAGTCTGACTTCTATTTTGTACGATGGCAAGGAGAACAGGGCAGAAAAATAGATTATTGCTATGGGAATATGAATTATGAAGTAACATCATGTATATCAAGTGCATCATATTATTAATTAGTGGGAGTTATTGTGTAATTTATGCTCATTGTTGTTCCGGTGTCTAGTCATCTTTCTTTTTGTGCAGAGTGATCAATGCAAAACGTTTTAGTTAACTTTGCTTTGTTCGACATCAACATGTGCTCATAAATCAAATTTAGAAATATGGTGAAAATATGTTTACTAATTGGAGTACTTTTAATTTTAATTAATGTATCTATTTCATATAAGAATTATTTGACTTATCAATTCTATTTTCCTTTCTGTTTGAGTCATATTATAAGGAGCATTACTCTAGTGTTGAACTTGTATTTGATGTGATTCGAATATATTGTCATTAATAACTGATATTATGGCACTAGCATAAGTTTTTCCTTTTGTCTTATTTTGTGGTCCATAAAAAATTCCCTAATTTTCAGTGCTATACATGAACCTATCATGAAATTGTTAGTCTAAATGAATACACTAGACTGCTTAGTTCTTGACAGGGTAGCTTGCATGCATAGCAATGCCACAAGTACCATCTTTATCCATAGTTTCACGCTTCATCCTAATATAACCAGATTCACCCCAGTCAGCTCCCCATGAATTCTTCACAATCCAATACTTCTGGCCATCTACTTCTCCATACCCAGCTATAGTCACACCATGATTGAGTTGCTTTCCACACATGGCAGAAAAAACACCTTGAGAATAAAGCTGAAATGCATAACCTCCAGCATCAATTGCAACGGAGACAGGTTGATTAGCAGCTGCAGCTTTCAGCATAGTCTCATTACTGACGGGTACGTTTTCATAGCCGCTTATACTGACAGCATGATGTCCAGCTTTTTCCATGTTACAGGTGCCATCTACCCCTTCATAAGGATAGTCTTTCTCAGTGGTAAGTCCACCATTCTTACTGATGAATGTAAATGCTGTCTCCATTAGGCCACCTTGGCACCCTTGGTTCCCATTCTTAACATCACAATCTACTAGTTCTTGTTCAGACAGAGAAACCAAGTTTCCTGTTTTTATTTTGTTGATGCCTTCCACAGCTGCCACTGCAGAGAATGCCCAACAACTCCCTGCATTAAGATATAAACTTCAAACAAGTTAAAACATGACCTCAGCATTGGTATTGTGAGGATGTTAACCTTAAGATGTCATAAATTGCAGAAGAAAATTATAGGCTACTTTTAAAAAAAATTGAGTTAATGAGCCATGACCCTTTAAATTTTGTTAACTTACTATAAGAAATATTTTAGTTACTTGTTCAGGCTCCTAAATAAATATGATTAGGTTGCTGAGTTGGTTGATCTATACTTTGTTAAGTAGCAGCTGAATGTATATTCTGTAAATTCTAAAATGTAAATCATGCACTTATATTGCTAGAAACTTTACCGCAACGGCCTTGATCCTTGATGTCAGTCACTGCTCCTTCCTCCCTCCAATCCTTGCTTTCTGGAAGATCCCCATGTTCAAGATACCTGAATCCTGTCTTTGATTGCAACTTCGCTTCAAAACCCAGATAGGTACTTAAAAACTCATCATTTGTAAGATCTGAAAATTTATTGTCTGTGAGATTGTAGGAATTGTTTTGAGAGTTGTGGCACTTTATAAACTCAACATTTGCTTGGTAAATGGCAAAACGGACTTCCCATTCTTCTTTATCTTGGTACTGTTGGCCGTGGCGTTTCATCCAACTGTCAAACCTCTCCTTCATGGCTTTTGGGTCAGTTGAACTATTCTTATGCATTGCAGGACATTCACTTGAACTTAACCATAGATTGCACACAATCATTAGAAGATTGAAGATAACATAGGTTAATGTTGTAGCTGTCTTCATGGCTACCTCTCAATGCAAATGGAGGTTGGGAGCTTACATTGATATTTATCATAAACAAATATGTTTATATTAGTTTATGTCATGTTTGTTTTCTTTTTAGAGGTGTTTCAACTACATAATTATCTTCATCTCACCATGCCATTCGTGCTTGCATGTTTTAACAAGTCTAGGCTTTTATTTTATACTTCATTTTCTCTGCATGACCTTAACAATGTATTACGTATAGGTCGTGGACTCTACTCAAGGATTCACGACCCAAAAAAACTGATCTCTGTTACATTTGAATGTTTGATAGGCCTTTTCATCATCTTAGGAAGCTTCAATTGCTATGGGAACTTTGTTCTTGCCTAGGCCGAATTTTGGTGTAATAGTATGATTCAAATTACATCTTCAAGCAACCGAAAATTTCTAAATCATTCCTATATAAGAAGCGAGTGCCATAACTTTGGAGAGATTCTTATCTACTCTTTAAGTATTACACTATTCTAATAAAAATATAACATAACATGTGTCATCATATCACATAACTATATAAGTATACATGCAGTTACATAAAAAGTGAAATATTATTAAACTAGATCTAAACAATTGCTTCACTACTGAGAATATTAATTACTTCCAATATATATATATATATAAATATAATATTTCTTTTACTTGAGGCCTTTGCACGCATCCTAGAACACAAGGGAACGCCTCTGCATATTAATTTACCAGCTCCTGTGGCAATACCCATTAAGTGACTGCCATCAGTATTCGTTGAGTTATGCAGAGGAAGACAAAGCAGTTGAAAGGGCTTGAATTTCAAATGTATTACCAAAACCTGCACCCCCCCAAAAAAAAAATTAAAAATAAATAAAAAAGAAACCTCTGGGTTGCTTAGTAGCCTATTGATGAAGGAAAACATAGTATAAATTTTTCTCTTCTGAATTAGTTAAGATTCTTCTCATCTGGAGTAGTTGGGGTTCTTCTACTCATGTTAACATAGCTGCCCCTCTGTTTTTAAATGGATACTAGTATCATGAAACAAACACAGCTTGCAGTTGGATCGTCATAATTAATTTTACGAAATATGATTAATTCAACAATTTACTAAAATTTTGCTACTTTCTATTTTTCTCTCATGAGATACAAATTTGGTTTAAGTTTGTAGAAAAGTTGGTATGGTCTATATCTAATATAACTGTGGCCAATGTCACGTTATGCTGCTTTGTCATGTGGCAGTTTAATGTCAAAAGTCGGGGTGTTCACGGATTGGATTGAATCGGTTTTGAGTCAAAAAGTCATCTAATCCAATGATAAAAACAACATGCGGTTTGGATTGGATTGGATAGTTTCATTATGAAAATCCGATCCAATCAAATGCGGTTTGGTTTGAATTGGATAATTCGATTATTATAAAAATCCGATCCAATCAAACGCGGTTTGGATTGAATTGGATAATTCGATTTTTATCATACTTTATTTTTTTCATATGTCAAGTGTCATTTCCATTGATTTAATAGTGAACAAAATATAATATTCATTTAAGGAGCTAGTTTATAGTGTCCAACACCAATTTTAAACTCTCTCTCTAAACTATAACAATAAAACATTTATGAAAAGCAGCAACTATTTATTCTTATTAACCATTATTTGATTTGATGACAAGTGAGGAAAATTCTTGACCAATTTTGGGAGTTTGAGAAAAAAATTGATGATATTTTTTATCACGTTCTTTCTTTTATGTTAAATATTCTTTTATGCTAATTCCTTGTATCTACTCTCATTTATCCTATTTTTCCTTAAATTAGCTATAAATAAATTGTACCGAATTATTTTTCTAATTTTCTTAATTGATCTCCTATTTTTCATGTTTACTCAATCAAGTATATATATATGATATACATAAAAACTTTTAACAAAATATAACTTCAAGATATTAACATTTATTTTAATATTATCTTATATGTCATTCTAACAAAAATATTAAAGAGAACGAATGTGTTAATTCGGATATAAAAGTATGAAAACAATGTCTAAGTATGAGTAATATTATAATTTTGAAAATTGTAGTATATGTATATAGTAGTTTGGTTTGGATTGGATTTGATTTGTTTTCCCTATGGGATCCAAAATTCGATCCAATCCAATGAAAGTTAAGCGGTTTTTTCGGTTTGTTCGGTTTTCGGTTTTTCGATTCGGTTTTTACGGTTTGAATTGATTTGGATCGGTTGATGAACAACCCTAATTAAAAGTTTGGGGAAATTATACAAATATCTCTTGAGGTTTAATGTTACATTCATCTTATTTTAAAAATTATATCGATTTTCCTTGACATTTATCTTATCGTTACACTTAATTTATGACATTAACTAGTTGTTAATTGTAAAAGTATCGGCTGTAATATCGCAAAATTCTAGTAGAGGTCAATAAAACCCAATATAAAATTCAATCATCACCCTTAACTCTTCACCTAGAATTACTACGAATTGGCACCGGAGCCAATGACTACAGAAGTCAGCCTACCACCACGTACCTTCAACTCTCCACCAAGAACTACTTGGAATTGACACTGATCACAAAACTTAATGCACCATCATTCTTAACTTGTAACCCAAAACCACCAGGAACATGATTTGCAATAGTATTTTTTGCAAAATTAGAGTTGTCATGAATTCCTTCTTCCCACTTAACAATCTTTGAACAACCAAACCTGATGTGAGTTTTCAAAGATTTCAACTTATAGACCATCCTTGGGAGATTTTTAAGGTTTGTACAAATCCTTCAAATTACTGAGATCTCCAGTAGATTGGTGTACATCAGACAAACTTGGATACTTGAGGTACTTTTTAAGATTTGGCGGTTTTGAGAAATCATGGATGATTGTGCCTGTGGTGTAGTTAGCTATTTCTCCAGAATTGTTGGATGGTGTTTTGATATTTGCATGAATTCTAATCCTTTGCCATGTTAGAACTTGTTTCTCAATTTTTAGAATCTTAACAATAAAACTTCCTATCTTTAAGGGGTAACCCTCTGCATCCGGATTACTCTTCCATAATCTCTCCGGCGTCTCTTAGTCATTAGATTAATTAGATTAATCTAATGACTGACATTTGACTGGAGAATTCAGATTGACGGGATCCATTTAGAATAGAAGGAGGCAATTTTATATATTCCTAGTACCTCCCTAATCCTAATCATATGATTTTGAGCTTTGTCAAACTATTTTTTTTCCATTATATTACATGAATTTTAAGATTAGATCAAGGAAAAAGGTACCTAGAAATTAAAAACATAGGCACGCAAATAGGCAACACCCAGAGAGAGAGAGAGTGAGAGAGGGCAAATACCTACCCTACATGTGGGAATGGTTTGTGGACAAAGCAAAAGGAAGCATAATGCGTGCAAACAATTCACATGGGCGCATAACATGATCCTTTACATGAAGGTCTCTCTTATCCTCTCTTTCACAGCTCATGCCTCAAACTCCACTAGTCCACACAATTACTACTTTACTTATCTCAATTACTGCACCTAGCAGTTTTATTAAACAATTCTATCACAGTAAGTTAAATGATTCAAGCCAAAAAAAAAATTGTTAAATGTGAAACCCCTCGCACCCCATGCATAACTACTCCTCCTTATAATAAAATCTTAAGCAGGTCTTCTCTAAGATAAAGATCACAATCCATATGATTTCATTTCACCAATCAATCTGACCCCCTCAAGTGGGGTTTCTTTCTTTTTTCTTTTTACACCCCTCAAGTGGGGTTGTCATATGCTTTTGTACTAGAGAAATTAATTCTTTAAAATTTTATATAAAAAAACTTGGACGGCATTCATTAAAATCAGTTACCTAATTTTGTTTTCATCTTTAATTGAGTCATATTCTTCTCTTTGCCTCTGAAGTGAAATAATAATTATATACTTTATCAAATTACTTATTCACTTTAAAGATAAATTTACTTTTAAAAAAAAACATTGTCCATCTAAATTGGTTAGAAACGAGTGACACTCTTGCGGTGAGTAAGGTATTAATTCGGTTATATTAATTTTGGTGGGTTTGGCATTCGTCAAAATCTTATCATTGATGAACTTGCCGCTGTTTTATCTTTCCTATACTCCTACCATTGTCTAATAATTGCAGGAGAAAAACTTGACTAAACAATTTAGTTAGGTAATAAAACCAATTCTTCTAGAGATGGGTTAACTGAACATGTTTATCTCGCAATGTACCTAGGTACGTAAGGCATCAACCAACCTGATGCAATGGTTAAAATTAGTGTAGTGTAGAGGTGAATAAAATGATATACAAGACTATTATTAGATTATTATAACTATAAGGGCATCATACTAAAGAGACGGTCACAAGGGCACGTGGTGGATGATTCCCACTAGTTATTATTATTAAACCACTGGCGACTTTCCAGTAATGCCGTTGAGTTGAGGAGGACCAAACCTTTCTCTTCCCAGCTGTTCATAGCTGTCCCTAGTCTCTCTCTCTTCCCTCCATGTGACCCCACTGCACAAACTCATAGATGCAGATACCCCACAGATTTATTGGCATTTTAAACCCACAAACAAAACATTATATAATTTATAACATTATATCTAAAAAAGAAAGAAATAAAAAAGAAAGAAAAGGTGATGATTATATAATTTATTATGTTGTAGTTGTTCTTCCTGTGACTTTCTTCCCTCTAACATTCCCTGTGGTTTCTGGACATAAAAAGGCTGCGTTAGAGGCTCATTGGGTTTGTTCTTCTCTGTGATTGATCCATTCATTTCTTCTCTCATTGTTACCATAATTACCTTTGGTTGTTGAGGTGTGTATATATATTATATATATACACACTACACATTTTATATGTATAAATAACATTAAATTTGTTTAGGACACATTGCACCTTGAGGTGGTTTTCCAAGTTTTGTTGTTTGGTTATTGTCCTCTCTCCTTTCTTCTTCATCTCCTTGTGTGTGTGTGTGTGTGACTCAAACTCAAATGGCACAATTGCCACCAAAGATTCCAAACATGACACCTAGTTGGCCTGAGTTCTCTTCTCACCAAAAGGTACATTCCCTCACAAGCATGTCACCGAATGCTGCAACCAATAACACAAACCATCATCATCAAAACCAACAAAATCGTTCATGGGTTGATGAGTTCTTGGACTTCTCATCAGCGAGACGTGGGGCCCACCGACGTTCGGTGAGTGATTCCATCACCTTCCTTGAGGCGGCGCCAAAGGGTGACGATGATCACCACGAGTTTGAGAGGTTTGATGATGAACAATTCTTGTCCATGTTCAATGAAGAGGTTTCGGGGAATCCCATGATGCCGGCACCAACATTGTCCTCCTCAAACCCTTCTAGCCCTTCTGATCATAATAGCATCAATGATGATCACAAAGAAGCAACAACAATCCAGGAAAAACAGAAGGAGGAGCAGCAGCAGAAGCAATTGAATAATGAATCTGATGAGGATGAAAGCCGATGCAAACAGGAAATCACAGAAGCTCCAAATAATGATAATAATAATGCAAATGCAACAACATGTTCCAGTGACAGAATTACTGACCCCAAGAGGGTCAAAAGGTAATCAAGCATTCGTATCAAATTATATGCTTTTCGTGGTCAAGTTGCATGTTTTTTAATAGTCAAACCTTAGTTGTTAACTCATTACTTAATTAGCAGGAAATGAGATTTGAAACTTTCACCTTATACCTCGCAGCATTTTTGTCTCACTCCCCAAATCATCTTTAACACTTTATACATCCCACTTGCGCAGGTATTGGACCATGGCAAACAATACATTTGGATAACCATAAGTCTCATTTCTAAAAGCAAATAGATTATAATGTGTTAATGAGAACATTTAAAATAAATAGATAATGTAGATTTCATTTCATGGCTTCATTTTTCATTTATATTATTGGTTGGTTAATTAGTGTTTATGCATTATTATTTTGGAGAATATGTTCTTCATGGTTCATATAATAGTTCATAAAACATTTTATCTTTTTAATTTTTATCATCTTCTAATTCTCGTTTTGCATCAGAATCTTGGCAAATAGACAATCTGCGCAAAGATCAAGAGTGAGGAAGCTGCAGTACATATCAGAGCTTGAGCGAAGTGTAACTTCATTACAGGTATGTTAGGTGACTATAGTAAATTTTTTTCGAATGCTCATTATGGTAACTTTTACATATATAATATGGCATATGTGATATGTGTAGTAAATAGTAACAAGTAATATGACTTCTTCTTTTCTTTTTTTTCTGATTCTTGTTTTTTTCCTGTGCTGTTGGCCAACATTGCAGGCCGAAGTTTCGGTATTGTCTCCACGGGTTGCATTTTTGGATCATCAACGCTTGCTTCTAAATGTAGAAAACAGTGCTCTCAAGCAAAGAATTGCCGCTTTGGCCCAAGATAAGATCTTCAAAGATGGTAATTGCTTTACGTATTATCTTCTATTAAACTATATTATCTGCATAAAATGCTCTTAACTTAGAAGCTAATTGAATTATTTATTTTGTTAATGCTGAAACTATTGACTAATTAGCAATTAAGAGCTAAATGTTTAGGGCTACAAAACATGTGAATATAGTAGATAGACTGTGTCGTTAATTTGTAGTTTAGGTTATATATACATCATAAGACTCAATAATTCCACACACACACATAGACATCATTTTATAACGACACAATTTTTGTCTCATTTTATTTACTACACATATTCTACCACATACATCTTATGTGAGATCTCATTTTATTTACTACACATATTCTACCACATACATCTTTATTATGTGAGAAATATGAGCTAAAACAATGTGCATAAAGCTTTTTTCAAAGTAAAGGAATCTATCTGTACTTTTCAATTGACACAGTACAGTCGTTATCTTAATGATGAGACCATGACAAAGCAAAAAAGAGGGAAAAAAAATAGAGAAAATTGTGCCACAAAGCTTGCAACTCCTCGAAGATGCTTAAGTATTATGGAGGAGGATTAATTAATAATTAAATATTAGCCAAATTGCACTGTTTATTGGCTTTTTTTCTCGTGAAAGTTTGCATAATATAAAATCTCATTACTTTAGAAGGGATAAACAGGTCAATTATGAAACTTGACACTTATATTGATTTTAGTAAAAAGTGTTTGCATGCAGTACTGATCATATTAAAACCTGTGTGTGTGATCATGTGCACTGTCTCCAAGTAGTTAAGATTGCTTCAAATAATGTAATCATATACACATGCAGCTCATCAAGAAGCACTGAAGAGGGAGATAGAGAGACTGAGGCAAGTGTATCATCAACAAAATATCAAGAAGATGGACAATGCTGCAGGGTCACCATCCCCATCACCAACACCACGATGTGATACTACTCAAACCGAAAAGGAACAACTTATCAATGTTTGAACCTTACAAGAAGAGACTCACTCACCCTTAATATAATATATGATCAAATTAGCTAGCTAGCTAGAATTGATGAAGAAAAGGAAGGACAACTATAATAATACCGGAGGATCATCTCGACTCGGGAACCAGTACCAGAATTAGAAGGGGAAACAAAATCAAAACAAACCATATTTACGACCCAGAAAAATTATTGGAATAAAAACCGAGACTCTGTTCGTCAATGCCCAAAGTGTGGAAGGCAAGACCATTTGGCAGATGCTTGTCCATTTAAAGGGATTCTATGTTATCAATGTGGAAATATATGGCATAGTGCAAGAGTTTGTAATGTAAAGAAATCTGAAGCAGATAGAAACAAAGTGCGAGCTGCTAAAAAGGTGGCAAAAGAAAAACAGGCAACAAAGGCGGAAGGTTTACACCGGGAACAAGGTTGAAGCTTCATAACCCAGAGGTTTTATAAAAGATAGTTGTAGATTTCTTCAGAAATTTTAGCAATTGGATCGTGAACCAAAGACGTTGTTGTGCATAGGAATCCTATAGGTGAAGTACGTACTTTATTGACTCATAATTTTAAGTTTGTAACGGGCTCTAAGTATAATCGTAGTTTGATATCCTTGAGTATGTGACTCTTTAAAGTCTTTTATGTTGTTAGTCTTTTCAGTTGGTGTATAATATCTATGACTTTTTGAGAACAAAGATTCCTTGAAGGAGTTTATTCCAGTCTCTTTTCTTTTGATTGATGTGATCAGTTTAGATAAGACTTAGTCTAGTCACTTTTACTTTTGGTGAAAGTGATCCAATCTGAATTTTTGTCGGATTGTTGTCATTTTAAATTGTCGTTTTGTAAATCCCTTGTTCAAAGAATAAATCCTCTTAAGGTTAGGAACTAATCATTTTGTGAGTTCCTAATCCACTGGGAGTTCTTGTGAAAGAAGGAACTTTACTAGAGTCATGGTTGTAAACATGTATTAGCTATGCATTTTTACACTCACGAACATATTAAAGATTTTTTTTACATATTGGACATTCCTGTATTTTTTTCCATATTGACAAAGTTCTTTTATATACCTTCTTGTGAACGTAAGACCTGTGGATTAAGAAAATCCTGTCTAGCTTTTAGTCACAAAATTTCGAGGACGAATTTTTTTTTAGTGGGGTAGTAATGTAACACCCCGATTTTTCTGCTTTCTAAGATCGGTATAAATATTAATAAACGTTTATATTTTTATCTGAAACTTAGAAAATGATTTTGGGAAAACCAAAGTCATATTCGTATTATACTTATTTTTATAAGTATACGGTTAAATTTTGGGTTGAAAATTCAGACGGAACCCGTTCTGCGTTTTCACTGACAGTAAGATTTTACTGATCAGAAAACCTAACTTTGACTCGTGAATGAAACCATTAGGGTTTTCATCGATTTTCCAACGATATAGGGTATTTTGAAAATTTTCAAAATAAATAGGTTATTATACTTGATTCGGGCCTAAAACCTAAATCGAGTAATCGACGGAGTGGAGAACGGACGTGCAGAGACAAAACTTGATATCGGATGATGAGACATCTTGCTACCTAGGGTGGTGAGTCATAGGGGTGACTCACCTAGCATTTAAGTCATGTGATGATAGGTTTATGTGTGAAAAGACCAAAATACCCCTAACCTAACATATCCTAGTTAAACATTAACCATGGTTAAGGCAAGACAAGTTCAAATTGACTTTTTCCTCTTGTTTTTGTGGTCACAAATCAGACACACTTCCAACCAATCCTCACCACATGTTTGTCATGATGACATTAGAAGTGTAAAGACTATTATGCCCTTAAGTTGGTTTTAAATTCCAAAATTGCCCCTAAGTGAAATTACTCCGTTGTCCCTAAATTAACATCATTTGGACCCTTTAACCCTCCATTTCCCACGGCCTAACCCTCTTCACATAGGCCATTTTACTTATTTTCTCTAAATTCACCTTCTTCCTCACATTTTCTCTCATTTTCTCTAAGTTTCCATAACCAAATTTGTGAGGAAACCACTTGAATCCTTGCCATTTTTCAACATCCAAGAGGTATACCACACTCATCTCACTCAATCAATATCATATTCTTCATTAATTTTTATGATTCAAGGCCATGATCATCATTTTCTATTCTTAGATCTAGAAGTTTGAAAGTCTCTAGAAAATCATAGAAAAATCCTATGATCATGAAACCGATTTCTATGAACTTGTCATCATCTCTATATTCATGATCGAAGAGCACGAATCAAACAAAATTTTCTTTCCTCTTCTTTCTCTTGAGGCCGAAACCATAATTTGTGTGGGTGGAGGAATTTTGTTCAAATTTTTAGAAAGTGATGCTTGATTCCATCTTTATATTACATATATATGTTGAATCCAAAAGATTGTATCAAAATAAAATCTCTAGCCTATTTTTTCATTGAAGGCCGAAATTAATTTTTATGGAGTTAGAGGATTTTATTCCACATTTTGATTTATGATCATTAATCTTGTGTTTCTAATGCTTAAGGATCACTAATCCAAGAGCTTATGAATTTTTGAATATTTTAGCCACATGAAAACCCTCATGGCCGAATCCTTGTTCTTAAGAAATTGGATAATTTTGTTTTATTTTTCAACTTATGATCATTGTTTTTAATTCTATACTACTATAATATCATGGATCTAAGAGTATCTAAAATTTTGAGATCTCTAGCTAATTTAGCTAGCCATGGCCAAACCTACATCATTAGGAGTTAGTAGGTTTTCTTCAAATTTTGACTTGTTTTATGTTGTGGTTTGTTGAAGGATAATATTTGTGTGAATCGTGTACGAGTTTTACGGAGATCGTACGTTTGACGGAATTTATTTCGGAAAGAAAAATCTCCAAAGAGGTAAGGAGAGTACCTGAGGGATTTTTCCAAGAGCTATATGCTATTAGTTGTGGTATGTATAAGTTAATTGAGTGTGTTTGTGGTATTTTTAAATTATCTTGCATAGTTAATTTATTTGCTGTTATTATCTACTTTTAATTGTTTATCTGCAATTATATGTTATAGCATTTTATGCATGTTATAAATTGTTTTATATGCTACATTGTGGATGTGGAAATGTTATGTATGTTGGGTGTTGATTGAAAAGCTTGACAGTGATCAGTGCTCAATTAATTAAGAAAATAAAATCATTAAAAATATTTTAAAGAAATATCGAATTTTAATTGATGGAATATAGTAATATAATATTGCTTAAGGTTTTGATTGGTTAAAAATGTGGAATAGTTAAAAATACTATTATTTTAATGATTCGACGACGTAAGAGTAATCTATGAGTCATAGTGAGGGCGTAATCGTGAAAATATTCTAGTACTGCAATTTTTACGTAAGAAATTTCTAAATATTAGAAAATTTTTATTATAAAAAAATAAATTTCAAAAATAATTTTATTATGGTGTTGAGAAAATTATTTTACTAAAAAAGTCAAATTTTGACTTAAAACGTTTTTAAAACGTCAAGCGATGAACAATTCCAATAATATTTACGGAAAGTATTCTTAAAAGCAGCAACATTGGTTAAAACAGAGAATTAATCTCAAAAAGATATTTTTGGAATTAAGGTTCAAAACAAATATTTTTTTTTGAAGAAAATAAGTTTTTAAGGGATTTGATGATTTTATAAACGAATTTCCAACGTAAAAGGATTTTCTGCAAAGTAGTTTTATACAATGTTGTTATTTCCGACAACTTGGATAAGTTGAGGAAATTTTGTTTTGTGTTTCACCAAACGAAAATGATTTTAAAGATGAAAAACGAACCAAGAGGCCGAGACGTCGGGGTTCTAGTGTTCTATGGTATGGACTGTGTGTCCTAAAGATGAAGTTATGGACTATATGTCCTATAAAGGATGTATTGATTTTTGTGCGCTAAAATCTACGAATCTATGACTGGTGCATGGGTCTAGATTTCGTGATTTGCACATTTGGACTTTGAGTCCTTTTTAGTGGAACTGGTGATAAACTTAAATGTTTAAAAGTTGGGTTAGTCGTAAGCCTTTGAGCTTCAACAAGGAAAGAATGAACACGAAGAAAACTAACGAAAACATAATGTTTTACATGCATTATTCGGCAGACGTGCCTAGAGGTTTTATGCATGGTACCTTGGTAGGTATCCATGTTATGGTATACATTTCGCCTTTGGGTGAAATAAAAGGTGGCTCTAGGAAAGGCCGAGCTACTTCCTACTATTTCTGGAGCTCGGATATTAGTGATATTTTATAGGCCGAGTTAAGTACGATTATCGTTGGATGTTCTTGTGAACTTCGTACAATGATGGTTGGAGCTCGTATCTTACCGAGTTACTTACTTAAATAGTTGGAACTCGGAACCTTGACGGGCCAAATAATTGATGTTATTGAATAGATGTTGGGATATCTCCGGAGATTAAGTACAGCATTTTAGATGACGAATATTGAACTGTTATGCATTGGTTTTAAAAAAATGACGATGACTATCGGGTATAAACCCTTTGATAAACTATTTGTTTATTTTTGAATATCTATGTTGTTATAACTATACATGTTATATGTTGTTTGATGTGTCGCGCATGTAGTTATCGTTTTAAAATCCATATATTGGTTCTCACCCTTGCATATACTTGTTCTTCTGTCTTGCTGTTATACCTTGGTATACGAGTACAGATGTTGCAGAGGAGTTCCTTAAGTCATTTGGAGACTTAAGTCCGAATTGCGGGAAGAGGTACGTGATCATAGGGATGATCAAGGGGTCTTATCAGTAAGTGTCTGGTAGAGCGACCAGCTCTGTTTTTTTTTATAAAAGCCAAATTATGGCAATTCATTCATAATAGTGTCAGCAATACAACTAGGAGCAATGTAAAAACAACAGGAGCTAGCATACAACAAAGACACCCTAGCCAAAGAGTGAGCCACTTTGTTTACTTGCCTCCTAATAAACTTTGTTGAAAAGTTTGTAAAGTAAGAAGTAAGACCCTTGCAACAATTGACAATGATTCCAAACTCATTAATATTTTCCTTTAATGAAGATAACTCATCCACCCCCCCTTTACTATCAACTTCAAAGTGGACGTTGGTGAAACTCAGCTCAATGCACCATTTAATGGTAAACAAGAGACCCATTGCTTCCCCCACCTTCACTTCCAACTTTGATTCTACTCACATTGTTTTTGCTTGAACAAACTTGCCCTCATGATCACAAATGCACATGTCAAACCAGGATAAATTTATGGCCTCAAAGAAAGCTGCGTCAACATTGCATTTCAAAGACCCAAAAGGAGGAGGTGACCATCTAGCTCGGGTAATGCCAGGACCAACAGCCACCCAAGGGGGTTTCCTTTTCCTAGCTAAAATCCAACTGGACAACATCTCTTTTGAACAGCTGATGACTTGAGTTCCAGTCATATCCTCATTGTTCCACAATTTTTGGTTCCTGGCCTTCCATATGCAGCACAATATCATCACAAAATCCGCCCTTTTATTTGAGTCAATAACACCACTGACCAAGAAATATAACTCAGAGAAAGAGTTCGCCTGGTTAAGAAAAAGATCAATGATGTGCCAATACCCAGCTTGAATCAAAATATCTCTACTCTTGTCACACTGCAGTAATGCATGACATTGAGATTCAAGACCAGTTTCGCATCTCACACACGAACTTGTACAAGCCACCCCACGCCTCTGCAGGTTTATTCTAGTCGGAAGAACCTCCCTGCATGCGCACCAAATGAAGGACTTCACTTTTGGGGGGGGGGGAGACACTTCCAAGTTCCAAATACGTCGCCAATCTCCATCTTGATTCAGATGAGCCGTGTTCAATAAGGATTCGATACACAGTCTATAAGATGAACGAACTGTATAAAAGTCATCCTTACTATATTTCCATATGTGCATGTCCTCCCATACTTCATCAACTAAGGGCGTGGCTAGTATAGTAGCAGCATCACAAGGAGTAAAAAACTGACGCACAAAATCTTCATTCCATCTTCTGGTACCAGGCATAAAAAAATCACTGACCACCCAATTATGAGCCATTTGGGTTAAGTTAAAATGGTGATTCAGCCTTTGACCATTTGCAATCCAAGGCTCATTTAGGATTGGAATATTGTGTCCATTGCCAATTCTCCATCTAGAGCCCTCATTCAACAAGTCCCGGGAATTCTAGATGCTACGCCAAATAAAACTTGGATTATGACCAAGAATCAGCGACCACCAGCTCTGTTATTCTATATATGATCAATCTTTTTTTATTTTTGAGATTTTGATTCTTAATTTTTCTTGATAAATTCTAATTCTAATTATTATTACCATTTTTTAAGGTGGTGTTACCATATTGATTCTTCTACTTTATAATGAAATAACATCATTTTTTAAAAATTGAAATGTTATAATTATTCTTTAATAATAATTTCCTTTTCAACTTTAATTTTCACAACTAAACTGAATTTATATCAAATTGAGAGTAATAAATATTAAAATAACAATAATTTAATAAATAATAATATTACTTATATACAATAACATTTGTCGCAAAATAGTTATCTCATTTGGCCTTATGATAGGTGGTAATAATCCAAGCTATTTTTTTACTTTTAATTTCTAATTTTTATACTACTTTTATCATCATCATAACTTGGTTTTTTCCTTAAAGAGTATCCATTGTTTAAATATCGATCACAAACAAATTAACATAAATTTAGTTATTACAGGATATTTTCAGAGTATCTTTTATTATAATATTCTTCTTATTAGAAAACTGTTTGGATTCAGTCGAAATATGTTGACAATCCATAGATGTAGAGATTTATATATAGTTATATAATCATGAGTATTTATATTATTAAAGAATTCTATATGGCTATAACTTTAACATTATAATAAGCTAACAATTAATATTTATTTATAAAAAAATCAATACAATTTAACAATTGTGAAGTTTCTATTACTGTTCCTATAACAGTAACTTGTGTGTTCGACTGTGGACTATTCTGATATTTTTATATAATTTATTTTTTTTAAACTTATATTTATATATTTTGTCGTCTTTAATTTGAATGGACATGATTACCTGAAGTACCGTACAGCTGTATATATATAATTTAATAATTTAATTTTTATATTATATATATATAACAACAACAATCAATCAAGCCTTATCCCACTAGGTGGGGTCGGCTACATACGGCGCCATAATGTTCTATCATGAATCATGTTAATAGTTAAATCATTGGCCTCTAAATCTTTCTTAACAGTTTCTCCTATAGTTTTTCTTGGCCTACCTCTGGCTCTAGCTATTGGATTGCCCTCCACCTGGTCCACTCTCCTTACTATAGAATCTAAAGGTCTCCTCTATACATGTCCAAACCACCTAAGTCGAGATTCAACCATCTTTTCTACAATAGGTGCTACCCCAACTCTCTCTTTAATGCTATCATTCCTAATCCTATCACGTCTAGTTTTTCCGCTCATCTAGCGCAACATTCTCATCTCTGCTACATTGATTTTACTCTCGTGTTGATTTTTTACCGCCCAACACTTCGTCCCATACAACATCGCCGGTCTAATAGCTGTATGGTAAAATTTTCCTTTAGCTTAAGAGGTACATTTTTATCACACAAAAAACCCAAAGCCTTCCTCCATTTCGACCACCCTGATTGATTCCGATGGTTTACATCTCCCTCAATTTCTCCGTCATTTTGTATAATAGACCCAAGATATTTAAACCGTGTGACTTGTGGTATGTTGTGGTCTCCAACTTTCACCTCTAAGCTAGAGGTGTTTCACCTTTTGCTAAACTTACATTCCATATACTCCATCTTGCTTCTACTCAAACGGAAGCCATGTGCTTCTAAAGCTTGCTCCAAGTCTCCAACCTTCCATTTATATCATCTCTCGACTCTCCGACTAGAACTATATCATCTGCGAAAAGCATGCATCGCGGTGCTGGCTCTTGAATGTGCTCCGTAAGTACATCCAAGACCAAGGTAAAAAGATAGGGGATTAAAGGTGACCCTTGGTGCAGACCTATGGTTACTGGGAAATCTTCTGTAGCTCCACCCTGCGTTCTCACACTAGTCGTGGCCCCCTCATACATATCCTTGATAGCTCGAATATAGGCAATCCGAACACCTTTCTTTTCTAGGGCTTTCCACAAAACCTCTCTTGACACCCTATCATATGCTTTCTCCAAATCAATGAAGGTCATGTGTAAATCTTTTTGATCCCTTCTATATTGTTCCATCACTCGTCGTAGAAAGTAAATTGCTTCCATGGTCAACCTCCCGGGCATAAAACCAAATTGGGTGTCGATGATTTTGGTTTCTTTTCTTAGTCTCCGTTCAAGCACCATTTCCCATAGCTTTATAGTATGACTCATGAGCTTAATCCCCCTATAATTTGCACAATTTTGTATATCTCCCTTGTTCTTGTAAATCGGAACTAAAATGCTTCTCCTCCATTCGTCTGACATTTTCTTTGACCTCATAATCTTGTTAAAGAACTTCGTGAACCAACTAATACCTTATTTCCTAGACTCTTCCATACCTCCACAGGTATATTGTCCGGTCCAACCGCCTTACCATTATCCATCATTCTCAAAGCTTCTTTTACCTCATGCTCTTGGATTCTACGATAAAAGGTGTAATTTTGGTCCTCCTCTCTGATGTCAAGCACCCGTGAGCATGATAAAACTTCAAATCCTTCATTAAATAACTTTTGGAAATAATTCTTCCATCTATCTTTAATATCTTGTTCCTTAACCAAAACTCTACCTTCTTCATCCTTAATACACTTCACTTGGTCCAAGTCTCTTGTCTTTCTTTCCCTATTTTTAGCAAGCCTATAAATAGATTTCTCACCATCTTTGGTGCCTAAGGATTGGTACAACCCGTCAAAAACTTTAGTTCTAGCTTCGCTCACTGCCTTCTTGGTCTCTTTTTTGGCCACCTTATAATTTTTCCAATTTGCAGCATTTTTATATATAGACCAAGCTTTAAAACATTCCTTTTTAACCCGAACCTTCGCTTGCACACTTTCATCCCACCACCAGGATTCTTTACCCCTGGGTCCGAATCCTCTTGATTCACCAAGCATCTCTATAGCTACCTTCCTAATCCCCTTGGCCATCTTGTCCCACATATCATTTGCACTTCCGTTTGCCTCCCAAAACCCTCCCTCCAAAACCTTGTGTTGGAAGATCCTTTGTTTTTCACCCTTCAGTTGCCACCACTTGATCCTTGAAACCTTTTCGTGGCCTCTTCTCTTCACACTCCTCTTAACTCTTACATCCATAACCAAGACTCTATGTTGGGTAGTCAAGCTCTCTCCAGGTATGACTTTACAGTCCAAGTAAATCTTTCTATCCGATCACCTAATAAGAAAGAAATCTATTTGAGAGCTTGTCACCCCATTTTTGTACGTGATAAGATGCTCCTCACGTTTCCTAAAACACGTATTGGCTATAGTAAGATCGAAAGCAAATGAAAAGTCAAGAATAGACTTACCCTCACCATTTACCTCCCCTAGGCCATATCCCCCATGCAAACCGTCGTAACCTCTAGGTGCCCTCCCTACATGCCCATTTAGATCCCCTCCTAAGAAAATCTTTTCACCTAGCGATATTTCCTGAATTAGGCCTTCTAAATCCTCCCAAAATTTTACCTTGAAGTGTTCTTCTAACCCTACATGAGGTACGTAAGCACTAATCACATTAAAGGTGTCTTGTTCTACTACAAATTTTAGGGCAATGATCCTATCTCCAACCCTTTTTACATCCACAATATCATTCTTCCAATATTTATCCACAATTATGCCCACCACATTTCTCGATTTTAATTTGCCAGTGTACCAAAGCTTAAAACCCGAAGAGTCTAATTCTTTTGCCTTTTCTCCCACCCACTTAGTTTCTTGTAGGCACATGAAATTGATCCCCCTCCTAATGATAGTGTCAACTATTTCCATTGATTTACCTGTAAGTGTGTTTATATTCCAAGTTCCAAAGCGAATCTTACTCTCGTGAACTAGCTTCTTTACCCACACTCGTTCACAAAAATGTAAGAACCCTTGCTTATTCTTCACTACATCTAGGCGGCGATGCAGCAGTATATATATATATATATATATATATATATATATATATATATATATATATATATATATATATATATATATATATATGGGTCCAAACCGAACTAAACCAAATTTGATTGGTTCAGATATCTATATTATTTTATCATTAACTTTTAAAGTTTATATTTTTTTATTTTTAAATGTTTGTAGCCATGAAAAGTATCACAGCTACTGTTTTTCGATGAACCCGAAAATTCGAACCAAACCAATTAAATTGATCCGCTCCTTTTTTTTTGTTCGGGTTCGAACTGAACGAAACCAGACACGATGGTTATTAATTCGGTTATCATGTTCAAATATTTTGGACCTGAACCAATTTTGATTGGTTCAGATTTTTATATTATTTTATTATTTAATTTTTAAAGTTTATAAATTTTTTTTTTGTTTTAAACGTTTTGAGGCAAGAAAGGTAGTAAGGCTACCGTATTCTTCGGGAAAATTCAGGAGCGTAAAATCCAAACCAATAATTCGACGAACCTCAAAAATCCGAGTCGAACCAATTAAAGTGGTTCGGGTATAAACCAAACCAATGATCATTGGTTCGATTATTAGGTTCAATAATTTTGAAACCGAACTAATTATTATATTTTAATATATATATATGATATTTGATATTTGATATTTATTATATTTATATGTTTATATATAATTTAATAGTTTAATATTCCATATTATATTGATATATTTTATTATATATATTTTAATATTATATTTTTTATATAAAATGGTTCGGTTTTTTTGTGTGTGTTAAGGTCCGAAGTGAACCGAATCAATTACTATATTTTAGTATATATAAATATATGTATTAATATTTAATATATTTATATATAATTTAATATTTTGGGTGAAAGCCGAAAGGTAAAACAAAAAAAAACTAATATAATCTTATATGCATTGTCATGGTAAAAGAGTTTTACATTGGCATCCAAATAAATTTTGACAAATTTATATTATTAAATTATTTATCTCGGTTATTACAATCAAAGCATAGATGTCAAAATTTAAGTGATTGTTACTGGAAAACCTTTTAAACTAACAATTCAAACTACTTTAATCTTAAATCTATATTAAAAATGGAACATTATTTTTGACACCGATAAAATATCTATTAAAGTAGTATCTACTATTAGAATAAAAAAAATTATACTGACATTCACTAATATTTTGATAGGTATGCTTTTAACTGCATTAAAAAATGAATCAATGACTTTTAACCTGAGTAGAGTAGTCTAGTTGTAATCGTAATATTAAAAAAATGCCAAGCAAGCAATTCTAGAATGAGGTAGTTTTTAGTAACTTAGAAATAATAATAAGAACAACAACAACAACAACAACAACAACAATAATAATAATAATAATAACTTTTTTATACAATATGAAAATCAGTTTTTATAATCCATAATAAATAGACTCATTATATCTCTCATATAAAATACAATTTGCTATTTTCATTATCTTACTATATCAAATAATGATCCTTCTTTTATTAACCATTAATAAAAAATAATTTTAATGGAAAATTTACTCATGCATTGAACGGGTATATTACACTAGTTTTTATAATGTGTTATGGATTGATCATACTTCCCTATAAACCAAAGGTGGAAAAAAATATAGTTTAAATGTCATTTGAGGATAAAGATCACGGCAAATTAGGCCAAGAAGCAGTTTTTTATGTTTGAATTTACTTTATTTTTTTTTACTGAAAAAGATATTCATTCATTTAAATTGGTAAAATACATCGAAAATAACATAAATTCAACATTGCTAAAAATCGAAAAGGATGAATCTGCGAACAAACTCACAGCACCCAAGTTAATAGCATAATGATAAATAAATTTTGAGTCACCTTTTAGTGTTGTATACTTGGCCTAATTAATTTCTATATGTGTTTAATATTGGTGATTTGACTGAGTTTTGCATTATTGGGCTTAATTGCTAAACATTGTTAATTTTCGGATTTTTCACTCATCCTGACCTTATTGTCTTACAAGGAGCATAACTAGAGCTACAGAGATCGGATTTTGATGATCTTGCTGTCCCTAGAAAGATAAGGAATAGGCCTACAATTTCAGGTGTCACAAGAATTGTCAAATTAGTCCAAAATCAAAGCCAAAATGGGTCCCGAATTCTCTAACGTGGGTCAGTTTGCAGTCCATGATGTTCCCTCACTTAAATGGGCATAACTTACTCATCTTAAGTCCAATTAAGGCATATGATACATTGTTGGAAAGGTTATTCAGAGGTCCTTCATTTGGATTAGGGTTAGATAGTATTAATAAGTATATATAGTAGTTTTGTGCCATACAAATAAGACACGAAAAATTAGATCACTTTTGATAATCCTTGTATTTTGCAAGTTTTGGAATTCTCTTCTCTCATGTTCTTTTGAGTTTTCTGCACTTTGTTAATGTTTGTTAAGGCTTCACCAATGGTGGTGACTCTGGAAGGCTAAATTTTTTATCAATCCTAGACATTCAAGTAATTTGGTTTGAATTCTGAGTTCTCTACTCTTAATTGTATTTCAATTGCTTCCTCACATCTTCTCTCCCTTCAATTATGATTTGTGTTGTGAGTGTGATTACACTTGATTTATGTTTGATTAGATGTAGATTCAGTTTTCATGATTGAATTGGAATTAGAAATTAGGATTGATCAATCTGA
Organism: Sophora flavescens; assembly: GCA_030762895.1. Lineage (NCBI taxonomy): Eukaryota > Viridiplantae > Streptophyta > Magnoliopsida > Fabales > Fabaceae > Sophora > Sophora flavescens. Next base: position 50,532,895 of record CM061063.1, read on the forward strand.
AAATCTAATAGAGATTAGGGAACCGATTGATAACCTAAGTTAATCGAATTTGTGCATAAATCAACATTATTAGGGATTGCGATTGTGATTTCAATTTCGTTGATTAAATCCTACATGATTATGTAGGAGATAAATTTTTGATTGGTTGATAAATTTTAAAGATCCTCGTGAGACGACCAAGGTTATTTTCCCTTTGTACTTCGATTTTTTATTACTATATTAGTTTGACCCGTGTACGACCACGGATCAAATTTGGCGTCGTTGTCGGGGACCTTTGATCTCGATTAACCAATTCAAGAACCCTACTTACTAGTTTATAACTGACACTTTATCGTAGTGTTTTCTCTGTTTTTCATATTGTGGCCTTAGAATTGTACAGTGAAATTGGTCTCCTGATTGAGAAGTGACAGTTTTTCCCTTCATATCAAAAATCGGTTTTCGGTCAACTTCATCAGATTGCACCGAAATTTGCACAGAAAATCCGAAATTCAAAATTAGGGACTAATTATGTGGTTTTGGGTGTCAAAATCCAAAATTCCATCGTTTAGACCACTTTTTCAATTTTTGAATTTTTCATATTTTTTAAAAAATCCAAAAAAATTTGTGTGCGTTTTATTTGATTTTTAGGGATTTTCTGTGGTGTTTTTGAATTTTTTTGATTTTATTTGGTACGGTTTCTCAATTTGTTTTTCATTTTAGCGATTAGGACATTGTTGATGTTTTCTAAATTGTTATCCTACCTTATTCTGTTTTCATGATGCATGACTAGGTCTGATCCAGGTGAATTGTTTGCTTATAACCCTGAAATAGATAGAACATATCATAGACTGAATAGAGTCAATAGGAGGCTTACTGATCACAGTTTTGCACCAAATAATCAAGTAGATAGTGACTTAGTTGAATTAAGTGATTCTGCATCTGATTTTAGTTCAAATTTTGCATCTTATATTGGTGATTCTGTTTCTGAATTTAGTGCTGACAATATGGCTAATCCAAATAACATAACACTAAAAGAATTGGCTGCACCTGATGTTGCATATCAACCTTTGTGTATTCAATACCTTGATTTGGATGCACCATTTGAGCTTAAATCTGGTTTAATCCATTTGTTGCCCAAGTTTCATGGTCTTGCAGGTTAGGACCCTCACAAGCATCTTAAGGAGTTCCACTACAAGAAAAAATGAATTTAGCGAGGGTCAAAGGCCGTCGCAAACAGCTTAAATATGTCGCAAAACACATGTTTCTGACGGATTTGCGACGGCCACAAATCCGTCAGATGTTGGGTCATCGCAAACAGTTTCTGACGGTTTTTTTTAAATGACCGCCGCTAATTAGCAACGGCTTAGCCGTCACAAATTATGAGAAATTAGCGACGGCATGGCCGTCGCAAATTATAGAAATTAGCGACGGCCTAACCATCACAAATCAACATAAATTAGCGACGGAATAGCCTTCGCAAATTGCAACACATTTTTATAAAACTAAATAATTTAATTAACTAAATTTTTATTAATTAATTATTTAAAATATGAATTATTTTTAATTAATTATTTAATATTTAATATAAAATTCAAAATTAATATAAACATTAGTTATTTTTTATATTAATTATAATTTAGACTATATTATGATAAATGAATAATAATTTTAAACAGTAAATGAAATTTATAAATAAAAGTAAATTGTTTTGACAGAGTGCATACATCATACAAAATAAAATCTAATGTTAAAGAAACTAACAACCCTCTCTATAGCCCCGCATTAACAAATCTGTAAAGGATTGATCATCCTCGTCACTTTGGTCACCGATGACCCTCAGTTGGGACGGTGGTGGTTGTGATGTGAGGGGTCTTTGTGAAGGTGTTGGTCTCTTGCCGCGATCGTGGCTGAGGGTGCTGGTTCCTAAACGCAGCATGAGCTCTCTCTCGTGTAGCTGCCATCATCTCTATCTGCTCCATCATCTCGTGTTCATGTTGAGTAAGCGGCTGCCGATTGATCTCATCCTGGAGCTGCCGTTTCTCGCATCTTGACCATCTCTGCAGACTCATGAGGTCAAGCGGGGCCTAGTATCTTGGGCGATGCTCGACTCTGCTGAGTGAAGACGCTGGAGCACCCGCGTCGATAGTTACCGGCTAGGTCTCCCATACCGTATATGAAACCCTTGTTCTTACCGCCAGCAACCTCGACCCATGCCTGCAACTACAATTGGGCTTCCACCTCTGGGTCAAGTGTGGTGGAAGGGGAAGATGAGGCTGCCTGAGACCGAACCTGAGATAACTTATCACGATAGTCCTCCTGTCATTAAAATTGATGCACATCATCATACAAAATGACCATAATTATTAAATATAAAATAAAAATAATTTCCAACAAAGAGACATGTAAATCACCTGAGTGCGTCTAGAGCGCTCATCTACATACTCGCCGGTACCCTTCCTAGTATGAGTTCGGGCATGGAGCTCAACCGGCTTGACGCTACGGCCAAGCTCCCTAGCCTGTACCAAAAAAAAACTTGTTCATATTTGAAGTTACACTGCCTTAATAGCCAGACATCTAATGAATTAACAAAATATGATGTTGGAACTTACAGGGCGTCGAGCATGCTCCCCGACATCGATGTTGCCGCCAGTGTGCAGGCTCCCACCCTTTTCCGAGGCCCTGTTGAGCTTTGCCTAGGCGGATTTTTTCTTAAATTCAGGTGTAGCCCAGTAAGCACATAGCTCCTCCCAAATGGGTGGGAAACACCATTTTGGACGATGTCCTTTTTTCCGATATCTCGTCAACAACTCGGAGAGGCATTTGCTCGCTTTTTGATGAAAAATTATCTCTACATCAGTGGAATGCTCTACTCTCCAAGCAGCCTTCTCCTGTAAATAAGGAGAATATAATATTTTTTAGGATAATAATAAACTAAAGAATCATTAAAAGTAACTAAAAAATGGAAGTAAATTCAAAAGTACAAAATACCTTAAAAGCCGCAAAGAATCGATCCCGATCCTGATCCTCAAGCTCACTACAATGTTTCTAGGCCCGATCAAACTGAGATGTAACTGCATACGTGACGGCCTCTGCAGATTTTCTCGACGGAAGGAACCTTATCAATAGAACATGAGAACAATCAATACACATACATATAAAATCTGCACTCAACAATAAAATAACAATATTTGAGATCTTTCTTACCCTTTACCGGTCGGGGTAACAATAACTCGGCCATCTGACATAACCTCGATCTCCTCATCATCTGATGATATAGGCGAGGAATATCCATAAGTCTCCTCGTCGTCACCATTAGACTGATGATCACCGTCCATGGGCAAATCCACCCCTGATGCATCTGGTTGTCTGGAATTGTCTCCATGGGTCTGAGTCGGAATCCTTGGGGTGGGCATCATCGTGATCCCAATGGAGGTGTCCATGAACTGAGTGGCTGGAGCAACAGGTCGGTAGGGAGGTGTCAGAACATGTGTAGGCACGGGTGTGGGCGATGGACATGGTGTAGGAGCAACAGGTGGGGGTGTCGGTGCCATATCATGTGGAGGCATGGGTGTGGGCGGTGGGCGTAGTGTAACAGATGTAGACGGGAGGGACACGAATCCGTCATCGACTGTCCGTGTCACAAAGCGGGGTCGAGCACGACGACGTGCCCCTCTAGCAGGTGCCTTACCCTTTCCCTTACCATCAATCATGTCTATAGTGAAAAATGATGCTAATAATAATTAATTAAAAGTAACCAAAACACAAATTTGCAAATAATGGAAATTGATGGTGATAATAATTAACTTAAAGTAAGCACAAACACACATTTGTAAATAATGGAAAATGATGCTAATCATAATGAACTTAAAGTTATGACAGTGACAATACAACTTAATACAAAATATATCACTAAAATAAATAAAGTAATTGTTATTCAGAATTTGAGCCAGTGTCATATTCATAGCCTTCTTCATCTTCTGTTGATTCTGCTTCTTCAACATCTTCATCCGGAATGACTTGATTTGATGTCAAGCTAGAGGTATCCACTTCTTCCGCTACAACTTGTGTGTCTTGTAAACATGAGATTGGTTCAACTTCAATGACCTACTTTGCATGTGACATTTCATCCGTTTGATATGGCTCATCCAACTCTGAAACATCTATTTCAATGCGACCCCTTGGTTTTGTCTTGATTGCAACACACCAACCTCATTTTTCTGTTTGAGTTGCTGGATAAAGAACGTAATATACTTGTCTCAAATTATGTGCCATGATAAACGGATCAAACATATGATATCTTCTACTCATTTGGATGTCCACAATATTATATTTTTTATTCAAATTAGTGCCTCTACTAGATGGATCGAACCAATTACATTAAAACAACACTATTCTCTTAGGGTAATCTAAATAACGATATGACAACTCATATATGTGTTGTATGACACCATAAAAGTCATCTGTAACTCCGCCTGGCACACCCTTTACGTAAACACCACTATTTATTGTTGTTTTGTCTTCTGTCCATGATTGAGTATGAAATTTGTACCCATTCACGAAGTATGTGTGCCATTCTTTGACTTGTGTTAGAGGACCATCAGCCAAGTTTCGTAAGGAATAAAAATTGACATATGCTATCGAAGGAATAAAAATTATAAGCTTATACTTACTCATGGTATGGTTTAACCTTGGCGCAATTGATCAATACATGAACATGAGCTGAGTTCCACTCTGCCTCCGTTAAATAATGTGTCAACTCCTTTCCGGAATAACGACCGAGAAGACAAAAAATTGATAAGGTTCCAGGTAGTCTTCCACTTTCATTTTCCGTTTCGTTCCTTCTAGTTGTTGGAGACAAAACCATGTGTTTGAAATAATGAGAGCAGAAATGAATTGTCTCATGGTGTAAGTAAGACGCACATATCGAACCTTCAACCCTAGCCTTATTTTTCACCGATCGCTTTGACTCGCCCATGAATCTATTAAAAAATGACGAGGTTATTATTAATTAACTAATATGCATTAAAGTGGATCAATAACTGTGATACTTAAACTACCTTTCAAATGGATACATCCACCTATATTGAACTGGACCACCAAGTCTGGCTTCATATGCAAGATGAATCGGAAGATGCTCCATTGAATCAAAGAAGCCCGGGGGAATATTCTCTCCAGCTTGCACAAAATGAGTGGAATGTTTTGTTCCATCCTGGTCAAATCGTCTTCCCTTAAAGTTGCAGAACACAAGTCCTTGAAGAATTGACTTATTTCAGTAAGGGCATTCAAAACATGGGGGGGAACGAACTGAAGGTGATAGGAAGTAAGCACTTGATAGTGTGATTTTACATCATGTTTTCTGTATACTTTTGCATGCATTTTTCATATAGATTAGGCATTCTTTATTTGATTTTAGTTAGATTTTCCCTTGGAACGGGTGAAGCGGTTTCTTGGTGTTGTTTTGCAGGAATTAATGTAAAAATGCTCAGAAATTAGCCTTGATGGAGCTTGGATGAAAAAGAGCCTGAAAAGAGAAGAAATTGTTCCAGCAGAATGTCATCTTTCTGGTTCGCCCCGCGAACCATGGCTCGCCTCGCGAGTCTGGAAACCAGAAGCCATCACGCCCAGGCCATGATGCTCCTCACGAGCATATTGAAGAACCATTTTACTGGCTCGCGACGCGAAGCCACTCTCGCCTCGCGAGAGCCCATTTCTCAGCAACAGCAGATTTTAATATTCGCCTCGCGAGAAGCCATTCGCCTCGCGAGTGAGCGCAGAACTGATTGGTATAAGTTGCTGTTTTAGGGCAGAAAAGGAGAGTTTTTTGGGGAGCTTTTGGAGGGAGAGCACTTGGGAGCACTTAGAGGCTGCGGCTGGACTAGGGTTCCAGCCCTAGAAGGGGAGATTTCCTTGCTCTGGGAATGGAGGAAGCTTGGAGGATTCTTCTGTGAGTGTTCTCCATCCCTTCTCTCATTCTCTTTTGTATTTCCTTTTATCATGAGTAGTTAAATCCCCTATTGTTGGGGTTAGATGATTACTTTTCTGAACTTGTTTGTAAATTGATTTGGTTGTTTAATGCAAGTTTCTATTTCTTTATGAGTATGTGATTCTGTGCTTAATGCTTTCCTTGGATTAGCTACCCATAGGAATGATATGTTGCTTTGATAGACAATTGACAGATTGATGTTAAGGCATGCTCATGAATCATATGCCAAGTAGTTCAAGAATCTAGACATAGGTGTTGGATGCTTGCAATCTTATAAGTCTTGACTTAATGCAAAATCTCAGGTTAATCCACCTAAGACATTAGGGTTTAATTTGGGGTTTTAGGCTCAATGCACCTAAGACATTAGGCTTGAGTATTTTAGAAAAGACTTGATTGTCATTATTGAATTAGGACTTGTGTTAGAAGCCATTTCATTGCAATTAAGGGAGGATTAGTGTAGTCTAACCCTGACAATTCTAGCCACATCTCTGTTTGCATACCAAGTGTTCGATAAAATTCCCAAAAGACCAAAAATATTTTATTTCTTTGTTTTATGATCTTTTCATACTTTAGTTTAGTCTAGATAGTTGTTGAGTTTGTGAATTGGTAATTGACAACCGATCCCTGTGGATACGATATCCGGTCTTACCACCGTATTACTTGTTTGCGACGAGGTGCACTTGCCTTTATTCTTAAAAGTACGCAACAGCACTCCATAAACACATGACAATCATGGCTTTTCATCCTATGCAACTTGCCTTTTAGAACATCAGCACATCTTGCCAAGTTAGAAGAATAACCATCAGGCATCCTGAGCCCCTTTATCCATTGGCAAACTAACCTTGCTTCCTGGATAGTCAAGGTATAATTGGCCTTTGGCTTGTACATCTTCCCATTATCCTGATGTCTCAGCTCCAAATCCGGTCTCTGCGCATACAACTTTAAGTCCATTCTAGCCTTATCGTTGTCTTTGGTCTTGCCATGCACGTTCATCACAGTGTTGAAAATGTTGTCAAAGAAATTTTTTTCAATGTGCATTACATCAAGATTGTGCCTCAATAAGTTATCTTTCCAATAAGGAAGATCCCAAAAAATACTCCTCTTTGTCCAATTATGCCACTGCCCGTAACCATCTAATTTGGAAACCCCAGCTTCAGTCACTTTTGGCAAGTCCCTGATTCTACTGCAAATTTGTTTTGGTGTTAACCTCGGAGGCGGTCCATCCATTTCAACAACCCCCTTCTTGAAGGCATTCTTATTCCTTCTAAATTGATGATCGTTCGGTAAGAACCTGCGATGGGAATCAAACCAGGACGACTTCCCCCCGTATTTTAAGGTAAATGCCTTTGTATGCTCCATACAATGCGGGCATGCAAGCTTCCCATGCGTCCCCACCCGGACAACATGCCATACGCAGGGAAGTCATTAATTGTCCACATCAACGCTGCCTTCATTGTAAAATTTTGTTTTCGAGAAATATCGTACGTCATAACACCATTCCACAACCTCTTCAAATCATCAATCAAAGGTTGCAAGTATACATCAATGCTTGCCTTTGGATTAGATGGACCTGGAATCAGGCAAGTCAAGAACATATATTGCTTTGACATACACATTTTGGGAGGAAGATTGTAAGGGGTAACAACAACGGGCCAACATGTATAAGGTGATGTCGAGGCTTGGATATATGGGGTAAAGCCATCCGAGCATAACCCAAGTCGTACATTACGAGGATCAACGGCAAAATCCGGATGCACCCGATCAAAGTGCTTCCATGCTTCACCATCAGAAGGATGGCGTAACACTCTTGTATTCCTCCTATTCTCATCGTGCCATGTCATTTTTCCTGCAGTCTGCATCGATGCAAACATCCTCTGTAATCTAGGAATGATTGAGAAGTAGAACATCGACTTTACCGGAACTGGTTTCAGATTACTTCTACTTGCGTTGCGCTGACGATACCTTGGTGTGTGACAAAATCTGCACTCAACCAATGCGCCATCATTTTTGTCGAATTCATTATCGTAAATGATCATGCACCCATTCTGACAACAGTCAATCCTCTTGGACTCCAATCCTAACTTGAACATTAACCTCTTCGCATCATGATAATTGTTGGGTAATCCTCCTTTGAAAGGCGTCCCGGTCAAAACCATTTTGGCAATGAAATCCAAGCCTAACTCGGGTATGCTCCAATTGGACTTGGCAGACAACAGTAGAACACACATCGATAACTTCGAGTCGGGGGACCCTTCCCACAAAGGCTTATTTGCCTCTGTTAGGAGATTATAAAATTTTTGTGCATCTGCATTAGGAGGCTCTTCTGTATTATTGGACTCAAATGACTCGGACATCATAAGAGCGTCACACACCATCTCCTCCATGGAAACAATATGATCTCCATATCCAGCTTCTGCACCACTACTTGAACCACCGGTGCAATTCTGGTCAATGCCAAAATCAATTTGCGGCATTTCTTCTCCATGATTTGTCCAAATCCAGTAATTAGGCCTAAACCCAACTTTATACAGGTCGACCCTCACATCGTCTACATTCTTAATTCGGGTACAGTCACACTTCACACAAGGACATCTAATAAACCCCCCATTGTTATAATTATCTTGCTGACTTGCCTTGGTAATAAATTCTTCAACACCATCTAAGAAAGATTGTTTTAATCCCCCTCTACGCGGATAAACCCTATCATACATCCAAGTACGATTCAAAGGAACAAATTCCATCCTCTGCATTTGCGCCAAAAAAAGATAACTATAATGAAAAACTATTTTGGGCAAACTCGCAGAACTGCTCCATTTCTTTATTTGGTATGTCCCTATCCCATTCAAGAAAAACCTTTTTTAACACTAGTATAATAGTTACTCATCACTTCTCATGTCTCATATCTGACGAAATTTCAGCAGCATTTCCCATTGGTCTCCAAGTACATGACTTGACCAGGGTGAAATATCACAATCAAGTATGTACCCAAAGAACAAATGGTAATGCGTCAGACCAAATTTTCATCGGATATATCTCGTAAGAATTAATGAATAGCTATTATACTAGTAAAGAAAAAGTTTTTTCTCAAACTGTCCCACTTGGACAATTCGAGGTCCAATATCAAGAGCACAATGACTTGCAATAGTACACGTGCTCTAAAATATTGCACCTCAAACGGGTAACTAAGGTTTTTCTCGACGATCAACTAATCTAGAAAATAAATATTTATTATAAAGACAATTTATAATATCCCCAACATACTTGAAACAAAACATAAACAACATTACAAGAATAAGAATCATTTAATATAATATAGGGAAGAAACTTAAAACTTAAAACACTTAACAGATATAGGCAAAAGTGAACAAAAAGATATAAGGATCATTTAATATAATATTGATAACCATAACCCTGTCAAAAATACACAAAACCAATAAATAAAATTCATAGTCCATTCAGCACAAGAAGAGATTATGATTCAAGCTACTCACCAATTCAGCCATTAATATCAAAAGAAAACTAACACAACCACCTATAACATGACCACATTCCAACCTAAAAGCATTTAGGTGATTCAACAAACAGATTATAGACATCAATCAAAAGGCATTATATTACCAAAACAATTACAATCTCCATATCAAGGTGCACCAAAAAATGATCAAATCAATATCAAACATTCTTTCAATTAACTAAAAAAAAAAAAAACACACCTTCTCTTGCTTTGTTTGCTTGGAAGCGATTTTCCCTTGTTGAACCTCAAAGTCGCGTTCTTACTCTCTCAGCGAACGTGACTCTCCAGAACTGATTCATAAACAAATATATGCAACAATTATGAGATTAAATATGGAACAAAAATTAATGATGCAAAATTTCAACTTAATTGTAGTAACCATATAGTGAATAAGGAAAAAACAAAGCACATGGTGTAGTTTATAAAAGATGGCACAATCATAAAAAAATTGTCAGGTTACATGCATAGTTGATTGTGTAATATTCTTATCATGCTCATGTTTATCCTCATTTATCTTATTTGTTAATGTTACATAATAGTTCATTTTTAAAGAGCACAGACAACATCAACAGAAACCACTTAATAGATTACATTAAACCACAAGGAAAAAGTAATTAAAATCACTTACCAATTAGAATGAGAGCAACACTAGCTTTCTTTTCTTATCTATGGGTATTGCTAGTCTTAGCAAAGTTCTTCTACTCAAGTAGGAAAGGACACCCACGCCAAGTGCACCATATTAAAATCAAAGGATTCATGTTATTATAAGTATAATCAACCTTTAATTTTAGTAACACTATTAACTTAACATTTATTTGGACCCAAATTACTTGAAATCAAAGATAGAGATTTCTCTCTTTCCAAGATCAAACATCAATCAACTATTTTAAGTGGCTACAGATTCAAGAAAATAAATTGTTTTTTAAGACTCTAAGTCTTCATATTCCAGCAATGCCAACAAGAGTTTCACCAATACCATCATGCTTAACAGTGTTAGATCAACAACAAAAAGGTCTTTTAAATCTTTCATCAAACAAATTGGATACATATAGGAGACAATATGGACAATATACACACACCCCACACATAAACCACTTAACCATCATTCTTCATCAGTGTTGAACAATTGAAGGTAAAATGTAGCCGGATATAAAGATCAATGATTTTTTAGAAGAAACAAAACTCTAACTGGAGAACCAAATTTCAAAAATATAAAGAGAACAGGCTTCCTTGTCACTAATAAGTAGTGACTGCACAGTGCATAGCACACAAAAGTATCCTTATATAGAAAGGATGAGGAAACCTTAGGATGGATGTGGGTTTCGCTTGATCTATGTGAATTAATTTACTGGACCGGAAACTATCATCATTTTTAAGTTCATCAAGATATATACAAAAGCCAACTTTTAAAATCTCAGGACTCGGGAGTAAAAGAAACTATAGGAATCATGTTAAAATATAATATATCCAAAATCTAATTTAAAATCTAAGCATATCTGGTTAACATGGTTGGTCTCCAAATGAAGCCATTTAATTTGAGGCTCTTAGTAGCAAGTTGACTATGAAATAGTGTGAATTATCCTTCAACAAGTAGTTTTGCACTCAAACACTGCTAACGACAATGATTACAACTAACAAGTATAGATGAGTGAGGCTGTTTGGAAGTAAAAACTAGGATTTCAGGAGTAACGGGTTTATTTGATTGAACTTGAACCATTACCGTGACTTTGATTTCACTGGACTTTATCATGTAAACTCATACCCATTTATTTTTCTTCAAAAGGACAATGTACAAACTGAATCCCCAAATTGAATGAAGCTTCAATATTCGACAACACTCTTACTTAAGTTTAAATCATGTTTTCATATCACAGCTGAATTCAAATCACAACTGAATTCAATTAAAAACGGAGTTCAGGACAAAACAATCCTCAAGGACTGCTGAATTCAAATCACAGCGGCAAAATCAAACAGTAGCATAAAAGAAGCTTAATAAGTGATGATCCTAGCCATACTCTTCTCATTAAATTTACTGAAACTCACCATGAAAAATAACCATATCTAAATACCATTGGATAAGAACAACCATCCAACACAAAACTGAAGAAGAGAGAAACAAAATAATGGTTTTGCACCTGTTAACATGTTGAAACTAGAAAAATAGATGTTGGTCATATATCATATACAAGTACAAATTGCTTATTTCCAATAACTTGTATCTTGTAAAAAAAAGAAACATTGTTCTAAATATCTAGCCCAAATCAGTTTTTATAAAGCTAACAAAATCCACAGTCATTTTGAAATTAAGTCTTCATTCAAGTTCAAACCTCCTTAAAACAAATCCTTCGAAATTTAGATCATATTTCCACAACAAAAAATACAATAAGAGAAATTTTAACCCTTCTTAGAAGAATTAAAACTGCTGAAGCGAAAAAAAAAAAAGAGTCCTTCACCCTCACACCTAAGGGAAATTCAATTCAAGTTTTTTACCTAAATAATTGACATGTTATCAAAGTGGACATATTGAACTATTATCCTGTCTGAGATAATTAATGAGTCCATAGATGATTTCCATTTGGGATTTACATGTGGTATGCTTAGTGTACAATCAAGCAATCAAATTCAAAGCCAAATTATTTTCAGTAAAAGGAATCAAACTCATCAACCAACATTTAACACATATAGAGACTAGTCACGACAGTGAAAGTATCAACAAACCAGATTTTAACAAATTTATCAATTTTCACATCAAGTTTCACATAATATTCTTATATCTCAGGACATTGAAGTAAGATTTCTAAACTATCTTAAAGAGCATAAAAGTTAGTACATGCAAAAATAAACTCATCAAGTGTTTGCATCAACAGACCAACCAGAAGATGGAGACTACAAATTAATGCCAAAGTGACAATCTCAACATGTGCAAACATAGATAAATACTCAAACCTTACTATGAGGAGAAGAACCCAAACCAGATTCTACTCCAACTGTCGCTGCGTGAGAGGGAATGGCAAAAAATTGGAGCCCTAGCAGTGCCTACGCATAAAAATGAAAGGGAAAAAGGGAATGCGGTTCAGAGTTCAAAAATGTAAAAATGAAAGGGAATGAGGAATACAGTTTAAAGTTTAAAAAATGAAAAGGAGGAGGAATGCGAGAGTTACGTACGTCGCGGCAGTGAATGGGCGGTGGAGGAAAGGAGGTGGTGCTGCTGGTCTTCGGGATGGGTCGGTAGAGGCAGTGCGAGAGGTGCTGCTTGGGAGGTGCGATGTGGGAGCAGAAACTAGAACCGGAGCAGAGAGTGGCGAAGATGACAACTGAGGGAGGAAGAAAACTGTTCGAGTTACTTATTGGAAATTAGAGACGGCCTTTTAATATTAGCGACGGCTAGGCCGTCGCAAATTACGATTCCGTCACAAATTGAGAATGATAGTCGCAAAAGTACGGTCCGTTGCAAACCAATATGGCCGTTGCAAATGACCTTGGACAAACATTTGCACATTAGTGACGACCATGCCCGTCGCAAATTGGTGCCAACATTTCGCGTAAAATGGCGGGAACGTTACTGACAGATTTGCGACGGAACTTCCGTCAGTAATCTCTTCTACCAAGCCGTCGCAAAACATAAAATTAGCGACGGATTTGAGGCCGTCGCAAAAATTCCGTCACTAATTAACCTTATTCTTGTAGTGGTTCCATGTTGTGTGCTCTACTATGCGACCACAAGGAGTTCCTGAAGATCATGTCAAATTGAAAGCATTTCTATTTTCTTTAGATGACGCAGCAAAGGATTGGTTGTACTACCTTCATCCTGGTTCAATTACTAGCTGGGATGACATGAAGAGATCTTTCTTGGAGAAGTTCTTTCCCGCATCCAGAACAGCATCAATCAGAAAAGAAATTTGTGGCATCAGGCAGTTTTCTGGAGAGACATTATATGAGTATTGGGAGAGGTTTAAGAAGCTATGGGCAACCTGTCCCCACCATCAGATTAGTGAGCAACTTCTCATCCAGTATTTCTATGAAGGACTAACGCCAACGGATAGAAGTATGGTTGATGTAGCAAGTGGTGGAGCATTGATGGACAACACACCTATGGAAGCCAGAAGTCTGATTGCTAATATGGTAGAGAACTCCCAACAGTTTGGTTCAAGAGCTCTAACGCCAGCTAAGGGAGTGCATGAGGTGAAAGTTATTACAGATAATCAGAGGCTGGAAAATAAAATCACAGAGCTTACTTCTCTTGTTAGACAGCTAGCCATCGAACAACGCCAACAAGTTAATGCAGCAAATCAATGCCTACCCAAAGCATACGGCATATGCACCTCAGCAGACCACCCTACAGATATATGTCCTACACTTCAAGAAACTGATCAAGGTTTTCATGCATCAGCTGCAGTGGCCGGAATGTTCACTGGAGGACAGCCATATAGATCTCAGTAGCAGCAGAATTATGATCCATCTTCTGACAGGTATCTAGGATGGAAAGATAATTCTAATTTGAAATATGGTCCTGGACAACAAAATGTACAACAACATCAGAGATTTCAGGCAGCTGGTTCGAGCAACAAGTACCAACCACCTCCTTTTAGGCAACGGCAGAATATGCAGCAACCCATGCAGAGCTCTAGTACTGGACCATCATTGGAGGATTTAATGAAACAGATGGCAACTAGCAACATACAGTTACAGTAGAATATCAATTCCACCATTCAAGACATGCAAACACAGATTGGACAATTGGCTACCACTGTTAATAAATTGTAGTCAGAAGGTTCTGGTCAAATTCCCTCTCAACCAATTATTAATCCAAAGGGAAATGTGAGTGCCATTACCTTGAGGAGTGGTAAGGAGATGGAATTGCAGGAAACTGAATATAGCATCATAAATATAGAAAGAAAGAGCAATGCAGCAGGAAACACAGTTGCAGGAATACATGTTGCGGGAGAAAAATTAGACAAATCAAGTACTGCAGCAGATTCAGAAAGAAGGCCTTCATTACCTTTTCCTAACAGAATAGCTCAACCAAGGAAAGTATCACAAGTCGAGGTAGATAAAGAGTTACAGGAAACTTTTAGGAAGGTAGAGGTGAATATTCCCCTATTGGATGCCATCAAACAGATTCCCATGTATGCAAAGTTTTTTAAGGAGTTATGCACCCATAAAAGGAAGCTGAAGGGTGATGAAAAAGTAAGCATGGGCAGAAATGTTTCTGCACTGACTCAGCCTAGTATGCCTCAAAAATGTAAGGATCCAGGCACTTTCACCATCCCTTGTACTATAGGCAACTCCACATTTGGGAATGCAATGCTGGATTTAGGTGCTTCCATAAATGTCATGCCTACATCAGATTTTAGGTCATTGAAGCTTGGGGATTTGAAGCCAACTGGTGTAGTGATTCAACTAGTCAATAGAAGCACAACACAGCCAGCTGGTGTACTTGAAGATGAGCTGGTTCAAGTTAATGAGTTTATATTTCCAGCAGATTTCTACATTATGGACATGGAGGATGAGTCCTCTAGTCATGGAACCTCATTGATTTTGGGGTGGCCATTCTTGAAGACAGCAAAGACCAAGATAGATGTGCATGCAGGGACTCTTTCTATGGAGTTTGGTGATGATATTGTGCAGTTCAACATATTTTATGCTATGAAACATCCCATGGAAGATCATTCTCTTTTATATCTAGATGTCATTGATTTTCTAGTTGATGATTATGCAAATTTAAATTCTGAATTTCCTAAAATTACTGATTTAGATTGCTCCCCTTGTACATGTGATGAATCTGATGTGTGTGCTGTTTGTGCAGAAATAAATGTTGCTATAGATAATGTTTATGCAGATTGTGATGTAGTAGCAGCAGGAGCAATAGAGAGTACATCATTGCCTTCTATTGTGCAACCACCAATTTTAGAGTTGAAGCCTCTACTTGTGCACCTGAAATATGCTTACTTAGAGGCTAATCACAAGCTGCCAGTGATTATAGCCAACAATCTCCAACCAGACCAAGAGGAGAAGTTGTTTCAGACTTTGAAGGGTCATAAAAAAAACAATTGGCTGGACTTTAGTTGATATTCCAGGGATTAGTCCTTCTACATGCATGCACCGGATATTGTTAGAGGATGATGCCAGAGCAGTAAGGCACAGAGGCGAATAAATCCTACCATTCTTGATGTGGTCAAGAAAGAAGTCAGCAAGCTATTAGCAGTCGGGATCATATACCCTACATTAGACAGTGAGTGAGTTAGTCCTGTTCAGGTGGTCCCTAAGAAGACTGGGATAAATGTTGAGAAAAATCAGAATAATGAGTTGGTCCCAACTAGAGTGTAGAATAGTTGGCGAGTTTGCATAGACTACAGGCAGCTTAACATAGTCACTCGCAAAGACCACTTCCCTTTGCCCTTCATTGATCAAGTATTAGAAAGGTTGGCAGGAAAATCCCATTACTGTTTCCTGGAAGGATTCTCAGGGTATTTTCAGATTCAGATTGCACTGGAGGACCAACATAAAACCACTTTCACCTGCCCTTTCGGCACTTTTGCTTATAGGAGGATGCCATTTGGCTTATGCAACGCTCCAGGTACCTTTCAGAGGTGTATGGTGAGTATATTTTCTGATCTTTTAGAGAGTTGCATGGAGGTGTTTATGGATGATTTCACTGTTTATGATTCTTCATTTGTTACATTCCTACAGAGTCTGTCTAGAGTTTTGGATAGGTGTATTGAAACTAACATTGTATTGAATTATGAGAAATGTCATTTTATGGTGACAGAAGGAATTGTCCTAGGGCATTTAGTGTCTAGCAGAGGCATTGAGATAGATAGGGCCAAGTTAGATGTTATTGCTTCTTTATCTTACCCCGTATCTGTGCGGGAGGTGCGTTCCTTTCTTGGCCTTGCAGGTTTTTACAGGAGGTTTATCCAGGACTTCAGCAAGATAGCTTTGCCCTTGTCCAAGTTTTTACAGAAGGATGTAGAGTTTGTCTTTGATCAATCTTGCCAGGATGCATTCAATGAGTTGAAGAGGTGACTCACCACCACTTCCATCATCCAGTCACCTAACTGGGAGCTTCCTTTAGAGCTGATGTGTGATGCCTCAAACTTTGTACTTGGAGCTTTTTTAGCCCAACAAGTTGGCAAGATCTCTCATATCATAGCTTATGCCTCTAGAACTTTAGATGCAGCCTTGGCCAACTACACCACTACTGAAAAGGAGCTTTTGGAAATTGTTTTCGCATTGGATAAATTTCGTTCCTATTTACTCGGTTCTAAAGTGATTGTTTTCTCTGACCATGCTGCATTGAAATTCTTGTTGAAGAAGCCGGATGCTAAGCCAAGATTAATTCGTTTGATGCTTCTCCTTCAAGAATTTGACATAGAAATCAGAGATAGGAGTGGTGCAGAGAACTTGGTAGCTGATCATTTGAGCAGGATAGAGAGAGAGGCTAAGGTTTTACCTATCAGAGATGATTTTCCAGATGAGCAGCTTATGCAGCTGCATGATACTAACCCCTGGTTTGCTGATATAGTTAATTACCTGGTTGCGTCTGTTATTCCCTCTCATGCATCTAAATCACATATAGCTAAACTAAAAAGTGATGCAAAATATTATGTGTGGGATGATCCGTATTTGTGGAGATTTTGTAGTCACCAGGTAATTCGCAGATGTATACCTGACCATGAGATCCAGTCTGTGCTTCATTTCTGTCATGCCTCCCCTATAGGAGGGCATTTTGGTTCACAGCGGTCAGCTAGGAAGGTGCTGGACTCTGGATTTTATTAGCCCACCATTTTTAGGGATGCGCATCAAGTTTCTATGACTTGTGAGCAGTGCCAGAGAGCTAGGATAGCCATCACTCGCAGGCAGGAGATGCCCCAACAACCTATTCTTTAATGTGAGGTGTTTGATGTTTGGGGTATAGATTTTATGGGTCCTTTTCCTGTTTCTTTTGGTTATTCATATGTCTTACTTGCAGTTGATTATGTCTCTAAGTGGGTGGAGGCCAAGGCCACTAACACTAATGATTCTCGAGTTGTTGCGGATTTTGTCAAGTCTAATATCTTTTGCAGGTTTGGTGTGCCTCGAGCTATCATCAGTGACCAAGGGAGTCATTTCTGTAATAGGACCATGGAGGCTTTGCTTCGGAAGTATGGGGTAGTGCACAGAGTTGCCACAACTTATCATCCTCAAACCAATGGGCAGGCCTAAGTCTTTAATAGGGAAACAAGAGAATTTTACAGAAGGTTGTGCAGCCAAATAGAAAGGATTGGAGCCGCCGGCTTGAGGATGCTCTTTGGGCTCATAGGACCGCTTACAAGACACCTATAGGGATGTCTCCCTTTCGGGTTGTATTTGGTAAAGCGTGGCACCTATCTGTGGAAATAGAGCATTGTGCATAATGGGCAGTGAAATGTTGTGACTCGGCCTTTGAGCAAGCTGGTTCAGTGAGGAAGCTTTAGTTACAGTAACTTGAGGAGCTCCGTTTGGAGGCCTATGATAATTCTAAGATCTACAAGGAGAAGACTAAGCATTTTCATGACAAAATGATTTCCAAGAAAGAGTTCTCCATTGGCCAAAAAGTGCTTTTGTTTAATTCTCGCCTCAAGCTCATGTTCGGAAAGTTTCGCTCTAGATGGGATGTTCCTTTTGTTGTTACGAATGTTTTTCCCCATGGTGCAGTGGAGATTAAAAATGAGACCACTGACAAGAGTTTCAAGGTTAATGGCCACCATCTTAAGCAGTTTCACGAGAGCCCCATATTGGTTGAGGAGCATGTAGAGGAGCTGTCCTTGGACAAGCCCATCTTTCATGAAGTGCAGATTTTCACACCTTGATGAGGGAGTCCTTCCCCTTTTACTTTTAATTGCACTTATTCCTTATCTATTGTCTTTGTGCTTACATTGAGGACAATGTGTGATTTAGGTTTGGGGGGTGTTTTAGTGTTTTAGGATTTTTATTTATTTATTTTATTTTTAGAGTCTTAAAAATAAAAATAAAAATAAAAATAATATTTGTTTTTGAGCCTTGTTGCATGCTTTTCAGTGAATTTTTAAGTTTGTGAGTTATGAGTGATTTGCTTCATTCTTGGTTAAGAGGTTTCATGACTTGATATTGAGAAATTCTTACATTTCTAGTGTAATAAGTTGGCATTGAAATTAATTTGTGAATCATTTGTGGTAGAATTAACCCTTGTGAGTTTTTGAGCCCTATACATGGATAAACTGCAACTGTTCCATTCTTTTGTTTTTTGTTTCTTGTGTGATTACACTCATGATTGTTAATTACTCTAGAACTTGAATTGACTCTTTGAAGCCTCTTGTTCATATACATGTATTGAGATGATTTAGGCCTTCTTTGTTTTTAAGCTATTATCCAAAAAAGCCTACCTTGCAATTAATTCCTTGACAGCCTGCTTGAGCCTTTTTTATCTCATTCTTTGTTTTATATCTCATTACAGGACCAAAAAGGAAAAACACTGATATGACCAAAGAACTTGACGTCTTGGATTGATGTTTTTAATTGATTGAATTTCTTTGTTTGTTGCAAATTTGTTTTCTCCTTGAAAATTTCAAAAGCCCTTTTTTCTCTAACATTCTTGATTGATTGATAAATTTTAACGATCCTCGTGAGACGACCAAGGTTGTTTTGCCTTTGTACTACAGTTTTTAATTACTATATTAATTTGACCCGTGTACGGCCACGGATACGGCACAATGCCTACAAAAGTGACAAAATCAAAGTCACCGGAATACCCATGCCTCCGGATTTGTAACGTTGACGCCCAAGTCTTGATTGAATCTGTAATAGATCGAAGCTGATGATCTACCAATCTGAACCAAACGAACACCGTAACAAGACGGGAAACCAAACGATTCTGCAACAAGACGACGAACAAAACATCGTCGCACGCAGATGACGAAAACACGAAAAAACACGAAAGAAAAATCAGATCTATGTGGAAAACCACTTATTTAGATAAAATGAGTGAAAAACGATGTAGAAGGGTGATTCCAGACCAAAAAATGGCCCAAAACCACCCCCTTCCGGTGGATAAGGAAGAAGGTATAGCTAAACATTAACATCCTCATTACAAGAAAGAGTTTAATTTCTATGAAATGTCAGTGTAAAGTTTTTTACATTGTCAACCAATAAAAAATCATGGTATGAATGACTTCTAAGGTGGTTAGGATAAGAATCAAACATTTTAACTTGCACCTTAACTTCCTTTTGATTAGGGAAAAAAAGAAGAATCAAACATTTTAACTTATGTGTTAATTTCTGATTGGTTGACTGTGTAAAAAATTCTTTACACTGACAGTGTATACCAATTAAATCCATTAGCTATAGTTTATATTGTTGGAACCAAAGTGATTTGGATTTAATTAATCTCCAAATTTTGATGTTAACAAAAGGATTAAATTTGCTTGGTAAAGTGTTAGTTGAGATCTAACAAGGTTATCTAGTTTTGCAGGATCACTTGAATCTTATAAGTTATGGAAACTTAGAAAATGTTTTCATATATTTGCTTGGATTTTAAATAAGAAATCCACATCCACCCTTGTAGACAGACTGCTCAAAAGCTTGGTAAAGTTATTTATTTATTTATTTGAGTAGACTAAAACTTAAGTAGACGAGGCATGAGAATTTCTAAGTAGACGAAATATTAAAATATTTCTACTAGACAGAATCTAAGTTTCAAATTGAATAGACGAGCTTAACTTGCCACGTCTTCAAACGAGATCTTTTTAAGTAAGTAGATGGACTTTAATGCCACGTCACTAGACGGAGATCAAAATAACTCACTAAGATATAGCAAGTCCAAAGACTTGAGTAGACGAGAGGATATGCCACGTCAGTGGACAAGCAAAATGCAAGAGTGAATAGACTTAGCTTCACATATAACTGAGTAGACACCGTTTTTAAGTAGACAAGCTCATCCTTATAATAAGCCTTCATAAATAATTTCAATCCGGTCCACAATGAATCATATTTATTTCAAATGATTGATATATATTTCAAGAGAATTATTG
Source organism: Sophora flavescens (assembly GCA_030762895.1). NCBI lineage: Eukaryota > Viridiplantae > Streptophyta > Magnoliopsida > Fabales > Fabaceae > Sophora > Sophora flavescens. The sequence goes on from CM061063.1 coordinate 50,553,398, forward strand.
TTCTTCTCATTTGTTTTATATGCTTAATGCTGTTACCTTGTGATAAAATCATAGTACCATCGAGGAAATACAAAAAGCAACACAATACAATGGCAAATGTAAAATGATCTGTACGACAGCACCTTTATGATCTGTTAACAGTTTTCAAGATGCAAATGCTCAAAGCAGTGAGCCTCCATTTTGTACTACCCTGATAACCAAAAATACATTTCAACATGGCCACGATCAAGCTATCAGTCACAACGGATATTGTTGATGAGTGTGATTTCACATCATCTTTGTCTATCATTTTGCATGCATTTTCATGTAGTTTAGGCATATTTTAATCAGATTTTAGGTTAATTTTCCTTTGGAACTGGTAAGGCGATTTTCATGTGTTGTTTTGCAGAAATCAAGGGTAAAATGCTCAAGATCAACCATGATGGAGTTTGGATGAAGATAGGGCTTTAAAAGTAAAGAAAATGAGCCAAACAGAGCCCATCACGGCCTAGCCGTGATGCCCATCACGGCCATGATCGAGCAAAACTGAAAAGGAACAAAGGCTGAAGTCAGAGTATGTCACGGCTTGGCCGTGATATCCATCACGGCCGTGACCCAAAACCACCACAAGTCAGAATCCATCACGGCCTAGCCGTGATGCAGATCACGGGTAAAATCTGAGGGCTCGCGTCGCGAGACACCTTTCGCATCGCGAGAGTTTGAAGTTTGCAGAATTTCCAGAGGCAGAGACCGTCACGGCCTGGCCGTGATGGCCATCACGGCCGTGACGCGCATTACTTGGACCTGAAGAAACCGATTTGGATTAGAATTTGAGTTAGATTGGGACTCTAACTTCCCAATTCTATAAATAGGGACCAGGCAGATTCAGAAGGAGGATTCATCCATCAACACATAGAGATACAACAACATAGACTTTAGGCTACATTTTAGGATCTTCTTCTTCTTCCTCCTCTCTTCTCTGATTTTTGTATTTTCATGATGTTGTCAACCAAGCTTGTCATCTACATGGCAAGGCTGGAGTAGTAGCTTAGTTTCTAGGGATTGGGGCTATGCCCGAGATTCGTTTATGATGTTGTAAATTTGATGTAATATCTTTGTTAATTTCGATTCGCTTTAGATCTGATTTCTAGTGTTTAATCACTCGTAAAATTCGACGACCGCTTATTTGCGGGACGTAGACATTCTAAGGAGGAACCTAGCGATGAACTTAGGATTTCTAGTGTTTTCACTCGTAAAATTCGGTGGCCGCTTGTTTGTGAGATGTGGATGATCTAAGGAGGAACCTAGCGGTGAACTTAGGTTTATTTGCACGACTTAGACATTTTAAGGAGGAACCTAGCGGTGAACTTAGGTGTCGGATCTATAGAAGTCAGACTTGGGACTGAAATCACGAGAGTTAGAAGCCGTCCCTAGAGGATCAACGAGTTGTCACGAAACGCAAAGGGTCCAATCTGAGTTCGACTACCACGAGAGTAGGGGTTGGGTCAATTGGGCACGGTTTTTGTAACTCGAGAGGGAGCTTAAACTATTAAAGGATAAACTCGCCTTCAAGGCAATTTCGTTAATTAACAAGGGTAAATCAGACTTAGCAACGTAAACGATCTTGTTGGTAACCTAAAATCCCTAGGAACCCATTTAGATCTGAAAAACCAAAAAGATTTGTTTTCAATTTTATTCGATTCTGTTTTATCTATCTCTAAATTCAAAACCATTTCAAAATATAAAAATCCTTTTTACACAGTCCAGATTTACTCGATTTGATAATTAATTGCGATTCGGGAACACAGTCTCTGTGGGATCGATATCTTTTATTACTTGACGACAGTCCGGTACACTTGCCGAAATCGCCCGCAGGCGCGCCGCCCGCCCGACGCGCAGCGCCTGTCAAGTTTTTGGCGTCGTTGCCGGGGACTGTGCCTTTTCGAATCTCAATTTAGTTTTTGAATTGATTTTTCTGGACCTTTTCTTTTTATTTGATTTTTATTTCTGAAAAAAAAGAAGAGAATTTCTCTTTCCTTCTAGTGTATCCATCTCTCTGTGTGTTATATGCAAAGATCCCTAAGTCTTGGGAGCCTTAGTGAGGTTGATCCAGAAATCGAGAGGACCTTCCACAGACGTAGGAGACTACAAAGAGAGGGAGAAAGGTCGATTCCCATTCCACTCATGGCGAATCTTCCGGATACGAAACCTTTGAAGGACTACGCATCCCCAAATGCTAGGGGTTTGAGAACTGGAATTGCCAGGCCAGAGATTGAGGCGGAGAACTACACTATACCGCCTATGTTAATCAACATGATTAGGCAGCACCAATTCGGAGGATTGCCCTCAGAGGACCCGACTGATCACGTAGAAACATTCTTGGAGTTCACCGATGCAATTAGGATTCATGGTGCACCGGTCGATGCTATTCGCTTGAGGTTATTCCCCTCATCTCTGACTGGAAAAGCAAAGGTTTGGCTAAAGCAAATACCCGCCAACACCTTGTCTACTTGGGACCAACTGGAACAGGCGTTCTTGGAAAAATTCTTCCCTCCATCCAAGACGGCCTATATACGAACCCAGATCACCGGCTTCTTCCAAAAAGACGGAGAATCCTTATCGGAAGCTTGGGATCGCTACAAGGGACTGCTGGAGTCTTGCCCACACCATGGACTCGAGAGGTGGTTACTAGTGCACACCTTCTACAACGGATTGGACTACTCTTCGAAGGTGTCACTTGATTCTGCAGCTGGTGGAGCCTTTATGAACAGGTCTCTGACTGAGGCCTTCAACATCATTGAGAACGTGGCCACCAACTACCACCAATGGGGTTCAGAAAGAGGTAATAACCCGAACAAGATTTCGGTGGGTAAGTTTGAAGTAAATAGCACTGATCTTATAATGTCAAAAATAGACTCACTTAATAAACTTTTTGATCGGCTTGAAAGGGCTAATGTGAGTGCAATAGGTGCTACTAACCTTGTTTGTGAGATTTGTGGAATGCAGGGACACGACATCATGGAGTGCCCACGAGGTATTACTCATGGATCCGGCGCTTCGGGTGAGCAAGTGAATTCTTGTCACAACTTCTACGATACAAACCCGAAGTTGCCCAATTATGCTCCCCCAAATCATTACAACCAAAGGAAGAACAACCCTTACCTCTCCTATGGCAACTACAGCAACACGTTGAACCACGAGTTCCAAGAGGGTCAAGGTAATAAGAGAGCCGCACCGGGGTATCCTCAGGTGCAGATATCTAAACTCGAGACTTTATTTGAAAGTTTTGTTGAAACTCAGACAAAACAAATGAGGAGTTTAGACAACAAGGCAGGGCAGTGAACGAGGCAATCAAAGAGCTAGCGTCTAAGGTAGACAACTTAGCAATCCACAACAAGATGCTAGAAACACAAATTTCCCAACAAGCCAGCACATACACTAGAACTAAGGGTACGTTCCCGGGTCAACCCGAAGCTAATCCCATTGAGCATTGTAATGCCATACACTTGAGGGATGATAAGCTTGGGGTGGGGGACAAGGACGTGGAACCAGAGGAGGACATGAGCGAAGAGGAAGAGCCAGAACCAAAGTATGTCCCTCCACCACCGTACCAACCCCCGATACCTTTCCCACAAAGGTTGGTCAAGAGAAAGCAAGTGGAAGTAGAAACTAAGAGCTTAACTGAGGAGCCAATTGTCATGAAAAAATCTAATATGCCTCCTAAACTGAAAGACCCAGGTAGTTTCTTAATCGCTTGCTCGATTGAAAAAGTGCAAATCGACCAAGCCTTATGTGACTTAGGGGCTAGTGCGAGCTTGATGTCGCTCACTATCTTGGAAAGGTTGGGAAGCAAAGGGTTGAGACCGTTCAAATTCTCCTTACAATTTGCGGATGGCTCAACTAGGACTCCTCTAGGCATACTAGAGAATGTCCCTGTGAAGGTAGGGAAATTCTTCATCCCTACCGACTTCCTGGTATTGGACATGAAAGGGAATTCTAAATTCCCCATCATTTTAGGAAGGCCATTCTTGGCCACCGCTGGAGCATTAATAGACGTAAGGAATGGTAAACTCTCTCTAAATGTAGAGGAAGGTAGGGTGGATTTTCAATTGACTAACTCTTATAACAACCCTCCTTTTGAGAGCCATGTGTGCAGGATCGATTTAACGTCTCCAGTGGTAAAAGAAGAGCTCAACATGGAAGCAACTCCGAAGATATGCATGGCTAATGACACACCCAGTAGTGATGGAATTGGAGTTGCTGTCCTTGCGGAAACAAAACTTCCGCCGGGAGGAAGGAAGGTTAGGAAGCTCCGAGATAAAATAGCAAAGCGGAAGCACAACTGGCCGTATGAGCAGAAACGGCTTTTTGAAGGAGTTCCATGGAAGAGAAGTGTTCCTGCACTTCTACGCCCAGTCGACCCCGGTTGATTGAAGGAAGTATGGTCAAGCTTAGGACCGTAAATAAGCGCTTCTTGGGAGGCAACCCATGTTTTCTTTCCCTTTTCCTTTTGTTTTTGAATTTATCTCTTGAATAATTTGAGAAGATCAAGAGGCAAAAAAATCATAAATTAATAGGTTTGTCTAGTGTTTTCAGGTTGAGAAGGAAGGAAGGGAAGAAGAGCAAGGACTAATAAAGTCAGAAGCCATCACGGCCTGCCCGTGATAAGCCTCACGGCCGTGATGCTATTTCCACCCAAGTTTTGACGGGAATGTGAGCCAACACCCGCTACTACCTCGGTAAGTTGTTCCATTTTTCTCCTCTCTCCGACTTGATTATTTACATTGGAGACAATGTAAGTTTTTAAGTTTGGGGTAGGGGTATATTTTTTCATTTGCATTTTTGCATTCATATTGCATTCTCATAGGCATAGTTTGGTATGATCACATTCTCTAGATTGCCCCTCACTTAGAACATGCATCCAATTGTGAGAACTTGGTGCCAAATGAATTGAGATAGTGAATTTTTGAACCCAATTTTTTTTTATTCTTGTGACAAGGCTAAAATTAAAAATTCTTGAGATAATCTTTTGATAGTTAATAATTAGCATGTGGTTCCTTAGATTTGTGTTTCTCACTGATTTTTGAACTACTAAATGTAAGATTTTGAGCCTAAAAGGGGTACTCACTAAATCTACCCCATTCCTTGTGATAGAGTGTTTTAATTCCTCTTGGACTGTATTTTCTAGAACTTGACTTGAAACCGTTTCGAAACTTCAAAATTTTTTAAAACACTTTTGAAAATGATTGAGGCACTAGGTATTTTTCCGGCCTTTTGAGCTTTGATTGATTAAATGCTACCCCTTAGTTGCCCAGTTTTGAGCCTAAAGAATAAAATACTTTTCTTGGTACCTTGAATTACTTTGAGGAATAATGCTTGGTATGGCACCTTTTAAAGTATTACAAAAAGGGTAAATGGTAGTTTGAAAAAGTTTGGGATGAAAAAGTTAGAAAATATTTCTCTTGAGCTAAAAATCTCCCCTTCTCCAATTAAATAAAAATGAAATAAACAAAAGAAAAAAATGGAGAAGGGTACAACAAAAGAAAGTGAGAAATGAAAATAAAAAAATTAAAAAAAAAAGGTGGAAAAGTAAATCAAAGCCCCAAAAAAGGTATTTTAGAAGGTGTCATGCTTTGCAATGTTTGATGATTTGTCTAGCCTTCTTGAAATTCCCTTTCCTTGATTTTCCCACCTAACAATTAATCCCATGGCCACATTACAACCAAAGGAAAAGACCTCTTGATTCTTATGTGTTTTCATTAATAAAGTAGAGATTTGGTTAATAGTCAAGCCTATGGTAGAATACTTTCCTTGAGGGACTTGAGCGAAATGTCATATACCCTGGAACACTTGAGTGAGGTGAGACGAGTGCCAGAATCAGTGAGAATATGAACTTGAAGAACCTAAGCTTCTAATTGGACTTGAAATCGATTATCTCTTGGGTGCTTATTAAATATGCCTGTCACTTGGATTAGTTTCTAGGGTTCTGGGTTCACTATCCATGCTTTGATTGATTTATATCTTATGGCCTGAGTAATTGCTTGAGGACAAGCAAAGTTTTAAGCTTGGGGTGATTTGATGAGTGTGATTTCACATCATCTTTGTCTATCATTTTGCATGCATTTTCATGTAGTTTAGGCATATTTTAATCAGATTTTAGGTTAATTTTCCTTTGGAACGGGTAAGGCGGTTTTCGTGTGTTGTTTTGAAGAAGATAGGGCTTTAAAAGTAAAGAAAATGAGCCAAACAGAGCCCATTACGGCCTAGCCGTGATGCCCATCACGGCCATGATCGAGCAAAACTGAAAAGGAACAAAGGCTGAAGTCAGAGTCTGTCACGGCCTGGCCGTGATATCCATCACGGCCGTGACCCAAAACCACCACAAGTCAGAATCCATCACGGCCTAGCCGTGATTCAGATCACGGGCAAAATCTGAGGGCTCGCGTCGCGAGACACTTTTCGCGTCGCGAGAGTTTAAAGTTTGCAGAATTTCCAGAGGCAGAGACCGTCACGGCCTGGCCGTGATGGCCATCACGGCCGTGACGCGCATTACTTGGACCTTAAGAAACCGATTTGGATCAAAATTTGAGTTAGATTGGGACTCTAACTTCCCAATTCTATAAATAGGGACCAGGCAGATTCAGAAGGAGGATTCATCCATCAACACATAGAGATACAACAACATAGAATTTAGACTACATTTTAGGATCTTCTTCTTCTTCCTCCTCTCTTCTCTGATTTTTGTATTTTCATGATGTTGTCAACCAAGCTTGTCATCTACATGGCAAGGCTTGAGTAGTAGTTTAGTTTCTAGGGATTGGGGCTATGCCCGAGATTCGTTTATGATGTTGAATTTGATGTAATATCTTTGTTATTTCGATTTTGCTTTAGATCTGATTTCTAGTGTTTTATTCACTTGTAAATTCGGCGACCACTCATTTGCGGGACGTAGACATTCTAAGGAGGAACCTAGCGGTGAACTTAGGATTTCTAGTGTTTTTCACTCGTAAAATTCGGCGGCCGCTTATTTACGAGACGTGGATGATCTAAGGAGGAACCTAGCGGTGAACTTAGGTTTATTTGCATGACTTAGACAATCTAAGGAGGAACCTAGCGGTGAACTTAGGTGTCGGATCTATAGAGTCAGACTTGGGACTGAAATCACGAGAGTTAGAAGCCGTCCCTCGAGGATCAACGAGTTGTCACGAAACGCAAAGGGTCCAATCTGGGATCGACTACCACGAGAGTAGGGGTCGGGTCAATTGGGCACGGTTTTTGTAACCCGAGAGGGAGCTTAAGCTATTAGAGGATAAACTCGCCTTCAAGGCAATTTCGCTAATTAACAAGGGTAATCGACTTAGCAACGTAAACGATCTTGTTGGTAACCTAAAATCCCTTGGAACCCATTTAGATCTGAAAAACCAAAAAGATTTGTTTTCAGTTTTATTCGATTCTGTTTTATCTGTCTCTAAATTCAAAACCATTTCAAAATATAAAAATCCTTTTTACACAGTCCAGATTTACTCGATTTGAAAATCAGTTGCGATTCGGGATCACAGTCTCTGTGGGATCGATATCTTTTATTACTTGGCGACAGTCCGGTACACTTGCCGAAATCGCACGCAGGCGCGCCGCCCGCGCGACGCGCAGCGCCTGTCAATTGTGCATTCAATGCTATCTCTAAACGGGAAATTCAAAATAACCGTTGAAGCTTTTCAAGAGTAGAAGAATGTCACTATAAATAGAGGACCACAAGCAATGAAGAACAACTTTTGCCAATCCAATATTTGTGAGAACAATCTCTCATTTCTTTCATTCTTTCAAAAGAAAAAGTTTGTATTCTTTAGTTTGAATATTGTGAAAATATTCAACAGATCTTAAACTTTCATATCCTCACATATAGTGAGTTAAGAATATCTTAAGTTAAAATCTCTTTGTTAGAGTTAGAGCCTGAAGCGGCTTGGTATGAAAGGAATACTTTTAGCCTGGAGAGGTGTTGAATACTTGGTTGTAATCTATTTGAAGAAATATTGGATAAAACCCTCAAGTCGAAGGGACTGGAAGTAGCTCTTGGTTGGAAGAGAGTGAACCAGGATAAAATCATCCGCGTGAATCTTCTATCCTTAAACTCTTACAGCTTTATTTGTTTATACTGGCTGTGGGGTTTTGATATTGCTTTTGTTAAGTCTCAAAAGTTCTTTTTCAGTGTGTGCATCTGCTTTATATATCCTCGTGTGAGAAAAACAGTTTTAAAATATTGTTTTAGAAAAATTATTAACAAACACAATTCAACCCCCCTCTTATGTTTTCCTGTGTTAACTTCAGTTGGTATCAGAGCTCAACCTCGAAAGGGTTGAGCATCTAACAAGTGCTGAGGGAGTACGATCCAACAACCATGAATACAGAAGGACAAGCTATAAACAAACCTCCTCTCGTCGATGGAACTGACTATGACTACTGGAAGAAGAGGATGATGACATTTTTGGATGCACAAAGTCTAGATAACTGGGAGCTCATAGAAACTGGTTATACTAAGCCCAGAAATGAAGATGGAGCTGCTGTTGCTAGAGCAGATTGGACTGCAGATCAAAAGGCAAAACATCAACTTAATCTCAAATCTAAACATTATTTGATGTGTGCCATCACTAGATCTGAACATGACAAGGTTCACAGCTGCAACACTGCCAAATAAATCTAGGATACTCTTGCCCTAGCTAATGAAGGTTCCTCACAAGTGAAAGAATCAAAGATAAGTATGATGGTTCACCAGTATGAGCTATTCAAGATGGGTGAACATGAAATAATAGATCAAATGTTTGGTGGATTCCAAACAATCACCAACAGTCTTAGATCTCTCGGTAAAGTCTATGAAAATAGAGACCATGTCAGGAAAATTCTGAGAAGCTTATCCAAGCAATGGAGACCCAAAGTTACTGCTATTCAGGAAGCTAAAAACCTGAATACTTTTTCTCTAGAAGAGTTCCTTGGATCACTCAAAGTTCGTAAACTTGAACTAAATGAAGAAGAAAGTTCCAGAAAGGGGAAATCTATTGCCCTAAAGGAAAATCTATTGCCCTAAAGGGATATCTATTTCCCTAAAGGAAAATAAAGCAAGTTCATCAAAAGTCCTCAAAGCCGCTGAATCATCAGATGATACTGGACCTTCAGACAGTGATGAAGGGTCGGATGAGGATGAACTATCTTTCATCTCCAGAAAGATTCAACTTATGTGGAGAAAGAAAGGTGGTTTCAGAAGGAAGCATTTTAACAGAAAGTTTTCCAAGGAGAAGTCATACTCCAAGGAAAAAGGTCCACCCTTATAGTCTGAATGCAAGAAGTCTGTCCATTTCAAAGATGATTGTCCTGAGCTGAAAGATAAAACGAAATTCTTCAAAAAGAAGAAAGGTTTAATGGCTACGTGGGAGGATCTGGATCTATCTTCATCAGATGAAGAACATAATGCTAAGGAAGAGGCAAATATATGTCTCATGGCAGACACTACATCAGAAAGAAAATACACTGATGCTGAGGTAATGGACTCTGACCCGTCCACTCTTCAAAATGTTTTTGATGAATTGTTGCATGAGTCGTCCATACTGTCTCGAGAGTATAGGAGTCTCAAAAAGAAATTTTATAAATTGTCTAGAGAATATGATAGGGTTTGCATTGAGAAACAAAACCTTAAAGATGAAAGTGACATACTAAAATCAGTGAAAGTCAGTCTAGCTGACAAAATGGAGTGTGAGCCTGATGTTTCCTGTGAAGTTGAAAAATTGAAACAAGATGTAACATATCTGACAGACTCTCTGTCAAAGCTTGTAGGTGGCTTAGATAAACTTAGTCTTATTTAAAGTTACTCTAGGTCACCACATGATAAATCTGGCATTGGTTATGACAAAGAGAAGCAAGAAGTATCTCACCAAAAGCCAACACCACATACACAGCATAGAGCTTAAAAAGCTCAAGCTAAACATGCTAAAACCAAGTCTGGCCAGTCCAACACCTTTTCCAAAGTGTGTGGAAAGAATGGGCATGCTACATCTAGATGTATACATAATAAGCATAGAAAGCATTCTCATCAAGTGACTACTAATAAAAAGGACCCATGTCAGTTTTGGTACCTAAAGACAAGATAATACATGTTGCAAATTTGCTTAACAACAGGAAAGAAACAAACATCTTGGTACTTGGACAGTGGGTGCTCACGACACATGACAGGGGAAAGGTGTATGTTCCAAGACCTTAGAGCCAAAGATGGTGGCTGGGTCACATTTGGAGGAAACCAGAAAGGGAAGATCACTTGTATGAGTAAAATTGGTAAACATCATTTTCCTCCATTGACAATGTTCTCTTGGTTGATGGTCTTAAACATAATCTGTTAAGTATAAGTCAATTATGTGATAGTGGATATGTTGTTTCTTTTGATAATAACATGTGTAATGTCAAGAAAATGATGGATCACTTCTATTCACTACTAAGAGGCAAAACAATCTGTATAAGATTGACTTGGAGGATCTCTCAAATCAGAGTGTCTCATATCTAGTGTCCATTGAAGATGAGCGATGGATTTGGCACAAAAGGCTAGGTCATGCAAGCTTGAAATTAATTTCAAAGCTAAATAAGCATAACCTCGTGAGTGGGCTACCAAACCTCAAGTACAAATCTGATTATCTCTGTGATGCATGTCAAAAGGGAAAACAAGTCAAGGGTTCTTTTGAATCTAAAACTGTTGTTAGTACCAATAGACCACTAGAGTTGCTACACATTGATCTTTTTGGTCCAACAAGAACTGCTTCTGTCAGTAGTAAGAAATATGGTCTTGTTATTGTAGACAACTACACAAGATGGACATGGGTTATGTTCTTAACTCACAAGGATGAGTCATTCAAGGTCTTTTCTATATTCTGTAAACGTGTACAGAATGAAAAATGTATGTATATCACTTCTATCAGAAGTGACCATGGGGGAGAGTTTGAGAATGAGCTATTTCATAAGTTATGTGAAGAAAGTATTCTTCACAACTTCTCAATACCAAGAACTTCACAGCAAAATGGTGTGGTAGAGAGAAAAAACAGATCTCTTCAAGAGATGGCTAGGACTATGCTCAATGATCACTCTATCCCTAGACACTTCTGGGTTGAAGCTGTTAACACTGCCTACTACATTCAGAACAGAATATACATTAGAACTATCCTGAACAAGACTCCTTATGAATTGTGGAAAGGACGAAAACCCAACATTTCATATCTTCATCCCTTTGGTTGTAAATGTTATATACTGAATGCAGAAGATCAACTTAGTAAATTTGATGTAAAAGTAGATAATGGAATTCTATTAGGATATTCTGAAACTTCAAAAGGTTTTAGAGTTTATAATTCTAGAACTTTAGCTGTAGAAGAATGTATTCATGTCAAGTTTGATGACAAGCAGCCCGATAAGAAATTATCAGAGGTAGATGAAGCTTTTGCAGATCTTGATCTAAATATCTCAGGAGATACAACACAGATTAAAGCTGATGATCAAGTAGACGACCCTCCTCAATAACCAGAACCAGAAACATCCACTTCTCAACAAGAAAATGTTCAAAGATCTTGATACTTCAAGAATTATCATCCACAAGATCAGATCATTGGAAATCCCAATGATAGGCTAAGAACCAGATCAACCTTCAGAGGGCAAGATGATTCTGCACTTATCTCTGAGTTGGAACCAAAGACAGTAGACGAGGCTCTGCTGGACGATGGCTGGATTCTGGTAATGCAAGAAGAACTGAATCAGTTTGAAAGAAGTAATGTTTGGACTATGGTACCCTTGCCTAAAGATAAATCAGTTATTGGAACAAAATGGGTTTACATAATCAAGCTTGATGAAAATGGTAAAGTGGTAAGAAATAAAGCAAGACTTGTTGCACAAGGATACTCTCAAGAAGAAGGTATAGATTACACTGAAACTTTTACACCTGTTCCTAGATTAGAAGCAATTAGGATTTTACTTTCTTTTGTTGCACATCATAGCATTATACTTTTTCAAATGGATGTTAAAAGTGCTTTTCTAAATGGCTTTATTAATGAAGAGGTATATGTTATGCAACCTTTGGGTTTTGAAAGTAAAACCTAACCGGAACATGTATATAAGCTTAAGAAAGCTTTATACGGCCTCAAGCAAGATCCTAGAGCTTGGTATGATAGACTAAGTTCATTTCTAATGGAAAACGGCTTTAATAGAGGAAAGGTTTATACAACCCTGTTTAGATGTTTAAGAATACAAAGGAACTACTAAAGAAGTTTAAGATGGATGATTGCAAGCCAATGAATACCCCTATGCACCCCAAGTCCATACTGAACAAAGACGATAAAGAGAAAAAGGTAGACCAAAAGGTATATAGAGGTATGATAGGATCTCTCTTATATCTTACTACGTCTAGGCCTGATATTATGTTCACTGTATGCTAATGTGCTCGATTTCAATCTGATCCTAGAGAATCTCACTTATCAGCAGTTAAAAGAATATTTAGATATTTAAAAGGTACTACTGATCTGGGTTTTTTTTTAAGAAAAATGAAGATTACAGATTAGTTGGTTTTTGTGATGGTGACTATGCTGGAGATAGAATTGAAAGAAAGAGTACCAGTGGAGGATGTCACATCGTTGAAGCTAATCTCGTTTCATGGTCAAGCAAAAGACAAAGTACCATTGCCTTATCAACTGTTGAAGTTGAGTATATTTCAGCTGCAAGTTGCTGCTCACAACTTCTATGGATCAAACATCAATTGGAGGATTACAAATATTTGTAAGTAGTTTCCACTTATGTGTGATAATACTGCTGCAATAAATCTATCTAAGAATCCAATACTGCATTCAAGAGCTAAGCATATAGAGATTAAACATCATTTTAAAAGGGATTATGTGCAAAAAGGTGTGATTGATATACAATTTGTAGAGACTGACCATCGATAGGCAGATATCTTTACTAAACCTCTTACTGAGGACAGATTCATTTATAATAGGAAGCATCTTAATATGTTATGTGTGGATTATTTGTGAAGTCTAGTTTTGAATATGTTGTTTCTGATTTATGTGCGTCCAATGCATTTCACGTCTATTGCATAATTATATGCGCGTCTATTGCATGTCGCGTCTATTGCACTTGTTTGCCGCGTCAACTGCATGCCGCGTCCATACATGTTTATGTGTTGCTTGGACCCATCCATATACATATTTGTTAATTACTTTTTGCTTGGACCCGTCTATGCATATATTTATTAAAAGAATTTATGTTGTCTCAAAGACATATTTATTTAATATATTCTCTTGCCGAGTCAGTAATTCTCATCAATCCCATCAAAACCTTTTTTATAGTTTCAAAATACCAACGTCGTTTTATCTTTAATGACTTGTCTTGTCAAATTTTTTAATTCTAAAAGAAAAACCTTTGAAATTCAAAACCTTTTTAAAAGCGACCCCCTTCCCTCTGAGAAACCTTTCACTACCCTGTCATCTCTAAGATTACTTGAGCTCTCTATCTCTTTGCTTTCAAACCCTAACTCTCATATCACCAAAAATGGCTTCTTCTTCAACCTTCAACGTGGACAAGCTTAATATGGCTATTGAGCATCACTTCAACTTCAGAGTTTTACAGGACTACAATTTGGATATCAGCAAGTATATCAATGTTGCTGGGTGGGGAGGACTATTCGTTGAGAAAGTCTCTGTTTATCCCAATTTGATAAGGGATTTCTGGAGGAGACTTCAAGTCACTGATACTAACATCTCATCTACTGTGTTGGGAAAGAGGATAGTAGTCTCTGAGAAGACTATTGCTGATGCCATCTTCTGCGCTCAGGAAGGAATGGTTTTTACTGAGTCATGCGATACTGAACTAGGTGGCACTGAGGTCATTGAAGTCTTCTTAATGAGAGAGGACACAGTAAGGAATCACTCATGGAAATCTGTAGAAATGAAGGACATCATTCTCATCCTTCATCAACTGCTGAACAAAGTGGTTCTTCACAAAGCTGGGTCCAAGGACAACTTGTCTGCCTTGCACAAGTGCTGCCTCTGGCGTCTCTTTACTGAGACAAAGATCAACCTTCCCAGAATTTTGTATGGAAGATTCAAGGATGCTGTGATTAACAGGAAGAAACTATATGCATTTCCCTTTTGTCATCTTCTTTCCAAGATCCTCAAAGCTCAAGGAAGCCATGAATTCATTGCTGCTAGGTCATCTGAAGAGCAAGCACGAATTTTAACTGAAAAACCAATGTCAGCTGCTGATTTTGGCAAGATGAACATTGCAAATATGAATCCTAACACCTATACTGCTGCTGCCATGGCCAAGAATGAGGAATTGATGAAAGTCAAGGAAGAAATGGTTGAACAGAACAATGTTGATGTTCTGGGGCTGAAGAAGAATGTTAATAAGAAAACCATTGCTGGAAGGAAGCCAATGCCTAAAAGGCCTACTGGTGGAATTGTCTTCAGAGAACCCACTGCTACTGCTCCTAATCCTGCTCCCACACAGAAAAGGATAAGAAACTTGAGTCTGTCTTATGATGAGGATGATGAGGACAGGGTTCCCATCAGCTCTGTACTGAAGAAACAGAGAATTGATGCTGCCTCATTCCAACTAGGAGGAGACAACCACAGAGAAGAGCTAAAGCTGCTATAGGAACTGAGGTAACCATTCCTGCTAATGACCATGTCAAGTTAGCAATAGATGCCCTAGTTTCCAGCTTTGAGCATAGGGTAGATGACTGTGAACATGCATCCTCTGTGAATCAAAGTCAAAACATGGATGATGTGTATATTCCCACACCCCTTTCACCACAAACAAACTCACCAGATCAACCACAAACAACCTCACCACCAAGACCAAAATTCTCACCCATCATACCTGAATTTGATCCCTGGTTTCATCAACCAGATAATGGAATTAGTACTGGTGCACCCCATCCCAAAAATAGAAAAACTAGATTCCCCTACACGCATCCTTCTGTTCTTTATGATGGGAAAGCTGAAAGCTTAGATAAGGTAAAGAAATACTGGAGAATCTTATTTAACACCCACCAAACTGAACCTGAACCTATTCTAACTAGATGGTATCCTCTACCAGAATATGAGTATGAACCCGAAAACATCTACTCATATTGGCTTAACCCTGAACCACATACACCTACTGGACCATTTCCATCTGAGTTATTCAATTCCCTTGGACCTTTTCTCACCCATCTACCACGGAAGAGATTCCCTCCTAAGAAGATCTACCCAAACTTCATCAAATACCCACCCTTTAAACCTTTCACTGATGGTGTAGAAAGGCACATCATATCTGACTGGACTCATGATCCAAGAAAGAAAAATCTTAAAAATGTTCTTGAAAAGAGATCAAGATCATTCAGACATGTTCCATTCATCATGGATGCCAACACCAAATGGAAGTCCTTTTTTCATCCCAATGAATATGGCAGAGTTGTTGACTTCATTGATCAACTCCTGTGTGCTTTTTGGAAAAATGGAGTTGGAAATGCCAAGATATGTTAGGGCTGCAAATTTTGTGCCTCCAACATGGCTGCATCATTCTCTAGAGAAAACAATAATAGGATTCAGACCCTACATGATATGTCCCAAGCTACCAATGATTGACATGAATAAAGACAAAGATCTGAAGAAGCAGAGAAACACCGGCAAGATGCCTTATCCTGACAGCTGCATAATCAATCCAGCAACAATCAATCTCACTTATCAAAATATGATTGACTACTGGTTGGCTCAACCAACTGAAGATGTTCAAGAGGATGTTCCTGTGGACATCTGGAGGACT